>CM032456.1:65517622-65778950 GCA_019049505.1 Pachyrhynchus sulphureomaculatus
ATAAGTGGTTCTCAAGTGATAAGCGCACTAACGGACAGACAGACAGAGAGACGTTACATTTTATATATATATTGTATTCTTTGCAACATGATATTGTTCCATATTTAATGGTTTAGGCAGTATATTGTTAGAGAACACGCTAACGGTAGCCTTTCTTCCGACTTGATTCACTATTATCGTCACTGCTTATTCTTTATGTTACCTAACGCAATAAAATATATCCTATAACCTGGCCAGAGAACATATATATGTTTTAAAAAAAAAGTACGTAACGCACTAACGGACAGACAGACAGACAGACAGAGAGACGTTGCATTTTATATATATTATATATAGATAACCTGGCCAGAGAACATGTGAATGTTTTAAAAAAAAGCACACGTAAATCAGATAAGTAGTTCTCCAATGATAAGCGCACTAACGGACAGACAGACGGACAGAGAGACGCTGCATTTTATATATATTATAGATATAGATTATTATTATTATTATATAACCTGGCCAAAGAATATATGTATGAATTTAAAAAAGACACATAAATTGGATAAGTGGTTCTCGCGTGATAAACGCACTAATGGACAGACAGACAGACAGAGAGACATTGCATTTTATATATATTATAGATTATAGATTAAAGATATTCTCTGCTACATAATATTGTTCCATATTTAATGGTTTAGGCTGTATATTGCAAGGGAACACGCTAGCAGCAAACTTTTTTCCGACTTCACTCACTATTATTGTCACTGCTCATTCCTTATGCTACCTATCGTAATAAAATATAGCCTATAACCTGGCCAGAGAACATAAGTATGTTTTAAAAAAAAAAAGTACGTAAATCGGATAAGTGGTTCTCCAGTGATAAGGTCACTAACGGACAGATAGACAGACAGACACAGACAGACAGCGAGACGTTGCATTTTTATATATATTATAGATAACACACGTGCTTTTTTTATGGGTCTAGCACACGTGCTGCAGGGAACTCCCTAAAGCGCTCCAGGAGCGGCACGTGTGCGGAAAAGGCGATTCACGTTGTTCTTGAATCGCTGTGAAATTTTACTCGGTGGGAAACACAGCCCTGGGCAAATTATTCCAAAGGGATGATGTTCTCCATATAAAAGACTGCTTAAAAAGCATTGTACGCGGAGAGTAACAAGCTGAACACTCATACGGATGTGAAGTATTAGCGCGACGTGTTTTTTCTAACATGCACTGCTCTGGGAGGAATTAAGCGGACTACATCCTTCGATCACTTTCCATGAAAATACTTGTAGAACATACTCAAGTCGCCAACCGTTCTTCGATGTTCCAGCGAATCAAGGCAAGGCCGCCGATCAGTTCCGGGTCTCTCATCAGACGAACAGCTCTTTTCTGAACAGAATCCAACAAATGCAGTGTATGTTTGGGAGCGGAGCCCCCCAAACATGGGAACAGTATTCCATAGTCGGGTCGAATTTGAGCTTTGTAAAGAATTAACAGTTGTTGTGGAGTGTAAAGCTTTCTGGTTCGAAATAATGTTCCCAACTTTTGAGAAGCTTTCCTTGCTATACCTGTAACATGTGCATTCCAGGACATATTTTCTCCCAAATTAACGCCCAACAAATTGAGTGACGATGCTAGGGGTATGGAGTGCCCCGACCTAACTATGCCCGGGTTCAGCAACGTTAACTTTCTTAGAAAAAATTGCCGCCTGGGTTTTTGTAGCGTTAAATTCCACTTGATTACTGTCACCCCAAGATAGAATTTCTTCCAGGTCTTTGTTAAGTTGAACGACCTCCTGTTGTCTGCGGATATTCGCCTGAATAGCCGATGTCCGAACGTTCAAAGTGAATAAAGATTATAAGCGTACTGTCATCTGCAAAGCCGTCGATTAGATTCCCGGTTTTTCCCAGCAGATCGTAAATGTAAATGCTGCAGGAAAATCCCCAAAGCGCTACAAGAGCTATGCATGTGCCGGAAAAGCGACTCACGTTGGTCTTGAATCGTTGTAAATTGTACTCAATGGGAAACACAGTCCTGAGAAAATCATTTCAAAGGTTTGACGTTCTATATATAAAAGCCTACTTGAAAGGAGTTGTAAGAGAAGCGACGAGATGAACTTCTGGCAGATGTGAAATATTAGAGCAACGTGTATTCTTAGCATGCAGCGCTTTGGGAGGAATTAAGCGGGCTACATCCATGAAAATACTTGTAGAGTATATTGAAGTCGCCAATTGTTCTTTCATGTTCCAAGAAATCAAGATTGCTGATCAGCTCTGAGTGTCCAGACAAGCGAACTGAAAAGAATCCAAGAAATGCAGTATATGTTTGGAAGCCGAGCCACAAACATGAAAGCAGAGCTACAAACATGGGAGCAGTATTCCATCTTTGGTCGAATCTGAACTTTGTATAGAATTAACAGTTGCAATGGAATATAAAGCTTTCTAGATCGAAATATTATTCCGAGCTTTTGAGAAGCTCTTCTCGCTATGCTTGCAACATGTTCATGCCAAGACATAGTTGCTCCCAAATTAACGTCCAGGAAATTGAGTGACAATGTTAGAGGAATGTAGTGCCCCGACATAACGATGTCAGGTTCAGGAACATTAACTTTTTTAGAAAAAATTGCCGCCTGGATTTTTATAGTGTTAAATTCTAGTTGGTTATTCTCACCCCAAGTTAGAATTTCTTCTAAATCTTTGTTAAGTGGAACGACTTTCTGCTGTCTGAAGATATTTGAATCAGAATTTGATGTTCCAGCGTTCAATGTGAATAAAGAAATAAGCGTATTGTGATCTGTAAAGCTGTAGATTGGATTCCTTTTCAGCAGATCGTTAATGTAAATGAGAAAGAGAGTAGGTGACAGTATGGAGCCTTGGGGCATACCGGCGTTGATAGTGAAGGTATTAGAAAGAAATCCACCGACTGTCACTCGTAAAGTAAGTTCGCCGAGGTAACACAAGAGCCATAAACAGAACTTTTCAGGCATACCATAAGCGCGTAGCTTAGCCAATAACCGATCGTGCCAAGCACAGTCGAATGCCTTGGATATTTCTCATAACAATGGACGGGAACAAGCTTTATCTTGAGTCACTAAAGCTCTACGTCAACGGTATTAGAAGGGCTACCGAAACGATTGGGGTTTGTTAAGCTACTTATGTTAGTCGTAGTTCCTTAACGTGCGCTTGCCATACCATCTTACCTTGTTGTGATTTACGGGATATAACCTCTACAACTTTATTCATAAATCATATCATATCAAACGACCGAGCATTGTAGAAGAGAGTATGCCAGACTTATTTACTACGGTACTATTATTATTATTGTTTTTGTTCTTCTTTCTCACATTTGGTCAATGTGGTTCCATGTTTGGCTGACGGGTCTAAGCCAAGTTAGCACAAACGCTATTACCATTGTGTACTAAGGAATGACTTGACAATGTTACATGTTTTCAAAATCACTGACTTCTGAATGTTTCTGTGTATGTTTGTGTCGTAATTACACTAAGTGTGGTGTTAATGTTATTGGTGTAAGACCTGTCGCTGATATGATGAGGGGACAATGATGACTTTTTCTTGTTTCCATAGCCTTTTTATTTCTGTTGCAAGGTCTGTGTATTTGGAGATTTTTTCTGTGTATTTCGTTTGGATGTTTGTTTCGTTGGGGACAGCTATGTCAATTAGATAGCTGACTTTTCCTTTTTTGCACTGAAAAGTAATATCGAGTCTATTGGCGGAGACTGTTTTATCTGTATGGATACTGATGTCTCAGTAGACCTTGTAATCTTTATTTTCAAGTATGGATATTGGTGTGTATTTGTAGTAGGGATCTGTTATTTCTATGAGTTGGTATGTCGTGGCTAGTGCTTGGTGAACTACTTTTACCGCTGAGTCATGTCGGGCTGTGTATTCCGTTCCGGCTAATATTTTACTTCCGCTTGTTATGTGTTCGATCGTTTCTTTCTGCTGGTGGCATTTCCTGCATCTGTCTTCTGTAATAGTTGGGTCTTTAATCATATGCTTTTGGTAGTTTCTGGTTAATACGTCTAATCCTGGATGGCAAGTAAGAAGCCTTCTGTTTCAGGGAATAGCTGCCCATCCTGTAACCATGTGTATGATTGTTTGTTATTTACGTATTCTTGTTCTATGTAGTATCTGTGTTTTCCGTGGAGTCTTTTTTCTGACCACGTTTTCATCTTTTCCTGTTGTAAATTGGGTGTGACTAGGTGCTGAGTGGTCTGCCCGGGATAAGTCGAGAGGTGTGTAGTTTTTGTCTGCTTGTTGCTGCTGTTGCTGTGTGGAGGCTGGTTTGCTTGCTGTGAAAGAATGTGTGAAGTGCTTGTATTTGTTTTGTGTGTAATGATCTGATGTCTATGATTCCTCGTCCTCCTGCCTTCCACTCGATGGTAAATCCTTCTTTGCATGCTTTGAGGTGTAATTTCCTGTTTTTGGTGAATTGAGAACGTATAAGGATGTAAATGTTTTCTATGTCTGTTTGTGACCATTTGATTGTAATAGCGAACGTGTTGATGGCTTTAGTGAAATTTTTAGAGTTGAGTTTTGTTTGTAAAAGTTTCGTGAGTCTGTTTTTGAATCCGGTTCTGAGTTTCGTTTTGATGTGAGTATGGTTGAGTTTGGTGCTTTGTTGAAACCCTAGATATTTGTATGTTTCTTTGTCGAGCATGTTATCGAGTGTTTCGTTGTTGATGGTTTCTGTCTCATGGTGGCTCCTCCATTGGCTTTTGTTGATGTGGGAGTACTTTGCATTTACTTATACCTAAGGTGAATATTTCTGTGATTTTGAGTAGTTCTTTCAGCTGTGTTTTTGTAGCAGGGTAGGAGGTGGTTTATTTTATGTTGATTTACTTTTTGGTGTCTGACGTTGAAGCCATGGTCTATTTTGTTTAGTGTATTTGAGACTGGATTAAGACAGAGGCAAAACCATATTGCGCTGAGCGAGTTTCCCTGATATATACCCCGTCTGATGTACACCCCTTCTGTTTGGATACGTTCGGTGTGTGTTTCTAGGCGTATTTTGGTTTTCATAATTTGCGCGAGAAATGCCTGAGGTTTTGGTTGATTTTGTAGATTTCCAGGACTCTGATTAACCAGCTGTGGGGTATGGGGTCGAAGGCTTTTTTATAGTCTATGTAACCGATGTGAAGATTTCTGTGTTCTTTCTGGTTTGTCCCATAATCACGCTATCTATGATCAACTGTTCCTTACATCCTCTGCTATCTTTCCTGCTCCCCTTCTGCTCTTCTGTGAGGATATTGTTGTCTCTTCGGTATTGTTCTATTTTCTTGGAAATTGTGGCTATGATGATCTTGTATAAGGTTGGAAGACAGGTGATAGGTCGGTAGTTTGACTGGTTTGTGGTGACGTATGTTATTCCTTGTGGAAGAAAAGTGGGGAATGTGTGTAGTTGTAGAATGGCTTTATTGATTTGGTGTGTGAGTGCTTCGTGTGTAGTGGTAAACTGTTTGTATCAGAAATTTTAGATATTGTCTATTCCAAGGCATTTCCAGTTGTGTGTTTGATTGTTTCTGTAATTTCTTTTGTAGTTAATGTGAAATTTTCTTGTTCTGTCACATGTTTATGTTCATCTTCTTCGGCTTTGATCCAGAGGGTATTATTATTATGTAATTATTATTATTCTTTTTATTAATCTTATTTTATTAATATTATTATTTCTGAAACTTTAGATTGATGCATTTACTCACAAAAAGGAATCATTTAGTACCGTTAGAAACAGATCATTAAAAGTAGCCATACAACTTAAAAAAAATGGGAGTAGAACCGAAAGATGTAGTAGCTGTTATTTGCTCAAATAATATAGATAAATGTTGTTCCCACATTAGCAGCTTTTATTTTTGGGAGCCTATGTATGTCCAGTTGAATCTCCAATGATAATGTTCGATGTGAAATATTTAATATCACAAATTACACCGAAGGTAGGAGATTATATGGTAATATTATTAGCAATTATAATTAACATAACTGCTGGACAAAATGGTCCAAATTATTTCAATTAATTGTGCCCTGGCGCTATAGTCTAATTCTATTCCTAACCAGTTTGCTATTTGAAAAAGAAACTTTTTAATTTTTCATTATTTTATTTGCAACAATGCCTACACTAAACATTCTTGCATATTTTTAATAATTGCTGCTATATGAAATAATTATTCATTTTAAAATAAACCATTTTAGGTCATATTTGTTCCTGAAGTCGATATAATTACGGTTGAATATAAAATTAAAAGCATATTAGACAAACCTCAAATTTGTGTTATTGGGAAATCACAAATATATCCACAAATGTCTGAAATGGAACAGATTGAAACCGATGAGGAACATAATTTTGAACCCGTTAAAGTAGATGTTACAGACACATCTTTTATAATGTTTAGTAGTGGCACAACTTCTTTACCTAAAGGAATATGCATGTCACATTTAAGTGCTATGTCTCTTTCTTGTCATAATGATTGGTAAGTACGTAGAAACAATTAAAAAAATACCTTAGCTTGGTACAATAATTCCATTTTTATAAATTTTTATCCTTTAATCGTATGTACATAGTTCAGTAAGAGACCAGACATATATTTTGTAATTCATGAACTGTGCATAACATTTCTTTTTTACTTTTTCGGGGTGACTTCTCAGTTTTTCATAAAGTAGACTCGGTCTCAAAGTAGAGGTAGGTCGCGCAAATATTTACCGTCAATTTTCAACTTTTATAATAATATTTATTCATTTAAAGTGAAATTGCTTGGCAAAGTTTAAAATGCTGCTCAACAAAAGTCTTGCTTTTACAAGAAAACCCTTACCATTCTTGTCTTAGTAATAATGATTTACAGAATACTTTCAGTCTGTTAAGTAAGAACGTGAGCGCTAGTACTCTTGAAAGAAATGAACATTTTTTTGCCATCAATGTATTCTTTGGTGTGCTAACAACGGCGCAATTACCTTAGTAAGTTGTCTAATTGTCTCCGCATCAATAATCGCCTGGCATGCTGTCGACGAGATTTTTTGCGTACTCTGCAAATCTCGCGAAACAACTGAGTCAAAGCCCTCTGAGCTTTCTTTTTACAAGGAGTCAAACGTTTTTAATAGGGTTGGCGTCCGGCGATTATGAGGACCACTCTAGTATCTTATCGTGGGTCCAAGCGAGCCGCTTCGCGACGTGATTTTCGCCCAACAAAGGTTTCTTTAACGTGCTTTGGAATTTGACATCATGAGCACGAAGATGTTGTCGAAAGGTCTCATGGGACACATGCAAACCCGATATTCTTAATTTTGCCACTCCTTGACGCAGCGGCAATTTCGAGTTTCGACTTGCGGGAGTAACTTTGCCTACCGAGCCACGTTTTGACCAGTTGTCGAAATGTTTCGTCTCGTTAAAATGATTTATCCACTTCTTCACAAATGATACCGACTTTTTAATATATTTAGTGGCCGCGGAATGTGTCATTTCAGACCCCGTTGGATGGAACCAAAGAAAGACTGTCTCGAGCCGAGGAGCAAACCAGTGACTGATTTTGGATTTTACATGATTTCGACGAAAGTTCGGAATCGACTGATACTTTTACTAAAATGCGCCGTAGACAAAGAGTCCCTCTACCGATTTTTTGTGGAATCGCTAGAATCGCATCTAGCAAAGACACGTTCTTACTTGACAAACTGTACTTAGTAGCTAATAAAATGTCCTTGAAAATAAAAAAAAAAAATACGATCTTTGTTTTTTTTATACCAAATAAATTATTAAAGGTAACGCACTAGTCATAACTTTCATTCAATCTACACCTTATAGAATTCTTTCGAAATTTTTTGATTACTCTTAAAGATACGATGGGGGGACATCGATTTTTAGCAATTTTTTTTAAAAGATATAAAAAAAAAGCGCGAGTATTACATCATATATATTTTTGAGCTCGTGTTTTTACAAGCATTCATTCGACTCGATGACCTTAAAAAAAAATTTTTTCACTTCTGATTTCGCCCCCTACAACCAACCCCTTAAGTCAAAATTTAATAGTCAAAACTAGACGGCGGTGATTGGACACTCAATTTCTAAATTTGTGAATTTCTATATTAAATAGTTATGGAGAAAATCGGCTGTAACAGGCAAACACATAAAAGTCGGAACACTAAAAATAAAACAATTGCCGTAATATTTTTTCTAGGGCTAAACATTTCTCAATTCTTCAACGAAATATATCAGTCCTTATTAGCCTTAAGATGCGGCTGCTAACTAAAAGCTGTTGCGTTTCTCAAGTATAATACACAAAAAACTGCCAATTTATTGAAAAATTAAATATTTTTGTAAAATTGGTACAACATTTTGTTGATTTTTAGGGATCAAGTATCTGTAACTGATGAACCCCAACAGTACAGTTTAAGGCACCATACTGGATTTCTGGTCTTTGGACATTTACAAACAGCATAATAAAAAGGCAGCCGAGAATTATTGGTCCAAATATCTTAGCAAAAAAAATTTCTCGAACTTATTGATACATATAAGGTATATTTTGAGAGCTTAACATTTACCTGAACGTTGACTTTAATATTCTAGGAAATAAAACAATAGACAAAAAATAATATTTTCTACAAGAACATCAATTTTAACAAAAAGTTACTTAGTTCATTGTTATTGTGAGTAGAAAACCATACCGTATAAGTTTTATTTATACAAGGTGGTCAAAAATTCTCCAAAATACGACCCCTTTTTTATATGGATAAGTTAATGCATTGAATCCTCTTTCTCCTAATAACGGATATTCCACAGATATAATGAAAATAGAAAAAGGGACAACCAAGAAAGCGGTTAAGTCTTTACAGACAACCAAAGTCGATTAGAATGAGAGGGATCGGGAGATTTCCCTATGGGTCCCATAGGGTCCTGAAGTTCTAACTTTTTCTTTATTGGTTGTCTTCTTTGATAAAATATTTTTTATGGTCTCAAGACATGGTTGGACCGAATTTTTTCTCTGGTTATACAGTTTTCAAGACGTAAAGTCTTATTATAGGAGAGTATTTTCTAGAAATTTTACCCCTCTCGGCCGTTTTCTTTTTTCCAAGATTCTCACCCCCTTTCTACTCATCAATTTTTAAGGTGATACATATACCTGAAATTTTCAAAAATTCTATTTTTTTACGGATTTTTATTCTCTGTACTTCTAAGAATTATTCAAAAATTTTTTTTAAGAAAATTCCATCCCATTACAATGTTATAGCATTAAATGTGACGTGGCGTCGGATTAGGACTACTACCTGTTTTCAGACACTGTCTGCTATTTTACTCAGTCAATTATTATATATTTTCAACTTTTTTTTAAATCTTAATAATTACTTTTTCTACAAAATGTCGAGACGTTTTTTTTAATTTTTGTAATAGACAATTTTTTTATAAATAACTGAACACAAATGTTTTGGTCGAAAATTGCATACTAAAGTTTGAAACACCGTAATTTTTTTATTTTTGAAAAAGAAAACCCTTCAGACCAGGGAAAGTGGTTCAGTTTAAAAGACTAAACATAATACACGTCTATTATAGGTGCTTTGTAAGATAAACTATTTAAAAAGCTTTTGTTATTATTATTATATATTATCTCTTATAATCTCTAAAATACTTCTTTTTTTGAAAAAAAAAAACACCTATTACGGATGTACAGTTACACATAAAGTTACCCATAACCTTGTGGATTGTCAAATTTTCTTGATATGTTTCTTTCACAATCTGAATATATCACCTTACATTTAGGTTTTTATATTCACTCATTTCATAGTTGTAGGTAACATTAGAGAGACCACAATGTCATAAAAAAGACTACCTTTAAGTTTTTCATTGATTGTGATCATTTTTATCGCTTGAATACATGTAAAACAAATAAAACCAGTTTATAAAGATATATATTATAAGAATTTAATAAAATCAAAAAGAACATTCATCGATTTAAAATTTAAAATTATACAACAATTACTGAAGTCTTTATAGTGTCTTTTAATAATGATCTCGTTGATGTTGCCATTAATTTATAGTTCTCGATAGTAAAAAAAAATACTTGTAACTCGATTGAGTAGCAATCATACATAAAAATTTTGGTTTTATTAAATTGTTTCTTACAAATTATAACCTCCAACTTGCCGCTATTTCTAACAATCCAATTTCAGTGACAACATTAACATTACTGATTTATTATTGCTCTAGAAAAAATCTAATCTTTTTGTTTAAACAATCAAGTTTTAACTAATTTTTTTATGTTACCACAATTATTTTAACCATTTTGTCGATTAAGTGTTTGAGAGAGTGTAGTAGAGGTAGGATGAGATGGTGACGAGGACAACTTCGTTAGTTTACGAAGAAGTCAAATTACGTTGCGCACTATTAGTTTGCGCATTATTAGTTTGCGCACAAACCATCTTTCGCCGTCTTTTAACGACTCCCTTTTCTAGTGTTCTGTACCAAAATTGAAAAACGGAACACTTATGGAATTACTTCGGTGTCTGTCTATCACAGCCGATTTTTTTCCGAAACTATTTGACATAGAAAGTTTAAATTTGTCACAAATATATTGACGCCCTAACCATAGCCGTGTAATTTTGAAAGTTGAAATTTGAGATTGATAGTTTTGATAGTTTATCTGGCATATAAAATAAAATGTTTAGAATATGTTACTAATAGTTCATCCACCTATTTGAATAGCATTGCGCTTATACAGATGATAGAATATATTAGTTCTACTAGAGATAGAATCTTGATAGACAATGTGTTTTGCAATATTTACAACTAATATCTATAAACAGGCAATATCCTTCAAAAGCTGACAAATTGGTGGTCTTCATTCTTCCCTAATATCTTCCAGGATAAATGGTCCAAATGTGATTGAACATGGTCTAATGGTAGATGGTAAGATGTTAATTTCGGCATCTAGCCACAACCGTTCAATACCTTGTGTATGAGCTCCTGTGAACGGATCAACATAGTTTTGCTTTTGATTAACGATTTGATGGTCGAAGCTTCGCCTGCCAAGTTTCGTATACGCTAGTCACGCGTCTGAATGAATAACAGATTGAAATTGAACCTCTCTTTCTATAATTGGCATTAACGTGTTTTCATTTCTCCTTTCCGCAATAAAATATCGTACTTCTCGTTTTGTTTTCAAACCAAAAACCCATCTATTCGTCTACCGTGGTTTCGATTGTTTTGCACCGGTGCATCGCTATCTTCAGATTTAGGTTGTTGGTCACCTTGTAAGAGCCCTTTCCTATATATTTTCGGCGACCCGCGAATCGCGCTTCATCAATTTGTATAGGATCGTCATTGATGCCGTTTAATTGTCCTCTGCAATTGACCGACACAATTAATGAGCACATGTTATACCAATCACTTATGGTATGTGACAACCTTCCAGTCAGTTCTTCGAATATTGTACTCGGAATGTCATGCTCGTACATAAACATCAATTTCAAAATATGACATAAGCTTAAATTACAATGTTCAAATCCGTATAATGGAAGAATTCATTTCCGCTTCTAAACGATTTTCTTGTATGGCAGCCTAGGACAACGTAAGACTGGACGAAACGCTCGTCCACGATCACGTTTCCTTTTTGCATTTCCGCGCCACACCTGTCACAGATGTTATTTTCGTTATTCTACATAAGCAGATTATGCGTTTGCAAAAAAGTCACGGCTGCATCTTCGTTAAAAGTGATATTAATATAAAAATCTCGCAAAAGCATGGCTTCTTTTGGAATATACGTATTAGTAACTTGTCATTGTCATTAATAATGAAACTTACCCTATTATTTTATTGCTTTACTTAGAAATATATTTATTGCAGGTGGACTGCACGCAACAATTAAGAGTTGCAGGTAGACCCCACACTACAGTGGCACCAAGTTTTTTTAGAGAAGTTTGTGTCCGAATCCTAGATATTGATTTTTGAAAACTCATTTGGGGTGTCGTTTGTGAATTTTTTTTTTAAGCAATCACCGTGCGGAACACTAATTGCGTAAGGCTGACTTGCCCTTGGTCTACTTTTTTAGTGTTCCGTACGGAACACTTATAAGATCACTTCGGCGTCCGTCTGTCTGTCACACCCGATTTTCTCCGAAACTATTTGACGTAGAAAGTTGAAATTTGGCACTAATATAGGAATTGATGGCCTCATCAGAGCCGTGTAGTTTTGAAAGTTAAATTTTGACTTAAGGAATTAGTTTTGGGGGGTGAAATCGGAAGTTAAATTTTTTTTCCCAGGTCATCGAGTGGGGTGTCAAATGAAAGCTTGTAAAAAGGCGAGTTCAAAAAAATATATAATGTAATACTTGCGCACAATTCTCTGTGTATTATTTTTTAAAAAGTGCAAAAAATTGCTGTCTCCCCACTTTATCTCGAAAAGTACTAATCAAAAAATTTTGAAAAAATTCTAGAAGACTCTCTACAGCAGGGTGCTCAAACTTGAACCGCTGGCGATCTACCTCAATATTGTTAGACTACGATCGATCGACTCTGAGAGGCTGCAAGTAAGTGTGATGCAGGATTGTCGTCTAGGTAGGGTGTATCGTCGCATAGATATTAGTTTTCTGCACAATATGCATTTTTTTAGTCAAGGTAAGTGTAGGTCTGCTCTAAAATGTCAATGAAAAACTCATAATTATTCAAAATTACGAGTTTATTGGTTCTTACAAAACAAACGAGTTCTAGTGTCTAAACTTAACTAAAGAGTGACTTTGGATGTTGAAGGATGGTACTGCATGTCCTCAGCATACTTTTCATAAGATGGTACGTAATTACCGAGTGCTAATCGCAGGCATGATGACATATGTTCGTCAGTTAGTCGATTGCGATATTTTGACTTAATTATCTTCATTTCAGAAAATGCAGACTCGCACAAGTAAGTTGACCCAAACATTGCCGTCAGTTGAAGGGCGATTTGCTTTAGATTCGGATATTTATCTTCAGATATAAAACACCAGAATTTTGTATCAAATGCTATGACTTTGAGATGTATATCTGATATAATCTGCACTAACTCATTTTCAACAGAACATGAGTCCATGTTAAACTGAATTGCTATTTCAGTAGATAATTCCTCAATGTTTTTGCACGAAAAAGGATAACTCATAAATGATGCCAATTTACTGAAATCATAAAAACGTATTTCGAATTGGCCCAAAATATTTGATAATTCTGCCTCATAAATATCATAATTCAACTGACAAATCCTTGCTTTCAAAGACGGAAAATTTTTCAGATCCTTTCTTTTCAGTTGATCTATTTTAAGTTGCAATTTACTTTTGAATACGTTTATTGCTCTAATCATCTCAATAATAGTTTTTCTTTTACCTTGAAGCTCCAAATTAATGGTGTTTAAATGCATTGTGATGTCTATCAAAAATGCCAAATCAGTCAGCCATTTTCCGTTTTTCAGCATCTGAGTGTCATCACCTCTTTCGTCCAGAAAAGCTGTTATTTCGGGCAATAATTCTTGAAACCTTTCTAGGAATTTTCCGCGACTCAACCACCTGACGTCCGTGTGAAGAACTAAATCAGTGTGTTCAGCTGACTCACTATCTTCCAACTGCAATTTAAAGAGCCGTCGTTGCAAGCTACGTGCACGGATAGAATTCACAATTTTTATTGCAATGCCCATAATCTCCTCCGTGTTTAGAACTTTTGAACACAAAACTTGTTGATGTATAATGCAATGGAAGGAGAAAAATGAAGGGAAATCATCATTAGCTCGACACAATGCCACAAAAAACCGTTTTCGTTTCCAGTCATTGTTGGTGCTCCATCGGTTGTAATGCCACTAGTTTATATATTGGTAGCTTGTAGTTTATTACAAAATTGAAGAAAACGTCATATATATCTTCGCCACGGGTCTTTCCTTTCAGAGGAATCATTGTCAAAAACTCTTCCTTAGCCGACATGTCATTGAATACCATTCGAATAAAAATACACAGCTGGGCAGTGTCTGTCATATCGGTGGATTCGTCGAACTGTAAAGAAAAGTATGTACATTCCATGATATCATGTTTTAGTTTATCTGCCATATCCCGACTCATGACTTCAACACGCCTTGTGACAGTCGGACGAGATAACTGAAGTTCTCTAATAGCAGACATAATCTCTGTTTTATTTTAAAATCTCCAAATAAAGTCTCACCCGCTTCAATAAATGCTTCCTTCACAACCAATCCATCATCAAATGGTTTCTTGTGTTTCGCCAATATATGAGATATTTTAAATGACGCAATCGTTGCAGCTTTTGATTGTTTGGCTGGTCTTTTAAACATGGTTTGTTCTTTTTTCAAACAAGTTACCAAATCACGTACTTTTCGTTTTCTTAATTCACTCTGTGACAGAAAATCCTTTTCATGGTTTTTATGAACCGTTTTATGATGCCTCTCTAAGTTCCCACGCTTAGATATTGCAACTGACGCACGGCAAATGAGACAAATGCACTTATCCTTTACCATACAAAAGAAAATTCTTCCTCCCAATCGTTATTAAAATTTTGGACTATTTATTAATAAACTTTGTATCGATGTATCGCCTTCAAGTTACAACTCAGACTGACTCCTATTCCTGCAGGCGCAACATTTATATCGGCGCGAACGAGGTCTCGAATGTTCCCGTCAAACACGCCGCCCGAAGTTTCTAGAAAAATTGGCAGGAATCAAAAACGCGGCTTTTCTTTGACAAGTACCGCGCGTTCCTTTGATAAAGCCGCCTTTTGCCGCTAGCAGGGGGTTATTACGGTAAAAGAAAGTGATGAGGGGGTTATTCTGGCCTAATTGTGGATCGAATAAATTTTAGTAGTTTATTCATTACATTTTTTTTTAGTTACCTAAAACAAAATCTGTGAATAGTTCTATATCGGAATTTTTTTCTCGAGATCGACTCAAAAAGCACGATCGACAAGTCGATCGCGATCGACCGTTTGAGCACCCCTGCTCTACAGGGTGTAGATTGAACGAAAATTATCACACCGTTAATAATTTATCTGGTATATAGAAAACAAAAATTTGAAGGTCACTAGTTTTCACTAAAGATCAGAAAAAACACTTTGTTGAAAACTCATTTGGGATGTGTTTTGTGAAGTCACTAATCATTTTATACTTCGCAATCAATGTACGGAATACTAATTGCGAAAGTCCAACTTGCACTTGACTAGTAATTTTTTACTATATGGTACACCCAGTAGTGCCTGCACTGCTTACTCCTTTGCGAAAATATTGTGTTTTAACTGAAACTTGATAAAAATTTTGAAACATTCTGTTTTAGATTCCCTCGGGATTCTTCTATGGGCAAGTATCATATGACCTAGCATATATGGATAAAGATACTTTAAATACCTATAACACTTCATCTTTAAAAACTTTAACTATGGGTGGAAGCTATGTTGATCCACAGTTAATAAAAAAACTAAGGGACACTTTTCCTTCGACTCGGATAATGCAAACTTATGGGGCTACAGAAATAGGTACTCTCCCAACTTATTGGTTAGAGACGGATAAATATACGTATGAAAATAAAATATCGTCTGTTGGAAAACCTACCTGGAATATAGAAATAAAGGTACGAAGTGATCCAATAACTAATTTAATTAAAGATGAGCGAGTATATTTGGAAATTTTCACTCTCTCTCACTTAAAAATATTAGTAAAATTTAACAAAATTTACTACAGAAATCTACTAACGAATAACTATTTTTTGGGAGAATAATAATTTTTGAGGAACCAAAATAATTTTTTTACATTACACATTTAGAAAGCCACACTTGATACGTATATATTTTTGTATTTGTATAAATTCATTTAAAATCATCATAATAAATCAATGCTAATTTATTTGTCAGAATTTGCATGACAGATGCAAATATTACTATTTTATTGGGTGTATGAAATAATTTTGAGAAATTTTTCGGTAAAAATATCGCTTTATTGTAAAAAAAATTCTACTTTCTCCGTTTTTGTGGCAGCATACGAATACCACGTTGAAAGAAGGACTCATCTTTTGAGGCTATCCACGAATCTACCATTTTTTGGTATCCTCATAAAAATGGACGCGCTGTTCAGGCAGGCCGTGCGTCATCGATCGGAACAAGTGATAATCAGAAGGAACAATGTCTGGTGAGTACGGCGAGTGAGGTAGGATATCCCATCCAAGCGCTTCTAGCATTTCCTTGAAGGGTTTTGCAACTTTTGACATATTGCCGTCGTTTTTCCTTCAACGCTCGGCTCAATTGCATCAATTGTTGTCGGTAACGTTCCCCAGTAATAGTTTCGTTGGGTTGGAGCAGCTCATAATACACTACACCTAGATGATCCCAGCAGATACACAGCATAAGCTTGGAGCCATGAATATTCGGCTTTGGCCAGGATGTTGATGGTTCACCGGGCTTCACCCATAATTTTTTGCGCTTTGGTTTATCGTAGCGTATCCGATTTTCATCACCAGTTACGATACGATACAAAAAACCTTTCCGATTGTGCCGTTGAAGCAGTTGCGCAAAGGTGAAAAATCACTTTTCTGCGTCTCTCTCGGTTTCAATTCATACGGCAACCCCAATTTCCTTGCTTTTGAATCATTCTCAGTACATGTAAACGCTTGGTAATGGTTGTGTGATCAACTTCTAATGATTCTGCAAGTCCTTTTTCCATTTGGCACGGGTCTTCATCGATTAATGCCTTCAATCCTTCATCTTGAGACTTTTTCGGCTGGCCTGGACGTTCTTTATCTTTCATGTCGAAATCATCACTTTTAAAGCGTCGAAATCATTACTTACCTGTTTTTATGGATGGAATATATTCACCATAGGTTTCCGACAGCAATCGATGACTTTCAGCAGGGCTTTTCTTTAAATTAAATAAGAAAAGTAACGCTTCTCGCAAATGGTGTTTTGTTGGCACGTAATTCGACATATCCAATGCTCAAAAAAAAAATGTTGTTTATACTTCGGCAAAATAACATATACTAAAAGTTAAAATCTAATGATGGTGCTTCACCATGAATATAGCGATGCGATATAATACAAGTTACACCCTCTCTTAGAAATCCCTCAAAACTAATTCACAATCCTTATAATTATTTTTGTTATTTTTATTGCATACTGAATTCCTATAGAAAAACTTACACTACAAAGAAATCAGCAGTCGTTCTGAAAATTAATTTCTCCATTTTGTCCCATTAGTGTGGCAAGATGGCATATCTATATTCCTCTAAATCAAACAGATGATTCTATTCACCATGCAAATAATTTAATTCCTGTCCTATTCCCCTGGTTTGGAAGCAGTGGATGCTCCGACTTGTGAATCTATTTACGAATAAAGATTTAGTTGTTGCATTCCCAAGACTTGATAGATTATGGCAAATGCCATCGTGGTTATGCCGAGATATAAAAAATAATTTAGAATGAGAGTAAGATAAATATTTTCTTTTAAAATGTTCCATAGTTACTCCACTCTCCTGTTTTTACAAAGAATGACATGAGAGTGTTTTTAGTGTTCCGTACGGAACACTTATAAGATCACTTCGGTGTCTGTTCGTCTGTCTGCCACACCTTATTTTTCTCCGAAACTATTTGGCTTAGAAAGCTGAAATTTGGCATTAATATAGGAACTGATGGCTTCATCAGAGCCGTGTAGTTTTGAAAGTTAACTTTTGACTTAAGGGGGGTGAAATCGGAAGTGAAAAAAATAATTTACCAGGTCATCGAGTGGGGTGTCAAATGAAAGCCTGTAAAAACACGAGTTCAAAAATACATATAATGTAAAACTTGCGTACATTTTTTTTTCGCATTATTTTTAAAAAATTGCCAAAAATCGCAGTTGCCCCCTTATCTCGCAAAGTACTGTTAAAAAAATTTTGAAAAAAAATTCTGAAATATTCTCCACAGGGTGTAGATTGAACGAAAATTATCACGATCACTTTAATAATTTATCTGATATATAAAAAAAAAAACAAAAATTTCGAGGTCATCAGTTTTCAGTAATGATTGGAAAAAAACTTTGTTGAAAACTCATTTGGGGTGTGGGGTGGGGTTATTTTAGAAGCAATCAACATATGGAACATTAATTGCGCAAGGCCGACTTGCACTTAGCCGGCTTTTTATCTTGTAGTCTGCTGTAAAGGGTATATATACATAACAGATGTACATGTATGAACCATATAAAATTTTTAGATATTGAGTCCAACGTAAGAATAGTATTGTAATTTACACCTCCATATTTGTTTATGTTTACATTGCATCACAACCAATATCGACATCATCTTTACAGATGATGTGTTTTCCTTGTAATATAGGTACTTTCAATTAATATTTTCATTAACATATTTCAGATCGTTAGTACTGAAACCAGAGAACCTCTGGGTCCTAATCAAAAAGGCGAAATTTTGGTAAGATCCCCTTACAGAATGAACGGTTATTATAAAAGAGATTCTTCGGAAAGATTTGATAATGAGGGGTTTTTAAAAACTGGAGATATTGCATATTACGATGAGGATGGTTATATTTATATTGTAGACAGAATAGATGATATATTTAGATTTCGAGGATACAGAATATCACCCATTAGTATAGAAACAATAATTATGAAACATCCTACTGTTAAGGAAGCTGTGGTATTCGGCATTCCAGATCCTGGAGATTTTCATCATCCTGCGGCTTGTGTAGTACTTAAGAAAAATGAAAATGTCAGTTCTCAAGAGATTTTTGATTTGGTAAAAACAAATATGTCTGATATACACGAGTTAAAGGGAGGTATTAAATTTTTGACCGAAATGCCCAGAACACCAAACGGAAAAATCTCAAGAAATGCACTTAAGCAATTATTTTTAACTTAAGTATCCTTTTATATTTATATTTAATTCATCATTTCTCTTTTTAAAGCAAACTATATAACCTCTAGAAGAAGCGGGACCGTTTTTTTATAGCCTCACGTTGGAGCGGTATTTTGTATAGCCCCAACTTTCTTTATTTTTAATAAATATTTTATTTATTAAATAGAAGCTGTTATTTGCCCCTTATGTATATCTTAATTTCTGAGAATGGATTGAGTGGATATTAATACTGAAAGAACTAAAATAATTAGTTATAAGCTAGCTCTTTTTTTTTTACTAGTAGAGAGTATGGATAAGAGATAATTTTTGTACGTCTTTTGAAAATAGTCTCTATAGTTGTTCAAAGCTTAGTTGTACTGTTTGGGTACCATCCATTTTAGAATAAAAAGAATCTAAGTTCAGCTCAAAAAATGAAAAAATACTGAAGAATTATTTAGTTGTTGAAATAAAATTAATTTACGTATAATCGTTGCGTCCTGAAATAAAGAGCAGGAGTGTAGTGAAACGCTACACATTTAAATAAAAAAGGGTATAATAACAAAATAAAAATTCCTACTTTTATTACACTCTTAAAATTACATCTACTAAATAAAAACCCCTTATGTTATGAGAGAGTGTACACTATTGCGTAGAGTCTTTAAGTTAGGATTATTAAGTTTTTAATAAAAGGATTGATAAAACACGATTTTAAAAGTTTGTGAAATTAACTCCGAGAATTACACGTGTTCAGTAGTCGTTGGAAACGCACTTGTAGACAGGAAGTGAGATATTTAGACTGGTGTGTTTATGACTTACTGAATGGTTTCTCCTCGTGGGTTTTCCATAGATTACTTGGCCTCTCCTGGTGAGATTCTCAGAAAAAATATTGTCTCAGCCACTACCATCCTAATTTCATTTGGGTAGCTAAACACTTTTTGACCCGAAATGCCTGAAGATGAGCAGGATATTTCAAGAAAGGGAAAAGACCTTAAACTTGAGAACTAGAAACCGTTACTGCACTACTGCATCACTGAGAAAAAAATACTCTAGCGTGCTGGAGAGGGAAGTCACTACGGCCTTCTGGCGGAACAAAGCCGTTAATGCTTCATGGTGGAAAAAGCCCTTTAAAATTCGGTTTAAATTAAAGTGCTCAAAAATTTAAAACACTGTTTTAAGCTACACGGCTCAAAAATTGAAATCATTGCAATGAATATAAAAATGTAATAAAATATAAATTATAGGAACAAAAACAGTGTCGTAACATGATCTTAAAATCTAGGAAAAAATGAACGTTACAACTATCCTGTTCTAAATTTATAACACTACAATTTTGGCTCAATTTGTTTTAAACAACCTTACCAGTTGAGACAAATGGCTCTACGAGCTGAATTGAATGAAATTACGATTTACATCCACCGTAGTGGATGGAAATGGTAATATAGGGATCAAAATTTCAATGTTAAATGTATGCAATATGTTGTTTCAACGTTAATTTTTTATCGGTGTTAAATGTATTGAAATTTTTTTCACTAAAAATCATCGTGTTTAATAATTAATCTATTTCTGCTAACCGATAACACATAAAAACTCATCAAGTAGTTTAGGGTAGGTTACTTCATGTCAGGCCTGGTTAATTCAAGCTAGTTATGTGTTGGTAATATCCAATCCGGCGCAACGCACTGGCCTATTTTAACAGTTTAATTCGATCACATAAGAAGCTTGACATCACCAAACGTAGGAAATGATCATAACCTAGTTATGTGTAAGCTAAGGTGGAATAAGAAACACAAAGAAACACCGGAAACAAAGGTAAGAATAGAAAAGCTACAGGAAGAATTAATAAGAGACCTGACGGTTAGTTAAAAATAATTAAAAAATGTATTAGTAACTGCATATGAAGCATTAGGGACTAAAACTATCGATAAAAATAGAAAATGGAAAACAAAAACATTATGGTTCAGTGAAGAAAGCGATCTAGAGTATAGGTCAATTAGGACAGATGAAGCATACCAAAGATATAAAAGAATACGAACAAAAAAGCACAAATTAGTGAGAAGAACAAAAACGGAATACTGGGGAGAGATACACAAAAAATGAGAATCAGACTTCTGTGGTCAAATATGTCGATTTATAAGACAGCATAGAACTGAGATGAGAGAACTAATAGATTATACACACGTGAAGAAAGGAACATATCTTACACGAGTATATAATAGGAAACAGAGTTTCACACTGCCAGAAACACTAGCTATAACGATAAACGAAAAAACATATATAACGGAAGAAGACGTAATAGAAGCACTGGAAAAATTAAAAAACCGTAAATCTCGCGGCCAAGACCAAAAATGTGTGATATTTTCTGATTAAGCAACTCCAAACACAATGAGATCGAATAGAATCCCAGACGAATGGAGAGCAGCGATAGTTATACTACTGCACAAGAAGGGAGAAAAATAAGCTCCAAATAACTATAGAGACATAAATCTACTACTGTACACTGCAATTAACAACAACAATTATTACAACAAGAATAAACACGAGAATACAATTGGAAAAAAGAACAACAAGGATTCAGAAGTGGGCTGTCATGCACCGTATTCATTGTGATACAGCATTCCAGCGTACTTGTGCCTGATAGAGTTAAAGAAAGCTTTCGACAATGTACAAATAGAAGACTTTATTCATCTATTTTATAACAGGAAGGTCCCATTAAACCTAATCAAAACTATCGAAAATATATATAAAGATCATAAAGTAGTAGCAAGATTAGCAGAAGAAATGACAGAACCAATCAACTGAGAATCTAGAATCAAGCAGGGAAACTCTTAAGTCATCTCCATTGTCATGGATGGAGTTATAAATGCCAAAAGAAAAAAGGGATATAGAATGGGTAACAGAGAACTTAAATTATATTTTATGCCGATGTCACGATAATAATGGCTAAGGCCGAGAACGGTCTGCAAAGGCTGCTATACTAATTCCGGGTAGGTCAAAAATTTTCAGAAGTGTAATTTTTATCATTGTGTATATCAATGAAAATTTACATTAAAAATTTAACTCCCCCTATTTCTCCTTTTGGTGAATTAGGGCACATAATTTTGATGTCATTCACTTCAGTTAATCGAGATTTATTAACCGTGAGTTCCTTTATCTGAATTGGTAAAATGTTCTAGATGGTATTTCAACAAAATTTTTGACGTTTATATAAACATTTTAGTAAATATTTTGAGTAAAAGATACGTTTTTTTTTAAAGAAAATTTAATAATAACAATAAAAATACGCATTTGAATTATTTTATTAAAGTCAAAACTGTTTTATTTACATTTAAGTAATTGAATTAAGTTAAAATAGTGGGGCATTAACTGACGATCATTTCAAATAATAACTTTAATTCTTTCTTATCGTTTGTTGACTTTTTTTAAACCCATTTTTCATCATTTTTGGAAATCTTTGGTCTTTAAAAAATATTAATACATACATATCCTAAAAAAAGTATTTTCTACGACAAATTTAAAAATGGTTTTTTAAGGGTAACTTCTGTTCAATTTGATATTATGGCTTCAAATTATGGAAAAATATAGCTTTCATAATAGTAAAAAAGTGTGGCAAATTTTATTAAAGAATATTAAGGCCAAAATTCGCATTTTAGTCCAAATCTTATTATCGATCGAGAAGGAAAAATAAAGAATATACAAAAAATTTCTTATTTCTCAATTTTTTCGTTACGAAAAATTCAATTTTATTTGCTTTTGCTCTAGAAATGGCTGGTTCATTCTCATTTCTATTCAATATTTTATCTTAAATATAACACGAAAAATTGATTTTAAAACAAACACTAGCTATTTTACAATAAAATTATGATTTAGATAACATAAACTTTTATTGATAAACCTTTAATGCATTAATTCATTTACTAAAATTATTACAGATAAAATATTTGTAATTTAAAAAAATTATTCATGTTCTATAGTATATATGCTCGAGCTTATTTTATTCATATATTTAAATTCATCCGATTGATTATCTGAATCGGATTCATACTGGCAAGAGTATAAAAGGTTGGCGCTGTCTAACTCACTTTCATCGATAGAACGATCTAAAAATGAATAAAGACGAGTCATGGGAAAAATGATCTGTAAATTCATCTGTCAGTGATTCGACTGGTCATAATCTTCAATCAGCTCATTCTTATCTAGATCTTGCGAGGATATTTCTGCAGTATCTTCGCAATTCGCACAATTCAAACCATTGCAATGTTTACATAAACTAGTGCATCGAAGTTCAACTTTTTTGTACGAACAACATTTTAGACTCGTGCCAGTATGAATCCGATTCAGATTATCGATCCAGTGATTTTGAATATAGCTGAAAACAAACTCGAACACATACGCTGTAGAATACTAATGATTTTTTTTTAAAATTGTAGATATCGTATCTGTGATAGTTTTTACAAAACGTGTTAATATATTAATGTTTTGTCAACAAAAGTCTCTGTTATCCCGTGGGGGGGCGGGATAGAATATCTCCCCCGGTATGTTCTGCCTGTCGTAGGAGGCGACTTAAAGAACAACTTAGATGGTAGATGCCCAGATCCCACCAGCATCGCCCGGTGTGATACCATCGCATCGGCTTAGGCTGCGTGAAGTTGCTTAACGTTTCGTGACTGTGCCGATGTCCCGGACTGTGGGACCAAATAGCATGATGAGGCACCTGGATACAAAAAATTCCGGAGGTAAAATAGCCCCCCGTTCGGATCTCCGGGTGGGGGCTGGTTCAGGGGCGTCGACATGCAGAGAACAGAATTTCAAAATGGATTTTTGCAACATACGAGGTTTAAATTCGAATATAAATTCAGTGCACCAATACCTGCAATCAAATAAACCTCATGTACTCGCCCTCTGTGATACTAAGGTCAGTTCATCGACCAGCACAGTAAACTATCTTTATCCTGGGTACGATTTCTATTCCCGATTTAGGCGTAATCTTTATGTCAGAAGCGACCTCTCTTGCCAACGAGAAGAGGCTCTGGAGCCCCCAAACGTTGATGTTATGTGGTTAAAAATAACGACTCAACCAACCACAAGGTTCGTCTATATCCTCTATCGACCACCAAGTGATACTAACTTTAGAACACTTTTCGCTTCTCTTGCAGACACCATCGATCATTTACAAATTAACTATCCAAATGCCGAAATTGCCATCCTGGGCGACTTTAATGTCCACAACATCAACTCGCTTAAATATTCAAATACTACGGACGAACAAGGTCGTGAAGCCGAATCATTTTCAATCAGTTGTGGCTTGACTCAGCTTATTGATGAACCAACACGGATCCCTGATCGAGACGGAGAGTTCGCCAGTCTTCTTGATCTGTTTTTAACCACCAATCCAGAGATTTACACGGTCAGCGTAAATCCGCCGTTAGGTTCTTCCGACCATAAACTACTTTCGACATCGAGTATTCTACCAATCAGTGACAGAGAGGCGCCCAAACCGCGCAAGATTTGACACTACAAATCTGCTAAATGGGAAAATCTCACGGAATATTTTCGAACTTTCCCTTGGTTGGACGTTTGTTTTCGATCCGACGACCCATCTGACTGCGCCAGGGAGGTTTCCGATGTTATTTTGGCCGGTATGGAGGCTTACATCCCTTTTTCGAAGAAATGCCCTTCCAACGGCAAGCCTTGGTTTGACCTAAAATGCAAAGAAGCTGTTGCTTCTAAACATCTTGCATACCGACAGTGGCGTGAAGATCCTAACACCATAAATCGTAACATCTTTTGTTCGTGCCAGGAACAGATGCAAAGAAATTATCGACGAAACCAAGGAGGTACACAATCAACGGATTAGAAACAAACTTCTCGCTTGTCCCGGCAATTCCAGGTCCTTTTGGTCAGTCGCTAAGGCAGTTAATCAAAATTTCACCAAATCCACCATACCACCACTCACACGGCCAGATAATTCTATTGCAACGACACCTGTTGAGAAGGCGAACTTGTTGGCTGAACTCTTCGCTTCACATTCTACGTCGATTTCCAAGGAAAAAAACACCACCTACTATTCCCATAGTGCAGTCAAGGATGCCCGATATTGTCTTCAGACAGCGTATCATAAAACGTATTTTGATGAAGCTAGACACCAAAAAGGCTTCTGGCGCTGACGGAATACCTGCCATAGTTCTCAAGAACTGTGCGAGGGAACTAACACCAGTTTTCTGTAGACTTTTCAACCTATCCTACAGAAAGGGAATATTTCCTTCCTGCTAGAAATGTGCCACAGTTCAGCCGATACCTAAAAAAGGCAAGAAGACCTTGCCAAATAACTACCGACCAATCGCACTACTCTCAATAATATCGAAAGTCATGGAAAAGGCTATCGATCAGCATCTTCTAAAATATCTTGAAGGATTCAACATTATTAGTGATCATCAATATGGCTTTCGTAAAAATAGATCAACAGGAGATCTTCTGACTTATGTAACACATGTTTGGAACAACGCGATTGAACACTTTGGAGAATCTCGAGCGGTTGCTCTTGACATATCCAAGGCATTTGACCGTGTTTGGCACGATGGGCTGTTGGCTAAGCTACGTTCTTATGGTATGTCTGAAAAGTTCTGTTTGTGGCTCTCATGTTTTCTCAGAGAGCGTTCTTTACGAGTGGCAGTCGACGGATTTCTTTCTAATACCTTCACTATCAACGCCGGTGTGCCCCAAGGTTCCATACTGTCTCCTACTCTCTTCCTCTTTTATATTAACGATCTGCTGGAAAAGACCGAGAATCCAATCTACAGCTTTGCAGATGACAGTACACTTATCTCTTCATTCACTTTGAACGCTCGGACATTGACTGCTCAGGCGAATATCCGCAGACAGAAAGAAGTCATTCAACTTAACAAAGACCTGGAAGAAATTCTATCTTGGGGTGACAGTAACCAAGTGGAATTTAACGCTACAAAAACCCAGGCTGCAGTTTTTTCTAAAAAAGTTAACGTTACAGAACCCGACATAGTTATGTCGGGGCACTCCATCCCTCTAACATCGTCACTCAATCTGTTAGGCGTTAATTTGGGAGCAAATTTGTCCTGGCATGAACATGTTGCAGGCATAGCAAGGAGAGCTTCTCAAAAGTTGAGAATATTGTTTCGAACCAGAAAGCTTTACACTCCACAACAACTGTTAATTCTTTACAAAGCTCAAATTCGACCAACTATGGAATACTGCTTCCATGTTTGGAGCTCCGCTCCCGAACATACACTGCATTTATTGGATTCTATCCAGAGAAGAGCTGTTCGTCTGATTGGAAACCCGGAACTGACCGACGGCCTTGATTCGCTGGACCATCGAAGAACGGTTGGCGACTTGAGCCTATTCTACAAGTACTTTCATGGAAAGTGTTCGAAGGATGTGGCCCGCTTAATTCCTCCCAGAGCGGTGCATGTTAGAAGTACACGTCGCGCTAATACTTCACATCCGTATGAGGTTCAGCTTGTTACTCCCCATACAATGCTTTTCAAGCAGTCTTTTATATGGAAAACATCATACCTTTGGAATAGTTTGCCCAGGACTGTGTTTCCCATCGAGTACAATCTACAGCGATTCAAGAACAACGTGAATCGCTTTCTCCGCACACGTGTCGCCCCTGTAGCGTTTTAGGGACTTCCCTGTAGCACGCTAGACCCATAAAAAAAAAATTGTTAAAATCATTTTTTCATGTTGTATTACCAGACATTTTTCTAGAACAAAAGCGAAAAAAATGAAATTTTTCCTAACGAAAAAATTGAAAAATAAGATAGTTTTTTGTATATTCTTTATTTTTTCTTGAAGAGTATAAAATTTCGCATATTTAAAAAAAAGCTCCCTAGGACCTTTTCCCCCCAAGAAAAATCCATCCCATCAAAAACATAAAATGTAAAAAATGCCAAGTCTCGCAACGCAGTCTTTCCACCACAAAAAGTTATGAGATCTCATGTAAAACCAAGTCAATTATTTTAGTTAGTATCTATGGAAGCACCTGTTCAACAACTTTGTCATAAATTGTTATCTAATTAGTTACCTACCAACATTTATAGTGACCGTATCAATATTAGACATCTTTACTTCTATAATAAATATAATGACTTGGCAATCGCACGACAACATAATCACATAAGAATAATCTACTATTTCAATTGCGAAGTAAGTCTAAACAGTGCACTTAAGAATAAAGTATAATAATAACATAAGAAAAATCTACTATTTAAAATACTTTATTCTTAAGTGCACTGTTTAGACTTACTTAGCAATCGAAATAGTAGATTATTCTTATGTGATTATGTTGCCGTGCGATTGCCAAGTCATTATATTTATTATAGAAGTAAAGATGTCTAATATTGATACAGTCACTATAGATGTTGGTAGGTAACTAATTAGATAACAATTTATGACAAAGTTGTTGAACAGGTGCTTCCATAGATGCTAACTAAAATAACTGACTTGGTTTTACATGAGATCTCACAACTTTTTGTGGTGGAAGGACTGCGTTGCGAGACTTGGCATTTTTTTACATTTTATGTTTTCAATGGGATCTCATTTCTTTTTGTAGGCAGTCTCTTTTTTTTTTCTCGGGTAATATTTCTTGTACGTCAGCTATGGATTTTCTTAAAGCCCACTCCCTGTTCCTATTGGTTTTTCTCAAAGGCTATGATGTAACAATTTTTGACAAGTCTGGACGATAAGTGCTTCTAAGTCGATTATATTCAACGATTGCGGACTCCTGAGCTTTGATACCACCGAAGTCGACATTAATTAGATGTAATCCGCCCAGACTTGTCACTCTCGAAAGTGCCACGTATGCTTGACCGCATGTGAACACTTAAGAACCGATGGCCATCAGTGCACTGTTTAGACTTAGCCCCTGACTTTTGTGTATGGTAATAGGATAGGCTATACATATCGGAAACTGTTCGCGATGAACATAAGCTCTATTAATAATTTCAAATTTAGTTTTGACTGGACCAAGCTCGTAAAGATGTTCATTATTAAATGTAATATATATTTTTTTATTTTATTTGTATTTTCAGGATCAACCTTTACTCCTTGTACTATACCGATAGAACCGTTGACTAAGCCCAGACTCACGTCAATATTTCGTCTTAATATAACTTTTGCTCCTATTTTAATAACTATATTCTCTTCTAGCCCTGCTGTCATGGAATTATCATCTTCATACTTTTTTATAATTAAAATATACTTAAAGTATTTCACTTAACAATTTTTTAATTGCACGAAGTAGGTAAGTTTTATTAAACGAATATATTTGATGAATGAAAAAAAATATTATTAAATATAATATATTAATTAATAAATAATACAAATTATTCATAATTATGGATTTTTTAGTGATTAATTAACTTTACACGACGTATTATTTACCGGGACTCAGGGTTGTCCTTGCATTATGCTATCTATGTATGGCTGAACGCTGCGCACTCACCGCGCTCTATCTCAAAAACAGTTAAGCGTATAAAAATTGTTTAGAACAAAATTTGTAGAGAATTTTATGTTCTACAATTTTCATAATAAATGCAAATATCATTGAAATCATAGGAAGCAAGATATTTGCGAAAAACCGATTTTTGTGACCTTTGACCTTGAATATCTTAAGACGCGGACACGAGATTTTATGAGACTTTTAAGACAACTTTTAGAATGCCAAAATAAAGGTTTATACATGTTTACAGCTTATTATCTCTCATTCCGAGGTTGACCCTCTTTTTTAGCTTAAGTGACTGTACAATTTAGAAAACGGGACTGAAATTTCGGGATGTTTCAGTTTTTCCTTCCTTTTAGGCTAAACACTAACTAAATTCAAAATTTGAAGTTTGTGTGTCTGCTAGAAGTACCTTAGAATTTTGATGATCGGTGAGTGTGTCAGTGACAAAATTAAAGAACTTCGACTGGCGATAGTTCGTAAACTATAAGGTATAAATAGTAGGTAATTTAGGAATATAGCTAGTATAGTATGTCCTCTTGGTCACTGAAAATTCAGGCTTCTAGCTTTATCCACAACGAAGTTACAGGGAGGTCGAAAGTGCCGTGAGTGGCTTCGAGAAAAGGATGGTACCGCTGTGCTTTCTGCTCGACTTGGCGTATAAGATTTGAGCTAAAATGCGAATTTTGACCAATCCTCTTAATACTTTGTAATAAAATTTAGCACACTTTTTTGTTAATATAAAAGATATATTTCCCTATAGTTTAAAGCCGTGATATCGAATTGAACGGAAGTTACCCGTAAAAAAACATTTTTCAATTTGCTGTAGTAAACACTTTTTTTTTAGGTTACTTAATATGTTTTAATGTCATCTACGCAAGTTTTCAGGCAATTTTATGATAAGTAAAATGTTTTTTTTTTTTGTCGCAACAACGAACAGAAGCTGAGATATTTAAGAAATAGTCAGCCAAAAGGGTTAGAATGTGAAAAAATGCAGTAAAATAGAAGAAAAGTGACGTTGCAGTCAAACTTAGGCTAAGAAAACTCGTTTACATTATGTTGGCACCGTTTCAAAGTAGTTAAGTCGATTTTCAAGCTGTATCCAAAAATTTCCAAAAATTTTACGGCATTTACCTCTTTTCTGTTGTACCTAGAGTTGTCAAGGCAATAAGTAACAAGAAACACAGTATTTTACATAAAAGATTCTTTATTTACATAAGATTAAATACACCAACAGCATAGAAATACATTTATAAAGATACAAGTAGGTTAGTTATATACAAATTTAAAGTGTAAATAAATAAGATGTCTACGAATAAATTTATTTAAAAAAAAAAGTTTTTTTTTTCTAAAATTTAGAAATATATTTTCTGAACGCGTTAACATAGTAGTATGGGCAGAAGGATATGTTGGAACAGAAAGAAAAATCCTGATGGTCACTTGCTTTATTTTTTAGAAGACTACTCCGAGGCACTAAATTGGCAATTAACATTTTAGAATGCAAAAAGAACTTGCAAGCTGTGAAATAGTCACAACTAGGGAACGCCAAAAGACACATAAATTTGTAATCCACGCATATATTAAGAACTAACTCTGAGCTACATCTACCAATAATATCAAAATGAAAAGATTCTGGTGTAAACATTATAACTTCTGTTTAATCGGAGGTTAACAATAATCTGAAATAAATTTTCACCGAAGTTTGTTTCCGATTTTTGTTGAAAACTGATGACCTTGAAATTTTTCATTTCTTTTTATGTACCAGATAAATTATCAGAAGTAATGTACTCGTGATAATTTTCATTCAATCTACACTTTATGGAGAATATTCCAGAATTTTTTCAAAATTTTTTGATACGTACTTTTCGAGATAACGGGGGGATAGCGATTTTTGGAAATTTTTTAAAGATTATACAAAGAAAAGTGTGAAGAAGTATATATTTTTGCCCTCGTGTTTTCACAAGCTTTTATTTGACACTCCACTCGATGACCTGGTAATTTTTTTTCACTTCCGATTTCACTCCTCAAAACTAACTCCTTAAGTCAAATCTTAACTTTCAAAACTACACGGCTCTGATTGGGCCATCAATTCATATATTTGTGTCAAATTTCAACTTTCTATGTCAAATAGTTTCTGAGAAAATCGGGTGTGACAGACGGAGGGACGGACATACACCGAAGTGATCTCATAAGTGTTCCGTACGAAACAATGAAAATGGACTTGCCAATCCGAAAAATGAAATAGGCTATTTTCTGCCCACTAACAAATCCATTGTAACGGAGGTTGTCGCGCTTAACTGTTGCAACGTAGGTAAAGACCATCGACTGGGGCAGACCAAAATGACTCAAAGTTAAGAGAAAGTATTGAAAATATTTAACTTCAAAAACAATACAAATAAAAATTAATATTCCTAAAAATGACGAACGACTGAGCAAGAAAATAAGGGAAATTGAAACAACTCAAAATATAAAATACCTTGACAACACTAGCGACACGCCAACAGTTATATTAAATATAACAGCAACAAAAATATCCCCCACAATCATTAAAAAGAAAAGAGATAAACTACAACGTTGCAGAGACATAAACGTAAATGTCTTTGCGTGCTTCAACTATCGTAAGGCTTTTGATTGTGTCAAATACGCTAAAATGGTAGAGATACTAGGTTCCTCGGGTGTCGACCGCCAAGAAATCAACATCATATCCGATTTGTATTGGCATCAGGCATCGAAAGTAAAAATCGAACAAAGCCTATCGGAGGACGCTTCTATCAAGAAAGGAGTGCGACAGGGTTGTGTTTTGTCTTCGTTTCTCTTCAACCTCTATTCGGAGGCCGTTTTCAAAGAAGCTCTAGCCCAGATAACAATGAGAATTAAAGTAAATGGCATCATGATTAACAGCCTAAGCTATGCAGACAACACCGTTATTGTGGCTGATAATTGACTCGATCTGCAGAGCGTGATGAATCGCATAGTTCGTCGGACTACATATAAATATAACAAAAATCAAACTTGTAAACTTAGGAACATTAATTAATAGCCAATGTAATCCGAAAACAGAGATTAGATCGAGAATTGAACAGGCACGTAGGACCTTCATGAAAATGAAAAATCTTTTCACTAGATCCGACCTTACTCTAGAACTTCGAGTACGTATGATTAGATGATATATTTTTCCGGTATTCCTATATGAATGTGAAGGCTGGACTCTTGATCTCAGCACAGAGAAACAACTCGAACCTTTCGAAATGTATGTTTATAGAAGAATTCTACGGATATCATGGGTTGATAGAGTAACAAATGCTGAAGTACTTAGGCGAATGGGCAAATCCACAGAACTGCTGGAAAGAAAAACTAGTTATATCGGTCATATAATGACGAGAACACAGTATGACTTGCTGAGACTGGGCATCGAAGGCAAAATACGAGGAAGAAGATCGGTTGGAAGACGTAAAAATTCCTGGATAAAGGACACCCGAAGATGGTTTAATTGTTCATCAACAGATATTTTTAGAGCTGCAGTTTTCAGGACTATGTTAGCTATTTGGATCGCTAACCTTCGTCAGGAGATGGCGAATTAAGAAGAAGAACCAATCTGCAAGCACCTCCTGTAGTCTTAGTTTCTTGAATCAAATGGCGTGCGCTTTTTATAATGTTTCTAAAGCATTTGATGAAAACTGTGTTAAGTACATATAGATAAACGATCGTATTAGGAAAACTGATTTGTTAATAGTATTTCTTTTAATAGCTTTCTAGTAAAGTTAATAAATTATAGTTGATTCTTTTTGGGCTTTCAACGATTGCGTAAAAATATTGCTCTTCTGCCTTGAGAGAAGAAATAATCATATTAAACAATCTCCTACTTACTAGGAACTTAATTGACTTTTGTCTGTTCTGTAAACTTCACATTTGTATTGTCTACGAGATAAAAAAAAAATCTGCACTTATTCACTATAAATGGAATTTTTAAATATTGATTACTTACAATATATAGAAACAAATTTTACTTTCATATTATAATAAACTTAGAATTGTTTTGGCTGATTTCGTATATTTCAATAAGATACTTCCTGAAACTGAGCGCAAGAACAATGTAATGTTGATATTCAAAAAATATTTTTAATTTCTGTTAGATTATGATGAAAAGGAAAATAAAACTGCTCTAAGAGTAATTGTTGAGAGAGACTAAACTTTAGAATTTTTTAAATTTTCTGTTTTATGTTATGTTAAATCCCATTGATAATAAATATGCAGATAATATAATATTATTGTCATAGGCGACTTATACAATATAATATATACATGTATAAAAGAGACAAATTTGTTAAGAATTATGGAAATTGCTTACATACAACCAAAAAAGCATTAAGTGAGTTAAAGGAACACTATTTTGGCAAATATACAATATTAGCAAGACAGCAGTTGTAAAAAGCTAATATTATAAATATTATTACATACATTTTGACAAAGTTTAAGTCTGTGTATAGGTATGAAGTTGACAACGCAAAAAAGTAGTAAAAAAGGATTCTTTATACTCATGCACGCTTAGAATATTCAATTAAATAGCTTAACTACTGTATTATTTTAAATAGAGATTCATTGATCCTAATATCAAATACTTAAAATGCTCAAAAATAAATTAATTTTGAAATTGTCATTAATACACCGTCAATACAAAGTATATTTTTGTCTTAATTAGCTTCATTTTATTAGAAAAAAGAAATATATGCAATTCTAATGAATATTAATAATGACTGTAAAAATGGTTTAAAAATATAGAATAATTATATCTACAACAATACTATATACTATTTATTATTAGAAGGGTCATACAAAACAAATAGCATACATTTATATATATATATATATATATATATATATATATATATATATATATATATATATATATATATATTTATATACAAGGTGCGACGCCAAAATCCGGACAAATTTCCCGCCGTTCTATACTACCTCGAGAGGTCGCGATTGGCGTCCAAATAGCTTGACGCATGTACTAAACATTCATAACCTCGAAACAGTCGCAATGCTGAAACCAAGTGCTGAGTATAATCGAAGAGCCGCGATTATCGAAAGTGTTTGCACTTGGCGCTCAGCGACAGAAATCATTCGATTCTTCGGGTACCCAAGATCGACTGTGTATAATGTCGCGAAGTATAACGAGTCGGAGAAGTGCAACGAAGATTTTGCAATACCGGCAAGGAAAACTAACTCGAAGGAGCGCGTTGTCAGGACGCCCGAAATTATTCAACGGGATCAGGAGCTGATTTTTGAGGATCCAGGGCAGTTGATCCGAAGCTGCCAGGACAAAGCGAATTGAACGCTGTAACCTGCATTTGTGTTCTTTACGAAACAATGCTGCCGGACGCCTCAGGTTTTTTTCTGACGAAAACATTTTGCGAAAATCAATCGAAGGAATGATCGCTGGCTCGCCCATGATCCTAAAGATGTTCCCCTTGTTTCCAGAACGAAATTTCCCGCGAATGTTCACGTGCTAAGTGTTGTGTCCAGTGAGGGTGATATCATGCCACCGCATTTCTTTAACAAAGGGGAAAATGTCACAAAAGAAGTTTATTTGTACGTTCAGATAAATGTGGTGAGGCAGTGGATGGAAACTGTATCGTCTGGAAAGCCATATGTTTTCCAGCAGGACGGTGCCTCCGCGCACACAAGTCATTTGGTGCAAAACTGGTTATCGGACATGTTTTGGTCCAAAGAATTTTGGCCTCCCAACAGCCCAGATTTAAACTTAGACTTCTATGTATGGAGCGTGGTTGAAAGGGTCACTAACAAGTTCAGACATCCAAACGTCGCATCATTGAGAGCCGCCATTGAAGCGGAATTCGCCGATATGGACCGTGACTCATTAAAACGGGCCTGCGACCGCTTCAGACCGAGAATGGAGGCGATCATTCAAGCAGAAGTTGAGTAAATGTGTTCTTTAAGACCTAACAAACAATTTATTAAAAAAAATAAATTTAAACTTCTCCATTTTTGCAAGAAAAATTATGTTTCAAAAAAATGTTTAATTTGTCAGGATACTGGCGCCGCACCCAATATATATATATATATATATATATATATATATATATATATATATATATATATATATATATATATATATATATATATATATATATATATATATATATGTATATATATATATATATATATATATATATATATATATATATATATATGTATATATATTTCAATGATGTATTTGGTTTGCCTGACCGCCAAGTCTGCAAATTTAGAGGAGTTAAAATAAGAAGTATGTAGTATAACACCCTGAAAAGTAAACACATTTAAAATTTTAAGACGATATATAGCTGTTGGTATAAAACTAGCATAGGCAGGATTCGGAAAGCTGAAAGTTGAATACTGACAGATCCTAGAATGCCTCAATACTTGAAAAGTAGAGTGTTCTACTAGTGCATCCTGCCAATCATGACATATGGATGTCAGACATGGACCCTCACTAAAGCAAATATGGACAAACTAACAAAGACCCAGAGGGCCATGGAGAGAGTGATGTTGAGCATAAAGTTGTCTGAACAAATGAATGGATTAGGAAGACGACACGGATGTCGGATGTGAGAGAACGGATTGCCAGACTTACATGGAGTTTTAAGGGCCGCAATGTCAGACGGATGATCGTTGGAACGCGATGATCTAATAGTGGCGACCTTAGTTGGGAAGGAGAGCCAAAGGACGGGTTCTAATGCGTTGGGGCGATGATTTGAAAAGAGTCGGAGACCTGCATTGGAAGGGCATGGCTCAAAATAGAGGCAGATGAAGAGAGTTGTCCACAGTTGGATGACAGAGGGCTAAATTAGAAGAAGAGGGTAATATAAATTCAAAATGATAAAACGCTCTTTAAAATAAATAGTTTGGAATATTTAGCAAATTTCATTACAATAACCTTAATTTTTTTTGGAATGGTGGTTTTTAGATAAAAATATTTAAGTATTAAAAATATTGAGATATAATAATCTTACATTACACATTTTGTATTTTAACTCCTTTAAATACTTACCTTAACCTATGTGGCATCTGCCGATATGTCTTTTTTGACGATATTCATGATTGCAACTTGTAGGTCGATTGTCTCTTTTTGTACCAAGCCAATTTACCTACCTTTGTTGACGAAAGTTATTTTGATTTTTGTACAAAAGGGGGGTAACTTAAACCATTGAGGCCTTTTACTTATACTGTTATTTTAAGTAAGTACCGTTTTGAAATATGGCTGCTGCAGCGTTGCGGTCGCCGTTCCGCGTATATGGTTAAATACAGGCGTTACTACGGAAGCATTCGTCCGAGTTTGCGTTTATTTTAAGCATGTTTTTAAAATTCCTCAGACCATTGAAAATTCCGCAGATTGTGAAATACGCGTGGTAATTCTTTTCTTAAATGAAAGGACCGTGAAAGCGGCCGAAATTTATCGGCAGATTAATGAAGTGTATGGGGAAAACGTTATGAGCTACGGAATGGTAAGCAAGTGAGTTAAAGCATTTGAAGATGGCGGTACAAGGGTGCACGATAAGGGACGAACTGGGCGACCGTCCGTCATTAATGATGGCCTGGTGCGGAAAGTTGATCAAAGAGTTCGAAAAAACAGGCGTTTAACGTGTGTCCTCAGGAGTAGCAGATTTCTATGAAGATGGAATACAGAAGTTGACAAGTGCCCTAATATTGGTGAAAATTAGAATAAGGTTAGGGCATTCATATCAATGATAATATCAAACCGGTACTTACTTATAATATATATATATATATATATATATATATATATATATATATATATATATATATATATATATATATATATATATATATATATATATATATATATATATATATATATATATATATATATATATATATATATATATATATATATATATATATATATATATATATATATATATATATATATATATATATATATATATATATATATATACATATATTAAAAATTTACATGAATAATTAATAAATCGCAATTATGACAAACTCTGACCTCCTATGTGAACGCCACTTAGTTGTCACCGACATACGTAGGTGGAGAAAATTGTTGGTGACAACAGATGTTTTATTTTAGAAAAATCTCAGTAGCTCAGAAAAATGAATAAATTTAATATGAATAAGAACTGACCTAAAAATCTACATCTAGAAAACATAAAATAACGCACTAATTTGAAATAATCTGGTATTTATGAGTTAAAGCAAGAATGACTTCAAAAACAAGGATAATTTAATTAAAAAATTGTTTTTAAGAGGTCATTAAGGTAACAATTAATAGTTAGTTTATATCTAAGACTTACATACTACTCATACGTAGGATTAAAATCTTGGGTCTAATTTTTTAATGCCCGAGCATAAGAGAAGTAAATAAATATTTTCTGGTCAAGGAACACAGATTTTTTCGAATTTCTGTGAGTAACCATGAACTCACACGATTCAAATAAACTTGGAACCTTTAGAAACAACTAGTTTTTTACAGTATCGAAAAAAATGTATTCTTAAATCATACTACCTTTTAAAATTATACCTTCCTTCATTATTTATTTAATTATTTATCATTATCAAATTTTCTTTCTAGATATTAGATCTACTAAAATAAAAAGTATTTTACAAATTCCTAAATTTTTTTTAAATTTTAGCCAGATAATTTTGGATTAATTGGTACTTCTCGGTTCTTGCACAAAAAAAAACATAAGGAAAAAAATTAAAAATAATTTCGTCACCATTCTGGAATTTAGTAAACACAATAACCTTTGCATTGTTGAATCATTTCTTACATAACTATTAATCTATCCTCTAATATATATATATAAATATATATATATATATATATATATATATATATATATATATATATATATATATATATATATAATATATATATATACATATATATATATATATATATATATATATATATATATATATATATATATAACATATATATATATATATATATATATATATATATATATATAATATGTATTATAATTATTTTTATATATATTTATTTTTCTTACCTTAATTTTTTGTTCCAGCCAAGATTTTCTTTGGGATTTTTTTACGAGTAATTATTTTATCTTCATAAATCACTTGTCAGATACACTGATGAGCAAAAAATTGATTCAAACGATTTTGCTTCATTTAACAACGAGCCTTGAATTTAATTTTCAAACATTATTTTTGGTATTATTAGAATGCTGATTTTCTACCTTTCCAATAATACTAAAAACATTTGGATATCCAAAAAGTTTACCGTTCTACTCAATAGAACGGTTTTTGCTCGCTCAGCAACGTACTCGTTGCACGCAATTCATCCCTATAAAAATACATGCAACTGCATTTTCCTACCATATTCCTTTATCGGAACTTGCGCCGCCAACATCTCTGCTACACCTGCTCACTAATTACGTCATCGGAAGATGGCTACCATCCCGGAAGAAACGATACAAGTCATTGCCGTATTGCAAGAAGGGCATAGCAAACGTGTAATTGCTGCGCAACTGCACCTGAGCCAGTCAGCTGTCTCCAAAGCCTACGGACGTAACCAAGAGACTAGATCAAGAAGAAGCAGGTGTACCTCGAAGCGAGACGACTTCTTCATTGTCAACACAACTCTAAGAAATCGTCACTTGACCGTCGTTAAGGTCCAGCAGGGGCTCCGATAAGTTCTTGGTTCGGTTGTCAGTCATTGGACAGTCAGAAAAAGGCTTAAAGAAGCCTACTTCGAAGAGACCAGCTAACGGACTCAAATTGACAGCAGCCCATCGTGAAAAGCATGAGGTACGCTACATACTTGGGTACCGTTAGAAAGAGAATAGAATAGGCTTTCAAATGATACTAAAATCCGTAAAAATATATGAACACTAAATTCTAGGATCCGTATTAAATGAAGCCAAATAGTTTAAGTCGATTTTTTTTTTACTCACCAATGTATTTACGTATTCACACAAAAGTATTTTGTGTAACAAGTATTGAATATAATATTTCTCACACAAGTATGAGAGTCTCATATACGATAAATCATACTAATGTGCAGAGAGCCTTTCATATATATTGAATACGAGCAAATCCGTGGTTCAGTGTTCGTTTGACTGGAAAGTTGCAGACGTCTCGCCAAAGTTTCATTTGACTTTATCGTCAATAATTGACTGTAAACTGATGTACGATGAACGCATTTACTCCCGGAGCTAAAAGGAAATACCTTTACCTATTTAGGTGTATATGAAAACATCTCTATTTTGACAGATAATGGAAGTCAAATAACTATCGAATAGATCATCTTTCACCATTTTTAAAGAAAGAGCTAACGCCAAAGTTCAGTTTCAACTAAAACTTGTTGCAAAAAAAATCCATTCCCATAGTTTCTTATTTCATTTATGCCTAATTTTAATTGGAGAAAAACGTGTGCAAAATATCTTATTGCCTAATTTTGCAGATATATTAGTAACATCTGTGGTAATCAATTATTTTCAATAGCACTCCCATAACGTTCTTAGCTTTTAACAAAATTAATTTTATATCTCAGGTAAATTCTTTTTTCGTGAAAGTTTGCAGTTCAAAAAATTTTATATAGGGTTTAAATCTCTTGTAAAATAAGTGGTTACCGTATAGTTTAATATGTGATCTAAAAATTATTAAAATTTTGGCTGATATCTTAATATTCAATTAATCAATAGTTTATCACAGTTCTCTGAATTATATAGACAATTACGTGTAGCTTTTTTAACAAAGCTTATATTCTGCTTGAAATAAAACATAATTTTTATAGAGTTTATCTCACTGTGAAAATTTTTTGTACAAACATAAAGTTGAGAAAAAATTTCCATACAGAAGTGAATAGGCAAACTATTGCTTTCTAGTAATATTACTGGATGTCCACTAGTAAGCCCCGGATGCAACGAATGAAAACGGTTTAGTATTTGAGTCTCTATTACTTCCAGATATTGAGGATGGTAGTATCCATGATTTTACCTTTCTTCGTTCAGTCATATTTAATGTTATTCTTACTTACTCATGCAAGCGTAAATTAATACATAAAATTTAGCTTTAGTATACCGGTTTTACAATAGATATTCTAAGTGTAATAAAAGAAGCTCTCAAATTCTTAAAGATTTTTAGGCTACACATGTCCAAAAATTTTAAAAAAACTTCTACAATTAATATTTCAATTAGATATTCTATTCTTATGAGTCATTACAGTAAGATACTTTCGATGTATCTTTCAAAACTTTGTAAAAAATCGTTTAATAGTTGTTTTAATGAAAGACTTTTGCAATTAGCGACAAAATAATAAATAAATGTATAGAGTTTTTAGTTCAACATAAGGTGATATCTTTGTCTAATACCACGAATTATAATTTGCCAAAATAGTGCTCCATTACGATTTTTTCATGGTACTTTATTCCAAGTTTTCGACTAGAAACATATATTTATTTGTAAACAATCCACTGCTACATTTTTTCTTTTTGAAAACGTGTTTACAAAATATGTAATACAAATTTTAATGATAATTTTTAAAGGTTTTTATTAATTGATATTTTGCTATCAATCTTGAAAAATTACTGAAACTACACATAATGCAAACGGGCTTTTAGAGAGTTATCAAAATCTTCAAAAACAACGCCGAGAAGTGAATTTTTCCAATCGAAAACTTGAATTGAGACACCGGATTGCGGAACTGCCTTTACGCGTTACCACTGTTTCCTTAGTAGGCAGGAGAGAGGATAACGCTGTGAACGCATTGATCGACGGACAAAATCAATTTACAACGCAAAAATCAACTCGTCGTTTTTCTGTGAATAATTAACAAATCAAGTTGATTTTTACATAGAAACACTCTTTAGGCTTTGCCCTTTTTACAGATATAGTCATTTGATAAAATTGGTTGTTTAATTTGTTCTTAATAATGAATAAACTTTACGCTGAAAAATCGCGATATTAATTAAAAAATTGGCCAAAATAAACAATGTCGTCTTATTTTTCATATATTTGCGAATATTATATCAAAAATTCAGGTTAGTATGTTAATGTTTGCAGCAATGATGCGTACGTACACGAGCCCTTAGCGCACGTGCGCGTTTTTATGTAGCTAATCGTACTGAAAATATGTTTTATAAATACTTTCAGCTGCCAAAAAGCATTTCGCATTTCGTTTTCTTATTTGGTTACTTCATTTGAAAATAAAATAACCAAATATTATTGTAAATTTGTCATAGCAAAATCAAATAAGAAAACTAAATGGTGTAACTGTGTAGATATAAATTTTCAAAGTAAAAATTATAATAAAGTATATGTAAGCTTCAGAATCGTTTTTACAATTTTTTAACGCCAAAATTCAAAAACCGTTTGGTTTTACAATTTTGCTTTTCCGTTAAACTATCAAGAAAACCAAATAGGAGAACCAAATAGTCAATAGGCGCTATTTCACAGAGTGTCCACAACGTTTACAATAATAGTTACCATTTTTGACAGTATCAAATTTTTTCTATAAAACTTTCTTCAATATTCGATTTCATTTGTACTCAATGAAAAAAATATTTGGACCGAACACTTTTTCTGTCTAGAGCAAAAAGTTTGGACTCAAGACTATTTTAACTTAAAAAAAAGTTTCGACTTAAAACTTTTTTCTCTTTTTAGAAAAAAATTTCGATTTTGAAATATTTTTTCTTGAATCAAAATTTTTTTTCTAAATGCACAAACGAATTATCCTGTTTCGAAAGCGTCGAAAATCCAGTAACAATTAATTGTATTTCTTAGAACGAGATACCAACAAATGTAAAAAAAAACTCAAGTAAACGAACTCACCCTCTTCTTAGAAAAGAATTCTTCCTCTCCAAAATTTTGTTCATAAAAAGTCAGTTGTTCTTCGACCATCGCAAAGAAAAGTTGCAGTCTTGAAACTTTTTAAAGTATTCTTTGGTTTGTCAAAAGAACATAGTTCTTTAAAATGCGATAAAATTCCAATAAAATTATCTTTCTTGAGACACAATAAAAGTTTTTTTTAATAGAATAACCAAAAAAGAAAACAAAATGTTTTCTTGGCAGCTGAAAGCATTCAAAAAAAACGAATTTTCACTGCAATTATATGCATGAAAACGCGCGCGTGCGCTAAAAGCTCGTGCGCGCTTATTTATTTATCCACATCATTACTGCAAAAATTAACATACTGACATGAATTAATACTCGCAAATGTATGAAAAAGAAGCCGACATTGGTCCCTTTGGCCAATTATTTAATTAATATTGAAATTTTTCAGCGTAAAGTTTATTCATTGTTAATAACAAACTAAACAAACAATTTTATCAAACGACTATATCCATAAGAAACACACAAGCCTAAAGAATGTTTCTACGCAAAAATCAACTTGATTCGTTAATTATTAACAGAAAAACGACTAGTTGATTATTGCCTTGTAAACTGATTTTGTCTATCAATCGATGCGTTCACAGCGTCCTGCCTACTAGGGAAATAAGGGTCACACGTAGAGACAGTTCTGCAATTAGGTGCCCCAATTATAGCTAATAAATATTACATAAAAAATGTCAAAAAATATATAAACCTGATGATGCAAGTACAATTTTCTGAATCAGTGAAGCCAAGCCGAAAAAGAGTCCTAGTTCTAAACAGAAATCGCAAAAAAACATTAGTTCCTTTTAGAGAAAGTCCAGGGACTATCTGACAATCAAATTTTACGGTTGTTCTTTCCTGAGCGGATAAATGGAAATATAAAGTTGAAAAAATTAGTTTCGCTCTGACCAAAAACCAAATTTTTGTAGAATAGACTGAGTGGCAGAATAAATGCATCGTAACTAAAACGGTTTTTAGTACGTATTATCCATTTCTCGCTTGATTTTTACAAAAGAAATTAGTACTTTTGGTGCTACTATTTACTTATTTTTCTTTAAGACTAGACCCACTTGACATCAGTGATCTGAATTTTAACTTGACATCATTATCATTATTATACGGGAGTTCTAAAACAGGTAATGTTTACAAAGTATAAACATGCGAATTAAATCTACCACTTAAGAATCATTAATATACAAAGCTTATTGTCTTCTATCAATAAGATTTAGTTTTTACCAATATTATTGTCACAATACCACTGATATAGTATATAATGTTTATACTGAAATTATCATTATTGTCATTAGAAAAGCGATACATTCACAAAGCACATTGCTTAAATATTTATATTGACAACACACTTTTTCAATATGTAAATTAAGTATAAGAACAACAATATTATATCACTTGCATACTCGAAATATAAAAATTAAGTCTCGTAAAAAAAAAAAAAATTGAACTTCATAATAATATTTTAGTATATTTACCGTCAATTATAGACCTATATGTACAGGGTGAGTCAACAACAACAGTTCATTATCTCATTTCGGGAATGACGAAAAAATGTTAAATACAATAGTTTTAGGGAATGTTAAGGTGCATAGTTTAAAATTATTTTTGACTATACAGGGTACTTCAAAAAAGTCTGGCCGATATAATATATAATTTTTTAAATGGAACAACCTATATTCTAATTTTTAAATTTGCGTAAAATTTTATAACTTTTTTTATTAATAATGTTATATACTCAAACCTGGTAGTTTTTCTAATATTTCAATTTTTTTTTAAAAAAATACTAGTTCTCAGTTTTGTAAAAAACTGCCAGTAGCGCCATTGTTCCTGAAGATGGAATACTCATAGTTGGTACGAGCGTTCTATAGAGATAAAAAAAGATATATGTAAAGAAATTTGAGATGCTACAGGGTGTTCAAAATAAATTTATACATTTCGACTATTTTAAATTGAAAAATCTCAAATTTTTTAAATGGCACACCTTGTATATTACAATTTTTTTGATAGATTTTACAAAACCCTCCAACTTTTATTAAGCATGTCATATACCTATTTCTAATAGTTTTCAATTTATTTTGAATTTTTCAATTTGTACCCTTGTATTTAATACACTTGCGCTATTGTGAAAACATAAACAAATAGTTAATAATAATTTTAATATAGTTTAACTTATCTAATGATTAATTATTATGAGGTAATAAATGTTCATAAATATGCCCGTCTGAATGAATGTTTAGTCGTTCTAATATATTTTCCTTCACTTTCCTTAGCATAACATAAAGGGCGTTATTGTCCTGCACGTATCCCGTTTCCTATATTCCATATCTGTTGGTGTTGTAGGGGGATTCACATAAACACGATCTTTAATGTAGCCCCACAAAAAGAAGTCTAAAGGTGTTAGGTCACATGATCGATGGGGTCACTGAAGGAATCCATCCCTACCGTTCCATTTTTGTGGGTAACGGTCGTTTAAAAATTCCCGAACTTCCCGGTGGTAATGAGCAGGAACTCCATCTTGTTGAATCCACGTTTGTTCCCTTTCAAAGATATCAACTTCTTCAAGAAGCTGGGGTAAGTCGTTTTACAAAAAAATTAGATTTCTAGGCCCGTTAAGCGGTTCGCGGAAAAAATATGGACCAATAATTCGAAAATTTAATATTCTACACTATACATTAAGCGAACAGTGGTTTTGCTTTGAACTGCTAAATTACTGCGAAAGGTAGCTTCATCAGAAAACATTATTTTGGATAAAAAATTTGGATCGGCCTCTATTGCTCCATTCATGGTGGTACAAAAGTTTACTCGTCGTTCAAAATCACGGTCTTGAAGTTCTTGGTGTAGTTCCATATGAAAGTGATGATAGTTGTATTTTCTCGTGGTGTGATTAGCCGTAGATTAGGATGTGTCAGATAAGTCAGCTAGTTGACGGCTGCTGACTTGGGGATTATCTTCAACATTAAGTAAAATCTCCATTTCTTTTTCTTCATTGGTAGCATTTTGGTTTACTACTTTCCGTTTCGTATATGCAACGCTACCACTACCATCAAACCGTTCCATTAAGCACTGAAAAGATTCTCTAGATGGTATACGTCTATTAGGGTACTTCGCTCCGTAAAGCCAAAAGACAATTTTTTCCCACCTCCCACCACCAGTTACATAAACCATATCAATTAATTTATTTTTAGGAAAATCCATAACTATTACCTTTAAACATCACTTCCTACAACAAATTAAACTATTTTTACTTGCTTAATAGACATGTCAAGATTTGACTATGCCTACATTTTTGTTTTGTCCTGGCAACTATGATGTTATAGCGTAAGGGTAAAAACTAAAAAATTCAAAATAAATCGAAAACTATTAGAAATAGGTATATGACATACTCAATAAAAGTTGAAGAGTTTTGTAAAATCTATCAGAAAAAAATAATAATATACAGGGTGTGCCATTTAAAAAATTTGAGATTTTTCAATTTAAAATAGTCGAAATGTATAAATTTATTTTGAACACCCTGTAGCATCTAACTCAAATTTCTTTACATACATCTTTTTTTTTCATCTCTATAGAACGCTCGTACCAATTATGAGTATTCTACCTTCAGAAACAATAGCGCTACTGGCAATTTTTTACAAAACTGAAAATTAGTATTTTTTTTTTTTTTTAAATTGAAATATTAGAAAAACTACTTGGTTTAAGTATATAACATTATTAATAAAAAAGTTATAAAATTTTACGCAGAATTTAAAAATAAATTAGAAAATAGGATGTTCCATTTAAAAAAACATATGTTATATCGGCCACACTTTTTTGAAATACCCTGTATACTCAAAAATAATTTTAAACTGTTCACCTTAAAATTCCCTAAAACTATTGTATTTAACATTTTTTCGTCATTCCCAAAACAAATGAGATAATGGACTTTACTCTATGTGTTAAATTTACTAAGAATTTTCCGTATATCGATATTTTGTTATTTTTATTATAATTTCTGCAATTTATGTGCTTGGTTTTGATTTTCTTTAAATTTAATTACCAAAAATTTAAACCTTAAATTTAGATATTCTTATACAAACAACAAGAATAGTTTCCAGATATATAAAAAATAACAGAGAACATCTGTAAAGAAGCATCTATACATATTGAAGTTGACGAATCAACTGTCTCTAACATCATACCATTAAAAAGAGGAGTGCGCCAAGGATATACTATCTCACCTAAATTATTTACAATGGCCCTTGAAGACGTCTTTAAGGAGTGAAATTGGGATGAGAAGGGCATCAACATCGACGATACTAGACTGGGTCACTTTAGGTTTGCAGACGACATAATAGCGATAGCTAATAACATCAATGAGCTACAGGAAATGTTGAACCAGCTGAATGTAGTCTCTACAGGTCTTAAAATGAATTTTAAAAAAACTAAGTTTATGAGCCCCAAAGATACCAACATATAGACAGGAAATCACTCCATAGAACGCGTCGACAAGTATATCTACTTAGGTCACACTATTAAGATCAGAAAGGAGAACCAGCATGCAGAAATTTCCAGGTGAATAAGGCCGGCATGGGTAGCTTTTGAGAAACTAGGACATATCTTAAAAAGTACTATAATACCCATAAACCTAAAAAGTAAAGTCTACAATTCCTGTGTGCGACCGGTCAGCACATATGGACTGGCAAAGATTGGTCTCACTAAAGCATTTGTTAAAAAGCTCGTAACTTGACAAAAAGTTATGGAGAGAAGCATCCTTGATGCTCCCTTAGAGATAGGATTCATAACGAGCAGATAAGGAGACGAACCAATGTCACTGACATAACTCGGGAGGCGGCAAAGATGAAGTGACAATGGGCAGGTGAGATGGCAAGATCATCCGGAGACAGATGGGTGTACAGGATTACGGAATGAAGACCCAAAGAAACAGAAAGAAACGTTGGACGTCCACAGAAAATGATGGGTCAATGATATAAGAGTAATAGCGGCTAAGCAGTGGTTAAAGATGGCAAAAGATAGGGAAGTATGGAAGACATTAAAAGAGACCTACGTCCAGGAGTGGACAAACTTAGGTTGAGAAGATACAACGACACAAATTTTCTGTTAAATATAAAAAAAAAATAATTTAAGGACATTAAACTCTCCGCTAAATTGACCATCTGGTTGCAATGTATCTAAAACTTCTAGTTTCTGGTTGTCAGCTATGATTTTATATTTCGTAATTGTAAATATCACCAAAGACACGAATCAAATATGAAAATAACAAATGATGAAAACAATAATCAAAAACACCGCTCATGCGCGTTGGTTTATACAAATCACCGCCGCGGTTAACCGTGTTTGTGTGCCAAGTCTTCGACATCCGAAAAGGTAATGACGTTGGTAGCCCTCTAAGTAGATCAACAAGATTTTCCTAGCCCTATGCTAAAATAGTTGAAAACTTTGGCTTTCTGTTTACTTTATCAAATATACTCCTCTTTGTTAAATTATATTTGTTTTGAATGGAAACTATTGTAAAGAACAAGGTAATAAACTACCTAAAACGAATAAGGATATTATACTCATATGCCAAAACTTAAACAATTATAATTTATTTTTATTTCTTGATTCAATGGAGATTATTGTAATTTTCTTTAGTTATCAAGATGCATCCTCAGGTACGCGATAATGTCTGTTTTTAAAGATTATTCTATTTAAAATATGAAATTATTTTTTTTAAATAGTAATCTATAGACTGAATGTAGTCTTCAAAAAATTCATCATAAAAATCTAATTTTTATTTTTTAAGTATGCAGCTAATAAATTTGTACTTAGTTTTTAGTTATACTTTAAAGAAGGATTTAAGGTTCTGTCTGAGCCTGAAACGTTATAAAATAAATATCTAAAAATCCAAAATTACACTGTTTGCTAAATATGACATTTTGCTCTAGAGTTATTACACATCATATGTTTAAAGTCCTTAAATGTTCAGTGATAGTTTTCCAGTTTTCAAGTGTAAGCTTACCAAACTTTATTTAAAATATAACTAAACAAACTATGTATTTTAGTAAATAATATATTAAATGCTAGCTTTTAAAGGGAATTTCAGAAATAACTTGTCTAACAATAATGCAACAGAAAGTAGTTACTAGTTACCTAAACACGAATCGAGACTACGTAGGAACTTTGGAATTTTTGGCACAATGACACTACCCAATAGTTATTCCCACTAAACCAAACACTTTATTTTTGCTTTCTATTAGCATCATCATCGCTCCTAATGGTTAACAAGACGCGAATCGAGGGCAAAAATAAAACGTTTGGTGTAGTAGTAAATAGCTGTTGTGTAGTGTCAATTACGAGACTTGTGGAATAATTCTTACAGGCTGTTTAGAGAACAGTTTACAGATCAGTTTAATGTTGTTGAAGTCTAAGAATAACACACTATTGTTAGGAATATATTTAAAATAAATTTAACAGTCCTGTTACTACCAAATACTAGATGTTAATTTTCCATTTAGAGGTCAGGACTATTTTTAAAAATTGATGATATAATTGAGAGGTATTTATAAGAAATTGACTGAAGGCCGATTTGTTTACCTTTAAAATGTAAATCAAACATTTAACAGTAATTTTTTCGAATCTATGCAGTCTCAATAATAATATATATATATATATATATATATATATATATATATATATATATATATATATATATATATATATATATATATATATATATATATATATATATATATTTCTTTCTGTTGCATGAGTAGACTATGTGTAAATGGTTTACAATAATTTTATTATCTTAAATTTACAGTTAAGTATACAAATTATTAGTTAAACTCTGCTCTAATATGGTATGATGAGTAGGAAACTTATCGCAAAAATGCAATAAATTTAATATATAAAAAACAGGTAATACTAATTTTCAAAAAAAAAATGTTAAAAAAACACTTAAATCTTATTTATTTTTGCAATTACCTGTTTATATTGCAATGAGCAATTAAATTTTAAAAAATATTGACATATGTATGTATATATATATATATATATATATATATATATATATATATATATATATATATATATATATATATATAGTCAGTTCAAAAAGTCTCCATACACCACCTGTTTTCTATACTATTTTTCTGTTATGTTTAACTAATTAATTGAAATTATGAGAAAACATGTTTAAATTATTATTTGAAACTTAACCAACGAGGATTAGTATTAAAAAACAATTACGGAACGATTTGTTTAGAAGTTACATCATTGTTTATAAAAATGTAAACAAAATTAATATCAAAAAAGTCTCCATACACTCATGATCTGCATTAAAAAAAAACGTTATAATCAGCCGCATTTTATCAAACTATCTATTGCTCGCTAAACTGAAAACAATTAAATAATTTTCGGCCATACTTTATAATCTGTCACCTGTTGCTAGTAATTTTGCAGTAGGTTTTCAAAGAAGTATTAAAAATGAGCGAGAGAAATTGTGAAATTCCATTTCCAAGGAAAAATTGTTAAGAAGTCGCATACTACTGTTCAGTATATTGTAAACCAGTATAAATCAACGGGTTCCTAAAAAATTCGACCATGTCGTCCCAAGAAACTGACTCCATGTGAAGAAGCCAGAATTGTTAGACAAATAATTATAGATCCCAAGAAAAGTTTACCAAAATTAAAAGAAGAAATACGGGAACTACAAACAGTGAAAAATTATTTTCATAGGGCAGGCTATAAGGAGTGTGCAGCCAGGAAGAAGCCGTTAATTTCGAAAGCTAATCGCAAAAAGTGGTTAGCTTTTGCTAGGGAATACGTTACTAACCTGAACTAACCTTTTTGGGTCTGATGGCAGAACTAAAGTTTGGAGAAAGGAGAATACCGTATTCGATATTAAATACATATGTTCCACGGTGAGACAAGGGAGTGACAGTGTTCTGTTTTGGGGATGTATGTCCGCTGAGGTGTTGAAAATTTACGTTTTATTAATGGTACCATAGATCTGCATGTTTATCTGAACATTTTGAGAAACAATTTAAGAGAAAGGGTCCTAAAATTAGTACTCGAAAAAAAGATACATTTTCCAACAGGACAATGATCTGAAACATACCGCAAACTTGGTGCGAAAATGGCTGATCCATAATATGCGACAGCAGCTTCATGTACCTCCGCAATCACCCGATATTAACTCCATCGAGCATTTATGGGAAGAACTTAAACGGCGCGTTCGCAAACATAATGTTTCAAATAGAGAAGAATTAAAAAACAAAATATTGAAAGAATGGGAGAACATGCCAGCAGAAGTTACTAGAAAGCTGGTTGCAAGCATGACAAAAAGGTTATAGAAGATTATTAAGGCAATGGCGGTCCCTCTAAATATTAGTTCAAACGAAGTTGTTATTTTCCGGTAAACTGCGTCAAACTATTATTGGTAATTATTGGGTGTATGGAGACTTTTTTTACATTAATTTGTTTACATTTTTATAATAGTGATGTCACTTCTAAATAAAATGTTCCGTGGTTGTTTTTAATACTAATCCTCGTTGGTTAAGTTTCAACTATTAATTTAAACATGTTTTTCTCATAGTTCCAATTAATTAGTTAAACATAACAGAAAAATAGTATAGAAAGCAGGTAGTGTATGGAGACTTTTTGGACTGACTGTATATGTATGTATGTATGTATGTATATATATATATATATATATATATATATATATATATATATATATATATATATATATATATATATATGTATATGTATATATATATATATATATATATATATATATATATATATATATATATATATATATATATGTATATATATATATATATATATATATATATATATATATATATATATATATATATATATATATATATATTATATATATATATATATATATATATATATATATATATATATATATACATTATATATATATATATATATATATATATATATATATATATATATATATATTTATTATAAGTAATAATTAACTAAATTTTACGGATAATAATATTGTCTGTTGGAATCTCAGATTGATGATCTTTAGGTTAGGTAAAATTTATAAGTATAAAAATTGACATTTTATTACAAATGGTAAAAGACATTTATCTTAGACTAATTAATAATTATATTTTATTAGTGTGATATGTAACGATATTAAATTATTTGTTTAACATTGAAGATAAAATTGACAAAAAAGAATTTGTGAAGTGCTACAAAAAAAAACCGGTCAAGTGCAAGTTGGATTTGCACAATTAGTGTTCCGTATTGTGATTTCCTTTAAAATAAACATTTTTGTTAAGGAGGTATAAAATGAGCAGTGACTTCATAAAACACACCCCAAATGAGTTTTTAAGAAAAGAATTGAGAGCCCAGATTACAAACATGTCTAGTCAGATACTGACTTAGGGCTAATCAGATCAACTAGAATAAGACAAAAGGTTCCTGACATGTATATATCTTAAGATCCAATTTCTACGTTTTTTCTTAGTCGATAATGCATAATAGCTATACTAGAATCTACTGGTAAAAGTTTAAAACAAATATTTACTACCTAAATATTTGTTTAATTATAAACGAATAAAATAAAATTATTTTCGCTCGGTACCTCATACTTAAAGCAGTAGCTGTCGCTCGCGTTTCAATTCACAACTCTAGACGAAATAAAATTTCACCATTTTAGCGGGCGATTAGTTTTTTTTTATATACCAGATAAATTATTAAACGTAATGCACTCGTGATAATTTTCGCTCAACCCACGCTTTATAGAGACCATTCCAGCATTTTTTCAATATTTTTTGGTCAGTGCTGTTCGAGATAAGTTGTCAGTGCACAGGAGTCTTGGGCCACTCTTTTCAAAATAAGACAAAGAAAATGTAAGCAAGTATTACATCATATATTTTTTTCACTTCCAATTTCACCCCATAAAACTAAACAAAATTTAACTTTCAAAACTACACGGCTCTAATTGGGCTATCAATTCCAAATTTGTACCAAATTTCAACTTTCTATGTCAAATAATTTCGGAGAAAATCAGGTGTGACAAACGGACAGCCAGACGGACAGACGGACACCAAAGTGATCCCATAAGTGTTCCGTATGGAACACTAAAACTCTGAAACAAGTTATTCAATCGTTTTAAATTAAAAAAAAATATATTATTTTTGTGGCCTACATCACGCTTGTACATTTATTAAATTAAAAAAAAAATAATGTACTATAAAGCTCCGTTTGTTTTAATGTAGGATTCCTATAGTTTTAATTTTTCCAATATTTTTGCAAGTAATAATTACAAATTTTATTTTAATCCCTAAAATAACCTAAATCATAACTAAAATGGACATAAACATAACAAGAACAATTTTTAACAAAAATATTAATATTTTCATTTGCAATAAACTAACAATTGTTTTAAAATCAAAAATAAAGACTGTGATAATCACCCAAAATACCTCTGTTAACAATAATAAAAACTATTTAAAAGTATATATCATACAAAAAAGATTTTAAAGATAAAAAGGATGTTTTTACGAGTTATTTAAAGGTTATAAGGAAGGCTAAATATAAGAATAATTCGCAACGCCCCAAAATGTGTCTTTTTGGAATTCACTAAACTTTCTTTTAGTGATAATAAAGGTTTCTACTAAATGTATAATGCACCCTGTATCTCCAAAAATTCTCTGTATTTCCCTTTCTTAAAAACATCCTATTTATGAACTAATAATTAAAATTTTTCGTATTGCTTTATGTAAAAAGTTGATTAATTATTTTATTTTGAACAATAATATTTTAACTAAAACTTACATTTATTGTGCGTTTTACCGTAAACCGAAACCAAGATAATTTTATTTGGAATATATTCCAAATATTCAATTATTAATATTTAATTTTAACTATATTTTTCACAAAATATTTGTTATTTGACTAATTATTGTCCTAAATATTATTGTCATTAAAATACTAGTAAAAGGTCTTAAACCTATGAAATTGCTGATTGCGCTGTTAATCTGCTTTTCTCCATTTTGTTGAGATATGTATCCTGGATCCACAACATGGATTTTCCATCCCAAATTGGAGTGAGTGTAGCACTGTAACAATATTTGAATAAAAAATTACCTACTAAAGTTCGTAAAATAAACAGTTTGGTTTTGAAGAAGGCTATTATTAATAAAGATTCGAAACACAACTCATAAATGTACAAGGCTCGTTTTTAAAGTAAGTACCGTTTTTATTTTAAAAAGAACCCAAGGCCTTTTTTAACAATTTTATTTTTACATGCACTTTAATTTACTTTTCAACATAATTTCCAAATATATTAAGGCATTTGTATCTTATGGCTAGCTTTTGTATTCCATACTCATAGAAATCTGCCGCCTGGTTTGCTAATCACTGAAATACGGGCGTTCTGGCACAATTTTATAGAGAAAACTTCTGAAAATTTGAGGAAAGAAATTAGATAATGATGAGCTTCTAAAGCTTCTGTTTTCTCGACATTTTTCGTCAACTTTCTGCAACAGTTCATCATTATTGACGGACGGTCGTCTACTTCGTCCCTCGTCGTGCACGTTTGTACATCTCTAAATGCTCTAACCTATTTTGTTATCATTCCATCGCTCATATGTTCTTACCATACACTTCATTAATCTGCCGATCAATTTCGGCCGCTTCCACGTCTTTTGCATTTTTTAAGAAACCAATTACAGCGCGTGTTTTACAATCCGCGAGATTTTCAGTGTTCTGAGGCATTTTAAACACGTACACACACAATTCAACTCGGACCAATGCTTCCGTCATGGCATCTGTGACGGAACGGCGATCGTAACGCTGCAGAGGCCATATTTCCAAAAAATCCACCTCGAAATTTGAAATATAAATTTCTCTTTTACAAAGTACTTGGGGAAATAAGTATCATTACAGAAGTTTAAAAAATACTAAAAGTTATCTTATTCCTTGAGAGCATAAGAAAATCCTTCAACGATGTATAAAAAGAGTATTTGATGTAGCAACAATTTAATTGCTCCAGAAGAACGAGAAATATATTTTCTATATAATCGTCAATCATATTTTTATTTCCAAATATTTATTTATTGTCACGTTTGAGAGAATTATCTCAGTGAGATGCATTACATTTTAAATATTGTTGATCTCAACTTCCTGAACAAAAGTACTTATGGATCAAATTTGTTCAAGTAGTTCTGAAGTTGAAGCTTCTATGTATACATTTATCGGATATTCTGCCAAGGTACACTGAACGAATACTAAACGAAAATCCCTATTTACTATTTTTTTGTCACTTCAGATAAACTAGAAGGTTCTATAACAGGTGCTGTTGAAGATCTCAGCAAAATATATTTACAGAAATCAAAATACAGTAAAACCTGTTAAAAGCGGCCACAAAAAAATTTAGGAATATTGGCCGTTTAGGACAGGTAGCCGTTATTCCCAGGTTTTGCGCCCTATAAATAAAAAACATATATTTTTCTATTTTTAAACATTTTCCTTATTTTACTAACTAGAGTTAGCATACACATAGATTGAAAAGTTAAAATGATTTAATATTATAAAAAAATATTTTGAATGTACAGTATATATACTATAGTAATATATACAAAATATGGATTTTTTAAAAATGTATACATGTTATTAAGCTTTTTGGAAGTATGTTTCAATTGCTGTTTATTTAAAAAATTTTAGCTTTGATTTCAAAACCTCAGATTCACATGAAAGTAACACTCGAGAAATATCTATAGCCATTTCACCATTGTTATTACACAAAAAATAGTTTTGTATGTCTCTTAAATTTGCACAAACTTCATTCATACTAGACAAAATAGATTTTGGAGCTACACATTCGTCCACATAACTGTCTGAATCAGAGTTAAGCTTTTGGTCTGTATCGCGCAGTTCCTCAACAATTTCCGAAATACTGAAGTTTGAACTTTCTGTAGACAAATCACTATCAATGGAAATAAACTCATCCAAGTTTACAATTCTATCATGGATTAAAGGAAAAAGCTGAGCAAGGGGTATTTCGTCTTCTTCGTCAAAAACAGCATCTTCTGGAACAACATCGGAGAATCCGGCCTTGAAAAAACATTTTTTAATTGTAGCTGAATAGAGATTTTTCCACGCAGTCTTAATCCATATTAGTGCATTCGTTAAATTTATACTTTTTTTCAGATTTTTCAAAATTGCAACAAACGTAAGTAGCCTTCTGATCAAAAATTTTCTACATATCTTCAAAAAAACCAGCTTAACATTTTCTAGTGGCACTTTAGAGTGAGAGGTAGCATTGTCCAAGAAAAACAGCACTTTTCTATTTTGTTTCTTCATTTTATTATCAAATTTATGGAGTCATCTAGTCATAATTTCTGACGTCATCCTGGCCTTTTGGTTTGATTCCCATTCTAAGGGTAACTTGTCAACATGACTACTTTTCCCAATTATTAACGGATTTTTTTTCTCCTTCCATATTTGCACACAGTAAAATAGTTAATCGCTCTTTTGCTATCTTCTTTCCTGCACATTTATTGTTTTTAAAAGCAAATATTTTATTTGGCATGGCTTGGTAATACACACCTGTTTCATCAGCATTGTATACATCTCGTGGAGAATAATCTTTTAAAATTAGCGATAATGTAGTTTTCCAGGCCTCTACATCTTTCAAATTTACATCTGCGGACTCACCAGAAACTGACTTAAAAGTAATATTGTGCCTTTTACAGAAACTTTCCAACCCCCTATTTGATGCAGCGAAATTTTCCACTTTCAAGCTGCTTGACGCCTCCAGTGCTTTTTATTTAAGCACTGGAGGCCAGATATTGGAGCTGCTTTATTCCTGGTCTTGCAAAACCAATTGTAGACAACTTGATCCACTGCTAATCCTGCTGACTTGGGAAACTTTCGGTTTTGCTCCAACTTAACACCCTCTTCAAACATCTTTTTTAGTTCACTCTTATTTTTTAATATATCCAGAATTTGCGTTTTTCCAACCTCGAACTTTTCAGCCAGTTTTCGCGAACTTAACGCAAACTTTTCACTTTCAGCGATGATAATAATTTTGTCTTTTAGTGACAAACGTTTCCGTTTCAGCGATATTATTAAGAACGTGTTCAGTACGAAGACAACTTTTAAATAATGGAATACCAGATAATTTTAACAACAATAATAGGTATTTCCTTGAATAAATTACCCAGTTACAGTAGTAGTAAAAATAAAAGGTTGAAGGCCCATAAAAATAATTAGTATGTCATAAAACCTTTCAGTCAGCCCAGTGGTTATTACGAGGTAAATTTCCAAGCAAATATGCCATAAAAATTTCGGTTTACCTGGCCGTGGCCGTTTAATACAAGTGACCGTAATTAACAGGTTTTTGTATACGAGAATTTATATGCAATACGTTTCGGGAAGCTTAATACTGTCCGTTACCAAAGGCGACCGATTATGACAGGTAACCGTTAACACAGGTTTCACTGTACTTTATAGATACATGATTATTACTTAAATACAGTTTTATGAAGAAACCGAGGAAAACAAAAAAAATACATTCAGGCGTTTTCAGGAGATAATGCAACGGATGAGACATCATTTATTACTGTTTAATAAATTGTTTGAACAGATAAGTATTTTCTCAACTGCTAAAGTTTCTAACAAAAGAAATGTGGTACTTGTCAGTCAAATAGGGATTCAACCTTGGAATGAAAGTTAGAAAGCTGAAAATTTGCATAAATCTTTATTTTGACATTCTAAAAGTTAGCTCAAAAGTCTCAAAGAATCTCGTGTGGAGAGTCAAAATATTCAAAGTCAAACGTCGAGAAAATCGGTTTATTGCAAATATCTTGTTTCCTGTGCTTCGAATGATGTTCGAAGCTATTACAATTTACAAAACTTATAGAGCATAAAATCCTCTACTGGTCGTGTACCTGTCGTCCTTAATCGATTTATTTGCACTGTCTTTAAAAGGTTTAGTTTTAAACCTTTTTGTTGTATACCATATATAAAATTTTGAAATTCTTATTAAACGGGTGATTATCAGTTAAAAAATTACTTGCATATGTTGAATTAGACTTTTTATGGATAAAACTTTTTTCGTGTCCTTTGTATAAATGTTCGTCCAGTTTGTCCTATGTATATTTTAGGACATGACCAACATATGCAGGTCATCTTTTAACTGATAATCATACGTTTAATAAGAATTTCCAAATTTTACATACACAACAAAAGGTTTAAAACTAGACCATTTAGAAACAGTACAAATAAATCGCTTAAGGACCACAGGTACTCTTCTTAACGACCCGGTAGATTTAAATAATTCACCATTATTGAATTTATTTTCCTAACACCATTTCTGTGTGGATTTCTGAATATACATCAATATAATTTAAATAAATGTAATAGTATAATAAATAAGAGAAGCGCGTCATCAAAAATGAAAAAATATAAATAAACCAGTGGAAATTGTCTTTTATTATATATTTATAATGAAATTCCATCAAGTAGAAGCTACAACCATTCGAAATATAATATATTGTGCTTAGAAATGTATGACATATGAATGAACATTGTTTTGAATAATCCTTTATTTACTTTTTGCACAAAAATAAGCCATTTCCTCAATTACGATAATAACAGATGCCTGCAATCCCTGCTGAAGTTACTAAGGTGTTGTCTGTGAAATTAAGCAATTCACTAAAAATATAAGAAAAATAAGCAGCCTATTGATTGACTCTTGACCACTTTCACGTCAATAGGGCGTTTATCTAGTGACATCGCTATAATTGTTTTCTTACTATGGAAAGATAAAGTCCACCCCAAGGCATTTGAATTTTGTAGCTGAAAAATGCAATCGATAATTCTAAAAGCCTCTGACAGATCGAAAAATACCCGAGACCCACTTTTCCTTATCCAGTTCTCATTCTATAACGTTGTAATACTTTTATTATCTACGAGGGATGCCTTTTAAGTTTTTGCAAACGACCACTAGATGGCGCTATTGAGATGTGACATTACCATTATTGTAAAATTTGGCATTTGTTATTGTTGGCCGAGTAGTTTGTTTACAGTGACCGTTAAAAAAAAAAGTTTTGTGAACAAAAAATTCACGTGAAGGTTTTTGTTGGATGACTTTTTTACGATTTTCGTAACGGCTTAACTCAATAACTATGCCTCGAATCACTTCATTCAATTTTGATAATGAATCCCTATTAGGAAAGACTGATTACAATTGGTTTGCAGAATTTTGTCATGGCTGTGCTTCCGGTAGCGATGAATTTCGTGAAGGTCAGCCAAAATCGGTTGTTGTTCCAAAAAACATCGATGCAGTGCGCAACATGACTGAAAAGGACCAGCATGTAATTTGCCGTGAGATAGAGGCATCCTTAGGCATACTGAAGATTGTAGTACATTCGATTTTGCATGAACAATTAGCTGTTGAAAAGATCTGTTCCCGATGGATTCCGCATAATTTGACCGAAACTCAAAAACAGGCTCGTGCCACTTGGTGTAAGTGTAATGCTCAAAAAATTCGATCGAAAACATGCAAAATCCGTATACAACCTTGTAACGGGAGACGAAACTTGGATATACTCGTACGAGCTGAAAACTAAGCAACAATCAACTGTTTGGGTGTTCCAAGATGAACCGAATCCAACAAAAGTGGTTCGTTCGCGAAGCACTGACAAGGAAATGATCGCTTGTTTCTTTGGTTATACTGGACATGTTGCAACCACTGCTTTAGAGGCCAAAGAACAGTTAATGCTGAATGGTATATAACAATTTGTTTGCCAGAAGTCATCCATGGAATAGGAAAAACAATCGAAAAAGTCGCATCACTCTTCATCACGACAATGCCAGCTCTCACACAGCATGTCAAACAATTGATTATTTAACGGAGAAAAAATCGAATTAATGTCTTATTGCCAGTATTCACCTAATTCATCGCCTAACGACTTATTTTTGTTCCCGAATGTCAAAAAAATACGTGGACAGCGATGTTCATTACCTAACTAAAAAAGCTGTTGAATTCTTCCAAAACTATGTTTATAAGGCATCAACTTCAGAGTGGAAAAAATGTTTCGAAAATTGGTTCGAACGCATTGAAAAGTGTTTAAATCCTAAAAGTGAATATTTTGAGAAACAATAAAACAATTTGTACCAATTTTTTTTTCTTTGATTGTTTTTGTAAAAACTTAAAAGGTAGCCCTCGTATTATCCACAAACCGACTAAACGAGGTTAAATAAAAGTCACAATACTAGGGTTATGATCTACGAGTATGATCCCTAGTTTATGTGCAATAATTTCCTAATGCCTTACCTGATAATAGAGGAGATCAGGAGCATCCATAGGCACTGTCCAATTTAAATAGGCTGGTTCTCCTTCATCGCACTCTAACCTTAGGGTTTTCGTATATTCTTCAAAAGTTTCTGATTCCAGTGCCATATCAACACCTTTATGTGCCCACTCACAGTATCTTCCAGTAGCCGTGGGATAAGGATATCCTTCTTTATCATACGCTATTCCAGCATATACTTGTTGCTGCCTCCTTTGTTCTTCAGTAAGTTGTCCATAAGCACCTTCTCTTGAATTGGTTATGTAAAGTGGATGAAATCTATCAAACAGAGATTTGGATTGTAAAAATTTTGAAAAAAGACGCAAAATGAAAAATCGTTAATTATATTCCATGATAGTATACAAATTTTACTATTAAAAAAATATTTTTGGTAAACAATGACATTTTATTACAGTCAACATTAACATTTAAATTCAATTTGAGCATTCTGAAAAGGAAATAACAGGCCAAGTGCAAGTCGGACTTGTACAATTAGTACGTTGATTGCTAGTTTGCTAAGTTTTTTTCCGATCTTTACTGAAAACTGATGACTAGAGACCGGATTATATGCAGCATAAAAATCTTGAAATATGCATGCAAATATGCATGAAAAATGCTTAAAATATGCATGAAAAGGGTCAAAATATGCAATATTAAATAATAATAAAACTAGTAATTTTTAGTTTTTTATTTCAAAATCAGCATAAAATTAACAAGTTATCGCCGATGTTTAAATTTAATTAACAATTATTTAACATTTTTTAAAATTATTTAACATTTGTATTCTTGTACACGTAAACAATAAGGTATTGTTCCAAATGTTAGGTAGTAAGATTGTGTCTTCGATCACTTAAAATATTTTTGTAAGTGGAAAAAGACCGTTCCACATCCACTGAGGTAACTGGGCAGTATTTGAATTTCGGTGCTATGTTAGCACTTATTGTTTCTGGCAAAAGTTCACCCGTCCCATTAATAAAACTATCAATTTGACTCAAAGGTTCAAAGCCTGGGTTATTGCACAAAATCTTTTCAAACTTTTCTTTAACTCTACGCGGGAATACATCTGACAATGTGGAGTTTATTTGACGGATTTTATTCATTAACTGAATTGATTCGGTCAACGCCAAACCTCGAGTTTCAAGCTTTTTAATACCCTCAGGTATGTGGGAAAAGTGAGTGCTAATCAAAGCTATGTTTTTTTAAATATCAGAATCGTTAAATGCTTCCTTAGATTGACGAACTGCCATAGCCTCTGCTCTATCGAAGTCATTTACTACACCTTTGATAGCCTCGAAATGTTCATTGTAAAATAGTACAGCTTCAATCCATGTTCCCCACCAAGTTACCACCGGTTCGGAAGGTAAAGGCACATTTGGCAGTTTTTCTTTATAGACTTTATTGCGAGAAGGTGCCTTAAGAAACACTTTCTTTGCTGATGAAATCAGTTTATTTACATTTCCAAACGTGGATCGTACTTCTTCAGCGAGTCGATGGACCCCGTGAGCAAAGCACGTCACATGAATTAAATTTGGATAAAATACTTGGAGGACTTTGGCTGCCTTGATCATATAGGGAGCAGCATCTGAGAGAAATATAAACACTCTTTCATCTGCAGAAGATTCAGGAAATATTTTTTTAATATCCTGATTCACAAATCTGGCGATCGTAGAATGATTTGTCTTGTCAAGTTCTTTGCAGGCCACCATCTAATCTTAATGCACCCACAATTAAATTCGCAATATAGCGACCACAACTGTCGGAATATTACTTGCAAGCAATGCTTCACATAAATCCATGCTAAAGTGGTTTTTTTGTTTGCCTATAGAAGTGGAATCACTGCTACTTGCTGCTGTTATAAGTTGTTGTCGTGGGCCTTTTTTTGCAATCCTGCGATATGAAGACTTGTCTTGACATGCTGGTCAATTTGAAACTTTTTTGTGCACGAAACATTTTTCTCGCAAACTCGACAATATAAAACATTTCCGTCGTATGTAAATGTTCCAGGATAATCAGTTACCCACGAAGAGGCACTTTTTTTTCCGGGTGGCATGGTACACGTTAAACTTTAACACAACACGTTAAAAATTGCAAAAAGACTACACTGATGCAAGCGCGTCAACAATAATGTTAAAACTGATATCTTGTTTTAAAATAGAAATTCGTCTTTGAGAAAATTGTTTATTTGATCCACGCTCAAACAAATATTCTTAGAAACTAACTACTTATCACTTAATATCCCGACCAAGAAACAAAAAAATAAAATACCGTCGTAATTTTGGGTATTCCCTTAGCAATATAACCTAATCGATGTTTAGACTATTGCAGGTAATGTCCCGGCGATAAGATCGGTTTCAGACAGCGACATTAACAATATCCTGAGCAATTCAATTGCCTAGTAATACCGAGAAATATTGTAAATATAGAGAAAATACGCATCATTACTAGATTTTGGGTAAAATATGCAATAATTGGTGAAAATGGTCTAAATATGCAAATGCATATGAAAATATGCAAATGCATATAATCCGGTCTCTACTGATGACCTTGAATTTTTTGTTTTTTTTTTATACCAGATAAATTATTAAAGGTGACGCTGTGGAGAATATTCCAGAATTTTTTTTTAAATTTCTTGATCAATACTTTTCGTACTTCGATAAAGGGGGGGGACAGCGATTTTTCGCAATTTTTTAAAAATAGTACAAAGAAAAGTGTGCACAAATACTACATTATATATATTTTTGAACTCGTGTTTTTACAAACTTTCATTTGATACCTCACTCGATGACCTGGCAAAAATTTGTATTCTTACTTCCGATTTCAGCCCCCAAAACTAACCCCTCAAGTCAAAATTTAACTTTCAAAACTACACGGCTATGATAAGGCCATCAATTCCTATATTAATGCCAAATTTCAACTTTCTGTGTAAAATAGTTTCGGAGAAAATCGGGTACGACAGACGGACAGATAGACAGACAACACATTCGGTGAATTCAAATAAAAAACTGTTCCACAAAAACTGTTCTTTTCATAAGATTCATAAACAATATTAAACCAAAGAGCCCCGATTCTATTGATTAAGTAACAATTCGTATAAACTAAGTCAGGTTTTCCAAAATACACATGGCATAATACAACATCTAGCGGCTTTTTCAGGAATTAAACTTAAAATGCATTTTTAAATCTGTCATAAGCATCTGTGTAAATTAATATTAAAAATGAATATCGAAATTTTTGCTTCTCGCGAAAAACAAAAAAGACTTTTATGCTGTGTTTACAATTGTGAAAATCGCCTGCAAAAGAATTTGGATATAGTTTTTCATGCGTTTCCAAAAGCGAATGAGGATTATGTAAATATTACTCGACTCAACAAACCACAAGATTCATCTGTATCCTGTATCGACCCCCAAGTGATACCAATTTTCGAACACTTTTCGCTTCTCTTGCAGACACCATTGATCATTTACAAATTAACTATACAAGTGCCGAAATTGCCATCCTGGGCGACTTTAATGTCCACAATATCAACTGGCTTAAATATTCAAATACTACCGACGAGCAAGGTCGTGAAGCTGAATCATTCTCAATCAGTTGTGGCTTAACTCAGCTTATTGACGAACCAACACGGATCCCTGATCGAGACGGGGAGTTCGCCAGTCTTCTTGATTTGTTTTTAACCACCAATCCGGAGATTTACAAAGTCACCGTAAATCCGCCGTTGGGTTCTTCCGACCATAAACTGCTTTCGACATCGAGTGTCCTGCCAATCAGTGACAGAGAGGCGCCTAGGCCGCGCAAGATTTGGCACTACAAATCTGCTAAATGGGAAGAACGGATGAAATACTTTCGAACTTTCCCTTGGATGGACGTTTGTTTTCGATCCGATAACCCATCTGACTGCGCTAGGGAGGTCTCCGATGTTATTTTGGCTGGTATGGAAGCTTACATCCCTTTTTCGAAGAAATGCTCCTCCAACGGCAAGCCTTGGTTTGACCGAAAATGCAAAGAAGCTGTTGCTTCTAAACATATTGCCTACCGACAATTGCGTGAAAATCGTAACACCTTTGTTCGTGCCCGGAACAGATGCAAAGGAATTATCGACGAAACCAAGGAGGCACACAATCAATGAATTAGAAACAAACTTCTCGCTTGTCCCAACAATTCCAGGTCCTTTTGGGCAGTCGCTAAGGCAGTTAGTCAAAATTTTACCAAATCCACCATACCACCACTCACACGGCCAGATAATTCCATTGCAACCACACCTGTTGAGAGAGCGAACTTGCTGGCTGAACTCTTTGCTTCACATTCTACTGGCGATTTCCAAAGAAAAACACCACCTAATATTCCCATATTGCAGTCAAAGATGCGCGATGTTGTCTTCAGACAGCGCATCATAAAGCGTATTTTAATGAAGCTAGACACCAAAAAGGCTTCTGGCGCTGACGGAATACCTGCCATAGTTCTCAAAAACTGTGCAAGGGAACTAACACCAGATTTCTGTAGGCTTTTTAACCTATCCTACAGAAAGGGAATATTTCCGTCCTGCTGGAAATGTGCCACGCTTCAGCCGATACCTAAAAAAGGCAAGAAGACCTTGCCAAATAACTACCGACCAGTCGCACTGCTTTCAATAATATCGAAAGTCATGGAAAAGGTTATCAATGAGCATCTTCTAAAATATCTTGAACGATTCAATATTATTAGCGATCACCAATATGGTTTTCGTAAACATAGATCATCATACTTATGTAACACATGTTTGGAACAACGCAATTGAACACTTTGGAGAATCTCTAGCGGTTGCTCTTGACATAGCCAAGGCATTCGACCGTGTCTGGCACGATGGACTGTTGACTAAGTTACGCTCTTATGGTATGTCTGAAAGGTTCTGTTTGTGGCTCTCATGTTTCCTCAGAGAGCGTTCTTTACGGTGGCGGTCGACGGATTTCTTTCTAACACCTTCACTATCAACACCGGTGCGCCCCAGGGCTCCATACTGTCTCCTACTCTCCTTCTCATTTACATTAACGATCTGCTGGAAAAGACCGGGAATCCAATCTACAGCTTTGCAGATGACAGTACGCTTATCTCTTCATTCACCTTGAACGCTCGGACATCGGCTGCTCAGGCGAATATCCGCAGACAACAGGAGGTCGTTCAACTTAACAAAGACCTAGAAGAAATTCTATCTTGTGGTGACAGTAACCAAGTGGAATTTAACGCTACAAAAACCTAGGCGGCAGTTTTTTCTAAAAAAGTTAACGTTGCTGAACCCGACATAGTTATGTCGGTGCACTCCATTCCCCTATCATCATCACTCAATTTGTTGGGCGTTAGTTTGGGAGCAAATATGTCCTGGCATGAACATGTTGCAGGCGTAGCAAGGAGAGCTTCTCAGAAGTTGGGAATATTATTTCAAACCAGAAAACTTTACACCCCACAACAACTGTTAATTCTTTACAAAGCTCAAATTCGACCAACTATGGAATACTGCTCCCACGTTTGGGGCTCCGCTCCCAAACATACACTGCATTTGTTGGATTCTGTTCAGAGAAGAGCTGTCCGTCTGATTGGAGACCCGGAATTGACCGCCGGCCTTGATTCGCTGGAACATTGAAGAACGGTTGGCGACTTGAGTCTGTTCTACAAGTATTTTCATGGAAAGTATTCGAAGGATGTAGCCCGCTTAATTCCTCCCAAAGCGGTGCATGTTAGAAATACACGTCGCGCTGGTGCTTCACATCCGTATGAGGTTCAGCTTGTTACTCCGCGTACAACGCTTTGCAAGCAGTCTTTTATATGGAGAACATCATCCCTTTGGAATAATTTGCCCAGCGCTGTGTTTCCCACCGAGTACAATATACAGCGATTCAAGAACAACGTGAATCGCTTTTTACCGCACACATGCCGCTCCTGTGGCGCTTTAGGGACTTCCCTGCAGCACGTGTGCTAGCCCCATAAAAAGAAATAAAAAATTACTAAAGCATTTGGGCAAGAGGAAAAAGTTGACAGACTGAAAGTGTGGAAAAAAGTTCTCCGAATTGAATAGAAAACCCAATTAATACTAAAGTTTGTTCTAAACATTTTAAAAAAGAAAATTACATTCTCCCAGGTAAGTATAATTATTTATTTGTATTTTTTTTTTGTAATTTGTGTACGAGGTGTGTCAAACAAAAGTTCCTTATTAGATAACATTTCTCAGATTATATTATTAATTTTCATACAAAAATTGAAATGTAAATAGTAGACATTTATAAGTTAGAATTTTACCGGTAACAATACCAAAAGATTTGCCAGGGTATGTTTGCATTTTTCACCTTCACCGGCTTTACAAGAGTATTTCACACATGAAATTTTCCCTCTTCTACTGTTGAATGTGCTATTAATTTTAAACACTACTGTTCGCAATTGGGCCGTGTATATATATGCTGCATGAATTTTCGTTATGTTGGGCGAGACAGTTTTGTCATGGATTATGCCACACCCAAGGAAAAGATTTAATTTAAAAAGTTTTTCACGAAGTGTGAAATTTCTTTGGGCAGGATTTGTACCGGCCCATTTGCAAATATTGCCAATCGTTAATAATATTTTTTAAAAATACTGTCACACTCCCTATGCTTCACACGTTACAAATTTAAATCTGCACCCATATTCCGCCCATAGGTAAGATTCCAATCAAGTTTATAACTTAGTCTAACGGTTTATAGTGATACGCAAAAAAGGGGATGGCACACTTTATTTTCGGCTTGAAATTTTGTGATGATAATGTTTTTTGCACATTACCAATAAATATGAAAGCCTATGTTGTCAGATGGTAAGCTAATCCCATTCAGTGTGGATTAACAATATTTATATACAGAATAAAGGATTATATATAAGAATTAGGAAAAATGTATTCGTGAAAAAATCACACTTTTTTTCCTTACGCTAGATCACAACAAACATAGTCACTCATTTCCGTCGATCGGCCTGTCTTTTGGCACGATAAATCTTGAATGCAATGAGATATCAATTTAAAACTATATATATATTTATATTTAATAATAATATATCCTATTTTTTGTTGAAATAAAAAAATAAATTTTGTGGCTAAACATTTGTAGTAAAACATATAAGGGATGAAAGGGGTGGAGGAGGAGATTAGAGGGATTGATTCGTATATATCGTGTTAAATATCCTTTTTAGGGTTTTTGGGATTGAGAAATCCAAATAATAGGTTATTTTTTTCATCGCTATCAATTTTAACCGAGGGTCAGGCTGAAAGGGGCAGGGGTTATTTCGTACTGTATACAGCATTTTGAAATATTTTTTGAACAGATTTTAAGGATATTATTCAGAGAAAAATATGTAAGGGAATAAGATCGAGGAATCAAAAAATAAAGTCGTTTTTACATTACTTTCAATTTTATGGGCGAAAGGTGTAAAAGAGTTGAAGTAGTCAAATATAATATAGTTTTAATAATTATGAGAATTTTTGCAGGTTTTTGACAGCGATAATAAACAAATTTTAAGGAAAATCATTTTTTACTATAAATAATTATGCAACGTATAAGTGGTGGAGAAAGGAGTTAAAAGAGTGATTTCATATCTATGGTGTTATGAGTCTTTTTCAGGGTTATTTGAATCAAAGTCGAAAAACTACATTATTTTTTCGTTATTTTTAATGTTAACAGGGGAAGAGGGTAAAAGGGGTGGGGATCATTATATAGTTTTGATATTATTATGAGAATTTTTCCTGCTTTTTGGTTGGGATATTTTATAAAATTTTAGCTAATTATTTATGGTAAAAGATATATAAGGTAAAAGGGATAGGGTAGGAGGGTTAAAAGGGTGGTGACGTATAAATTACAATATGCTTCTATTTCAGTGTGTTTTTTCATTAATAGGAAGAGTATGTGGAAGGTATTGAAATCTGGTTACAGATTGACCTAAAAAATCTTAAGTTCATCGTGGAACAAATTTTAGAAATAGAGTTAACTTGGCCGAAACTTACTTACCTCCGACACAGTAGATAAATTATTGTTTTTACTTCCCTTGCTAAAGGGAAGTATTGTATTCGCGATTTTTGCTTTTCTTTACGTTTAGGATTTTTAGACCACAAAGAACATATTTTCACATTTTTGTCGGGTGTGTCTGACTGTCGGTCTGTCGATCTGTTGACACCATAGTTCTCAAACAAAATGATATTATAATGCTTGAAACAGAAATGAGACTTATGGTTTTTGAGCGAAATCGTTTTAGGTGAAGGCGGGAAAGGGATGGATCTCGACGTGTTGTATTGTTTTAATTGCATTTTGGAAATATAATTTCCCTTCACTCGATAAAGCCAAATTCGTTACATATTTTAGAACTGCATGTTTGCAAGAAAAGTACCGGGTATCGAAATAAATCGTATTTCAAATTTTTATTTCCAAGGTTATAAAAAAGTTTTTCTTTAAAACTATGTTGACCTTACCTGGCGGGGTTTGTAGTATATATTCCTCCTTCAACAACAAAAGTGTATGTTTGTCCTCTTTCAACTGTGATTTCAGGGATTAATTTATCATTTATATAATAGCATATGCCCCAAGACGGCAACCCTGTTATTTTTGAATAACCTCTGGGCCCACCGGTTGGTCCTATTTTCACATAAAAAGTGTTTTCCCCTACAAACCAATTTAATTTTAATTAATCATCATAATTAGTTATAAGTATAGAGATAAATAATAGATATTAATAATCAACTTTCAAATTTAATCTGAAAAAAATCATTGAGGGTTTTCACATCTGCTACCAAAAATCCGTAATTGCAGCTAGTCCTAATGATAAAGTATGTATCACAATATTGTCATAATAGTGCAGTAAAAAAAAAAGGTCAAAATGATGATGAGATAAGCATAGTTTATATACAGCAATATTATGATTTTATCCTCTCTAGGGTATCACTAGGACTATTGCCCTGAGTTTTGGACCTCGAAAAACTTGTACTCTTTTGTTTATAAACAATTTAAGTTATCAAAACGCGTTTTTTGGACATAAAATGTGAATAACTTCGGTTATATTAGTCGGATCGAGACAAAAAAAAACTCCGTAATGAAATTTCCAACAAATTCTCGTTAGTTTTAAGTCGCTCAATTGAGTACATACCTACAAAATTGAAAAAAAAACAGGTAAAAAATGTTTTTTTTTTTTTTCATTTTATTGCACAGGTCGACTAAGTGAACCGATCGGCTTGAAACTTTTAGAAAATATGCCTTTTGTTATAGCAAAAATACCCTGAAATTTTAGTAGAAAAATATTGAATCCAGTGGGCACAATTGAATTTGTTATTTATATTTTGATTTGCTCACCATTTTATGCCATTTGGTCCAAAATGGATTTTTTTTCCGTTTTCACTACCAATATGTGCTATAATTAGGCTGCGACCTTTTCCTGAAGGGGGTTGTAATCCAGTTGACCAACCTTCCATAAAAGCTTGTTTGACCCTCTTGATGTTTTTGTCACTCCAGAATCTTTTCACTGGTTCCTCATTAACCCAAGTCTCATCTAAATAAAAAATATTTCTTTCTTTCGCTCGACATTTTCTGATTGGTCATAGATATTCTCTTCTCCAACAAATTATTTCTGTTTTATCGATAAGAACAGATTTTCTGTTGTGCTTGTACCAACGAAAATACAGGTTATGAAGGTTTTTCCATAATTTCCATTTTTTAAAATCTGGTAAGGCCTGGTCTTCTCTGATTTCTTGCAAAACTTTATGTAGTGTAGTATTTCTTTCTTAATAAAATAATGTGTACTTTTCTTCTTATTGCGTTTTCAAAGTCTTCATCGACCTCTAAAGGCTCTTTTCCTTTGTGATTTTGAGGGTCGTTGCAAGAACCGCGTTTTTCTTTCTTTTAGAAATCTATAAATAGGTGCTGATCAAACTCCCGTCATGTTGGCACAGGTTTCCACAATTTCATGGACTTGACTTGTTGGCTATTGATGTACTAGGGAATCGTGGACGTTAAGTGTCATTGTTTTTTCTCGCAGGGAAAATGCAGATTTACAGACTCCGCGAAGTTTGACCGGGGTAAAACTGAAAGTTGAACCCATCGCTGTTCTGATTTAAACTAAGCATATCATAGGTTTTTGCTTTATTTTTATACTTTCACAGAATATTTTTATTGCATACTTAGGTACTTAAGCACCTACCTACCGATAGGTACTTTTGTTAATTATATTCCAATAACTGCTAAAATCCCAATAATATTATTGTACCTAATATCATTAAGCTGTAGATTTCTAGTTCATAAGAATTATTAATTGTACTCGTTTAGGCTTTTATCATATAAACAAGATTTTGAGTTTCATCATTTACTCAATAAAGTAAACTTTGAAATGCGTTGATTTATATAGCTTATTGTAAAGTTTAGAAGGCATCTAAGAAAATATTTTTTAGAAAAAGGCCGTACTGTTGTATAGAGATAGAAAATAAAGGTGATTAAAACTAAAAATGCAAATAATTGGTAGAGAAATTTCGGACGCTTATAGTTTATGACATTTTAATATTTATAATCCATGTTGTGTGCTGTTAACTCCAAACAAACGGACTTTAATGAGTAATTGGCCATATTATATTTTTTAGTGACTGGCTCTTAAAAATTTCAATTAGTTGTCCAAGAGTCATATTTCAAGTAATTACAAGGGTTCAAAAAAATGTACAAAAAATTACAACTTAGTCCCGGTTATTTCATTAGTTCATCATCAAAAAATAACAATATTTATTTCAAGGACGAATGAAAGTCAGCTGCTGAAACGTTTATTTATTTATTGATTTATTTATATTTAAGCTCAACACAAAGTAATTTATCATCATCATAAATCAGACCTATGCATGCACTGCTGGATGTAGGTCTCGTCAAAGTGTTTTCATATTCCTCTTTGCTGAGTAGCTGCCATCCAATTTGTGGTTATTCTTTTCAGATCGTCGGTCCATCTAGTTGGTGGTCGGCCTCGGCTTCGTTTGTCCGCTCTTGGTCATTACATAATTTTTCATGTCTACCTACCATCGTTCATTCTCACAAGATGTCCACTTCATCTCTGCTATTCGCTCCAGGATATCACCAACACCCGTTCTTCTGCGAATATCCTCTTTCCGTATTCTATCCCGGAGGCCCATACCAAGCTCGAACATTCTATTTTACGTTGTGTTCGTTTAAGTTTACATGCCGATATTTTAGTCAGGGGTTTCTGCAACATAAGTGAGGACGAGCAGGGCACACATATTAAAAGCTTTCCTTTTCAGCCTGATTGAAATCTCCCTTTTGAACACATCGCGAAGTTTACCATAAGTTGTGTTAAGCTTTGGAATAATTCAGCCGTTTGGTTGTCTTTACCTATCCACACCTCATGACCCAGAGATATATATATATATATATATATATATATATATATATATATATATATATATATATATATATATATATATATATAACTTTGTACAGTTTGTATTTCGGTGTTATCTACATTTATTAATTGGTTAAGCACTAGGTTAGTCATTATCTTTGTCTTGTCGAAATTAATCTTTAAGTCAGTTTTCTGTGTCGCCTCTTGTAGTTCTTGAATCATAACTCTAGCTTCTCCCAAATTGTCAGATTTACATATGATATCGTTCCCGAACCTGAGATGGCTGAGCGACACTAACGTCTCTGTTTTATCATTCTAGTTTCATGAAGGTTTGTTCTAAAATAGTAAGGAACGATTTTGGTGACAAGATCCCCCTTTTTGATGTTTCTAGAGGAGAGTGAAGATTGACAGTTATTGTACCGTTTTTATATACATTTTCTATAATTTTTGAATAGCGATGATCAACTCGACATTTATTCAATGCTTTCAGGATGACAATTAATTCGACAGTATCGAAAGCCTTATGAAAATCGACAAATATCAAAACAAGAGGTCTTCTATACTCAACAAACTTTCGATTAAAACTTTTAAACACTGTTGAAAAGTTAGTTACAAAACTAGCTTGTTTCCTCGATTGATAGAGCTTGAATCTAGATTCTAGCCTGTTGGTAAAATTCTAGTATATATCTTATATGGGTAGTTAAGCAAGCTAATTGGCCTGTAATTTTCGTTTGTAGTGACACCCTTTTTGTACAACAATATCATAAATGAGTTGTTCCACGAGGTTGGGATACTCTGACTGTGAAGACTCAAATTAAAAAGATTTAGGATCTTGTTCATCAGCACGGATCCTTCAAGCTTTCTGGCCTCTGTTATTACTCTATCTTCTCCAGGAGTTATTTTGTTTTTCATTTTCTTGAGAGCGTGAAGTATACGTTTTATAGATTACAATAAAACTTTCGACTGTGTGATTCAAGAAAAAATTAATAAAAATTCTAGAGACAACAAGTATAAACAAAATATCTAAATATTATAAAAAATCTGTACTGAACTCAATCAGTGGAAGTTATAATTGGGCTGGAAAAATCCGAAAACATAAAAATGACCCAAGGTGTAAGACAGGGATGCATTCTCTCACCGCTTTTGTTCAATCTTGATTCTGATGCTGTGTTTAATGAGGCCATATAAGAATCCATTGAAGGAATAACAGTTAATGGGAGTACACTGAAAAACATACGGTATGCTGATGATAGTATTCTATTAGCAAATAATATCAAAGATCTCCAGCGACTGATCAATCGAGTCGTAACAGATAGCGAAAGATTTGAATTAGCTAAGAATATAAGAGAAACCAAGTGGATGGTAATAACAAAGAAAAATCTGCCACCAGAATCCCTCGAAATCAGAGGCAACACCGTAGAACAAGTCTCCACATTTAAATATTTGGGTACCAATATAAATTACGAGTGAGACCCAAGAAAGGAAATATATTCCCGAATTGAACAAGTCCGAGTAACAGACATGAAGATGAATAAATTTTTCCATCGTCTCGAACTCCAAATGAGAATGGTAAAAACGTATGTATTCTCCGTACTATTGTATGAATGTGAGTGCTCGACCCTTGATCATGGTTCAGAGAAACGACCGGAATCTTTAGACATGTACATTTATAGATGCCTTCTTCGCATCTCCTGGGTACAGAAAATAAAAAACACAGAAGTACTGGAAAATTTACATGGGCAAAATGAGGGAATTAGTGATAATCATAAAAATAACAAAAACTCAATACTTCAGACATATAATAAGGGGCTCAAAGCACGTATTGCTAAGTCGAATTATTGAAGACAAAATAAAGGGCAAACGATCGATCGGAAGACGACAGAATTCTTGACTGAAGGACATGAGAAGGTGGTTTGGATGTGCTTCGAGTGATATTTTTCGAGCAGCAGTTTCTAAACTTCGTTTAGCTATATGGATCGTCAACCTTCATGGGGAGACGGCGTCGTAAAAAGAAGTACTTCACCTCGAGAAATATCAGGTATATCTTCACAGCCCTGAGTTTGTATTTGTTTGAGTAGTTCTTTTCTAGTTTGATCGGTATGTGTTTATAGAAAGCTGCATAAAACTCTTCCACCGTACGTATTAATATTTCTCTGTCTGGAGTAAAATAATTTATAGGGCCGTATCAAGCAATAAGTCTATACTTAACAATGTAAATAAAAAACAACACAACAAACACACATGCATATGCCACTGACGCTCGAAGCAACACAATATAAGTTATAAAATTACAACGAATCCGCGAGGTTACGAACGAATTGTTTAAAGGGCATGCCAAGATCACATTGCTGTGCTAGTCGGATATAAGTTGAACATATTTTGTACATTGGTGATCTTAATATAACATTCGTAGGAGTTCTCGGCAGGTAGAAATAGTTTCTTGATCGACCAGGACCTCTGGGAATAATAAACGTGAACTTTTTCAACTAAAGACAAACAACACTACCATTAACCATTTTAAGGTATTTCTTACAAGTAACTGTAACTGTAGTTTTGCTTGAAATTTTGAGAAATAATAGCTTTTAGCATCATGCATTCACTGCTTCAATATAAAGATGGTTTACCACGCCGTATTGCCATAATTAATTGTAGAAGTTTCAGATGTTTAACAAAAGTACTTTGCTATCGGTTGTTAAAATATGAAGGCAGTCTACCACCTAGTTGATACAAAAATATTAGATAAATATTACTCTTTTTTGAATTTTATTAAGTGAATTTTCGCTGTGGCAACGTAGCTTGAAAAAGACAGCTCGCGCGGACGCGGGCGTTCTTTCAAATGCTAAATCATATATGGTCCGGGAGCTTATAACCGAGATTTTGGACTTATCGAAGAGCGGCAGATAAATATATCACTTATTAAATGTGACAAACTCAACCAAAAAATACAACTTATAGAACCAAATTCCAATACCTGCCGTGGTTATGGAGGCAAAAAAATGAGGGTAAATGAACCCATGGCAGAGTGGCAGTTTTATATATTATGAGGATACTAGGTATAGCCTTAATATCTGCCACGGAGACCGGTTCCTATGGGAGTAAACTTTTTTTTCTTGGAAAAAATGGGCTCAAAAAAAGAACTCATCGCTGAGTGGCAGATATTCGAGATATAGTTAGTTTCGGACCCAAAAAGAAGTGAAAAAATATTATTTGCCATAGATCCTGGTTCTTTGAATTCCTACGAATTTTTGAACCTGTAGAGTTTTTGGACCCACCTGAACTCATTCGAGAGAGGCAGATAAATGTACCAGTGTCCGAATACTATAATACGAGGTGAAATCTCGAATATGTGCCATGAAGTCCAGTCCCTGTTTTTATCAACAGAATTTTTAATGCAAAGCTTAAGTTATAAACAAATTGATTTTCTCTAGCTGTGATGCTCGAGTGTTTTTGGATACGTTAAAGGCGAATTTCTAATCCATTTTTGCTAAAAATTTATTAACTTTTGTTACAAATAAATAATTTTTTTTTTGTAATAACTTATATAAAATATTATTTTACTCGCTAAATTTAAATTCTCTGTTCATTTTTTCAAAAACTAAATTATTTTATTATTACTGGCAATTTATTAGAATTATTTTAATTTTTCTCTGGGAATTTATCACAAATGTTTTTATTTAATTGCATATAAATAAATCGATTAGTTCTAAATTTTTAATTAAATTGGAAAAATAGCTTAGAAATTCAGACAGCAGGACAAAATTCATGTAAAAAACTTAGATAGAGCTCGTAAAAAGCTTAGATTTTGCTGTTAGGAAGTTAAATTATATGAAATTCTGTTTATTAGCATAATTGTTTATAATAAATTATTTATAACCATAAAAAGGCTAAGTTTTGGCAAAAATAGACTTTGGATTCGTATTTAGTGGGTCGAAATACGTCTAAAAAAATTTGGGTGGAGCGCTTAACAAACTTATATTTCGTTATTATAAAAACAAATTATATCAAATTACTTTTTTTAGATAATTGCTTTAAAAATTGTTAATAACAATGAATAGGACATTTTTTCAAAAAACTAGTTGCAGATCGGATTCTGCGACCCAAAAAACATAACGTACACTAGAGTAGAGCCGCAACGTTCAAAGTTTAAAAAAAAACACACTGAAACCCGGGGTGGCTGATGGAGTATTCGGTTATTGGTGTATTGGCATTAACCGAATGCGGCAAAAATTATACGTACTTACGTTTTAAATGTTGCAAATTTTAATTCTTGACGTTTTTTGGATCACTCTTATTGTCTGTCAAGTTAAAAATCAAAAATCTCAAATGTACTGTCCAATATATGGTAGCTACCAAAAAGAAATTTCTTTTAAATTTTCGTAATTACATATTAAAAGAGGTTTTGGGGCTTTTGAATATAAATTTTAAATAATAAATATGAACAAGATTTAAAGGTTAAATATAAAAAAAATATATACAGTCCCTGGCCAAATTATTAGACGCACTGCAAGATTTCATGTAAAATATTAATTACCGAGTGATATTGTACCGTTTTATTATTTTAAATTGATTTGTTTTTTATTTTTATATTATCCAATCAATTACCTATTTATTAGACATAAATAAAACAGCATTAATTTAGAAAAGCATAAGTTTATTAAGTTTTAAAGAAAAGTGAAATTAATGTTAGTAAAAGTCAATATTTAGTTGAGCCACCTTTAGCCGCTATCAAAGCTTTAATTCTGCACGGCATGCTATCAATGCAAGATTGTACTGTCTCCTGCATTTGAGGATGATGATTCCACACATGAATAATCTTTTCTAGGAGCTGGGTTTTGTTGGTAATCACATCTTTAGCCACTTCTCTTTTCATCAGCTCCCACACATTTTCAATGGGGTTCATATCAGGGCCAATCCAACAGAGGGATATTTTTTTCTGCCAAAAAAGCTTTAACAGACCGAGCAGTGTGGCAGGGAGCTCCATCTTGCATGAAAGTGAATGGTTCCCCATTTGGAAACCATTCTCTGAGCTGCGGAATCAACCGATTTTGTAATACTTCTTTGTACTGATCTTGCCTCATTATTCCTTTGACGACGTACAGACGTCCAGTGCCCTTGCCGCTGATGACTGACCAAATCATCACTTTGGTGGGATGTTTAACCGTCGGGATGACACAATCAGGATGAAACTTTTCTCCATGACGACGACGCACATACTGAGCTTTATTCTGCAAAATTTCGAATGTGCTTTCGTCACTGAAGCAGACCTGTCAAAAATAGGAAAAATATATAAACTTCCATGTTTATTTGCTTTATTTAACTGAAAATGATAATAATGTATCAATTATTGATTAAATTGCTGTATCTTACCGATCTCCAGAAGTCCACATCTTTGTCTTGCCATTGTTTGGCCCACTTCAGGCGCTTTGCTTTCATTGCAGCTATTAACTTGGGCTTCCTGGCGGGGCGACAGGCCTTAAAATCTAATTCTTTCAATTTTCTTCGAACAGTGCGCTCAGAAGCATTTACGCTAGCATCCTGGAGTTGTGATTTTATTACCTTTGTGGTAGCAAATCTGTTTTCTACACAAATTTTCTTCAAACATCTCTCTGTCCGTGGAGTGAAATTTGGTTTTCTACCGCATCTTTTCTTTCTTTTCGGGCTTAATTCCTTCCCTGACTCAATTTTCTTTTTTATGCGTCGTACACTAGCTTCAGAAACCTCCAATCTTCGTGATATTTCTCGGTTTGTAAATGTTTTCGCAATCACAAGGGCCTTCACTTCAGCTTTTTTACGTGGTGAAAGATCGCCTTTTCTACCCATAATGAAAATAGTCCAATTACTTTTTTAAAACACTGCATACAAAATAAACTAATAACTGAGTAGTATAAAACTGTTAAACAAACAATCACAGTCCATAAAGCCACAGAAACACGTCCGTACCTGACTCGATTCCGATCGCGACTGATACAGGTTTGTACTTATTTACGTTCATGTATCACTTTGTCAACACAGTGTTGCCATATGTTAAAAATAAATACAAATATGTAGTCTACAACAATTCTTTTAAATAAAAATCAATAATATTGTAGTTTAAATATACCATTATTGCATAAAAACTCTTAAGAAACATAAAATTACTAAAAAAAAAATACAGTGCGTCTAATAATTTGGCCAGGGACTGTATATAGCGAAATTGCACCGCAAATTAAATATATTAATCTGCTTGTAACTGTTTCACTGGTGATTTGGCGCCTGTGTATAGTATTTGAGAGAAAAACAAATTACTGGAGGGGCGCGCGAACCAGACTCTATGGCAAATAATGTTATTTTTAGTATCTACACACCTCAACGAACATATTAAAACAAATATTACATTCGCTTCTCTATGGGTCCATTTTTCTGCAACTTTGGACCGTTATAACTTTAAATTGACCCAATATTTCACAGAAATGAAGCTATACCCAAAATATCTGCCATTCAGCGTTGGGTTCGTCCACCAACTTTTTCTTGCAGCTTTAAAGCGTATTTCCAGGAACAGGAACCATACTTGAGGCTTCAAACTACCTAGCGGGACTAAGGGGGCATAATTTACAAAGTGATACTATTATCTGCCACTCTTCGATGTGGCATTTTGGAACTGAGCTCCCGGACTAATATATGCAATGCAATAACACACTCATTATACTTTGAAAATCAAATTATTTCGCGTCTTTCTCTAACATATACTCTATCTGTCTTTTTGTAAGAAATACCTTAAACAAAAATGTTATTGACTGAAATTCTTTGCGTTTCTGAAGGCTATCAAAATTAAACCTCTGCAATAATATGACATCGTCTACGACTCTTTGTGGGAACACTCCATCCTTTATAAATACTATGACTTGTCCATATTATCAATAATTTAAAAGATATCTTCTTACATATAGGGCGTCCTAAAAGTAGCAAAATATGAGCTCGAATACTAAAAATTTTAAAAATTAATTCTTTGAATTATTAAAATTTATTAGTTTGAAAAGATAATTAAAATAAAAAGATATATGCCTGAGATAAATTTTAGTTTTAACCATCTATATAATGGCACATTAAAAAAAAAGACATCATTTAACCTATTTCCTCCGTTACGGAATTTTTATCTTACATACTGCAAAAAAACATAAAATTTGATATTTATTGATGAAAATGTCTAAAAAATGTCTACCTATTATTTTTGCCGGTGGCCAAGTTTTTAATTCCATCTTCGGGAGGAAGGTCATCCAAACTAAGAGTACACTGGTGATCATAGAGGTCGCTGAAATTTATTTGGTTATCTTCAGTAGTTACATCCCTTGGTTCGTGAGCATTGGCCTCCATGCGATTATTTAATGGCCCAAATGCTGCAATAACACTGACTGGTTCCCCTTCAGGTATAGGTCTATCGTTAATTGCTTCATTCGTATGAAGGGGCCTAAAGAACAAATTATTCATGATGTTATTCATGTGCATTTTTACAGTTCTTTATAAATTTACTGAAAATCAGGAGTAAAATAAAACATAAAAATATATTTCGTTGAAGTTATGAAATAATTACCTACATTGTAACATATTGTCGAAAATTAGATGTATTATTATATCATATCCTTGCAAATAAATGTGTTTATGACAATATTTTATAGTCTCTTGATTTATTTTAATACTACGATCGTTTTTTATCATAAAAAAAATCGTAATATTCGATTTCAGCTAAGTTTGTCTCTGTTCCGGTGTTCAATAATTATGTTTCTAAGTTTTCGATGAGCCTACATTTGAACATTTAGTCTAATAATAAGAATCACTTTCTACTTGTTCGTTTTTAGTGTTCCGTACGGAACACTTATAAGATCACTTCGGTGTCTGTCTGTCTGTCTGTCTGTCTGTCTGTCTGTCTGTCTGTCACACCCGATTTTCTCCGAAACTATTTGACATAGAAAGGTGAAATTCGGTAATAATATAGGAATTGATGGCCTCATCAGAGCCGTGTAGTTTTGAGAATTAAATTTTGACTGAAGGGGTTAGTTTTGGGGGGTGAAGTCGGAAGTGAAAAAAAAATTTTTTTTACTAGGTCATCGAGTGTGGTGTCAAATGAAAGCTTGTGAAAACACGAGTAAAAAATATATATATAATACTATACTTGCGCGCACTTTTCTTTGTATTATTTTTAAAAATTCGCGAAAAATCGCTGTCCCGGGCCTTATCTCGAAAAGTACTTATCAAAAAATTTCGAAAAAATTCTGGAATATTCTCCACGGGGTGTAGATTGAACGAAAATTATCACGAGTGCATTACCTTTAATAATTTATATGGTATATAAAAAAAACAAAAATTTCAAGGTCATCAGATTTCAGTAAAGATTGGAAACAAACTTTGTTGAAAACTCATTGGGGTGTTTTTGTGAAGTCACTGATCATTTTATACCACCGTAACATAAATTTTGACTTAAGGGGTTTGTTATGAGGGGTGAAATCGGAAGAGAAATTTTTTTTTTTTAATAGGTCATCGAGTGTGGTGTCAAATGAAAGCTTGTGAAAACACGAGTATATATATATTTATATATATATATATATATATATATATATATATATATATATATATATATATATATATATATATATATATATATATATATATATATATAATGTAATCCTTGCGCACACTTTTCTTCGTATTACTTTAACAAAAAAATCGCTGTCCCCAACCTTATCTCGAAAAGTACTGATTAAAAATTTTGAAAAAATTCTGGAATATTCTCCACGGGGTATAGATTGAACGAAAATTATCACGAGTGCATTACCTTTAATAATTTATTTGGTATATAAAAAAAAAAAAATTCAAGGTCACCAGTTTTTAGTAAAGATTGGAAACAAACTTTGTTGAAAACTCATTTGGGGTGTGTTTTGTGAAGTCACTGATCATTTTATACCACCCTAACAAAAATTTTTATTTTAAAAACAATCAACGTACGGAACACTAATTGTGCAAGTTCAGCTTGCACTTGACCGGTTTTATTTAGATAATGTATATATAATTTTCATATAGAAGTACTGATGTAAAAGGATGGCCTTTAAAAAGCAAGAAATGGCCGCAAATGTGAACGAGACTCCATTAGAACTCTAGGCGCGCTCGAAATTATTTAATATTTTCCAATCTAATAGAGACCCCACTTTTCAAAAATGTGGTTTTTTAGATTAAAGCATAGCGAATATAATGATATTTTTTTCGATTTTATAAGTTGTGGGGGCAAGCATGAAAAAATTATTTAAACAATTTCATTGTTATTATTTTTTATAAATAAACAATTAAAAGATTCCACGGTTATACTTTGGAAAAGCCAACATAAAGAACAATAAAATGGCAGAAGAACAAAGTTTATACGATAAATAGAAATGGAGATATTGCGTTTTTTAATGTGCAGCCCATTAATGGACTACGATAATTTATATAATCGAAAATATGAAGACTTCTTTTCCTCATATCCATACGATTTGTAAAAGAATGACCCATATATATATATATATATATATATATATATATATATATATATATATATATATATATATATATATATGTATATACGAGGCTGGTTTGAAAAGTCCGTGCAAAGTCCGAGAGAGGGCACCACAGGCGCATATCGAGGTCATGTTTAGTTAGTAGCATCTCTTGAATGAGCGCACACCAAGTTTCAGCCATATTGGTCTATTTCTTTGTGTTTGGCATTAGTGTGAATCAAGGAAGTCGAGTGATTTTCAAGAAATTGACGAAAAAGAATTTCGTGTGGTGATTAAACATTACTTTATGAAAGGCAAAACGCCTCAGGAGACTAAAAAGAAGCTTGATAAATATTATGGTGACTCTGCACCTTCGATTAGAACAGTTTATAAGTTGTTTCAAAATTTTCGGACTGGCCATATGGGCACAAGTGACGCTGAACGTTCTGGACGGCCTGTGGAGGTTACGACTCCAGAAATCATTGATCAAATCCATGATATGGTGATGGATGACAGAAGAGTTAAGGGCGTGAGATTGCTAGTGCTGTGGGCATCTCGACTGAACGGGTACATAATATTTTGCATAAACATTTGGACATGAGAAAGCTATCCGCAAGATGGGTGCCGCGATTGCTCACGCTTGACCAAAAACGGAATCGTGTGAAGTGTTGCAAGGATGGTTTGCAGCTGTTCCAGAAGAATCCGGAGGACTTTAAGCGTCGTTTCGTCACTGTGGATGAAACATGGATACATTACTATACTCCTGAGACCAAACAACAATCTAAACAATGGGTTACCAAGGGGGAATCTGCACCAAAAAAGGCGAAGACCGTTCCTTCGGCCGGAAAGGTTATGGCGACTGTCTTTTGGGATTCGCAAGGGATAATCCTCATCGACTATCTGGAAAAGGGTAAAACTATTACAGGTGAATATTATTCATCGTTATTGGACCGTTTGAAAACCGAGCTGCAAGAAAAACGCCCGCGATTGGCCCACAAGAAAGTCCTTTTCCATCATGACAACGCACCAGCACACATCTCAGCAGTTGTGGTCGCAAAATTAATGGAAATAGGATTCCAACTCGTTTCACATCCCCCCTATTCTACAGACTTGGCTTCCTCGGACTACTATTTGTTCCCCAATTTGAAGAAATGGCTGGCGGGACAAAGATTTTATTCAAACGAGGAGGTGATGAGGTGATTGCAGACACTAATGGATATTTTGCAGACTTGGACAAATCCTATTATTCGGAAGGGATCAACAAACTAGAACATCGTTGGACGAAGTGTATAAGCCTAAAAGGAGACTACGTCGAAAAATAAAAAAGGTTTACCCCCAAACACATAAGTAGTTTTTATTTTTGCACGGACTTTTCAAACAAGCCTCGTATATATATATATATATATATATATATATATATATATATATATATATATATATATATATATACATATATGTATATATAAGTTGATGGAGATTCCTTGGATATCATTTTGTTTAAGGAAGTAAATAGGTCGGGAAAGTCTATTTTTTTGTTTAAAATGCCTGCACCGATTACAGATTATTGTCAGATGTCCAGTGGATCTACTATTCACAAGTTCTGAATATAAAAATACATCCTAAACTGTCCCTGCTAATAACACAAATTTGACAAGCATTATATGATTTTCTAACGTCCAGTTTCAATTCATTTTAGCTCTTTGGATAATACAATTTTTAATGTTGACTATCCATTTTCTTTGCATATCCAAATAGAAAAATGAAATAAAATGTGTTCTAGGATTATAATTATTGGAAATATTCTTTGTACAGAAATAACTTACTTAGAGAATTTAATAGTTATTATCCCATTTTCTTGTTCTCCATGTAGCACTGTCACATCATTTCTACCTCCAATTCGTTCATCAGGACAAACACCTGATTTTCCATCACATTGAGAAGTATGTGATATATAATAATCTTCAGCATGGAAAGACCGTACATTTTTATCAAAATATGCAACTGTCACATCTGAACCAACCTATACATATTGGCAAAATAAAAGAGATAAAATACAATTCCAGATTAAAAAAAACGAAATAATACTATTAAATATAATAAATATAATTTTTGGTAGAAAATTGACTTTATTGGATAGACAATGAAAAACTAAGAACAATGAAGAGTATAAATCTTTCATAATGGAATCTTGAGAATAAGATTATCATATAGCGAAATCTTTTCTCTATATCTGAAATAAATTCAGTCAGATGAGATTGGTGAGTGCTGTAACATATTTAACCAATACAACCTCAGGACGTTGGTCATTTTTATGAAAAATCTTTGTATTAGACAGAAGAAAAAAAATTCCTGACATATTACTATCGAGGTCTCTTCATAAAAAAATTGAATTTTAAGCCGTTTTGCTTGAAAATGCTACAATTGGCCAATGTGTCAATATCTTCGACAAAATAGTTTGTGTATTACTGTCTCAGTTTCTTTTGAGAACAATTAATAATAATAACTAAGGAAACTCAAATATGCAAGTGAAAAACTTTAAAATATGCGCATAAATATGTAAATAATTTTCTCAAAATATGCACATACATGTTGTAAAATATGCAGTAAAAAAATCGAATAGACTTGAAAAATGTAAATTTATTGTTTCACATTACATGATACGAGTACTATACAAATGTAGCAATAAAAAAACCCATTTTAAATTTTGTACGGTGCTGCATCTGACAAAATAAGCAAAAAATTATCTCCTGGAACAGGCGTAGGAAGAAAAAACTTCTATAGTTCCTCTTGAACAAATCTGACCACTGTCGATGCATTCGTATTTTTTTTTTTCTAACTGTTTGGAAGCAATCAGATAAGATTTTGGCAAAATATCGTCGCTAAGAACTCCAACCAATAAATGCGCAATATACCGTCCTCTTGAATCGGTGGTTTCATCAATACATATGTAAAAATGTTCGTTCCGAATTATACCTTTAATTTCCTCAATTACCTGTGAATACAAAGAGCTTACGTCGTTCCTCCGTATTGTTGTTTCACCTGGGATATTAAATTTGCAATACTTCTGGAGGAAGGAAGTAAAGTTTTGATTACGTAGCTTCGATAACGGAATGTTTGATGTCATCATTGCACGGCATAGATCTCGGTTAAAGATGTCTTGTTCATTTAGCTCTTTATTTTTGTACGTTGGTTGGAAACATTGCATTAATGTGTGTTGTGGCCTATCTCCAGGTTTCGTCTTACTCAATTTGGCAATATGGCAAGAAGTTTTCACGTGTTGCTCTATTTGAAATTTTTTATCGCATGGTATCTGCAATAAAAAAAAGAAATTTTAATTAAAATCCCAAGGAAAAAATTCGTTAAATAGAAATTTCGTTAAATAGAAAACTAGGTGCTTAGGGCAGGCAAAAATTAAAATTCTGCTTTGTACCTTTTCTATTAGATTACCTAGAAATACATACGTTTACGTATGTATTTCTATTTCGTGGTTTTGTTAAATAGAAATTTTGTTCGTTAAATGGAACAAAAATAACTTAAATAACATTGAAAATAACATCAACAGCAAAATCCTGACAAAAATTTCGTTATGTTTAAATACTAAACGAAAATGAAATACCTTGTATATTCAATAGGTATTCAAAAATTATACTTACAATTTTAACACATGCAGAACAGTAGATTTTTCCCATATCTATTCTTAGTTCTTTGTATGGTTTAATCCACACTGACACACTACTGGCTTTGGGCATTTCACTGTAGTAAAATACGACTCACAAGATAAAAAGCATAAATCGACGTAACCACTTTAAAAGCACAACCAAAAACGAAATATAATAAATTAATAATACAAGTATGCTCTGATGGCCGTCTGGAGCTTACTGACTGGTTTTTACTGACCATAAAATAATAAAATTTATTTGGAGAAAACCACCGGCGCGGCGGCGGCGGCTTAAACATTGACCCTTATTCCGAAAAAAAAATGAGTGAAAACGCCTGCCAAAGGCCTACATTATTATAAATTCCTTCAATTATGCACATATATGCTATTTTTAAAGCCTTTATGTAAATATTTAGAAAAATGCATATAGTATGCAAAATATGCAATATATGCGCTTTGCATATTTGGGTGTCCTTAATAATAACTAAAGGGTAAAAAATTGTGCCTGTATCGTACTTAAATCTTCCGATTTCAAAGAAATTCTATGCTAAGTGTGTAACTAAAGAAAAATGAGTAAAAACTTTACCAAAGTTTAACAAAATGTAAAAACATTTTTTAATTATATGAAAAGTCGTAAATGAATTAAAAGACAGCAATATTAACATTTGTGCTAAAAGAAGGGAAAGGCACAAAAACTATATGACGAATATGGTTATATATATATATATATATATATATATATATATATATATATATATATATATATATATATATGATGGAGTTGAGAGAGGAGAACGAGTGAAGGAAGGAGTAGAATATACATATACAATGGAAAATGACTTTTACATGATTCAAAAGTAAATATGGCGTTTACTCAAAAGTCAAAGAAAAACAGTTAATGAATTAATAAGAGGTGGAAGAGCATGGAAAAATAAATATACTGAAATATTTTATAGAACGTGATAAGAAAGAAGAAACAAGGATAGAAGCGAGAATGTCAGAGGCAGTAATATGCAGAGAACTACCCTACTACACTACAATCTTTCTATCCAAAAAAAGAAGATAAAAAATTACGAGCAAACTAAAATGAGCCCGTTGGACTGACAGAGGTTTAAATCTGGGAGGTATTGCACAGATGCCACTTTCATCTGAAGGCAAATTATAGACAATAAAATACAACAGGCGAGCGTTCTTATGTTGCATTGACTTAGAGAAAGCCTTCGATCGGTTCAATTAGAGGACATTGCAAAACGCAAATACCATACATTATCAAATCGAGAAAAAATATTTACTCAAAAAACGACATCGTAGCTAAAATAAATCCAATCATAGATCCAATTCCAGTTGAAAGAAGAATTCGCCAAGAAGACTTCTTGAGCCCATTATTTTACATAATAATAAATAAGATAATTAGACACGTTCGTAACGGGGTTATGGAATGGGAATGAGAAATAAAAATATTGCGGTACACTGACGATGTCGTGCTGATAACATAGAATGAACACGAACTACCAAGGCTGCTTTTCCAAGTTAATAAAATAGCAAGAAAATTTAGAATGACAATATCAACAGCAAAAACAAAGTCGTCAAGATGTAAGCTTGCTATTGACGAAAATAATTATACAAGAAAAAATAAAGTTTAAATATTTCGACACAGATATATTGAGTTTAAGTGATATGGACACAGAAATGAGAAACGAAGCTGAAAGGTCGACGAAAACAGTAACATTTTTAAATGATGCAATAAGGCGAAACAAACACTTATGAATTGAAACGAGATCTCGAGTTTATGAACCAGAATTACATATATACTACCATGCACGGCGGAAATCCGACTGGAATATCAAAAAGAAAACAAATACACAAAACAGTTGAAATAGAAATAATGCTCAAAATAGAAGACGTTATTGGGTAGCGTGCCAATATTAGTCAAATAGTCAAAATAGATAATATAAATGTCTGAGTGTTGAATAGAAAGACAGAACAGAACAAACACATAGAAAGAAAGTCGGTAGAGAGAAGATAATTACAGGATATAGGTACCAGTAAGAAGTATGAGTCGACTTGGAAAGTATTGAAGCAACAACTTTCTCAATCGAAGATAGGCGAGGATGGTAACAGACAACTGTCTCTATAAAAAGATTAAAGGGTAATAAGAGCAATATTAATAATAAAATCTAATATAAATTCTTAAAAAAAATTGCTAATAATGTATTTACTTACCATTTGTGCTTTGTTATTAACACCTGACAAACCGAAAGCCATATATTTGCCGTCTCTTAAATTTGCTGACAATGTTATTTCGATATTATCTCCACGCATCAACCATCTCACTTGCAACCGTTTATCTAAAAATTCTCGGCAATTTGTGGGTGCAGGGACAGGTGTTGTGGTCGTCTTAAGGGAAAACAGAAAAATAGAATAAGAAAACAATGGTGAATATGGGATAAACAGGAAATTTAACAAAACCCAATTATAAAATAAAGGTTGTAAGCCGTGCAAAAAAAGGCGGACATATTGGCAATCATATTCTGTTAACATTTTGGTACTTTATAAGCTCAATTTATAATATCTAAACTGAAAGATTTAGACTATAGACCCTGAAAAACAAAAATTACATAAATATTTAGTACTAACCAAGATGTTTGCAAATTAAACGTTAACAACCAGGTTCACTAAAAGGGTCTGAAAGTTAAGCCCAGTTTAGTTGCCACGGAGGCCTCTAGCTGTACCGATGACTCTTGTTTTTGACCGTATAATATTATCTGTCGTATACGTTGCCAAATAAATGTTTAGTAAGAAAATTAAATGTAAAGGGTTAAGGCCTGGACAAGGGTGGGAAGTATAACAATCATTAGTAATTTAACAAAATATTTCATATTTATTGGTTTAATCACAAATAAAAACGAATTTTCGCGTCTTATACTATACAGCCTTCGTAACTTTCATTGGCTTACTGGTACCTTCGTCAATTTAAACAATTAATTATCAAATTAGACCAATTTTATAATTAGGCCTTTTTAATCAAGAAGCAAGTTAAGTTCTTTGATTGTGTTAGCCGATACTTGTTGAAAATTCATAATAAAATTATATAAAAACAACACTATGTTTTAATTTCCAATATATTGAAAGTCACCTATGAACTAATCGATAAAATTAAAAATATTAACTTACCGGAAAATTCTACAATTATCTCATTTGATGTACAAAACTTATTTCCTAGTATCCCACCATATGAAGTCATAGAATTACTAGATAAGCTCTTAATCAAGAATAAGGTAACCGAAATTATTAAACGGGATATTTTAGATTTACTTACGACGTGCTTGGATCAAAACTATTTTGAATTCAACGACAACTTTTATACATCTAAAGAAGGTCTAATAATGGGTAATCCTTTAAGTCCGTTACTAGCGGAAATTTTCATGGATCATTTAGAACTAAAAATTCATAAAAACGCGGTAAGCAAAAATATTGTTTACTGGTATAGATATGTTGACGATATCATTTCCTGTTTCACGGGAACAGATAGACAACTAACAATCCTCCTTAACTTCCTAAATAATTTGCATCCTAATATTAAATTTACCATAGAATTAGAAACCAATAACTCTATAAATTTCTTAGACATATCTATATCAAAAGTGAACAATAAACACGATTTCTCGATTTTTCACAAACCTTCACGTACTGACACAGTCATACATAATAGCTCATCCCACCCGTATCCTCACAAAATGGTAGCTTTTAACTCTTTCGTACATAGATTGTTACATATCCCTATGACTAAAACTAATTTTAACAAAGAATTCAACATAATCAAACAAATAGCAATTAATAATGGATATGACCCCAACATTATAGATAATATCTTGAATAAAAAATCCTTTAAACAAGCAATATCTCTAATTTATCCCACAATTAATGACAAAAAAGGAAAATTTAGTATACTTACACACACAGGGAAAATAACTAGAACAATTTCCAAACATTTAATAAAAAAGAACAATAAAATAGCATTCAAAACCAGTAATTCCTTAGGGAGTATAATTTTGAATAACAAAACCAAATCTAAGAATTCCTTAAAATCAGGAGTTTATTTATTAAATTGTGGATCTTGTACTAAAACCTACGTAGGACAAACTGGTAGATCTTTTGAAACTCGCATTAAAGAACATAAACATAGTTATTTAAAAAATAAGAACAATTCACATTACGCAACCCATATAATAAACGAATCCCATAATTTTGATGATACGTTAAAAATCCTACATGTAGAAAATAAATCTAAAAAATTTAATTTGCTTGAATGTCTTGAAATTAACAAACGGAAAAACTCCAATCAATTACTAAACGAAGAGGTATACTTAAACCATTCACCCTTACTTAATCTTTATTAGTTCTCGGAAATAGTACCACAGATTTGCATTCTTAAAATAATTCTGTCTGTAAATAATATAGTGACTTTAAATATATTGGAAATTAAAACATAGTGTTGTTTTTATATAATTTTAAGGAAGTTAAGATTTAATAAAATAAATGGTAGTGAAATTAACAAAAAAAACCGTTAAGAACGGGATATACAAGAATCAACGTAAATTTCATGATTTTCTATATGACAAGATAAATCAAAATAGAGTTTAATCACCTTATAATAAAAGCTGATATACCTTATTTTATAAAAATAATACACTTCAAAATAAAATCCACAGAAGTCAATGTGAAGACATGCAACAAATTGTAAATGTGAATTGAAAAATATTTTGCCTAATATATTAAAAGCTATATTTAAATTCTTGGTAAAAATGTAAACTTAAATAAATAATAATTAAATTTTTAAGTAATTTGTCACTATTTTAAAGGTAGGATAAGTAGAAAAGAACATAATATTTGGTAAATACATGAAAAAATTACAGTACAAGTACTACTAAACCATACGAATCCACATCTTTCTTTTTCCAACTTATAAGTATAAAAACTAAAAATAATAAATAAATAAACTAATAAAAAATTAACACAAGTCTGCAACATTTTTGGTGGAATACGGGTAAATTATTAAAATATATCTTTTGTAAAACATAGAGTAAGCCGTAACAAGCGTGCTCAGTATCACAATCATATCTACGACATACATAATCCATATTATAGCTCATGTCTAATTTTTAAATAAAAGTAATAATGAATAAATATTTATTTTATTTCTTTTTTTTATGGAAGTTGATTTTCGGTTAAAAAGTACCAGTTCAAAAATAATATTAAGTCGAATTTTGTATATATATATATATATATATATATATATATATATATATATATATATATATATATATATAAAATACATTAAAATTCCGGGTTTCAATCTGTTCGTCCAACAATAAATTTGCACGAAGTTTCGCCAAAATCTCGTTTGGCATTTTTAAGTGCTCTTTGCTGCTGCTGCCGCTCGAGGCTAACAGTTAGCTTCGAGCGGCAGCAGCAGCAAGATCACAGTATCGAATAGTAGCAGTAGCAAGAGCACTTGAAAGTGCCAAATGCGATTTTTGCGAAACGTCGTGCACATTCATTATTAGACGAACAGATTGAAACCCGGACCTTGACGTTTCGCCCTGACTTTTAGGGTATTTTCAAAAGAACTTTGATTTCTTGAAAGTTTGATGGGTTGTTTTGTTTGTCCAAGAAATCAAAGTCAATAAAAAAATTCATAAAAGTCAGGGCGAAACGTCAAGGTGGTGTTTCTTTTAAACAAACGAACCAAAAAGTCCAAAAAATTAAAAATAGAAAAGGTTATAGAAAAATGGCTTAGAAATATTAAATTATGTATATATATATATATATATATATATATATATATATATATATATATATATATATATATATATATATATATACACATATATATATATATATATATATATATATATATATATATATATATATATATATATATATAATATGTATTTAAAAAAAATGAACTCGACTGAATACTATTCCAGAATCGCTTAAAGTCGTCAATTTCAAGATCAACGTGACCTGAAACTTTCTATAATCAATTACTAGACTTTGAAAGCATTACTTTTAATAAATTGACTTAAAAGTAATAGTTCTATGAGTATGAGTTATAGATAAAAAGGATAAAACATACTACTTATTAAATTAATTAATGACCTATTTATTTAGTATTTTAAATCTACAATACATGTAACATTCTGTGAATACAACTAATCTAATTTTCTACCGTTGAAGCAGATTCATCTGTAGTACTTACTGGATTATACCACCAGGGAGGCTATGGCATAAAAATGTTAATACAATAAAAATTAAAGTTAATATATCCTCTTACGCTATATGGAGTAATATAAGCACGTATTTTAGTATCACCAGTACCAAAAAACGGGGCCAGTTTGAAATTTTCGTTTGCAAGGTATTTCAAAATCTTACTTACCAGTAACGTAGAATACTATAGATTAATGTATTATGACAGTAAACGCAAAATATTCAATAAAACAACAAGAATATATTCACCAAAAAAATTTAATATTTATTACTATAAATTTTTTTGGTGAAAATATTCTTGAGGTTTTATCGATTGTTTTGCGTTCACTAGGATAGTATATTGATCTATGGTACTAGTGTTTTGTGTTACTGGTAAATATAACAGTTCTTTCATGCACCGATATCGTGGATAACTCAAGTGTTTCTGTTTAAAACTTTCCCACGGGATACTTTAAGCAGTGTTAGTTAAATATTTATTCCTAGTATGTTTTGACGTACAGATTAACGACATATACTTTTAGAAACACTATTTTCTATATGTGTCGGAATTATTTCCTTATGTCATCAATTTTAAACATGTTTTGATAGAGAATGGCTTAGAATATCCCTTACATAAATAAATAGGGTTTTCTGGCCATCAGCCTTTAGGGTGACACTGTCACATCAATTAGGATTGTAACTTTTGATCTACTTTGTACGCTTTTTTTATTTGGAACAAGTAAAATTCAACAAATTTACTATTTAATTCTATATCAATCTCAGAAATATAAAATGCAAGGTAACACAGAAAGGGTATATTTTTAGATTTTTAGGATTTATGGTTGGGGTGTCAAATCGATGAATTTCTGAATAATTTAAGAAAACCAAATTTCTTAAAGCAAAATTTTTGAAAAACAAAATTTTCAAAAATTAACTTTAAAAAAAAATCCTGTTTGCATGGTTAGGTGGGTCTTGATTAGTCACAGATAGAAGTTAGCTTAGGCAACTTAGTTAATCACATTAATTTAGGATTACCTAACTGTTTTTTCGAGTTCAAAAACTCGAAAAACGACCGTTTTTGGCTGGAAAAAGCGAGTCCAGCTTCATTCTCCGGTATAGGCGGAGCCTGTCCTTTGCAGGTTCCCCCTAAATTTATTAATTTTATATGGTTAAATGACAGTCTTTTTGTGGATCGAGGTTTTTTGGGCCCCAAAGCTAGGTCCGGCCTCGGCGGCATCTGCCTTTTGGGGCGCTCGACTTTTTTAGTATCAATAAATGTTATGTTACTTGATTCGAGTGGTTAAACGACAGTCCATTTTTGGATGTAGCATTTTGGGCATTCCAGGGTATGGGGGCCGCAAAATCAACGTTAAAGACTTTTATTCGACTCGCCCAATAGAATGAACAACTTGGCAGACGGATAAACGACAGGTCAAAATTTCGGATCTCCCTCTTGGTCTAAATCATTAGCAGTTTAATGAAAAACTTTTAAATAAATAAATTTTTTTAAGGGACAATGCGCGACATGTTTTTACTTGACTGTCTATATTAGTTATTACTTATTCACTAGTGATATAAACAAGGGAATACCTCGTGCATCAAAAACAAAATATCTAGGTTTCCATATGGACTCTAGACTCACATGGAAGGAGCATATATCAAAAAAAGAAGACACAGATAAAAAAATTAAAGAAATACGAGGCTGGTTTGAAAAGTCCGTGCAAAGTCCGAGAGATGGCAACCACCGGCGCGTATCGAGGTCATGTTTAGTTAGTAGCATCTCTTGAATGAACGCACACCAAGTTTCAGCCATATTGGTCTATTTCTTTGTGTTTGGCATTCGTGTGAATCAAGGAAGTCGAGTGATTTTCAAGAAATGGACGAAAAAGAATTTCGTGTGGTGATTAAACATTACTTTATGAAAGGCAAAACGCCTCAGGAGACTAAAGAGAAGCTTGATAAACATTATAGTGACTCTGCACCTTCGATTAGAACAGTTTATAAGTGGTTTCAAAATTTTCGGACTGGCCATATGGGCACAAGTGACGCTGAACGTTCTGGACGGCCTGTGGAGGTTACGACTCCAGAAATCATTGATCAAATCCATGATATGGTGATGGATGACAGAAGAGTTAAGGTGCGTGAGATTGCTAGTGCTGTGGGCATCTCGACTGAACGGGTACATAATATTTTGCATAAACATTTGGACATGAGAAAGCTATCCGCAAGATAGGTGCCGCGATTGCTCACGCTTGACCAAAAACGGAATCGTGTGAAGTGTTGCAAGGATGGTTTTGCAGCTGTTCCAGAAGAATCCGGAGGACTTTAAGCGTCGTTTCGTCACTGTGGATGAAACATAGATACATTACTATACTCCTGAGACCAAACAACAATCTAAACAATGGGTTACCAAGGGGGAATCTGCACCAAAAAAGGCGAAGACCGTTCCTTCGGCCGGAAAGGTTATGGCAACTGTCTTTTGGGATTCGCAAGGGATAATCCTCATCGACTATCTGGAAAAGGGTAAAACTATTACAGGTGAATATTATTCATCGTTATTGGACCGTTTGAAAACCGAGCTGCAAGAAAAACGCCCGCGATTGGCCCACAAGAAAGTCCTTTTCCATCACGACAACGCACCAGCACACACCTCAGCAGTTGTGGTCGCAAAATTAATGGAAATAGGATTCCAACTCGTTTCACATCCCCCCTATTCTCCAGACTTGGCTCCCTCGGACTACTATTTGTTCCCCAATTTGAAGAAATGGCTGGCGGGACAAAGATTTTATTCAAACGAGGAGGTGATTGCAGACACTAATGGATATTTTGCAGACTTGGACAAATCCTATTATTCGGAAGGGATCAACAAACTAGAACATCGTTGGACGAAGTGTATAAGCCTAAAAGGAAACTATGTCGAAAAATAAAAAAGGTTTACACAAAACACATAAGTAGTTTTTATTTTTGCACGGACTTTTCAAACCAGCCTCGTACAGTGGCTAATAGGAAGAAGACCACAACTATCCTTGGAGAACAAAATATTACTTATAAAGCAATCATAAAACCAATATGGGCTTGCACTGTGGGAATGTGCCAGCAAATCAAACATTGCCATAATACAAAGAAGTCAATCTAAAATCTTAAAGATGATAACAGATGCGCCTTAGTATGTGTCAAATCAAGCAATCAATGAAGATTTACGAATACCCTTTGTCAAGGAAGTCATTAAATCAATAAGTACAAAACATCACAGGAGAATTGAAAACCACACAAATACCCTGTTACACCCACTTCTGGACCAACTAAATGCAAGGAGACTCAAGAGGCAATGGACACTAAACCTAACAGAAAACTAAGAGGATTCCTCGCTAGAGGAATACTCGCCACGCCAATGTAGAGCATAACTCTAAAGCTAGCCGATTAATTTATAGAATGTTCTTATAATTCTGATTATTAATAAAATAAATAAATAAATAAATAAAAAATTTACTAGTTTTTCTTCAATTTTTACAAAGATGTTAGGACTGCCTCTTAAACTAATATTATATATATATATATATTATATATATATATATATATATATATATATATATATATATATATAACGCTGCTGAGCTATGATAGGGCGCAACGCATTCTGAGATGGATTGATAGATTATAACTAGTGAAATATGAATTTTGTTTAATTTTAGCCGTTGATATTGATTTTTATGTGTGTGGGGTAGAACCCTAACACAAACCCTACCTAGCGGTAATTGAAGGCAACTCGTTAAACAAATTTCACTACTAGTGCGTGGCTTTAAACAGCCCCGACAGATGGCAGATATGCGTTTAAAACTAGGCTTACAGGAGCCAGATATGCTAATTATTGTATCCGACTTATTCTTTGTGCTAGTAATGTGATAAATTTATTATATATAAGAGTTTCGTTCTTGTGATACTGCGAAACCCACCCTGAAATGATTGACAGAAAATATTGCATAACCACTGAAATAGGGACTTGCTTGTAATTTTTCGTCGTACTAATATCCAAATACAAATAAAGTAATATAAGATTCTGCTTACAGATATTTTAGTTTGCCCTAAAGCAGGAGGTACATCAAGGTCCTTTGGTATCATAACATGTCCAAAATTATGGCGATATTGTACACACCATACTGCCAACCAGTCAATATCATAAACGGTTAAGGATCCAGGAAGTTGAATTTCTATGTCTTCTCCTAAGTATCCTCTTAAAGGCTCAAGAGATCCCATTTCATTCGGCACCTATAGAGGTATAGTGTATAAAATACAAGTCAATCAGAATATTTATATTTTGTTTAGTTTTCAATAAAATATTATTGAATTGGGTATATTAGATTTAAATGAATTTGGATAGAAGCAATTTTTAATTAAAGAAATTTCACTAATATATTAAACTTAATAAAAAATCATCATGCTTTGTATGATTTTTCTTAAACAGATATCAACTAAACAGTGCAAAATCTAAAAATTTTAAAGACCTAATAACAGTTGTATATTACAATATGGAAACTGATAAATGATAAAAAATAGTTAGCTGATTTGGAAAAAGCGTAAAAATGGATAAAACTCGAAGAAAAAAACCGAAAATCTTTCGCAGAACTTGTTCGGAGAACTGACTTCCTCGGAATCTTGCCCGAAACTAATTTAATTCTATTTGCACACGCTTTTATAATACCAGACCAGATCAGAATGATCACTAATGCCTTTCTAAATCAGTATAACGACATCACAAGGAATAAAACCTGGGTGCACCACCATTAGCCCCAAAGCAGGCAGTCTTTACAATCGCGACACACTACTTAAACCTGTGCCGGAAAAATCCTTTTCATTCAATACTAAAAAATGAATCAATCGATCTTGGGGTACTAACAGGAAAAAGGTAAAACAATAAGTAGTGTCAGGTATAACCGGCTGGAGAAAGAGCTAAAACCAGTAATACATGTGTGTCTCCGAGGACTTCTCTCTAAAGGTATTTTTATTCTAACGCACGCCTCCACGCTGTGGCTGTAATTCTTAATAACATTTAAAGAGGCTTTGAGAGAATAAAGATTTGTGAGTAAAGACGAGATCAACTAAGTGGTTGAATGCCCAACGAACATTTTCTTTTCCTGATGATACATAAACGGTGCAATGGTATCAGAAATACAGGGTGTCCCAGTATTCCGTGTACATAGAGTTAGTGTGGATTTCTGGGATGAAAATATGACCGTTTAACCCAACTTACCTTAGTCCAAAAATTCGTAATTTTTGAGATACAGGGTGTCAAAGTGATACTTTTGTTTTAGTTTTTTCTTAAGTAGCTTTCTTAATTTTTTGTACTATTTGTACAAGATTCGGCGCTAAGGGATTTTCTGAGATGAGAAATTGAGATCCGCTCACAGTTTTGTTTTAAATGTGAGGAGATGTCACTTATTGCGCTGTGTATACTTTTAAATTGTAACTTTTTTATACCACTCTGTATGATATTTTTAATTAAATATTCGTATTCTCCGTCTTTTCCTGTCGAAAAAAGCTCGCTTTGTAAATATTGCTCCGAGCAACAGTTTCTGAGATAATGGGATATTTGTTTCTATTTTTTAATTCCATTATCAAATTCGCAAATACATTTCTTCACACGTTTCTTCACATTGTATAGTTACTTGGCAACGCTCAAAAATAACTCTGGCAATGATGTAATACATCATGTGTTCTATGACTTGACTGGCTTGTAGTGATACTGACAGAAAGTAATTTTTGACAGATATCAAACCATTTTTACGAGTATTAACGAGAATTAATCCCTTCCCAAGCTCAACAGTGTTTTAAATCTAGATTATTATGGAGTACACTTTTGGTGAGCAAACTGATATAATTTTAGTGTTTGGTTTTTGTAACGGCAACGGTCGCAAAAAGTCTCCCGTATATCACCAAAGATTTCCGCATCCTCGAACTCCTAACCATCAGACTTTTGCCAATATTGAGAGGTGACTTCGAGAAACTGGACAATTTAAGCCGATCAGGAATAATGCTGGGCGGCCTTCACAAGCTAAAGCGCCCGATCTTGAAGAGGAAATCCTTGAAATTGTACACGATAATCCTGGAATCAGCACTCGTTTAACTGAACGTCAAACGGGAATATCAAAAAGTAACACTACCCGGATCTTTAGACAATAAATTATAAATTATTCACCCCTTTCATATACAGTCCGTCAAGGAACTCTTACCTCTCCAGATCTTGGATCCCGTTTGCATTTTTCACAAATTATTCGAGCACGCATATCGACTGTTCCGGCTTTTCACACTAAAATCCTGTTTACAGATGAAGCACGCTTCACTCGACGTGGTCAAACCAATATGCATAATAATCATGTTCACCTGAAGCAAACCCACATGCTGTGCAACAAAGACAGTTTCAGTATTAATGTCTGGATGGGATTTGTCGCGAGCTATTTGATCGAGCCGTTTAGATTACCAGATCGACTTGATGGTGACATTTACTTGAATTTCATCCATGAAACTATTCCCGAATTATTGGAAAACTTACCCATTAATTTACGTCGCGACATGTTTTTCATGCACGATGGCGCACCACCTCATTTTGCGCGTAATGTGAGAATTTTTTTGAACCAAAGTTACACAGATAAATGGATCGGAAGAGGTGCATAAGTTTGCCTCCACGTAGCCCTAATTTGAGACCAATTTGTTTTTTTTTGTGGCTATATCACAGGGGTCGGCAACCTTTTAACTAAGGGGTGCCAGTTTTCATCCATACAACATTTCGCGTGCCGACATAGGTACTTACTACAACTAAAATTAACAAAAATTAACTTAAATTAACTTAAAATATTGCTTTTTGAAAGTTTAATTACAAAAAAATTTTAACATTTAACAAATAATTTTATTATACTATTCCTAGGACCTAGTGTGAACCCTGTGCTTGAAGTTCTTTAGAGAGTTTTCTTATATCCGGTTCATGTCTGGTTATTTTCAGTGTCACACATGCTTCCGAGTTGTCTGTTGTCAGCCTGCTTCGGTACGGGTTTAAAATCACTCTCATATGGGAAAAAAGTTGTTCACAGATATAGGATGATCCGAAAGCTGTAAGCATGGCAAACGCTACTTTCTTAAGACAAGGTAAACTCAGTCATCCAACAACTGAGTATCTCGTTTGAATGGTTCTGGCAGTCACCTTCTAATACCCTTCTTAATTCTACAAATTTCGTGTTCCATAACTCGGAGCATTTAAATTCAATGTATTGAAGATCAAAATCATTAATGTACATCCATGAGAAAAGAGATATGTCAAAGCAACTGCTGGAAAAATCCATTAAATCCGGTTTGATTAAAAAAGCGAACATAGGACCATGTTTATCAAAATCCTGACCCCTCTCGATAAACTCCTCGTTTAAATTAGTCATATATTTAAGAACTTCGTCTATTAGTGCACCATCGACACTGAATATATAAGTTTTTAAATTTGGAAAATATTTATATGTTTGTAGTAATATCGCTGATAAATAAATCTATTTTTAATTCGAATGATTTCCAGGATTCGTATAAATCCAAAACTGTTTTGCCTGAACCTTGTAACTTTAAGTTGAGTTCACTGAGATGGTTTCTAATATCAGTAAGAAACATTAACATACAGATCCAGTTCTTATCTTCTAGTTCAGGATAAGCATCCACTTGATTTTTTTCCAACAAGAACGATTTAATTTCGTCCAGACATTACACAAATCTAGAGAGCACTTTAGCACGGCTGAGCCAGCGTATATTATTGTGCAATGGTATATCTGAATATGCACTTTCTAATTCCTGCAGAAACGCTTTAAATGGTCTATGGATCGGTGAAGAACGACCGACAATGTAGTTAACTATTTTAACCACCCTATCCATCACGGATTTTAAACTTTCAGCGGAGATTTTAGCGCACAAACTCTCTTGGTGAATTATGCAATGAAAATTCAAAACTGATCGACCCATGCGTTCAATAAGAAGGGAAACAAATCCTTTATATCTCCCAATCATAGCAGGAGCGCCATCTGTCGTTACGCAAAAAAATTTATTTAAATCAGTGTTCCGTTTTTCAAAATGTTTAACAAATTCTGAAAATATATCCTCTCCTCTTGTAGTTCCCTGCAATGGCAGCAGACAAATCAGCTCTTCATACACACTGCCATCATCGAAGTATCGCGCAACGATTGCCAGACGGGCAATGTCATTAATATCGACACTTTCATCCAATGCTACATAAATGCTAAATACAAAACTCTCTACTGTTTTTGGACATTTTGTGTCATTTTGGTAATTCGTCTCTCGATGGTCCGCGCTGCTGCCGGTATATCCCTAATCCTGGCCAACATTGTATCCTTTTTTGGCAAGTCGTCGAATAAAATCTCGCCAGTACTCAAAAACGTTTGCTTCATAAATTCTCCGTCAGTGAACGGCCTACCCTTTTATGCCAACGATTGTGCAATTTTGAAACTGCATTCAGTTACCTGATTTTTTCCTTGGAAAACTTTGCTAAAGAATGTTGACTGTTTCTCCTACTGTTTACTTGCTCTTTGTATTGCCTCCCTTTTATCAGAGTTATCTTTAAATGACAATTCATGTTTTATCTGGAAATGTCGTTGAACACTAGATGTCCGGAAAACTACGCTTTCCCGACATAGGACACAAATGGGCCGATCATTTTGCTGTACAAAACCGTAATCTGTTATCCACGAAGTTTTAAATGATCGAAACGTCTACCTTCTGTTTCTTCGCGGCCATAACGCAACGTATTTTTAATTTTCAAACTTTTCGACGACTATTGACTGGAACGGATGTTACTTCTATACTAAATGATCCAAATGTGTAGCCGCTTGCTATATATAGAAAAATAATGTTTCCAGAAAAATTCCAATAATTACGTTTATCAAATTTCTTAGAACAAAAATTATTATCTACATTGCAATCAAAGGGCCGCCTAGAAGTTAAATCTAACAAAAACTAAAGTTCGGCAATATAAAAAGAGTTGCGACGCGCGTCGGAACGATTGAAGTCAAGTCAAACAAAAACTGAATTATAACAGCTCTTTTGATCTGAATTGAGGACGTTTATTTTGTGTTTTTGCCTAGGCTTATATTTTGAGGCTTGCCGTCTTTAATATTTGCCGAAATTAAAGCCAAACCAATACATTCAGTAAAATTATAAATTTACAAAATATATATTTTGTAGTTTTTGGTAATAATACCTAGTGACCTATATAATATATCGTTTTTGTTTGTATCGTTAAAGTAATACTGTCTTCGATTATTTACTTAATTTCGAAACATGTCACAGATTACAGAATTACTGTATAAACTTTGAATAGGTACGCGTGCCATTCAAAATTGCTTGGCGTGCCAGAGATGGCACACATCCATGGGTTGCCGACCCCTGCTATATCATAAAATTAAAGTTTACAGTAACAACGTCCGGTCTATGAAATAGTTAAAAGAACACGTCCGGTAAGTGATGGCAATGTTTACGGAAACGATGTGCCGAATAGTAATTCATAATTTAACTTTTCCCCCATTTTAGAGTACTGGGAACTCAACACTTCACATCTGGATGACATTAACTTTAAGGGTCACCTAGTCATGGAGCCGAAAAAATAAACGTTTTTTTAGAATTTTTTTAGCGAAACTATTCATTATATAAATTAGGTTTTTATTTTATTTATTTTATACATAGCTTACTATACAATTTGTGAAATTTTAATTTAAAAAAGAATGGCAGTGCTGCACCCATTCCGCTGCGACCCCCTTTTTTTAAAGAGCATTACGGTGGCTACTGGACCATTTGAAATCAAAATTTTCAAAGAAATTAGTTTACTAGAGGATCAATCTTGTCTTTAAAAAAAGGATTAAAAAAAATTATCAAATAACATTGGTTTAACCAAAAAAGCCAAAGAATTACATTACCGTATTTTATATTTTTGCTAATTAAAAATAAACTTCCTGATAAAATCAAAATTCCTTCGCTCAAAGACAAGTAATATGTATAGAGAAAATATGTACCAAAGTTGAGTGGTTCTTGAAATATCTTGTATACCTCCAGGCGGTTTTCAAGAAAAAGTTGTTTCGAGAAAAACGCGTTTAAGAGGCTTGAAAAATAAGGTTAGAAAACAGTAATACAAAAATAAATTCTTCTCAGCCATTTGAGCTTCTAAAATACTAATTTTTTCTTGTTTATGCTTGGTAGCAATGGTCGCTCGGCCAGGTCAACTCATTCTCCGTCCACTTTAGCTGCGTAGTCAGTCATGTGTATTTCGGCCACAATAAACTTCCATAGCTGTCACTATATTTAACAAAGCCATTGTCCCCTCATTAAAAATGCATGCTGCAATATTAACAGCTACTTCAACAATTTTATTGCCAATAAGAATGATCTTTGAGCTGATCTTCCAAACAATTGATTGTTTTTTGTTCGTTATTATTTTAAGTAAATCTGCCGAGACATCGCTCTAATAATAATAATTCTTCTTTACTCACGTCCTCGTAAATTGGCTTTATGGCTTCAAAAACAACAGGTGGCAATGGGTTACAATCATGGGATGGGAAAAATCAATGTTACATTTATCTTCCGATTGTGCATATGAGCGTTGCCGCTGGCACCACGATTCTTCCCTTTAGGACAGTATTGGTGTTATGAATGTTCATCAATCGAGCTATAATGATGATAAATTAACCAAATAGCCTTCTTCGTAGCTTCTACTCAGTCATGACAGTATCGACGTATAGCCAATTCATAATCAACCATCAACTTATCAATTGTTTTAGCCGTTAGTTTCCCTCGACCTCCAAATCCGTGTGATTTTTTACCGTGCGTAATCGAGACCAATAAACTTTTTCTTAATGACTCGAAAATTCTCATAGAGATTTGCTTTTATAAGACCATTGTTAGTGTTTGAATCACCGTCCCCGATGTAATAAACGTATTTCACATCTTGCAATATTTCAGAGCGTTTGGATATTTCTACCAAGATCCTTCATGATTTGCAATACATTTAAATTGATGTTCGTTTCTAGCACTCTTCATACTCAAGTAGTAGTGTCTTTTTTTAGATTCACATGCTCGACAATCTCTACAATAAGTACTTTTTACGACGACATCAAGCACTTTACCAGTATAATATCCAGAAGAAACTCCACATAATAAAGTGAAATCACGCTTTTTTCACGTTTCATCTCCCGAAACTGTTAATTTCGTATTATTTTTAATGTTCGATTTCTCAGAATTCTCAATAATTTCTTCTTCGAGTTTTTCAAGTAGTTTGTCACGTACTAGTTCCATACAAGCATATATACTATTTACTAGGATATCATAAGAATATAATATAATAATAAGGCCATGAAACTTTTCCCAGCTTTTTAATCCTAAACGTAGAACTCTCATTGTAAATATAAAACGCCTATTTGTTTCATAAGAATATCCAGTATAAGAGAAGATGGTATCAATTTTTCTGAGCAATTATCCCACGTCACTCTTATTTTAAATCCAAGTCCTCGCATTTCTGCAGTTTTAAAAACTGTTTTTCTGTCAAAAGATTTAACAAATGAAGCAATTGCTGCAAAACTGTTATGAAATTCAAAATTCCATACTCAACGGTATTATTTTCTATCTTGTCTCGTCTTCGTCACTCTCCATTGTTTTAAGGTTAAAATACTGTTTTTGTTTTTTTGGTCTTGTTTTATTAACTTTTAAAGTTTGTCTTGTTTCTCGAGATATTTGGCAACGATCCATGATGATGTGAGCAAGTAAAAATTAAATTATAAACTTAATAACTGCTACGAATGACTTGCTACGAGTGTACTGCTAGGAGTGAACTATATAACGGTCCTGAACAAACTCCCAGTTTCGAAAATAGAACCTTAGAATAGCAGATATTAATGTTTTATCCCCTCTAAGAAGGACAATTGAAGGAGCTCTTTGCATTTTATTAAAAAAGAAAAAGTTTAAAATACATTAAAACTCAGCGCAGGCTGACCCTGCTGTAACCTCGTCATTTTTTAACCGATTCTTATGAAACTACCACTAAAAAAAATATAAAAATCCAAAAACAGAATTTTTTGACCCAAATGACTAGGTATATCCCCTTAACCAATAAATTTCAAGGACTATAATGTAATGTGTAATAAAGGTTTTTGCATTTATCGGTTTGTTTTATACTAGATATATGTTAAAATTAAATTTTTTGGTCTAGCATCAATTTAGTGGTATTATGGATGTGAATTAAATCCTTACATTTTTCCATTTATAACAGCCCTACTGATCAAACCATTAGTTGTCGAAAACTGGCATAAAAAGAGGGCAATGGACTCGAGTTTGATTCAAGGATATGTAAACCTCTAATATGGTCGAAACAAGAGTATGCGATTAATAACTATTAACAATATTTACCTTAATTCCAAAAGCTGTAGGTTCTGATCCATTTCCAACCCAAAAGTAAGCATCTGGCCCCCCACCGTCGTAATGTAAATTAGGAATATAAAATGTTTTGGCATCAAGAATACTGATATTGTCGGATCGAAGTCCGTGCGCTAATCGTTTAAATTCTGGAAGGACGCGAGGTTTTGGTACTTCAAGGTTTGGAGGAATAAAAACCTCTCCAAAATCAACCTAAAAAAGAAATAAACTATTAGCAAAAGGTAGCTGCGAGGGTTGTATGATAAGTACCTGGCCTTAGCCAGAGATGGCGCTACTACTATTTAAAAAATTATATTTTTCGTACACATAAACTTTCACAAGAATCCTCTCAAATTTTCAAGTCGCTGCGTGATTTAGTTTATGAGTGGCAGCCATTTAAATAGAACAACTTTTGTGATTTTACATGGATGGAAAAAATTGAATATCGAGCAATGATAAAACTTTTTTTTTTGAAAAAGAAAACAAAAAATAAAAGCGGAACTCAGCGAAGTTTATGGGGACTCTGCACCTTCGACCGTAAAATATTGGACAGCTGAATTCAAACGCGACCCTACAAGCATTTTTGATGAAAAACGACCAAGTCATCCAAATGCCCATCAGAATGGTTGGAAAAATCCACAATATAGTGATAAACGATCAGAGAGTAAAAGTGCGTGAGATTGCTGAGACTATGGACATCTTAATTGCACAGATGCAGAACATTTTAACAACTCGTTTGGATATGAGAACGCTTTCCGCAAGACGGGTGCCGCGAATGTTCACAACTGACAATAAATGCGCACGTATGTCAACTTCATAAGAATACTTGGCTATGTTAAAGTTCAATCGAAATGAAACATGAATTCATCACAGCACACCAACCAGTCCAAACAGTGGATTTTCCGTGGCGAACCGGCGCCAAAGAAGGCCAAAGCAACTTTATCGGCCAACAAAGTCATGACCAAAGTGTTTTAGGATGCACGCGGTATAATCCACGTAGATTACCTGGAAAACGGCAAAACGATTAGTAGGGAGTATTATGTCAACTAACTGCATCGTATCAACCATGCTGTGAAAGAAAAAATGTCCGCATTTTTCTCTTTCAACAAGACAATGCACGGGTGCATACTTGTGTCATCGCCATGGCAAAATTCCATGAGTTAGGATACGAATTACTTCCGCATCCAACATATTCGCCAGATTTAGTCGGCGGCAATTATTTCCTATATCCAAATATGAAAAAATGACCCGGAGGAAAAAATTTGGCCCAAACGATGATGATCGATGATTGCTGAAAAAAACGCCTATTTTGAAGGGTTGGAGAAATCATATTTTTTAGATGGGACCCAGAAGACAGAAAAATGTTGGACTAAGTGTATCAAGCTAAAAGGAGGCTATGTTAAAAAAATAAAATAAATTTTACACATAAAAATGTTTTTTTCTCGTCAAGGCTAGGTACTTATCATATAACCTTCGTATTAGCATAAAATACATAGAAAAAAATTATGATTATCGTGTAAGTGTTAACGGGAGGGGGGTAAACGAACATCATATGCCATATAAAAACTGCCTCTCTTAAATAGTTGATCCGCCATTTTATGCTATTAATTTGATGGTTATTTTAAATAGTTATCGAAGTACAAGCAAATAGAGCGTAAGGAATTCAACAACGTATTTTTTTATTAATATGAAAAAATTACGAGGAACTTTTTAAACTCTATATGTCACTACTCAGTATATATCACTACTACACCAAACACTTTATTATTACACTCGACGCGCTTTTAGGTAACTATGTTAGCTTCGTTAGTAGCGATGATTGACTAATGCTGAACTACAAATCTACCTTAATTATAATTAACCTAACATCTGAATTACTCAAGCGGAACTAATGGCATGGGCGGAGCCATCAGTTCTGGTCAAGTAACCAGTAGAGGAGACTATAAGGAATAAGCCCTTCGGTCATTGTTTAAACTACTTTTACATTTTATAATTTCCATACTTTCTTCTGCGTTCAACAATCTCCTATGAGGTGCATCTTTAATTAATCTTACATTATCTAATGTTACAGTATGGACAGTCAAGGACATATTCGGCAATACTAGACTTTTCTGTTCTACAGTATCTTAAATGTGCTAAACGTTCTTTGAATCTTGTTTTAATTGACCTTTTAGTTTTCCCAACATACTTTTTGTCACAATCATTACAACTAATTTCATAAATTTCACTTTTCTCACAATTAGGGATCTTGTCTTTGGGATTTCCTCAAATTGTCTGATGACTTATAGACTAACGTGAGGCCTACCTTATTAAATACCTTATTGAATTCCCTGCTATTGGGCCAAAGATTCCACATTCCCAACACACATATGAGTTACAAATAGAAAAAAACAGGCCTTACCATAATAGCGATAAGAATAACGAGCTTCAAATAACCTCTCTTATAAGTACCTAAATAAAGGAAATCGTTATCCTTAGTAAAGGTTTCTCTTATTTTGTTTCAATACTGCGCAAGCTCCAAACGGTGGGTCCATGCTGTGGGTAGCGTTTATCTCAGCTTTAACTTCGTCATTCGAAGTGAATTTTCGTCCAGCCAACCAGCCATTTTTTCAGGAACAAAGAAGTAATGGCTGGCAAATACGGCAGATATGAAAGCACTTCGAAGGGAAGGCCTTACAGTTTTGCAGCAACAATTCGAGACGTGTGTGAAGTCACTTTCTTTTTTGCGACGTGTGAACATTTCGCCTGAATAGCACCCTTCTATTGAGCCAGCAGTGAAGTAGTGATGGTTCTACCTTCCTCCAGGTAGTCTATGAGCACAACATCATGAGGATCCCAAAAAACCGTAGCCATGACTTTTTCTACACATGGTACCGTTTCTGCTGTCTTGGGCTCACTTTCACCTGCTTCCACCCACTGGAATTATGTGTAACCAAGTCTACACACTCATAGGAAATGTTCATTCGAATGCGTTTTTGGTCGATTATTAACAAACGCGGCACCCATCGAGTAGAAAACTTTCGCATATTCAAAACATCGTGTAAAATGTGGTAGACAGGGCCTATCAAGATGTTTACAATGTCAGTAAGCTTGAATATCGTCAGTCGGCAATCATTTAATACGCTGGTACGAATTTTTGTCATAATCTCGTCGGTCGTAGAGGTTTTCGGGCGTCCTGAGCGTTTATCATCTTAAGTGGATGTACAAGCACATTTATATTCAACAGCCCACTTTTTAATCGTCGAAATCAAAGGGGAAGAACGATTTAATGTATTATTTAACTCGCACTTCAATTTTATCCATTATTTTGAAAATGTTAAAACTTATTTGTTTACATGGTCGCTATAAAAAGACAACTGAATACACGTGTCTGAGACTTCACAGCACGCCATATAGTAGATAATACTTAAAAAATATCATAATAATTTAATCATCTTGGAGGCTATATCTGTGTCAGATCGACAATTTTTGGAACGACCCTCATATACAGTATAAAAATTAATGAATTCCTTTAATTTCAAATAAATTAATGATATAAAATATTATTTACAAGAATTTATTTATCTCCTCTCAATTGTTTTAAAAAAGAACACATGTTATTCGAAATTTACGAGTAGTTATTAAAGTTCTATAATAAGAATGAAAAAATTACGAAAAAAATGACAACCTCTAGGTTAAGCCGCTTTTAAACATTTAAAAAATGAAGCCTTGCTTTTACATACTAGCCCTTAATTATATTCTTGTAATGTGGAAATTAATTCTTTGAAAATGTCAGTATACAATCGCCTTTGATAAAAACATTCTAATACCCTAAAATGACTGCCATTTCGCGCTAATTGCCACGTATAATTTATAAAAAGGATCCCGCTATGCCCGGGGAATATAAATCGCCTTGATTTTCCTCCATTATAGTAATAGTATGAATTTTAGTAAGACGTTCGCTTTCCGTCCTTTTTCGCGCCAAACGTCTGCAGTATTTAAAGCCGAATTTCCATGTTCTCGGCAAACAGAAGGTTGTACTTGGCGTTACAGTTTCATATTATCGACCTGCGCTCGGGGACCACTCGCACGCCTCACGCGTCGAAATCCATTCGTTAAAATGGCTACCCGTTTTCCCCTTTTCCTAGTTATTGGAAAATTTATTATTACTTTAGCTCGCTGGTATACCTCCGTCTAATTTAAGGTATGTGTTTTGAAAAGAGGATTATTTCAATTCTCTCAATTTGTTGTTTATTTTCTGAATTTAACAGGATTGCTATCAAGTTGTTGCAGATTATCAGAGCATACTGTTTTTGTTCGAAACTCAATAGTTATTATATCTCGTCAGCATTTTGTAAATCCGATTGTCTAGACTTGTTTTAAGTTATTTTCTCCCAAGCAAATATGCTTTTAAAAACCAATCAAGAATTACTCTTGAATTAGAAGTAATAATTTTGGAAATTCGCAACAGAGAAAAATATGTAGCTATAAAACAGTTCTCTGCCTATTTTCACCAAATTTGATCTTTACTAATAGGTTTATTCAAGAGAATTTGACCACTAAGAGGTTAAATTAGAGATAGTTACAGGTAACCTGCACTAAAGAGGAATACTTAGGTGTACAAGTATGAAATGCGGATTTTTTTTCTAAAAAAAACATGTTAAATTCGGAAGAATGATAAAAAGTGCCTTATTCAAAGTATGCTCCATCGCTTGTTTATACATTGTTTCCATCTTTCGGGCAATTTGTGAATACCACGCCAGTAAAAATCTTCCCCTTTTGCTACGAACCATTCATCGAGCCATTTTTTTCACATCTTCGTACGAACCAAAGCGCTGCTCAGCAAGTGCGTGACCCATCGATGCAAACAAGGGGTAATCGGAAGGAGCCCAGTCTGGTGAGTAAGCTGTATGGGGTAGAACTTCCCAGCTGAGTGCTTCCAACGTATCGCGAACTGGTTTTGCGAGTTTGGTTTGTGAGTAAGCATTCAAAGCCAGAGTCAGAACAGTCTTTAGATCTCTTTCACTCCCGAATCCGGCATATGATTATCCTTTAATTACAACTTTCCCTCCTTGGACACTCCCTCTCCCTCAGATTGACTTTTCACTACAGGTATTTCCCAAATTAAAATACAACTCGAGATACATACAAATAAAATTCCACACATTGATAGATCTAAAGTACTCAAACCATAATTTATATTATACAGATGGCTCTAAGACTGATCAAGGAGTTGGATCCGCTTATTATTCTCAAAATCACTCTAGAATATTTCAACTCCCCCATCATTTTTCAACATATGCGGCGGAACTATATGCAATCAAAGAATGCGTAAGGTATATAGTTCAATGTGAAAAAAAGGAAAGATACCTGATAGCCTCAGATTCATACAGTTCTCTTCAAGCGATGAACACTGGGAACTTACAACAAGCTTACATCAGACAAATATTGGATCTATTTCACATAGCCAAATTAAAAAACAGAGTGATATCCTTTTTATGGATCCCAAGTCATGTTGGAATACTCGGAAATGAAAAGGCTGATAAATTAGCCAAACTAGCTATATCAAAAGGAACAAACATAAAAAGCGAGAATCATCCCAAAGAATATCTTAGATTATTAAAAATATAACACAATCAACTCTTCCAACTACAATGGGATTTATTGGAGCAAACAAATAAACTTTGGGAAATTAAACCTCTAGTTATACCTCCATTTCAGCTTAACCATCTCACTTGAAGAGAGAATTGCATTTGGAGGAGGCTATCCATTGGTCATACGTATATCACACATAATCATTTTACTCAAGAATGAAGCTCCTCCGACATGCCAGACTTGTGACAGTCCACTCACGATTAAGCATCTCTTTGAAGATCCACGACACTCACACGACAGAATAAGACACAATATCACAACTCATAGACTCTCTCTACTATTATCCATGGAAAAAATCTCTAAAAATATGCCCAAAATAACAAATTATCTTAAGAGTCTACAACTTCAAAACAAAATCTAATTTACTATATCTCCATCATAGGCGCTATATGACCCTAGCAGTCGATGCGCCCAAATCCTCCATACAATCAATCAATCAATCTGGTGAGTAAGCCGCATGGGGTATAACTTCCCAGCTGAGTGCTTCCAACGTATCGCGAACTGGTTTTGCCTTATATGATGGAGCATTGTCATGAAGAAAAATGACTTTGTACTGCCTCTTTCGGTATTCTGGCCCTTTTTCAAGCAGCAAACGGTTCAAATCGGTCAATTGTTGTTGATAACGTTTAGTATTAACTGTTTCCCCAGGTTTTAACAGGTCATAATAGACCACGCCCCTCTGGTCCCACCAAACACAGAGCATCGTCTTTCTGCCAAAGCGATTCGGTCTTGCGGTCGATGTGGATGGTGCGCCTGGGTCTACCCAGGATTTTTTGCGCTTGGGATTGTCAAAATAAATCCACTTTTCAACCCCTGTAACTATACTATGCAAAAACGACTTCCTTTTGTACCGAGCAAGCAAAATGTCACATGTGTTTTTGCTCTTTTTCCATTTGCCTGTCGTTCAACTCACGTGGTACCCATCTACCGGTCTTCTGAATCTTTCCCATCTCTCGTAGCAGATTGGAAACGGCTTGTTCACTAACGCCCAATTGCTCGGCGAGTTGGTTTTGTGTTTGCGAATCATCTTCGTCCAACGCGCTTCCAATTTTCGTATTTTTTTGGCGGTTTTCCACGTTCCTTGTCTGCAACATCGAAGTCACCACTATTTTTTTTGAAACACCGAAACCATCGTTCACAGGTATCTTGCGATGGAGCATGTTCACCATAAGCTTCTCGAAGTAATCGGTATGATTCAACAGCAGTTTTCTTCAAATGAAAACAAAAAATTAATGCTGTCCGCGAATGCTGTTTGTTCGGTATAAATTTCGACATATTGAACACAACAACACAACACTATGCACACACTTTTCCAATTTATCACTCGTGTGCGTTTCACACTTGTTGATGACACAACAAAATGGCGCAGTGTCAATCTTTATAGCACAAACTGCATTGTGTGCACCATCTGTTGTCTGAAATCCGCATTTCATACTTGTACACCTGGTATTTTGGGCTCATCATTATTATTTTATGATCGAATAAAAACTAGTAAAAAAACATCCGAATTTAGAAAACCCAATATAATTCATCTGTGAAACCACGTGACAAATCCTAAGGGTATGTTTTGTTCATATGTACGAGAGTGGATAAGTCTGTTAAATTTTTACGAATTGGCTGGAAATTTTGTAACGTAATTCTTGTAACGGTTATGTTAAAAGTTTCAAACAGATGCAACGTGTAACAGGAGACATGCAACATTGTATTTTAGATTGCGGATTAAAATCAAATTATTCTGTAAAATTTTTCAGTAAAATTAAATCACAAGCTCAATTGCCGATTAATTTGCGACATCTATTAAGTTTAAATAACATTGTTGTCTATAGAATTATCTATCATCATGTGATGGACATTAACATTCACAGGTTTAAAACAAAAATAAAAACATAAAACTGAAAAATTAAAAAAAGGAGCAAAAAGGGGTAAAAAAAGAGGTAAAAATTAAATAAAAAATAAATAAATAATGAACAAAAGGAACAAGGAAGGAAGAGGAAAGAAAAATAAAAAAAAGTAAATCAATTAGACAAATAAGATATACTTGTATACAATGAGTCGACAAAAAATTTGTTTTCTTTAATTTTTGTTTCCTATTAAAAAAAAAAATAGAAAAGTCGGCCAGTTGAATATAGCACGTGCCAAAATACTCACACTTACACACACATACACACAGATGCAACATGCAGTTGTTCGTTGACAGCTATCGTAAGTGATCGGTATTATACGTTTCGTAGAAATGGATAAAGCCGAGTATCGTTGAGTAATAACACATTTCTATTTAAAAAAGTGGATTGTGTCCCAGATAGAAACTGAACGAAGGAAATTCATAGGGATTTTGCATCAGTACTCAAGAACATTTATTTCTGAATAAATTAATTTAAATATGGCCGTACGAGCACAGCAGATGCTGCACGTTCAGGACGCCCGATTGTCATGGAAGACATTAAGCTTCGTGAGATTTCTGAGATGATAGACCTCTCATAAGAACGAGTACATTATATGCTTCATGAAGTTCCAAAATAAAAAAGCTAAATGCGCGAGGGGTGCCGCGGTTGTTACCTCCAGACCATAAATGTACGAAAAAAGACATTTCAAAATCGTGTTTGGAGAAGTTACAGTGTCATCCGAAGGACTTCTGGCGTCGTTTCGTAACTGTAAGTCTACCTTACACTCCGGAGACAAAACGGCAGTCAAAACAGTGGGTTGGCGAAAGTAAAAGTGCATCGAAAGAAGTCAAAACAGTTTTATCGGCAGGAAAAGTGATGGTCAATGTTTTTTTTAAACTCACAAGATAACATTGTAATTAATAATGAAAACTGACTCTTATTACGCAACATTATTGGAACGTTTGCATAGTGAGTTAAAGTAGAAACGACCAAAAGTAGCACGCAAAAAAGTACTCCTTCACCAGGACAACGCACCAGTTCATCAGCCGTTACAATGGCAAAAGTGAACAAGCTAGGCTTCGAAATAGTTTTCCCCCACCTTCATGTCCAAATTGCCGTTTTTGGTTTTCTAACCTCCAAAATTGGCTTGGGAGAAGAAATTTTCATCGGATAAAGAGGTTATCTGTGCTGTAAATGAGTATTATGCAAAATTCAAAACATTTTTTTTAATGGAATAAAAAATTAGACTCTCGTTGGACTAAATATATTGAGCTCAATGGAGATTATATTGAGAAATAAATTTTTATTTTTTTTGTAAATGTTATTTACCTTGTTTTTTGACTTTTAATCCACCCTCGTATTTTGTGTTTATAGTTCGTATTTTGTATAATATAATAATAACAATGTAACAGAAATAAATTGCATTTTTATTGTTGATGACATACATAAGAATACATGAAAAAAACTACAAATTTTGTAAAATCCTTCTTCTTCTTCTTCTTCCTACTCTATTTTAGGCATATTTGCCTGTTCCTTCTTCGTTACCTGTGCTTATTTTTAGGTTATGGCGAGATTGTCGCTCCATCATTTTCGTGGTCTCACCAAACTTCTCCTATCCGACGGCCATTTATCTCACGCTATTCTAATTATCCTTCTCTCATTTATTCTACTGGTATATTCGTTTCACTTCGTTTTTTTCTGTTTTGTATCCAGTCATTTATACTCTGTACCTTGCATGTTCTTATATCTTGGCTTCTTTCCCTGTCCAATATTGTTTTCTCTGTCATTCTTCGGAGTATCTTCGTTTCGCTTGTATTCAATAATACCATTCTTCCGATTTCACACTCCCAAAACTAACCCTTTAAGTCAAAATTTGACTTTCAAAACTACACGGCTCTGATGAGACCATCAATTTCTATATTAGTACCAAATTTCAACTTACTATTGTAAATAGTTTCGGAGAAAATCGGGTGTGATAGGACGGACGGACGGACGGACAGATGGATAGGCACCGAAGTGATCTCTCTGTCTCCGTACGGAACACTAAAAAAACATTTTTTTACCAGGTTATCGAGGGGCGTGTCAAATGAAAGCTTGTAAAACCACGAATACAAAAATATATATAACTTGCGCACACTTTTCTTTACATTATTTCTGAAAAATTGCGAAAAAAAAAAAAAATCGCTGTCCCCCCCCTTATCTCGAAAAATCCTTACCAAATTTTGGAAAAATTCTGGTATATTCTCCACAGGGTGTCGATGGAACGAAAATTATCACGAGAGCATTACCTTTAATAATTTATCTGGTATATATAAAAAAATAAAAATTTGAATGTCATCATTTTTCAGTAAAGATTGGAAAAAACTTTGTTGAAAACTCAATTGGGGTGTATTTTGTGAAGTTATTGATAATTTTATACCTCCGTAACAAAAATTTTTTATTTTAAAAGCAATGAACGTACGGAACACTAATTGCAAAGTCCGACTTGCACTTGGCCGGTTTTGTTAATTGATGTGGTTGTTATTAGAGAAAAAGATGTTAGTAAATGTTAAAAGGCAGTCACACACTGATTAACGTTGTTGAGTCTCTGACCAGTAACTCACATCAGTTGGTTTTACGTTTTATACTATATTTTATAGGAGTGACGACAAATACATTGTAATTAACTTCTGGGCACATTTATGTCACTTGATCGTTTGCATATTTAAAGATAATGATTCTCGTAACCTTACATTTGAACGACCAGCAGCCGCTGCTAGTTAACCCATACGAGGGCCTCCTTTTAAGTTTTTTTTACAAAATGACCACTAGATGGCGCTATTGAGATATGACATTTGTTACTGTTAAAACAGTGGCAGCTCAGAAAATGGCCGAGTAGTTTGTTTACAATGAGCGTTTAAAAAACAGTTTTGTGAATAAATAGAAATTTCACGTGAAGGTTTTCGTTGGATGATTTTTTACGATTTTTAATTAAAGCCTAACTCAACAACAATGCCTCGAATCGCTTCGTTCAACTTTTGGTAATGAATCACCATCAGAAAAGACTATTTACAATTGGTTTGCAGAATTTCGTCATGGTCGTCCTTCCGTCAGCGATGAATTTCGTGAAGGTCGACTAAAATTGGTTGTTCCCAAGAACATCGATGCTGTGCGCAACATGATTAAAGAGGATTCGCATGCGGCTTACGGTAACGTAGAGGCCTTCTTAGGCATATCAAAGACTGCAGTACATTCGATTCTACATAAACGTTTAGCTGTAAAAGAGATCTATTCCCGATGGATTCCGCATAATTTGACCTAAACTCAAAAATTGGTGTGAGCAAATGCTCAAAAAATTCGACTGAGGACATGCAAAATCCGTATACAACATCGTAACAGGACACGAAACTTGGATATATTCGTACAAGCCAGAAACTATGCAACAATCAACTGTTTGGGGGTTCCAAGATGAACCGAATCCAACAAAAGTGGTTCGCTCGCGAAGCACTTCCAAGAAAATGATCGCATGTTTCTTTGGTTATTCTGGACATGTTGCCACCATTACTTTGTAGGATCAAAGAACAGTTAATGTTGAATGGTTTACAACAATTTGTTTGCCAAAGATTATCTGAAATCAAGAAAAACAACCAAAAACGTCGCATCGTTCTTTATCATGACGTCAAACGTCAAACAATTGATTATTTGACGGAGAAAAACATCGAATTGCCCGTGTTCACTTGATTTATCGCCTAACCACTTCTTTTTGTTCCCAAATGTCAAAAAAAAATGCGTGGACAGCGTTTTTTATCACCGTAAGAAGCTGTGGAATCCTTCCAAAACCATGTTTTTGAGGTACCAACTTCAGAGTGGAAAAAATATTTCCAGAATTGGTTCGAACGCATGTAAAAGTGTATAAATCTTAAAGGTGAATAGTTTAAGAAACAATAAAACGATTTGTACTAAATTTTTTTTCTTTCACAGTTCTTGTAAAAGCTTAAAAGGTATCAGACAATATTACAATTTTCTATTGCTATGCAAGTATTTAAATCTTTACTAGATAAAATATTGATTTATTTGTATATATCTTGCTTATACCGTGCTGTTTCTTGTTTATACTATGCTGTTTCTCGTTCATCGTTTGAATGTTTATTTATGAGTATTTACTTTTACACACTTTTATTTCAACACTAAAATAATTCATAAAAAAACCACCTTCACAAAGGTTTCCAATATTAATAAAAACTGCAAGTAAAATATGATGTTTTTTCTTCTAAAAGCTATAAGGCTAGATTAAACACTAATTAAGAAACTACTGTCTATCACAGCAACACGAATCATCTCGTGAATGCTGGCACACTTAAGGCAAATTAGATTGCCACCAGAAACAAGAGACGAGCGGAAGCGTTGACAATGCAAGTGTCAGTGTGTGCTGCGTCTGGCGTTGATGGGGAGCAATGAATAATTGCCGACAAAACGAAGCTGATGTCGACGAAGTTAATTATAAAACGACTCTAATGATTTAATATTACTGAGCAAATGTCCAGTAATAATTGTCATTTTAATAAAAAAATCACAAAACAAAAGTAGAGTTTTTTAATTTGAAAGTTAAATTTTCTTGTTGTGGAATAGAATATTTTAATGAAAAGTCTTCACATTTCATTACCAGGTGTACAAGTATGAAATACGGATTTCAAACAATAGATGGTACACCAATGCAGTTTGTGCTATAAAGATTTGACACTGCACCATTTTGTTGTGTCATCAACAAGTGTGAAACGCGCACGAGTGATAAATTGAAAAACTGCGTGCATAGTGTTGTGTTGTTGTGTTCAGTATGTCGAAATTTATACCGAACAAAGAGCATTCGCCGACAGCATTATTTTTTTGTTTTCATTTGAAGAAAACTGCTGTTGAATCATACCGATTACTTCGAGAAGCTTATGGTGAACATGCTCCATCGCAAGATACGTGTGAACGATGGTTTCGGCGTTTCAAAAGTGGTGACTCCTAAGTTGCAGACAAGGAACGTGGAAAACCGCCCAAAAAATAAGAAGATGTGGAATTGCAAGCATTATTGGACGAAGATGATTCGCAAACACAAAAACAAGTCGCCGAGCAATTGGGCGTTAGTCAACGAGCTGTTTCCAATCGGCTACGAGAGATGAGAAAGATTCAGAAGACCGGTAGATGGGTACCACATGAGTTGAACGACAGGCAAATGGAAAAGCGCAAAAACACGTGTGACATTTTGCTCGCTCGGTACAAAAGGAAGTCGTTTTTTTGCATCGTATAGATACATGGGATGAAAAGTGGATTTATTTTGAGAATCCCAAGAGCAAAAAATCATGGGTAGACCCAGGCGCACCATCCACTTCGACCGCAAGACCGAATCGCTTTGGCAGAAAGACGATGCTCTATGTTTGGTGGGACCAGAGGGGCGTGGTGTATTATGAGCTGTTAAAACCTGGGGAAACGGCTAATACTGAACGTTACCAACAAAAATTGCCCGATTTGAACCGTTCGCTGCTTGAAAAAAGGCCAGAATACCCGAAAGAGGCAACACAAAGTCATTTTTCTTCATGACAATGCTCCATCACATACGGCAAAACCAGCTCGCGACACGTTGGAAGCACTCAGCTGGGAAGTTCTACCCCATGCGGCTTACTCACCAAACTTGGCTCCTTCCGATTACCACTTCTTTGCATCGATGGGTCACGCACTTGCTGAGCAGCGCTTTGGTTCGTACGAAGATGTGAAAAAATGGCTCGATGAATGGTTCGCAGCAAAAGGGGGAAATTTTTACTGGCGTGGTATTCACAAATTGCCCCAAAGATGGGAAAAATGTATAACAAGCGATGGAGCATACTTTGAATAAAGCACTTTTTATCATTCTTCCGAATTTAACATGTTTTTTTAGAAAAAAAAATCCGCATTTCATACTTGTACACCTTCGTTATGACGTGTCCAGAAACCGAGAGGTTCCTTGGTTCTTCGAGATTTTCATGAAAAATGTTACCTTGGAAATTAGAACCAAAAATATGTGTTATAACTAAAATACTCGAAATAATTTAAAGTCTCAAAAAGTGTCCCCGACTTGTACAAAAAATTTAAAGGCAATTAAATCAGCTGTCAAACGAGCATTAGTTAAACTCCTAGAAGCGTGTAGGTTCTAGATGCGGTTTTACAGAAATTGAACAATTCTATCTAAAATTTACAGGAGTAGCAATCTACAATTAAAACACATCAGATACTAATGATGATAGTGAATGTTATAACATTGCCTTCGACTGAAATAGGTAATAGTCGACTTATTTGAAACTGATAGATTTCTAACTTCAGGTGCCGAAGATTGCGAAAAACTGGGTTGAGAGATAATATTATTACTACTATATGGTAGTTAGGTACAATCTGTCAAGTAAGAACATGTCCACCATAATTCATTTTTGGTAGATGCGATTCTAACGATTCAACAAAAATCGGTAGGAGGAACCTTTGTCTACGACGCATTTTAATAAAAGTATCAGTCGATTCCGAACTTTCTTCGAAATCACGTAAAATCCAAAATGAGTCACATGTTTGTGCGTTGGTTCGAGGCAGTCTTTCTTTGTTCCCATCCAAAGGGGCATACATAACAATTCCGCGGCAGCTAAATATATTAAAAAGTCGGTATCGTTTGTGACGAAGTGGGTAAATCGTTTTAACCAGACGAAAAATATCCACTACTTGCCAAAATGTAGATCGGTAGGCAAAGTCACTCCAAAAGACGAAAAACGAATCGTGTCTTTGTTTTTACGGTACCCTAAATTGACGCTGCGTCATTTGCTGTGGCAAAATTAAGAAAATCGAGTTTGAATGTGTCCCATTTGACCATTCGACAACATCTTCATGCTCATGATGTCAAATTTCGTAACAGGTTGAAGAAACCTTTGCTGGGCCAGAATCACGTCGCTAAGCGACTCGCTTGGACCCACGATAAGATACTAGAGTGGCTCTCGCAATCGCCGGACACCAAGCTATTGAAAACGTTTGGTCCCTTGTAAAGAAAAACCTCAAAGAAAAGACTCTGAGAACTTTGACTTGCGAGATTCGAAAAATTTGCAGAGTATGCAGAAGATCTTGTCGGCAGCATGCCTCGAAGATGCCAGGCGATTATTGATGTAGGAGGCGTACGTAATAAACACGTGAAACTCATAGGATATTAAAAAAAAAAGACTAATTGTTTTAACAATACTATAGGCGGCGCTGTTAAAAGCTAACTTAAACAATAGACAATCTCTTTTACAGGTCCATAAAACACCTGGCCAACAAAATTGTGATAATGAGGTTTTTTGAAAAATATTTTTAATGTTTTATCAGTCTCTTTTTACTACTTGTAGTGTCAAGAAGCTTCCGTGTGTGTTTTATTTATGAACTGGACATTCTTATATTTGAGAAATGCCTAAAAAAAGTGAGCTTGGTATCGAAAAACGAATTAAAATTCAAACCCTACATGAACAAGGCAAGTTAGTGAAATGTTTCTCGGTGCGCAGTGCAATGTGCTATTAAAAGGTTTGTGGAGACTAGCTCCCATACCCACAAAATAAGAACGGGCAGAAAACGTAAGACTAATGAGCGACAGGACAGAAAACTCATCCGCGAGTCTAATTCAAAAAAAAAACATCATCTGAGCTCCAACGTACTAAGGTAATTGCACCGTTATTAGCACACCAGAGAATACATTGATGGCAAAAAAATGTTCTCGAAACACATTTTTTCAAGAATACAAACAGTCACGTTCGTGACAGACTGTATATTTAATTTTCTGAAATGTAATATACTTCCAGTTCATCAGAGAGTGTGAATGAAGAATAACAGTTTTATAAAAAAAAGTGTTTTATTTATACAACAAAAAAAACGCTTATATTAAAAGAAAGTTGTAATGAAAGGATATGTTACAGTGTCTTAGCTAGGTGTAGATAAAAGTAAAAGGATTCATTTCTAGCGTACACAGAAAAGGGATGTCCAAAGGCGCCAAATTGAAGAAACTTATCATCTATTTAACCAAAATCTACTTAAGAAGATTTTAAATGGCTAAACTGATTTCCTACAATCACTTTTTTGAATATATTATTATATTTTTGGAAAAAAGGTTATTTGCAAATCATACAAATATTCAAATTTATCTTGTATCTGAGAAAAATTGATATTTTTTGAAAATTCCTCTGATTAGAGTTACTAAACAGCTTAAGTTAGAGCAAAATGGCTTAAATTTATGTAAGCTCAATCTCCATGTAAACTGAGTCATTCTGTTAGGATTTACGGTTGGCGATACAGATTCATCCATATGCTGACTTGAACACCGAGTCTAGTTGCTCAATGATGTAAGTAAATATCAAACTGTCTAGACATATTGCAAGTGACTTATTGTGCCGCAATCGTCCAATATGAAAAGAGTATTAGCTTGCACTGATCCGAAACATATCAGTTTTGATTTTTTTACCTTTCCATTAGTACTCGTTTTCTTCTATATAGATATATACAGCCTGTCAAGTAAGAACGTGACCGCTCATATTTTTGAAAAAATGTGTTTTGAGAACATATTTTGCCATTAATGTATTCTTTGGTGTGCTAACAACGTTGAAATTATCTTAGTCAGTTATCCAATCGTCTCCTGCATCGATAGTCGCCTGGCATCTTCGAGGCATGCTGTCGACGAGATTTTCTGCATACTCTGCAGATTTTTCGAATCTCGTGAGATAACTGAGTCTAAGTCCTCAGAGTCTTTTCTCTGAACGTTTCTTAACAAGGGATCAAACGTTTGGCGTCCGGCGATTATGAGAGTCACTCTATTGATTCGGAATTTGACATCATGAGCACGAAGATATTGTCGAATAGTCTCAGGGGACATATTGAAGCCTGATTTTCGTAATTTTGCCGCTCCTTGACGCAGAGCCAATTTCGGGTTCCGTGAAAACAAAGACACGATTGGTTTTCGACTTTCGGAGTGACTTTGCCTACCGAGTCACGTTAGGGCAAGTCTTCGACATTTTTCCTCTCGTTAAAACGATTCTTCATAAACGATACCGACTTTTTAATATATTTAGCGGCCATGGAATGTGTCATTTTAGGCTCCTTTGGGAGACAACAAAGAAACTTTACGTAATTTCAACGAAAGTTCGGAATCGACTGATACTTTACTAAAATACGCCGTAGGCTGAAAAGTTTTTGGTCTGACACATAGATGTCGCCCTTTTCAAAAAATCCATATGATTTTTAGGAAGTACCAACCTTCAAACGATCAAATTTCATGACATTTCGACTATTAGTTTACAAGTTACAGTGGTTTTAGTGACGCTGCTTTTGATATTTTCAAAATAATGGAAAAAAATCGAATTTCGTGTGTTGATTAAACACGGTTTTTTTGATGGGCAAAATCACCGTTCAAAGAAAACATTGAATATGGTACGGGGACTCTGCCCCAGGAAAATCACTCATCATTTACTGGTGTGCTGAATTTTAACACGGTCGTACAGACACAAATGATGCTGAACGCCCTGGACGCCCAAATGAGGTGATTACACTAGAAAACATTTAAAAAATCCACAAAATTTTTTTGGATGACCGTAAAGTGAAATTGCGTGAGATAGCTGACACCATAAAGATATCAAAAGAACGTGTTGATCATATTTTGCATGAACATTTGGGCATGAGAAAGCTTTGTTCGAAATGGGTACCGGATTTGCTCACAGCGGATCAAAAACAACAACGTGTTGATGATTCTGAGCGCTGTTTGGACCTAGTTAAGCGCAATAAAAAGGATTCTTTCACGCGATATGTGACAATAGATGAAACTACATACCGGAATCAAATCGGCAGTCATCTGAGTGGACAGCAACCGGTGAAAGTCGCCCGAAGCAACCAAAGACACAACACTCAGCTGGGAAGGTTTTGGCCTCTGTATTTTGGGATGCGCATCGACTATGCTGAGAAGGGGAAAACCATCAATAGCGAATATTATATAAAGTTATTGGTGCGTTTGAAGGCAGAAATCGCAAATAAACGAACCCAAATGAAGAAGAAAAAAGTGCTCTTTCATCAAGACAATGCACCGTGTCACAAGTTAATGGTTACGATGGCAAAATTGCATGAATTGAAGTTCGAATTGCTTCCTCATCCACTGTATTCTCCAGATTTGGCCCCCAGCGACTATTATATATTCGCAGACCTAAAAAAAATGCTCGCGGGAAAGAGATTTAGCTCCAATGAAGAAGTTATCGCCGAAACTGAGGCCTAATTTGAAGTAAAAGACAAAACCTTCTACAAGGAAGATACAGAAATGTTAGAGAAGCGTTGGACTGATTGTATCGCTCTTAAAGGAGACTATGTTGATGAATAAAGTCAAATTTTGTTAAAAAATATTGTTTCATCCATCAATCACCAAAGTATGATATGTTGTTTCGCACCATTTCAGAGATCATCAGCTAATCTATCAGTGCTCGGCATCTGCGACACAATCCCAAGAGTAGTGAATGTTTAAAAATTATATTTTAAAATGTGTTATTTTCTTACATAAAATCAGTATTTGCTTATCATCCCATCTACTTACTATCAGTAAGCATTTTTACCATTCCAACCATGATATTGACCATAGTCTTGAGCAGATGTAGTTCTGCAACATAATACATGATATGAAACAAATTTTCTTTATGCTTTTCAATTTTCTCCTATGCCGAATTGCAAGCGATCATACACTGGTGAACTAGGCTACCCATAGGAATTAGAAGACCGTGGTTTCAACTAGAACAAGGCATTCTTATTTTATTTGCCTATGAGATCGCTAAAGTTCACTGTTGTCATGGCTCCAAATTCTTCGCCTACATCTAGGTGTGGTAACAGTAACTAGTATCGCTCCACCACAACGGCGAGCAGTCATACACTTGAACCAAAATATTGGCACAAATTAAAAGACCGTAAGGTTTTATCTTAGATTAGACGGTTTAACGATTTCACGTGGGATGGTGCTGAAGTTTGTTAGCTACTAATGTAGTAATTCTTCGCCTACGTCTAGGTGTGATAACAGTAAAAGATCATAAGATTTTATGTCGGATTAGGTTAAACTGTTTCACATGAGTAGTGTTGAAGTGTGGGGTTACTAGTCCTCCATCGGGAGCCTCCCCGGGTGACGGATAGGGGAAAGCCTTCCAGATATGGATGGTATCGAGGAAATAAAATACTCGGAGCTGACCAAAACTAGCAATTGGGCAACGGCAGCTGGTTGCTCCAAAACTGACTGCAGGAAGAAATCAGGATGATTGGTATGGCTGCAAATCAGATAGCAGAGGCGTAGATAAAGTATTATCAATAACGGCAATGCTACAGCGCATGGAAAGCAACGGAAAACTACCATGTATTTTATTCCTAGTACAACCATTCATGGCTGAAAACAAACAAATTACGGGCCTCAGTCCCCGGCAGACATTAAATGGTCAGAGGCTGCTAAGAATCTCCGGGTCAGTCACAAAGATATGTACATGGAACGTAAGAACATTGTATCAAGCAGGAAAGGCACATAACGTAATTCAAGAAATGAAAAGGAGGAACAGGACAATGCCTTATGGACGAGTATCAAATTTACTTTTCAAAAACAGCCACAAACGAACACCAATGTGGAGTAGGATTTATTGTCGAAGAGTCAATACAAAGATGTGTTTCCAACTTCACACCTATATCGGAAAGAGTAGCATTATTACAGATTAATACAAACCCAGTACCAACCAATATCATTCAGATCTATGCTCCCACAGCAGATAAAAGCGAGGAAGAAATAGAAAACTTCTATGAAGAACTGTTGAATAGATACAGGGGACTTCCAAAGCAGCACGTGACGATAATAATGGGCGACTTCAACACGAAGATTGATCAGGGACGAGCAGGAGAGTGTATCGGTCCCTATGGATTGGGAGAGAGAAATGAGCGGGGAGATCGATTGAATATGTTTGCGACTGAGGAACAATTGGTAATACTCAACACATTCTATAAATTACCACCAAGGCGGCTATGCACATGGAAAGCACCAATGGATTCCACCAACCATGTGGTTAGAAATTAAATAGACTTTATGTTAGTAAACAAGAGATACCGAAATTCCTTTGTTTCTGTCAAAACGTACCCGGGAGCTGACATAATGTCTGACCACAATCCACTAGTAGGCGCAATAAAAATGAAAATGAAGAAGATCAATAAAAGAACAACTATTAAGAAATACGATATAAAGAAGCTGAAAGATCCATGCATACAATTTAAGGTTAGAGAAGACCTGACAAAGCAAATGCAAATGAGGGAGATTGGTGATGAAATATACCTTGAGATTAAGAGACTGAAAGACATTGTAGAGGTCACTAGTGAGAAACATCTAAAACCAGACAAAAACGTCAAAAAAAAATCGTGGATGACGGATGAAATTATGCAACTGATGGAACAGAGAAGGCTGCTAAAAAACAAAAGTACTGCCGAATACCTACAGGTACATAAACTAATACAAAAAAGGATAAAAGAAGCTAAAAACTCAAAGTTGGAGGAAGATTGCAAAGAAATAGAAGCCTCACCAGAAAAACATGATAGTTTTACTGAACATAAAAAAGTTGAACAAGCAGCGGGTATATTTAAACACAGATCGCCAAACGGAATAATGAACAGCTTAAATAATGTTATTGTGATGAGACAAGAAAAGATAGATGTTTGGAAAAACTACATCGAGCTGCTATTTAATGATGCACGCCCACATCTTCTACCTATGACAAATAAATCAGGTCAGCTACGATCAGACAAATGAAAGAAGGAAAAGCCCCTGGTCCTGATAACTTCCATTCAGAATTCTTGAAGCTTCTGGATGATAATGGCATCAAACAGATAACACACATATTTAATCGTATTTATGAAACCGGGAACATCTCGAAGGAGTGGTTAAAATCAGAATTTATAACACTGCCAAAGAAACCAGAATCAAAGAAATGCGAAGACTTCAGAACGATTAGTCTCATGACTCATCTATTAAAGGCATTTTTAAAAAACCATACATAGAAGGATCTACAAAGTTTGTGAGGAGCACATATCAGAAACACACACTGCCTGCATAAACGTGGATGGAGACAAATCTGAAGCAATAAACATATTACGAGGGGTGCGTTCTATCGCCACTATTATTTAATATCTACTCCGAACATATATTTAATAAAGCTCTCGAAACCAATAACGCAGGAATACTTGTAAATGGAAAACGTTTAAGTAACTTAAGGTATGCGGACGATACCGTAATTATAGCAGATAGTCTGGCAGACCTACAGGAAACTATGACAAGAGTGGTAGAGGTTAGTCGGGAGTACGGGCTCGATATAAATATAAATAAAACCAAAAATATGGTAATCAGCAAAAATAATATCCCACATGAGGATCTGATAGTTTCCAATAATCAACATATTAAACGAGTCAATAAATATACATACCTGGAATCTGTACTGAATGACCAATGGGATCACTCACAGGAAATAAGGTGTCGTATAGAAAAGGCGAGAGCTGTGTTTGTTAAAATGGCATCAGTTTTCAAAAACCGCTTCTTGACAATAACGACTTCTGCGCTATTATGTCTTCTCCGTCTTCCTTTATGGAACGGAATCCTGGACTGTAACTGAAGCCACCATGAGAAAGCTGACGGCGTTTGAAATGTGGCTATACCGCAGAATTCTGAGAATTTCATGGGTGGATCACGTGACCAACGAGGAAGTTCTTAGAAGAATGAAAAAACCCACGAAGATAATAACCACCATAAAAACACGGAAGTTAGAGTACCTGGGCCATATAATGCGTAATGAGAAGAGATATGGATTACTACAAGAAATACTGCAGGAGAAAATTCCGGATATACGTGGCCCGGGCCACAGGAGGATCTCGTGGTTGAAAAATCTTAGAACATGATTTTCGGTAACAACCACCGCGCTTTTCAGAGTGACCGTAAATAAAATTACAATAGCCAGGATGATCGCCAACGTCCGGACCGGATAGGCACCAGAAGAAGAAGTGTTGAAGTTGGTAGCTACTAATATCCTTTGAGATTCTGTTTTTAAATCTTTGCTGATTATACTGCAAAAGCCGAGCACTGTCATCTCTTTTATTGGATTATTTTTTAATGGAAACCGGGCAGTTATTTGCTTGCAAGTTTCGATATAAAAATCTAGGGATCTACCGAGTGTGCTTGTGAAGAATTATGTTTCCTAAGAGCGTCTTTCCCTAATGTAATATTAATATCCCTATTACAACTTTTATAATAGGCATAGTTTGCGCTTTTACGACTTTCTTGCTGCCAACCTGAAAATTCTTCTTCCCATTCTTTTCTATAAAATTGTAGGTATTTTTTTCTTTTTGCACTCGCGCTTGTACTCAGTTATTCGTCTGACGACATTTTGACTTGGTATTATAATACTATTTTTGGTAGATACTACTAGTAGACGCTATTAGTAATTCGGAGAAAAATTCTTTTCTGAATAATGAAAATTAATGAAACAATAAATTCCGAAGTCTTGTCTATATAGACAAGCGAATTAGCTCGGGGATCCCCAAAAAACTTCAATTTACGAGTTGGAGAACACAAGGGTATTCCCCAAAAGATATCGGGAAAATTCTAAAATAACTACTTATCATACAATCGAGGGATTCCCCGTAAAAAACATAAACGAAAAGAGTTGCCAACTTGGAAATGTAAAATCGGTAAAAGTATCGAGTTAACTCGTATTCTCAGAAATCGTGAGAAATCGTTAAATTTCGGTATTTCGGTAGAACACACCCCATATCGATAGAAACACCGAAAAATCGGTAGTTTCGATACCACTGGCCTATACACACTCGCGTACTTGTAAACAAAAAACGCATTTGTTAATTCGGGAATTCCCTAACAATCAGAGAAAGACCCATGTTGCCATACCTACGAATAGATATTCCATTCATTACTAGGGTTGCCAGAAAAATGAAAAAAATTATATCAAATATCTTGTGAATTTGAGTTTCTTTTTTTATTGCGACGCAATTTTTAGTCTACGAAACTAAAGATTAAAAATTGCTTCGCAAGCCGCACAAATATGTGTCGCGGGCCGTATGTAGCCCACGAGCGGTGGTTTAGAAAGCCCTATTCTGATACATTATTTCTGCGTATTTTTCATGGATACTAACACATATTTGGTACATAACTAAAAGTCTGATTGACTTAATTTAATACTCTTTCTTAGTATTATTTTCGTTATATCCGTAACATGTATAATATCCAAATTCTCTATTTAAAGCTAAACTAAAAGAAAGCATCGGTTACCTTCTTTCATCGATTTATTCTCACAAAAAGCCCCCCTAACGAATGAAAGGAACAATGTAGAGCTGTGAACAAATGGGCACCTCTGTAAAGAGGCAAAAATTAGCATTTTATCTAATATGCAATAAATAGCAGGGGAGCAACATGAGTTATGAGCGACGGGCGCCGTTATGATTTACTGCCAAGCAGTAAATGGAACCAGTTTAGCATGACGGACACAACAGGCTCATTCACTCGGATATGAATTCATCTAGAGCAGGAAGCCGATTATATAGGCGAATCACTAAAGGGGGTCATGGAAGCTTGAATTTCGACGAATCTAAAGTTTATAAAAGGGCAAGCGTAAGCTCATATAGTTTATCCATCAAAATTTCATATTCTATAATTTTTAAGGGAATATGATGGAAAATGAATCAATAAATTTTTGTTTTAAAACTGTCTAATAGACAAAGTAATTATTAAATGTTGCTTAACTCTGTAAGTTTTTTGCTTATGGAAAATAAATTGTCTATTTTCTTTTATTGGCAGTGTAAAAATGGCTCTAATAACACAGGGCAACAAAAAAATATTTTTGTTTTGGTGCCTGGGATTTTAGAGCTGATTTTAACTATATTTGGGACGCTAAATCTATACATGCAATCCGTTTTTCTCTATCAGCTCTACTTTTTTAGATACATCAACTTATCTACCAATGTGGTTTTTATTCAGTATATTCATTTATGAGAGTTCTAAAATTATTATATATTCATTAATGTAGGTACAATGGTTTTATTGTCAATCTGTAATTGAGTAAATTCCAGGTAAATCTATAAATAGTGGAACCATTGCCTATCAGGTACCTGAACTGACCCTTTTAATCACCTAACTCGGGTAAGTCTCGTCAGTTTGTGCGTTCTTACTAATGAGAGTAGATCGAATTCGGCGTGTTATTTTATGTTAAGAAAAGAGCGTTTTTGTGTTATTGAACAGAATTAAAATGAGTTCAGGTTCCAGTTCAAGAAGAAGTTGTGTAAATCAACCTGATGTGTTTTGCTATATATGCGGAGAATACATGTTTCAACAAAACAGACAAACTATTACTGACTTTGTAAAGCGAGCGTATCTTGGATACTTTATAGTTAAGCTTGGTGATCAGGACAAAACGTGGGCCCCGCATCTCGTATGTAAAACTTGTACAGAGCATTTACGGCAGTGGACTACCGGGAAAAGAAAATGTCTAAAATTCGGCGTACCAATGGTTTGGAGAGAACCAAAAAACCACTTCAATGATTGTTATTTCTGTTTAGTAAATACTAATGGAATCAATCGAAATAACCGCAGTAAGTGGACTTATCCCAATTTAGACTCGGCAATACGCCCTATCCCGCACTCAGATGAAATACCGATTCCAACATTTCTCAGCTACCACATATCTCTGATGACGAATATTTTCCCTCTGATCGCTCTTCTGATGCTAATAAAAGTTCTGATGCCAATGCAACTAACAGTGACTATGAGGGGACGTCATCAGTTCCTCAACGCTTCAATCAAAATGAATTAAATGATCTCACCAGGGATCTCAATTTATCGAAAAAAGCTTCTGAAGTACTGGCTTCTAGGTTGAACGACAAAAAATTTACTGGAACAAGGAACCAAAATTACCTTTTACCGTACAAGAGAAAAAGATCAGCTACCATTCTTTTCTCAAGAAGACAATCTTGTATTTTGTCACGAAATTAGGGGACTCATGAAAGAAATGGGACTTTCTGAATATATTCCAGATGATTGGCGCCTATTTATTGACAGTTCAAAGCGAAGTTTAAAATGTGTCCTTCTACATAATGGGAATAAATATGGTTCAATACCACTAGCTCACTCAACGAAACTGAAAGAAGAATATAATACCATAGCTTTGGTCTTGCAGAAGATAAAGTATTACGAACATCAATGGATGATTTGTGTAGACTTAAAAATGGTAAACTTTCTTCTTGGGCAGCAAAGTGGCTACACGAAATATCCGTGTTTCTTGTGCCTCTGGGATAGTAGGGACAAAACACACCACTGGGTTAGAAAAGATTGGCCTCAGAGAGAAAACATGGACGTTGGGGAAAGGAATGTCATTAACGACGCTTTGGTTGAAAGAGAAAAAATCATACTTCCTCCGTTACATATAAAGTTGGGCTTAATGAAGCAATTTGTAAAGGCTCTTGATAAGAATGGGTCTTGTTTTGCATATATAGGGGTAAAAATGCATCAGTTGAGCACAGAAAAACTCAAAGCAGGGATATTTGACGACCCACAAATAAGACAATTAATTAAGGATCCTGCCTTCATAAATTCAATGAATCAAGTTGAACGAGAAGCTTGGACATCATTTGTTGCAGTTGTAGAAAATTTTCTAGGCAAACATAAAGCTCAAAACTATGTTGAAATGGTTAACAAGATGCTTAATAGTTTCAAATCCTTAGGGTGCAATATGAGTATTAAAATACACTATTTACACAGCCACTTAGACCGTTTTCCAGAAAATTTAGGAGACATGAGTGAGGAACAAGGTGAAAGATTTCACCAAGATATTAAAGTTATGGAGGACCGCTACCAAGGAAGATGGGACATGCACATGATGGCAGATTACTGCTGGAGTTTAAAAAGGGACTGTTTAAAAAAACATTCAAGAATGTCGCGGAAAAGAAGCTTTCCAAGTGTTGAGTGACTATTTCATTTCTTCAATGTTTTTTTTTGTTTGTAAGTACGACATAATATTGTATATTGTATAACTAAAATAAAAATTTCGTATCTACTTTTGTTTACTACACTTACGGATTTGAGTTACAATAATGTAACCTATATTTCTCTAAAATTGTATATCTTAAAAATTTGAGCTTCTAGGTACAAATGAATACGTTATTTGAATTCAGGACATCAAATTGATATAGAATCAGCTCAAAAAACCTCGACACCAAAACAGCTGTTCCCCTGTGTAATTGTATTTTAAGTCGAACTTCGTATATTTTTTCAATTATTTCACGATGCACTTATCCACACTTCACACTTTTTGTCAATTATTTTTTAATTTTAATTTTTTTTATAGGGTGCTACGATTAATTTCTGATCAAATAGTCATACGAATAAAAATTTATCATTTAATTATCAATGCGTTCCATTTCAGAAGTATTTAAAAGTTAAAGGAGCAAATTTTTGAAAGTTTCATTTTTAGTATTCCGTACGGTACACTTATAGGATCATTTCAATGTCTGACCGTCCGTCTGTCTGTAACACCCTATTCTCTCCGAAACTATTTGACACAGAAAGTCGAATTTGGTCACAAATATAAGAATTGATGGCCCAATCAGAGTTGTGTACTTTTAAAAATTAAATTTTGATTTAAGGGGATAATTTTAGGGGATGAAATCGGAAATCAAAGACGCCTTTCCACATGGAAATCACCTCAGGACAATAAAGAACATCTTGTCCGAAATCAAATTGACTTTATCTTGATCAATAAAGGATTCAGAAACGCTACAACAAAAGTGACCAAACTACCGGGAGCCGATATCGAATCTGACCATATCTTGCTTGAAGCTAACATTTGGATGCGTTTGAGAAAGATTGAGACAAGAAAGAAAAATAAACGACCCAACCCTAAACTACTTAAGGGGTTACACCACCTCCAGATTTTTAAAAAATCGAATTATTTTTTTTGGCCAGATAAAATGTTTATACTTTTAAGAATATTTTAAACGTTTAACCATTTCAAAATTCAAATTATTTCCGAAGTTATAGCAATTAGAAGTGAGCGCGACAGAGAGTCGGCCCGAAACTCAGATAGCGATAGGACCAGCACGAGCGGTCAAAGCCTTGACAAAGGGTACTGTTCTTTTAGTCAGTCCTTTATAACAATACTTCCGATAGATTAACTAATACCGATTTGCTGGAAGTCTGTTTAGAAGGATACACTCAGAATAACAACGAAAGTCTAAACACTGTTATTTGGTCCATGGCTCCAAAAGTGGCACACAAATTTTTGAGATTGCATCTTATATTGCAGCTTGTATATTTAATGATGGATATACTAGTGTAGTATAAATGATGCAATTATTAAACCTTGTAATTGGCCCAAGCGCGCTGCGATTTACCGGGACCTTGGATTCTCAACGAATATCTATAATCAACATGAGAGCCCAACAGGAGACTAAAGAGGCCAGCAAATTGAAAAGAGCTGCTCAAAAGGAGTCGGAGGACATCGTGGCAACAATGGAAGACCTCATGTACAGTCCAGGAATCGCAGATTGAAGATAATTTTAAAAAATATTTGGTTTTAAGACGGTGACGTCGTACTGTTTTTCTTCTGCGTTTTTTTCGAAACTAATTTTTTCAAACTAGTGTACAAGATATCTTAACATCTACTTAACCGATTTTGTTAAAATTTACAACACATATTCTTTATAATGTTATCTAAGATGTAGCATAGGATTTTTTGATTGGGTGCCACGTTCATAAGTTATAAATTTTTTAAACTCAAAATTTCGATAAAAATCATAATTTTTTTTCAAACATCTACAAAAAAAATTTTAAAATTTTTTTCCTAAGCTACATCTTAGCTATTTCCTTTCTAAATAAGGAAAAAATTATTTTTTATTTTTCAGACGATGCCTCACAGAGAAAATAAGTACACCATCAACAAGGATTTTAAAAATGGGGTCCTACTTGTTGACTCATATCTCCGTCATTTTTTAATTTTTTTTTTATAAATAATTTTCAAATTATTCATAAAACTAGTATATAAAAATTATTTTTTATATTTAGTAGCTGCTTCAAAAATTTTTTTTATTTTTATACTTATTTTTTCGAGCGCCACGGAGATATAACTCCTTAAAAATACTGAAATAAATATGAAATACACAGACTCTTCAAATGAACAACTAGATGGAATATCTATCTCTAATGATATTGAACAGGACTGGGTCAAAATTGAGGAGTCATTTGAAATTGCGAACAACACTTATCTTCAACAATCAACATTAAAAACCCAACATATATTAAATCTTATGGAAAAACGCAGACAATGCAAAAACCACCAAGATCAGATTGGTTATGCCCGTCTTCAAAGAGAAATCCGTAAAGAAATAAGGATTGCTACAGAAAAGTGGCTGGAACAAAGATGTATCGAGGCTGAAAACTTGCAGCATCTTGGAGACACCTCCCACCTTCATAAGAAAATAAAAGAAATAGCTGGAACATATAAGAAGAATCCCTCCTCTCACATCCGAAATCAAGCGAATGAACGGATCTTGAACCTAGAAGAACTGCTTAATACATTGAAAAGTTACACCTCAAGCTTGTTTAATGATAATAGATAATGTTCACCAGATCTCTTAACGGACAATTCGTCCGGCCTTGAAATATTGACGAGTGAGGTGGTTCATGCTATTCCACTAATGAAAAATGATAAAGCTGCTGGTGCGGATAACATGTTCTCAGAGACATTCCGTAAACTCAGTAATGATATTTTAACAAAGCTTCTAACACTCTTTAACAACATTTATGATACTGGGAAAATACCGAAGGATTGGCTGCGTTCTACATTTATTACCCTGCCAAAAACAGCCAGCTCTAAACAATGTAAGGACTATCACTGAATTAATCTCATGAGCCATTTTCTCAAACTCTTCTTGCCCATCATTCATACGAGACTATACAAGAAATGCGAAGAAGTTAGTGGAGATAGTCAGTTCGGATTTAAAGGTGGTTTTGGGACGAGAAAAGCCATTTTCAGTCTCTAAATGCTGGTAGAGAATTGTCTGGATCACAGACAGGATGTATTCATGTGCTTCGTAGACTATGATAAGGCATTCGACAACGTTAAACATGATCTACTCATGAAATATCTACAAGAACTAGGGCTAGACTCTAAAGATATAAAAATTTTTGCCAACTTATATTGGAATCAATCAGCAGAAGTAAGACTTCAAAATGATTATAGAACGGAAGATTTTGAAATAAGAAAGGGAGTTAGACAGGGTTATGTTTTTTCACCCATGCTGTTTAATTTAAATGTCGAAAGAGCCTTCGTTGAGGCAGTGTCGGAGAATGATCTGGATATCAAAGTAAACGGCAGGAGAAAATATTGGATTAAGCATCAACATAAACAAAATAAAATTTACGATCATCAGCAGAAATCCAATTCAAGACATCCGAATTCATATAAATGGCGAGAATATAGAACGGGTTAACAAGATCAAATACCTGGGATGACTTGTGAATGACAAGTGGGATCCGGACATGGAGATTCAAGTTGAGCAGGCAAGAGCAACTTTCATCGAGTTACGCAAATCCCTTTGCAATAAAAACCTTAACCTACACCTGAGGTACCGGATGGTTAAGTGCTATGTTTGTCGATTTTACTGTACGGTGTTGAAACATGGACATTGAAAGTGACGTCTATTAACATACTGAAGGCATTTGAAATGTAAATACTCAGAAGAATGCTGAGAGTGTGGAATGAGGAGGTGATCGAGAGAGTCAACCTGGAAGATTACGAATTATTCGAAAACATAAAAAGGAGACATACTTGGGTCACATTATTCGTGGGGAACGTTATCGCTTTGGACGCCTGATACTGCAGGGTAAAATTCAAGGCAAAATGGGAATGAGAAGAAAAAGACTATTATGGCTGCGCAATATTCGTTACTGGACAGGAATAAGTGATTTTCAGTCTCTCCAAAATGCGGCTCATCTGATGAGAGAAGTTTGATACAGACTCCTACGCAGGAATCTGCATGGCACCTTAAGAAGAAGAAGAAATCGGAAATGAAAAAAAAAAAAATTTTAGCAAGATCATCGAGTGGGGTGTCAAATGAAAGCTTGTGAAAACACGAGTTCAAAAATGTATATGATGAGAAATGTAAAATAAGACTTTACAACAGTGAGCCGAGAGTCCCATCTGCCGATCTGTCTAACATTATCCAGTCATTAAATGGGATGGGCTATAACCCTAGCCCCAAGTCCTACAATAACATATCGACAAAAAATGGTTCAAAAAAAATGTTGGCAAATTGAACCAGCATTTTTTAAAATTTCACATTTGAATCATATCATAACCATTACAAGGAAATAAACAGTTAATATTTTACGGTTAAATAGCGAGCAACTGCTAGTATGCAATAGTTGATGCAGTAAGTACCTTCGAGTATCACCCGAAATCACAGGCTTAACATAGTTGTCCAGAGACTACAGCTAGTATCCAGTATTATGTGAGACTTTGCTAGTCGTACAAGGAATAGCATTAAATTTTTCGGTTAACAGCAGCGGCTCTATTCTTGTAGTGACTATTTCACAAAGTAGATTTAGCTCAGTTATAAAATTTTTGACACTGACCACCTCCTCAAATTAAATATGGTACAATTTCCCTTTTATATATCACTATACAAGATTGGGTTAGGAAGTTTCGCTGGGAATTAAATTACTCGACGGGATTTGTGACTTCAAAAAAAAACAATATACTTACAAGAAACAGCTCTTAGCGATAAACGTTTGAAAATGACAAAATATCGGTAATGTTACATATTCCAGAAATAAGTATCCGGTGAATTCCACAATAATTTTTAGGAATAAATAAAGTCAATGTCGGATATAGTCAATAACTTCGTTCTGCTAAGCAGCGTCAACATTAATTTATCACTTTGTAAAATAAATCCTGAAAAAGTTTTAAAATCAGTTGTAATAAATTTTACAAATTTACAAAATACAAGAGAGAACGATTAGAGGTTTCCATCTCCAACCAAAGGGCTGCCATATGAAGAACTTTACAAAGAACAGAGCGAAAATATTATAATAAATTATTTTACACTTTTTAACGAACTTACAATCTACCCCCGTATCTTGTCAAAATAATTTGCTATTTATTTTTATGTGACCCTGTTTTTTATAGCTATATTAGTGCAGTAAAAAAAGGTCAAAATAATGATGAGATAGTTATAGTTTAGATACAGCAATATTATGATTTTATCCTTTCTAGGGCATCACCAGGAGTATTACCCTCGAAAAACTTGTGCTCTTTTGTTTATAAATAATTGAAGTTTTCAAAACGCGTTTTTTGAGCCTAAAATGTGAATAATTCCGGTTACATCAGTCGGATCGAGACAAACAAAAAACTCTTCGTAATGAAATTTCCAACAAATCATTGTTAGTTTTAAATCGCTCAAATGTGTAGGTAACCTACAAGATTGAAAAAACAGGAAAAATCTGGTTTTTTATGCATTTTATTGTACAGGTCGACTAAGTGAACCGATCGGCTTGAAACTTTCAGAAAATATTTCTTTTGTAATAACAAAAATACCCGGAAATTTTGTGACAAAACTATTGAACGCAGCGGACACAATTGTATTTGCTATTTAAAATTTGAATTGCCCGCCATTTTATGCCATTTGGTCCAAAATGGATCTTTTTTTCAAAACTTAAGTCTCGACGTCAGCTTTCCGATGCCATTAAAAAAATTTTTTTTTTGGAGTCATATTAATAATTAATGTCTATGACTATATCTATTCATAGACATAAGAAAGGCCTATGACTCGGTACCAAGACAAAGATTATGGAACGCAATGAAAGAAATAGGCATTGACAAAGAACTAATATACGTAAAAGCTCTCTACGAAAACAACACAGTGAACATAAAAATAGGACATAAAATAGGGAACAGACTCCAAACATCAAAAGGCCTATTACAAGGATGCTCTACATCCCCAACACTATTCAAAATATACCTCGAACAAACATTAAAAAAATGGAAGCAAAAATGTAGTGGAATGGGAGTACCAATACGAGAAGATTACTTATATACTCTAAGTTTCGCAGACGACCAAGTAATCATTAGCAATAAACTTTGATAAAACGGAATATCTAACAACAAAGGAGAATCTAGAAGTCGATAACGAAACAATAATAAAAAGAACCGATAGATTTAAATATTTAGGAACCATCATTTTAAAAAACGCAACATCAGAAGAGGAGATTAAAGCTAGATTAGGACAAATGCGGACATACATAAGACAATTAAATTCGATCCTGTGGGACAAGCACATTACAAAGAGAAACAAAACACGCATATACAAATCAATAATACAAAGCATAATGACATGCGGGTCAGAAATATGGACGATCAACAAAAGAAATAAATCTAAAATTAACGCGGTAGAAATGGAGTATTGGAGAAGATGTTGTAGAGTGACACGTATGGAGAGAATAACAAATGAAGAAATAAGAAGCAGAATGAACATCAAAGAGAACGCAATAAACACCATTGAAGAATAACGATTAAAATGGTATGGACACATAAGACGGAGCGAAGATACTAGGTGGATAAAAAAAATAACGAAGTGAAGCCCTATAGGGAGAAGAAAGAAAGGAAGACCCAGACGATCGTGGAGAGACGATGTGGACGAGGCTATGGAGGACAGGAGTCTAACAGATGGAGACTGGGAAGATAGAAACGGATAGAATCAAAGGCTGAGAGAAGGAAGACAGCGTCAGCTGTAGAAAATCCTTGATATATGTATATATATATATATATATATATATATATATATATATATATATATATATATATATATATATATATATATATATATATTAATAATTAATAATTATTATAATATTTTTTTAAATTTGTTTACTAATCGAATAACAATTGACATTTTGAAAAAAAAAAAATGTTAACGAAAATGATTTTTTTTCTTTTAAATAAAGGTCTCATGATTCTCTACCATGTGTGATAAAAAATTTTTAATTTTTTTTTTTCAAAATGACCGAAAGAACGCATTTGTTTTTATTTGATTAATAAACAAATGTAAAAAGACGGTTAAAATGACTTCACATTTTTTTTTAATGATAATGAAAAGCTGGTGTCAAGACATAAATTTTGAAAAAAGGTCCCTTTTGGACCAAATGGCACAAAATGGCGGGCAATTCAAATTTTAAATAACAATTTCAATTGTGCCCACTGAGTTCAATATATTTAAATCAAAATTTCAGAGCATTTTTGCTATAACAAAACGCATATTTTCTCAAAGCTTCAAGGCGATCGATTGGTTTACTTAGTCGCCCTGTACAATAAAATGAAAAAAAAACAGTTTTTTGTCGGTTTTTTTCAATTTTGTAGGTCATGTACACATTTGAACGACTTAAAACTAACGAGGATTTGTTGGAAATTTCATTACGAAGAGTTTGGTTTTATCTCGATCCGATATACATAACCGAAGTTATTCGCATTTTAAGCTCAAAAAACGCGTTTTGAAAACTTCAACTGTTTATAAACAAAACAGCAGAAGTTTTTCGAGGTCCAAAACTCAGGACAATATTCCTGATGATACCCCAGAGAGAATAAAATCATAATGTTGCTGTATCTAAACTGTGCAATTTCAAATGGTTTTTTACTGCACTATAAAACAAAGTTGTGTAATTATAGAACTTTAAAAATAAAAACATAAGAAAAATTAGTAAATTGCTTTAACTAATACCGTTCTTGCAAATGAAAGTTGTAAAGTAATTAGGGATTTTAAGCTCCTCAGACTAAAAAATAATCATTACTATTCGATATTTTAAAGAAGGAAATAAGACTTATGGCAAGACACGACAAATTGGAACTTCTAATATTAGCAAATTTTTTTCTTTTTTTTTTTTTTCCGAAATCAAGGAAAAAAGAGAATAATAAAATGATTTTTTTAAGGTCACTCGTAATTACATCTCAGTGTTCTCTACGTACAATTACAATTAAAATCGAAAATAATGAGAAAATAGCACAATTTTGTGTTCGAAAAAGTACAAATACAAGATTTGTCCAATACAACCCAAAATAGGACACGAAATGTACGTAACAAGCACTCTATTGTTTATCCCTTTACATGTCTAAACAGTTAAAAATAGTGAAAAAATAATACAGTTTTCCAACTCACTTTAAAAACCTCGAAAAGGAAGAATCACATATTACGAGTATATACGGAACAAACCTCTTTAACTGTGTTTGACTAAAATTTATTTAAAAAAAAAAATAAAAAAAATCAGAATCATTGACTCCAAAAATTCTGAAAACGATGTCACACTATATATACACAATAACCCCTCTAACTCTCTCCGTCATCCGTTTAACCAATTATATGTTAGACTATAAATACCAAAACACATAAAAATACTTATAACACAATTTTTTAATTCTTGTTCTGAAACGGGTTTATAGTACTATATATGTATATGCCTGAATAACTTCTTTAATTCTTCCCCTTCTCCTTTAACTTTTAATACGTTTGACCGTAAATAACACACAATAATGATAGAATAACACAATTTCTAGATTTTTTGACTCCCAGAATTCTGAAAAGGTGTAATAGTAATCCTTCCAATTCATCCCCACTCCTTTAACCCTTTATGCGATTAACCATAAATAATAGAAAATAATGATGAAATGATTTTGAAAAAGATGTATAACACGATGTTTACGGAGCAACCCTCTAACTCCTTTCCCTAGTCCTTTCCCTCTTTATATACTTGGCCATAATTAATTTAAAATTATGGAAAAACACCACAATTTTCAGATTGATTAATTTCAAAAACGTATAACACAATATAGATTAAGCAATCCTTCTCTGCCTCCTCCCTTTTAAGTCTTTATATATTTGAGTATAAATAATTGGAAATAATGACATATAATGCATACTTCAGATTCTTCATCTTCAAGAACCTTGAAATTATATGATACTAGCCGTGCCACGGCTCCGCTCGCGTTGCTTATTCCTTATGTTACCTAACGTGATCAAATATATCCTATAACCTGGCCAGAGAACATATGTATTTTATAAAAAAAACATGTAAATCGGATAAGTGGTTCTCGAGTGCTAAGCGCGCTAACGGACAGATAGATAGAGAGATGTTGTATTTTACATATATTACATATTTTTTTTGATAAATATTAAGTTAAGAATTAAAAAAAAAAAACACGTAAATCAGATAAGTGGTTCTCGAGTAATAAGCGACTAACGGACAGACAGAGAGATGTTACATTTTATATATATTGTATTCTTTGTTACATGATATTGTTCCATATTTAATGATTTAGGTACCGTAGTGTAAGAGGGTGCGCTAGCAGCAAAGTTTTTTCCAACTTGATTCACTATTATAGTCACTGCTTATTTCTTGTATTAGCTAACGTAATAAAATATATCCTATAACCTGGCCAGAGAACCTATGTATGTTTTAAAAAATCGGATAAGTAGTTCTCAAGTGATAAGCACACTAACAGACAGACAGACAGACAGACAAAGAGACGTTGCATTTTATATATATTATAAGTATATGGGCCAATACCTCTCTAGCTTCCTTTCCCACCCCTTCGACCTTATATATGTTTGGCTGCAAATAATTAAACATATTAGGAAAAAATAACACAATTTTCAGGTTATCCGATCCAAAAAACCCTGAAAAAGATGTACAGCATGATATACAGTGTGTCCCAAAAAGTTTTATACAAATGAAGAAAAAGTTTATCTTCATTTCTTCTTGATAAAAAGTTCTGCATTACATGAAAATCCATAATCAAGCATCAAGAGTTTAAAATATTTGATGGTATACAGGGAAAATAATAAAACTAAATAAAAATTAAAAAATAAAGTGTGTTTAAATTTAAATACAGAGCAAGATATTAATTAAAAATGTTAAGAGGAACTAAAAAATATGTTCATTTATTTTCAGCCTAAAATTTGTAGTGATTTCGTTTTCTTTTATTCCATAAATAATCCAACAATTACTGACGTGTTTATTGGAGTTTTTTTTGAATTTTTAACTAGGAAGGTCACAAATCTAAACGTGAGCATAATTTTTTAGTTCCTATTAACATTTTCAATCAATATTTTGCTCTGTATTTATATTTAAACAAACTTTACTCTTCATTATAAATAATTATTTTTATTTTCCCTGTATACCATCAAATATTTTAAACTTTTGATACTTGAATATGGATTTCCATGTGATGCAGAACTTTCCTTTAAAATTTTTTTTTTTTGTAATATGTAAGATAAACTTTTTCTACATTTGTATAATATGTATGTAATATATAAAAATGGACTGTATTACTAAATTTGTTCTATTCTACTCTAAATGGCCGACGGTTTCTTCAAGAAGAAAGAATAATGACGTCGCCCCCACCCTGCTATCTTTTATGCCGCACTGTTACCAATGTTTAAGTTTCTTCCTTGAGATCGCTAACAAATCCATCGGACAAGTCTTTAGCATAACAACAATTTTTCATGACTAAACCAAGTGTCTATATTTTCAAGATCTGGGGACCCAGAAATGTGAAGAAATGCTAGAATCCTCGAATGTGATTCTTTCACGGACACCATATTACCCTTTAATAAACGAAGTTAAAAATAGGGAAAAATACATCAGACAATTAAATAATAAAGGCAGTCAATAAAAATCACTTACCGTAAATCGGCGGCACCATACGGAAAGCCATCGTATATCTCTAATTCGTTTCCCCATCGGCAATCTGAGGATTATATCCGTGTTGTTGTGAGCTTTTAGCACTGGCGGATCCCTAAAACAAAGCCATCAATTGCTGAATTTCATCCAGAAAATACTAGATAAATCCCGAACAACGAAAACATTAATTCCCAGCCTTGATTCACAAGCGCTCACTGTTTTTTTTTTAGATTGTTGTACTATGAAGTGGCTCAGACTTTTTATGTTAGCTTTTCACAAATTTTTATTCGATTATTATTAAACTAAATCCTGTTAACATATTTAGGCACACACTGCTTCAAAATTATAGAAATTATTCAAATCGATGATGGACCGATCGTAAGATTTTAACTGTCATTTGCTTGTGATAGCCTGGTTTATAGGGGTAGATCAATGCACTAATCGCTAAGAATAACTGAAGCATTAAAAACGTTGTTCCTAGGCTAAACAAAGAAAATTTGAGATAACAACATTGTGTCAAAATTTGAAGGGTTTATTTATAATATGAGTGAAACTATGAAGCATTTTTTTCAAAATTATTATTAGGATTACCAATCCTAAAAACATATATTTGTGTGTTTTTGAAGTTGGAACATTTATTTCAAAGGGTCATAATATTGTTTGTTACCTAATACAGCATATATAAAAATATTTAGACGTCAGGTGTAAAAAGAATTAATATTAAAATAAGCATCATAAACCGAGCTTTAAAGTACTTAGCAGTATCCGGTAGACAACCTATTTAAGGAGGGAAGCATGGTGAAATTTCAAGATTAAAAAACCAAAAGAGTTCAAGAGACTGTATCTCCTTTGTTATTTAAATCAAACAAATTATGGACAACTACAATCTGTTAAAAAAATCAAAATTTAGAGAATATCATATATATAAATTGTGTTCTTTAAGTCGAGCATTATTTTTACGATATAGTACTCACTAAATAGAATTGTACTACCAAGTGTACAAGTATGAAATACGGATTTTTTTTCTAAAAAAACATGTTAATTTCGGAAGAATGATAAAAAGTGCTTTATTCAAAGTATGCTCCATCGCTTGTTATACATTTTTCCCATCTTTCGGGCAATTTGTGAATACCACGCCAGTAAAAATCTTCCCCTTTTGCTGCGAACCATTCATCGAGCCATTTTTTCACATCTTCGTAAGAACCAAAGCGCTGCTCAGCAAGTGCGTGACCAATCGATGCAAACAAGTGGTAATCGGAAGGAGCCAAGTCTGGGGAGTAAGCCGCATGGGATAGAACTCTCAGCTGAGTGCTTCCAACGTGTCGCGAACTGGTTTTGCCATATATAATCGGTCAATTGTTGTTGGTAACGTTTAGTATTAACCGTTTCCCCAGGTTTTAACAGCTCATAATAGACCACGCCCCTCTGGTCCCACCAAACACAGAGCATCGTCTTTCTGCCAAAGCGATTCGGTCTTGCGCTCGATGTGGATGGTGCGCCTGGGTCTACCCATGATTTTTTTGCGCTTGGAATTCTCAAAATAAATCCATTTTTTAACCTCTGTAACTATACGATGCAAAAACGACTTCCTTTTGTACAGAGCGAGCAAAATGTCACACGTGTTTTTGCGCTTTTCCATTTGCCTGTCGTTCAACTCATGTGGTACCCATCTACCGGTCTTCTGAATCTTTCCCATCAATCGTAGCCGATTGGAAACAGCTTGTTGACTAACGCCCAATTGCTCGGCGAGTTGTTTTTGTGCTTGCAATTCCACATCTTCGTATTTTTCTGGCGGTTTTCCACGTTCCTTGTCTTGTCATCGAAGTCACCACTTTTGAAACGCCGAAACCATCGTTTACACGTATCGTGCGATGGAGCATGTTCACCATAAGCTTGTCGAAGTAATCGGTATGATTCAACAGCAGGTTTCTTCAAATGAAAACAAAAAATTAATGCTGTCCGCGAATATGCTCTTTGTTCGGTATAAATTTCGACATATTGAACACAACACTATGCACACATTTTTCAAATTTATCACTCGTGCGCGTCTGACACTTGTTGATGACACAACAAAATGGCGCAGTGTCAAATCTTTATAGCACAAACTGCATTGGTGCACCATCTTTTGTCTGAAATCCGCATTTCATACTTGTACACCTGGTAAGTATAGCCGAGAAAATTTGTATATAGTCAACATGTCATAGTGAATACAGTTAGAATTTTTTCTTTACAAAATCGTGGAGCGGTGGTTAGAAAGTTACAAGTAATAAATAGTAGAAGTTCTTCTTCCAACTACGTTGAGATTTTAGAATCTTTGGCACAGTAGTTCTAAAAACATTTCATTTTTGCACTCCATACGCGTTCACTAATCATGTTAGCATCATCAAAAACGTTGACTGACTCAATTATTGCTACCCATGATGCTCCTATGATTAGCGAAACGCGCGACGAGGACAAAAATAAAGTGTTTGGTGTACTGGTGATAACTGTTCTGTAGTTATTAATTTTTCAAACTTTTTGCAAGTTGGCAAATCAATTTTTAGTGTTCCGTACGGAACATGTATAAGATGACTTCGGTGTCTGTCTGTCTGTCTGTCTATCTGTCTGTCTATCTGTCTGTCTATCTGTCTGTCTATCTGTCTGTCTATCTGTCTGTCTATCTGTCTGTCTATCTGTCTGTCTATCTGTCTGTCTATCTGTCTGTCTATCTGTCTATCTGTCTGTCATACCCGATTTTCTCCGAAACTATTTGGCATAGAAAGTTGAAATTTGGTAATAATATAGGAATTGATGCCGTGTAGTTTTGAAAGTTAAATTTTAACTTAAGGGGTTAGTTTTGGAGGGTGAAATCGGAAGTGAAAAAAAAATTTTTTTACTAGGTCATCGAGTGTCGTGTCAAATGAAAGCTTGTGAAAACACGAGTAAAAAAAATATATTTATAATGTAATACCTGCTCACACTTTTTTTTGTATTATTTTTAAAAAATAGCGAAAAATCGCTGTCCCCCCACCTTATCTCGAAAAATACTTATCAAAAAGTTTTGAAAAAATTCTGGAATATTCTCCACGGGGTGTAGATTGAACGAAAATTATCACAAGTGTGAACGAAAATTATCACAATAATTTATCTGGTATATAAAAAAAAACAAAAAATTTCAAGGTCATTAGTTTTCAGTAAAGATTGGAAACAAACTTTGTTGAAAACTCATTTGCGGTGTGTTTTGGGAAGTCACTGATCATTTTATACCACCGTAATAGAATTTTTTATTTTAAAAGCAATCAACGAACGGAACACTAATTGTGCAAGTTGAACTTGCACTTGACCGGTTATTTACTAATATCAAATTTGACCTCACTACAACCTGGATATTTTAAAAATAATGAAAGTTGGAAAAACGAACCTTCCGTTTTTTTTTTAATTCTTAACATGGGCAAAATCATGTACTTTAGAAATAACTACAAAAAATTGATTTTTTTCTAAAATACACTGATGTGAAGATAATATTATATATTTTATTATGTAATTTTACCCGACGTCTAGTCTTCGTATCCACACAGGAAGACATTCTTTGCTGTTGTTTGTAATTTCGTAAAATCATTAACACCGCCAAAAAAAACAGCAAAAATCTATAATGAACAAAAAAAAGATGACACTTAAGTTTTGATTATTATTTTGATGAAGCACCAACTAAATTTATTAATCAAATAAATAATATCGAAATTGAAATACAGGGAAGTCTGCTTACGAACCCATTTATAGCGAATTTCCCGTTAAAATGAACTATTTTATAATGCACGAAAAAACTTCCATAAGGCCAATGCAAATTTTTATCGGTTATAACGAACCCGGTTATAACGAACTTCCTGATAAAGCGAACCAAATTTAGATGTTTCGTGCCCGTTTATAACGAACTTGCCACTCCCTGTGCTCGATGTCGCGCGACTTGATCTAGGGAATTCGCCGAAACTCGCTGGGAACCCCTATACTACATGTTTCCGCCGCGTCGCTAGGTCGAGCAGTATGATTTTCAATTCACTTGTATTATGTGGTTCTAATGCATATTTGATCAAAATAGCAAAGTGAATAATTAAGTTTTTATTTTAAAATGAGTACACAAAAACGTTAAAAGACAAACACGATATTAAGAGTAAGGAAAATAGAAAATGGAGTTAAACAAAGTGATGATTGCAAACAGTTGAATTTAACTGAATCTACGGTTTCTACCATATGAAAGAAGAGGCAATAAATATTATCAATCTATCATAAAAGAAACTTTAATTGTAAAAAATAAAATCCGGACAAGTGCAAGTTGAACTTGCGCAATTAGTGTTCCGTACGTTGATTGCTTTTAAAATAAAAAATTTTGTTACGGAGGTATAAAATGATCAGTGACTTCACAAAACACACCTCAAATGAGTTTTCAACAAAGTTTGTTTCCAATCTTTACTGAAAACTGATGACCTTGAAATTTTTGTTTTTTTTTATATACCCGATAAATTATTAAAGGTAATTTTCGTTCAATCTACACCCCGTGGAGAATACTCCTGAATTTTTTCAAAATTTTTTGATCAGTACTTTTTGAGATAAGGGGGGGACAGCGATTTATCGCGATTTTTTAAAAATAATACAAAGAAAAGTGTGCGCAAGTATTATATATATATATATATATATATATATATATATATATATATATATACATATATATACCACACTCGATGACCTAGTAAAATTTTTTTTTTTCCACTTTCGATTTCACCCCCCCAAAACTAAACCCTTAAGTCAAAATTTAACTTTCAAAACTACATGGCTCTGATAAGATCATCAATTCCTATATTATTACCAAAATTTCAACTTTCTATTACAAATAGTTTCGAAGAAAATCGGGTGTGGCAGACAGACAGACAGACAGACACCGAATTCATCTTATAAGTATTCCGTACGGAACACTAAAAAGTAAGAAAATCTACACATGACCAAGTCGATAAAGGACTCCTTAAATGGTTTAGTCAAAAACGACATGAACATGTTCCTATTACCAGCTATACTTTACAAGAGAAAGCTTTGGCGTAATTTCTTCGAACTGGCAGGTCAAAACATTTTATTGTCAACGTCAGCATGCGCGCCGTATAACATCCTACAACTTTTATTTAAACATTTTTTTGACACACTGATTAATAAATGCTGTGGAATCATTATTCCATACATATGGGGCACTCTGTATATATATGTATATATATGTATATATATATATATATATATATATATATATATATATATATATATATATATATATATAAATTGTTTAATTTACTTGCCCATCTTTAAATATTTTTTGAAGGTATTATTTTTTTATGACAAGTTTAATCTATAATTGTCAAAGAACGAAAAATAAACTAAACAAAACAAATTTAATGACTGAAGTAATAATTATAAATTAAAGTCCCTCTGTCAATGAGAACATTTAAAGAAATTTTATTTAATTAATAAAATCAGATAGCAAAATTACCACTCATGTTTATCCGTGCAATGAATAAAATTTACATATCACAAATAAACACTGTACCAAACGCCGACTATTTTCCCAATTGGGAAAATCAGATACTGAAATAGAAGTCTACATTACCGGCAGTTCATTGTGTCCATTTAAATGTAAATGAGTAACTATCATAGCTGTTGAATCTCCCCTTCGCGTTTGATTAAATATATGGCAGGGTAAGGGGTGCTGCCACCCTTTCGAACAGACACTCGATGGGTGGCGAATACTTAAATCATCAAACGGATACGGATATTACCATTAGGATAATTGGGGCTCTCCCCTTCTGAGTATTTGCGGGATATGCATTGAGGCATCGTTCAAAGTCTTGTTATGGTTAATTATGTGGTTTGACATCATGTGTTATACCCGTTAGAAGTTTAATAAAGTTACCTTACATCCTTTAAAATAGAGAACGAGTTTTTCTATCCTCATTTTAACTAAAGTTTGGATTAATATCTTCATAGCTTTTGCAATAGACTATACAAAAAGTGATTCAAAGTTTTTATAATTAAGACCAACATCAGTTATTTTTAAAATACGGAAACATATTTATGCTCCTTACAAAATTACTATATCTGTTTCTGCAAGAAATATTTCTACTTATTTTTGTGATAATGTGTGCAAATTACCTCTCTCTCAGTATGTATATATATATATATATATATATATATATATATATATATATATATATATATATATATATATTAGCCGTGCCTGGGGCTCCGCTCGCGTGGACTACAGACTTATAGTTAGGTTTAGAGCGTACTGGCGGCAATCTTCTTTTCGACTTCATTCACTATTATAGTCTCTGTTTATTCCTTATGTTACCTAACGTAATAAAATATTTACTAAAACCTAGCCAGAGAACGTCTGTATGAATTAAAATAAAAAACACGTAAATCGGATAAGTGATTTTCGAGTGATAAGCGCACTAACCGACAGACAGACAGAGAAACGTTGCGTTTTATATGTAGGGATATATATATATATATATATATATATATATATATATATATGTATATATATATATATATATATATATATATATATATATATATATATAATTCAGGTATATGTATCAAATAGCGAGGGATAAGAAATTGACCAATTCTGTGAAGATATAAACAAAGCATTGCTACACCACAGAACAAAATATAGCATAATATGGTAATCGGCAACTTCAATGTCAAAAAAAAGGTAAAATAGCGAATGCAAATGAGAAGAGTGTCGGAAAGTTTGGTTTGGGTACGAGAAACAGCAATGGAGGAATATTATTAAGTTTTGTCAATGAAAATAACTTGTACGGTATGAAAACATTTTTCCAAAAGCCAGAACATAGACGACGGACATGGCAAAGCCCAGATGGGATAACAAGGAACGAAATTGATTGTGTTTTATCAAATGACAAGGATATTGTAATAGTGACCATCGGATGCTCAGAGCAAAAATCAGAATAAATCTGAAGCAAGAGAGACGTAGATTGACAACGCATACAAAAATAAAGACGCCGACAGAAATAGTAAAACAAAACAGACGAATATCGGCAAGTACTGGAAAGTCATAGAGAACACATAGACTACCAAACAGAACTTGATGAACTAAACGCACAAATAACCAACCTACTTATGACTACAAAACAAATCTCAACATCGAAAAAGAAAAAACACAAAATCTAATGAAACAGAGAAGACTATTAAGAACTGATACTACAAGTGGCTTATTAGAACTGGCAGAAATAGATAAAGAAGTAAAGAAAAAGATCCGAGGAGACGTAGGACAGTACGGAAACTCAAAAATAGAAGTAATAAAAGTTGTAAATAACGATAACAAAGAGATCGCACAAATCCAAGAAATAAAAGAAATTACAGAAACATATTATCAAATACTATATGTCACGAAGAAATCGCCACTGCCCGGGAAAGAAGAAGGAAATAGTGATAAACGGATGAAATAATGAACGCTATACAACATATGCACAAGAACAAAGAATCAGGGGAAGATGAAATAACTATAGAAATGACAAGGTATGGAGGAGTATGGATAATACAGTCTTATCAAGCTGTATTTAACAGGTGCCTTATAGAAAGTAAAATACCAACACCTTGGATAAACGCCTCGGTTGGGCTTATCTTTAAAAAGGGGTGCAAATGTAAATAGAAGAATTATCAAACCATCAGCCTGTTATCGGTACTATACAAAATCCTCACTAGAATCAGAACATATAGAATAACTAACAACTTAGGCAGTTATACCACGTGAAGAAATGAGATTAAGACGGAGATACAGCAATTTGGATCATCTTCAAACAATTAGATTACTAGTGGAAAAAGCAAATGAATATAAGGTCACCTTGTACATAGCAATGGTTGACTATGAAAAAGCATCTCATTCGGTAGAGATATGGGCAGTCCTTAACGCCTTAAGTAATTGTAGAGTCGACGAAAGGTACACAACTCTTCTTGAACACATATATAAAAATGCTACGTCACAAAATAATGCTTGAAGAAAAAACAAATAAAATCTAAATTAAAAGAAGAATTAGACAAGACGACTCAATATCCCCAAAGCTGTTTACGTTAAGTGTAGAAGACAGTTCGAATCTCTAAAGTGGGAAAATAAAGGAATACTAATGCACGGTGAACGATTAAATCACTTAAAAGTTCGCAAATGATATCACTCTGATCGCCAACACAAAAGAAGAATTACAAGAAATACTGATAGAACTAAATAACAAGTCTCGAGAGATAAGTCTAAAAATAAACTTCACTAAAACCAAATATTTGATCAACAAAACTGTAGAACTGGAAGAGAAGGTGAAAGAATAGGAAGGGTACAAACATTCATATATTTAAGACAAAAAATCGAAATATCAAAAAATAATTTATAGGCTGACTTTGATAGAAGAATCTCGTTAGCTTGGTCTGCACTGCTTTCGGAAGGTTACAATCCACATTTAAATTGGACATCCCAAATACAATAAAAGCCAAAATGTTTGATCAATATGTACTGCTGTACTCCAAAATCTTATTCCTAACATCGAGATACGAAAAAGATCAAAGTGACAGATGTAATACAATTAATATGTATATTAAGGTGGAATTGGGCGGGGCATTTCGCAATGATGTAACAGATGGGCACGCTACATAGTTGAAAGGAGGCCTAGAAAACATAAAAGATGCAGAGGTAGACCACAGACAAAATGAACATACGACTTAAAAAGATTAACTGGACACGATTAAACGAAAAAAAGCAAACAACAGGATTTATTGGAGACAACTTGGGGAGGCTCACATCCGACTATGAATGGAGTAATGATGATGATGATGATATATATATATATATATATATATATATATATATATATATATATATATATATATATATATATATATATATATATATATATATATATATATATATATATATATATATATATATATATATATATATATATATATATATATATATATATATATATATATATATATATATACACAGTTTATACGCATGTACATTTTTTTTTATTAAGAATGAGCTGTCTAATTATTCGCTCATGTCAGATCCACTAAAAGGGCATAAAACTTATACCCGAACGAATTACTATAGAATTTAAAACTTCCACTTGTTCGGCTGACTTTTTTTTAACAGCATTACATTTCTTCTTCCTCCTTTGTACAGGCGCAATTGGATGTTTATTGCCGTCTTCACTTATCGCGTATTGTGAAGGTTTAGCTCCACCATCATCGGACTCCACCTATGCCTCTTCTTCCTACTGCTTATTTTAATTATTCGTATTCGTTACTATAGGCCTAATTGTGGTCTTGTCATTCAGTTTTTTTTTTACTGTTTTGTTAAACTGATGAAGTAGCTACTAAAGATCATCTTTATTCTCTGCTGTCAGCACGGCATTATCAGCAGAGCACAATATTTTATTTCTTTGTCTCCCATTCTATAGCCTCTCGGTTTGAGAACTTTTGTAACTGTTTCATTATGTTAAACAATAGTTGGCTTAAGGAGGCTTCTTGGCGAATTCCTCTTTCTACCGGTATTAGCTCTGTGTGTTCATCATTTAGTTTAGTTCCGATGTCGGTTCTTAAGTAAATATTTTCTATGATTTTAATGATGTTCAGTCCGTGTATTTCGTAAAAGGGATGTACTATGACTTCATCTAAGTCAATGAAATATATGAACGCTGGCCTAGAAAATTCTACTGATTTTTCAGCGAGTTATTTTAATATGAAAAATAACTTTATGAAATACATATACTCTTGTTTCTCTACCAGTGCAACGTCCTTTACTTGTTATTATCTTTATTGTTAGTTTTAAAATATGACCTTTTTATCTTGAGTTATGATTTTCTCGACTACAGTTGTTAGTTGTTGAAGCAGATTTTCTCCATCATACCTCAGAAGCTTTTTGAATTTTTTCTATTAGTTTTATGAAATACTATCTCTACAATGTTGATGCTTATGGATAATTTGTCACTTAATACTATCTCTGGTATTCACACTGTTTTTTTTTTCTTTCTGATAAGTTCTGTCAAATATTTCACCAATGTCTGTTATTGTTTTATCCGTTTCATTGGCTCTTGATTAAAAGCCATATCTCCTTTTGAAATCTGTGAAAGTAATTATTCATTCTTCGTGTAAAATCTCTCGGTGTTACCTTTTTATTGGTCTAACTAATAATATAGTTCTGTTAAGGACTGTTATAATTCTTATATAGTTCTGAATTTGTGCATTCAGATACTTTCGGTAGGTCTCCTTTTTCTTTTTGAATTTCTCTTTGATTTCCTTATAGGACCATGGTATTTTATTGTCTGCGGTTTTGTTGGTTTATGTTATGAACTCCTAGTGCTTCTTTTATTGTTTTTTTGCGAAATTTTACTTTAATCGGTATTAATATAACTTTTATAGTTGTATCCCCAAATCACTCGACTTTATTCTTTTTATTGGTTGTCCAGGTTTTATTTTCCTTTTGATGTTGACTTTAACTTTAATTTTCGCCGATAGTAAAATGTGATCGCTGTCTATATTAGAAGAGTTTGAAGTTCTGACGTTTATTGTTCGTAGAGGGTGGATTCATTTGTTAGTTAGAATGTAATATGTCGATCCTTGTTCCTAAGTAATACTATGTCTATCGTCAAAAAATGCGTTGTTTATGCTGAGTTTTTTTAGTATCTACAAATTGAGTATCAATTCTTCATTATCATTTAGTTCGGCCTCATTGAATATAGGTAATTATTTTATTACTTATGCCGACTTTAAAGTCACTCTTCTAGGGCCTCAAATGCCACTTCTTGAATATATTTTTTAAATTTTTCCCAGCTTCAATCAGCCTTTCGTAAATTTTGCCTTTTAATCAGCCTTGATATAACTGTTTCAAAGTTGTATCCCAAAGTAACTCAACGTTAATTTTTTGTACAAGTTGTGAACGTTTTATTTTCCTTGTGCTCTTGATATTTACTTTACTTTTCGGTGATATTAAGCCGAGATTGTTGTCTACATTGGCTGAGTTTAAAGTTTCGGCATTTATTATTTATAAAGAGTGGATATTTCTGTTAGCTACAATGTAATCTATTATTGATCTTTGTCCTCAAGTGTCCTAAAGATGTATTTATGTTGAGGTACATGGACAAAAAAAATATATTACTTATTCTGAGTTTGAGTTATTAAGTGTACAGAGATTGATCATCTATTAGCCATTATCAGGTAATTCTGCCTTATTGAATCTTTGCATTACTCCGGAAATTATTTCATAACATATTCGGACGTTAAAATCACCTTGAACTACGTTTAGCTCCTTGTGTGAAATTGACTCGATAATATCCTGGAGTTGATTAAAAAAGCTTTCTCGATCTTGTTTTAGTTTGTTGTATTCGGATGCGCACACAGATATCACACTTAATTTATGAGATTTTCTGTGCAACAATAATCAATATGTATGACGAGACATATTTGTAATATTTCATATGGTAAAAAACGTGTCTATAAAGAATGAAATATCATTTCATAGATGTCAATACTTTGAACTTTGGTGCTTGTAACTTGAGAATCTTGTTTAAACCAGATGGTGCACCATCACACACTTAAAACTCAGTTTTGCCAGTCATTTGAGAATTCTTGCTGAATAAATTGATTTCTCAAAGGGGCGATGTCAGTTGGCGATGGATTTTCTTTTGTGGAAATACCGCAAAACTAAGAATGACAGTCTTCTCTTCCCGGGACAATTAAAAAAACATCCTGTAAGAAATGGTAGCAAACACCGAAACAGCGTACCATCAGTGATCTTTACCAGGTGTACAAGTATGAAATGCGTATTTTTTTTCTAAAAAAACATGTTAAATTCGGAAGAATGATAAAAAGTGCTTTATTCAAAGTATGCTCCACGCTTGTTATACATTTTTCCATCTTTCGGGCAATTTGTGAATACCACACCAGTAAAAATCTTCCCCTTTTGCTGCGAACCATGCATCGAGCCATTTTTTCGCATCTTCGTTCGAACCAAAACGCTGCTCAGCAAGTGCGTGACCCATCGATGCAAACAAGTGGTAATCGGAAGGAGCCAAGACTGGTGAGTAAGCCGCATGGGGTATAACTTCCCAGCTGAGTGTTTTCAACGTGTTTCGAACTGGTTTTGCCGTATGTGATGGAGCATTGTCATGAAGACTTTGTGTTGACTCTTTCGGTATTCTGGCGTTTTTTCAAGCAGCGAACGGTTCAAATCGGTCAATTGTTATTGGCAACCTTCAGTATTAACCGTTTTCCCAGGTATTAATAGCTCATAATATACCACGCCCCTCTGGTCCCACCAAACACAGAGCATCGTCTTTCTGCCAAAGCGATTCGGTCTTGCGGTCGATGTGGATGGTGCGCCTGGGCCTACCCATGATATTTTGCGCTTAGGATTCTCAAAATAAATCCACTTTTCATCCCCTGTAACTATACGATGCAAAAACGACCTCCTTTTGTACCGAGCGAGCAAAATGTCATACGTGTTTTTGCGCTTTTCCATTTGCATGATTCAACAGCAGTTTTCTTCAAATGAAAACAAGAAATTAATGCTGCACGCGAATGCTCTTTGTTCGGTATAAATTGAAACACAACAACACAACACTATGCACACACGTTTCCAATTTATCACTCGTGCGCGTCTAAACTTGTTGATGACACAACAAAATGGCGCAGTGTCAAATCTTTATAGCACAAATTGCATTTGGTGCACCATTTGTGGTCTGAAATCCGCATTTCATACTTGTACACCTGGTAATTCCGCCTGTAGCTTAGAAGAGTGTTGGGAAAGTAATAATTCACATTTAGATGACATTAGTTTTTAGAAATAATTGTCCAAGGATGGTAGTGTGATATACAATTATAGTTTGTCTCATTGGCCAATTTATTTTGCACTTAAATAAGTTAAATAAATTGTATTGTGGAACACTTTGTATATCGGATTTTAGAGCAATTAGATCAGGTTCGATTTTTTCTTTTTGTTGATTTATTAACGTTTTTCAGGCAATGTACTTATGCAAGAAGTTCCGTAACTTCTTGCATAAGTACCAATAAATTTTGTTCTTTTATTTGTCAATCCTAGCCCGACTGACGAGCCGTGATACGATGAAACGTGTCTCGGGATGGATTTGACGAATAAGAGAACAGTGGGTAAACTACTGAAATATGGGCTTCGTCCGTTTTCGTTTATTTTACATTAACCACATATACCTGAAGAGGATCCCTCGAAAAGCGCTGCCTGCTTCTAAGCGTTGACCGTGTCAAAAACTCTGTCGGTTCAAAAGCTGCTGTGTCAGCTTTCGAGAGAGTATTAGGTATACGTCCTTAGTACTTGTATCCTACTATCGGGTTCACGAACAATAATGATATAGAATTTCAAATCATGAGTGGGAAAAATCACTTTAATCTATAAACCAACAAGTTCAGTTTTTTTCTATGATAATAAATAGAACATTTCTTTCTTTTATAAGATTTCTTAGTCCGTTAAAAGGATTTAAACAGAACTCCCAATAACAAAGGAAAATAGACTACAGACTCTTTTCAACTTATTTTCAAGTTGTTTTATACAACATGAAACTTAACAGGGTAATGTTACTATAGTTACACCCTAATCAGCTTATGTTCCTAGCACCGATAGCTAAACCTGTTTAATGAAAGAAAATAGGTCTTCAAGGGGATAAAGAACTTAATATCTCATAGGCGCAGGAAAATTTGCTCTATAGTTTGCATATAGAACTGAAAATTATATATAAATAAGAATTAATTATTTTAAAAACCAAAAATCCAGCTATGAGATTAGTTAGCTAAGAAGAATAAAGAAGATAGCAGTTCACTGAAAAAATTTTGTGTACTGGTTAGAAGCAACAGTCGAGATACTTCTTGTTTTATTTTGTCCCGGTTTTGAAATTCTACGTATAGAGTGCCCCATAAATAAATTTAAATTGAATTAGCTTATTTTGCTAATGCAAATCAGTGCTTAGAAATTTAGTTACTATGGAGCATTTCACCAGAGCGGTGGTAAGGGAGTTTTTATAAGAACAACAATTTAGCAGCCGCAAACATGGGGTGCATTCGAGTGCTAGTTTGCGAGAATTCCTCTCCATAAACAATAAAGTACCGTAAAATTTAGCTGGGACAAGAATTAAAGTCGGCTAATGCTCAGAGGCTTAAGCTCAAAGTTGTTAGTCAAATGTTTTTTTTTTCAACATTTATCAACATTTTATTCTCGGACGAAGCACATTTCCACTAATAAATAGAATTGTCGTTGTTAGAGTCCGACAAATCCAAAACTACGGCATTACAAGCTTTTACATTTCCCTAAAGGGACGGATTAAGCCACAATATTGGTACGTGAAATAATGGGGCACATACTGTTTTGAGGATCATAGAGATCGTACAACTGTTTTGAAACGATATGTGGAGATATTAAAGAATTCCACCACATCCCCCAGATAAATTTATTTCCAACAGAGGTGACATAGGATAGCCTCCGCATGGCCCTGATTTGACGCACGTGGTTTTTTTTTGTGGGAACATCTCTAAAGTTTGCATAAACAATACTCGCTTCCTCGATCCATTAAAAGAAAATATCTGGCAAGAAATGGCAGCGACCATGGACACTACGCGGCTATGTCGCTCGCTTAAAAGAGAACCGGTTCCCGTTTAAATGGCATTATTTTTAAGAAAGAATTTTCGAGAAACTGTAGTTTACATTGTACGATAAAAGTCTTTTTCAATTGTCAATTTGTTTTTCTATAAATACTCAAAAGCTGTCGAGTTTAGAAATAGACAATGTTACGCAAATTATGTTTTGACTAATAATAGGGCTCACGTGGTTAAAAATATATTGAGTGCTCAATTTAAAACAAAAAATCACTATAACTGTGACTTATCCTGTATACCCTGGTTAAAACTTGTAAAACTATTTTTAGTGTGCCATACGGAACACTTATAAGATCACTTCGACAGTATTTGACAAAGAAAGTTGAAATTTGGCACTATTATAGGAATTGATGGCCTCATCAGAGCCGTGTAGCTTTGAAAGTTAAATTTTGGCTTAAGGGGTTAGTTGGGAGGGTAAAATCGGACGTGAAAAAAAAATTACCAGGTCATCGAGTGGAGTGTCAAATATATATAATGTAAGACTTGAGCACACTTTTCTTTATATTATTTTTAAAAAATTGCGAAATATCGCTGCCCCCCCTTCTCAAAAAGTAAATTTTGAAAAAAATTTGGAACATTCTCCACAGGGTTTAGATTGAACGAAAATTGTCACGAGTGCATTACCTTTAATAATTTATCTGGTACCTAAAAAAAACCAAAAATTTCAAGGTAATCAGTGTTTAGTAAAAATCGGAAAAAAACTTTGTTGTAAACTCCTTTGTGATGTGTTTTGTGAAGTCACTGATCATTTTAACAAAAGCAACGTACGGAACAAACACTAATTGCGCAAGTCCAACTTGCATTTAATCGATTTATATATATATATATATATATATATATATATATATATATATATATATTATATATATATATATATATATATATATATATATATATATATATATATATATATATTATATATATATATATATATATATATATATATATATATATATATATATATATATGTATATATATATATATATATATATATATATATATATATATATATATATATATATATATATATATATATATATCCTAAGATATGAAAATAGTTGGGGAACTCGGCAAGGGGGCACAAACAGATGTTCACACAATATTCATTTAGGCAATATTTCGGTCCTAGGTTGGTACCTTCATCAGGGCACAAACTGAAAAAGAGATAATGAAGCAACTAATAACGAAAGTCGGGCGTAGAAAATTAGTATTGTTAAAATTTAATTTTTAATTTTAATTTATAATTTTTAATATATCTATATATATATATATATATATATATATATATATATATATATATATATATATATATATATATTTTATATATATATATATATATATATATATATATATATATATATACATACATACATATATATATATATATATATATATATATATATATATATATATATATATATATATATATAAATGGTTCACTATTCAGTATCTAAATCTATTTATTTGTACGTACGCCAATGAAACTTGCTATAAAATAAATAATAAAAGATTTTATTGTAAAATTAAATTAAACAGCATTGATTTTCTTCAACAAGCCTTTATAATTATTCTTAATATTATTATGTTTCTTTTACAAAGCTTTCGTTAATGAACTCGCCAATTTAATATCCTTGTAAAATTTTCGTTGATTTTTAATTTAGACAGATTAACTATTATTAATTAAAATAACAAACAAGCTTAAGTGAATTTTTAATGTTTAGGTATATTTTTACTGTCTTATTTCTAACATAATTCAGTGGCGCGGCTAGAAATTATTTTTAAAAAGTAACATAGTCATATTACAGAAAATATTGTCAATTATAAGTGCTAAGCTACCAATAACGTGTTTAGAATGAAATATAAATTCTTGCTTGATAAAATCGTCAGCCCCTACAGTCAGGAAAGCCTACGCCCCTCCTCTCCCACGCCATACCTTCAGTTCATATATCTTAAGTTCTCCCAACACATTTATATAAAACCCTTAACTAGGCTAGTTAATTGTCTCTGACACGTATATATTTTAAAAAATACAATATATAAACTCATTTTTAGTGTTCCGTACGGAATACTTATAAGATGACTTCGGTGTCTGTCTGTCTGTCTGTCCGTCCGTCTGTCTGTCTGTCACACCCGATTTTCTCCGAAACTATTTGTCATAGAAAGTTGAAATTTGGTAATAATATAGGGATTGATGGCCTCATCAGAGCCATATAGTTTTGAAAGTAAAATTTTGACTTAAGGGGTTAATTTTAGGGGGGTGAAATCGAAAGTGAAAAAAAAATTTTTCTAATAGGTCATCGAGTGTGGTGTCAAATGAAAGCTGGTGAAAACACGAGTAAAAAATATATATGTAATGTAATACCTGCGCACACTTCTCTTTGTATTATTTTTAAAAAATCGCGAAAAATCGCTGTCTCCCCACCTTATCTCGAAAAGTACTAATCAAAAAATTTTGAAAAAATTCTGGAATATTCTCCACGGGGTGTAGATTGAACGAAAATTATCACATTACCTTTAATAATTTATCTGGTATATAAAAAAAAACAAAAATTTCAAGGTCATCAGTTTTCAGTAAAGATTGGAAACAAACTTTGTTGAAAACTCATTTAGGGTGTGTTTTGTGAAGTCAGTGATTATTTTATACCACCGTAACAACATTTTTTCTTTTAAAAGCAATCAACGTATGGAACACTAATTGTGCAAGTTCAACTTGCACTTGACCGGTTATTTAAACAATCATTGTATAGTAGTAATAGCTGTAAGCTACCTAGTAATTTAATAAACGATTCTGGATTCTAAGATCGCCAGCGTTTCGACTTTAATTATTAATTTTTATCAAGGCTATTGATAGCGTAGAGCTTTTTTGTCGAGTTCGAACTAAAAAGAAACCTCACATGGAATAGAAGCTTTCATGATCTTGATTAGAGGAGAAATCGTAGTTCTTGGGATTTTACCGTATCAATTTGGAATAACATTTCAACAACTGTTTGACTGACTAGCGCACGGGCAGACAGTGCGACGTGCGACACATAAAGTATAATATGTTCCAAGTCTAAAATAGATATTTTAATTCTTCGGGAGTTATCGTGCCAATAGACCAAAATACAGATTGACAGAGTGACGGAATTTGCGGATCGTGTTTTTCATGAGCTAAGGAAGAAACACAAAAATCTGAGATTTTTGTATTTCCTCTCATAAATTTTACAATTTTTATTGTAAGCTCTCAATAATGCGTTTAGGGGCTATAGAGAAAATGTATTTTTAGTGTTCCGTACGGAACACTTATAAGTTCACTTCGGTGTCTGTCTGTCTGTCTGTCACACCCGATTTTCTCCGAAAGTATTTGACATAGAAAGTTGAAATATGGCACTAGTATAGGAATTGATGGCCTCATCAGAGCCGTGTAGTTTTGAAAGTTAAATTTTGACTTAAGGTGTTAGTTTTGAGGGGTGAAATCGAAAGTAAAAAAAAATTTTTTTTACTAGGTCATCGAATGTGGTGTCAAATGAAAGCTTGTGAAAACACGAGTAAAAAAATATATATATAATGTAATACTTGCGCACACTTTTCTTTGTATTATTTTTAAAAAATCGCGAAAACTCGCTGTCCCCCTACCTTATCTCGAAAAGTACTGATCAAAAAGGTTTGAAAAAATTCTGGAATATTCTCCACGGGGAATAGAGTGAACGAAAATTATCACGAGTGATGATACCTTTAATAATATATCTAGTATATAAAAAAAATTTCAAGGTCATCAGTTCTCAGTAAAGATTAGAAACAAACTTTGTTGAAAACTCATTTGGAGTGTATTTTGTGAAGTCACTGATCATTTTATACTACCGTAACAAAATTTTTTATTTTAAAAGCAATTAACGTACGGAACACTAATTGTGCAAGTTCAACTTTATTTGAAAAATAAAGATTTTTGAGATTAGACTGAGTGAATTTGAAATGATTTTCCGATGTTTCGCTTACAACTACAGGTGGCATTTTCATGGACCTTTACTTTTCCAGATTAGAACAGTGAATTCAGTGTTCATTCAGTATTCTAATCTCGAAAAGTAAAGAGCCCTGAAGATGCCTCGTGCAATTGTAAGTGAAATGTCGAAAAGTTACTCCAAATTGACACATTTTAGTCCAAAAACTATTATTTTACAAAACCTAGATAAAAATAACCGGTCAAGTGCAAGTTGAACTTGCACAATTAGTGTTCCGTACGTTGATTGATTTTAAAATAAAAATTTTTCTTAGGGTGGTATAAAATGATCAGTGACTTCACAAAACACACCCCAAATGAGTTTTCAACAAAGTTTGTTTCCAATCTTTACTGAAAACTGGTGACCTTGAAATTTTGTTTTTTTTTTCTATATCAGGTAAATTATTAAAGGTAATGATAATATTCGTTCAATCTATACCCCGTGGAGAATATTCCAGGATTTTTTTAAAATTTTTTGATCAGTACTTTTCGAGATAAGGTAGGGAACAGCGATTTTTCAGGATTTTTTAAAAGTAATACGAAGAAAAAAATGTGCGCAAGTATTACATTATATACATATTTTTTACTCGTGTTTTCACAAGCTTTCATTTGACACCACACTCGATGACCTAGTAAAAAAATTTTTTTTTCACTTCCGATTTCACCCCTCAAAACGAATCCCTTAAGTCAAAATTTATGTTACGGTGATATAAAATGATCAGTGACTTCACAAAACACACCCCAAATAAGTTTCAAAAAGTTTATTTCCAATCTTTACTGAAAATTGATGACCTTGAAATTTCTGTTTTTTTATATACCAGATAAATTATTACAGGTAATGCACTCGTGATAATTTTCGTTTAATCTACACCCCGTGGAGAATATTCCAGAATTTTTTCAAAATTTTTTGATAAGTACTTTCTGAGATAAGGCGGGTGGACAGCGATTTTTCGCGATTTTTTAAAAATATTACAAAGAAAAGTGCGTGCAAGTATTACATTATATATATTTTTTTTTACTCGTGTTTTCACAAGCTTTCATTTGACACCACACTCGATTACCTAGTAAAAATTTTTTTTTTTCACTTCCGATTTCACTCCCCAAAACTAACCCCTTAAGTCAAAATTTAACTTTCAAAACTACATGGCTCTGATGAGGCCATCAATTCCTATATTACTACCAAATTTCAACTTTCTATGACAAATAGTTTCGGAGAAAATCGGGTGTGACAGACGGACGGACAGACGGACAGACAGACGGACAGACACCGAAGTGATCTTATAAGTGTTTCGTACGGAACACTAAAAAAACGATCAAGTATAAGTTAGACTTGCGCAATTAGTGTTCCGTACGTTGATTGCTTTTAAAATAAAAATTCTTGTTACGGAGGTATAAAATGATAAATGACTTCACAAAACACACCCCAAATGAGTTTTTTTTTCCTATCTTTATTGAAAACTGATAACTAAACCAGATAAATTATTAAAGGTAATGCACTCGTGATAATTTTTGTTCAATCTACTCCCTGTGGAGAACATTCCAGAATTTTTTTAAAATTTTTTGATCAGTACTTTTCGAAATAAGGCGGAACAGCGATTTTTCGCGATTTTTTAAAAATAATGCAAAGTAAAGTGTGCGCCGGTATTATATATATTTTTGAATTCGTGTTTTTACAAGCTTTCATTTGACACTCCACTCGATAACCTAGTAATTTTTTTTCACTTCCGATTTCACCCCCCAAAACTAACCCCTTAGGTGAAAATTTAACTTTCAAAACTACAAAGCTCTAATGAGGACATCAATTCCTATTTTAGTGCCAAATTTCAACTTTCTATCTCAAATAGTTTCGGAGAAAATTGGGTGTGACAAACAGACAGACAGACGGCAGTCACCGAAGTTATCTTATAAGTGTTCCGCATAGAACACTAAAAACATGTAATATAAATGTAATTTAGTTAATTGAACCCATTATTAACAGCTTAGAAAAAGAATAAAATTTATAAAACTTACCCATTTTTATATTTCTTCCCGTTTTAGCATCTCTAGGCCACGAATTAAGATATCTATTTTAAATTTGGTATACAAATATTACTTTAAGAAGGAATGTAAGTTTGAGGAGATATATAAAACGTCCAAGTTCCGTTCCTGTCTGTGCGATGGCCAGTCAGACTGTTGGCGTAATAACAAACCGAGTAATCGATTTCAAAATTGGTACACGTATAATACTTGAAGCAGGAAAAAATCTCTTTTTGAGCGAGATTGCTTTTTGAGGAGGTAAAAATGACGAAAGTCGATAAATTTTGCGTTATGAGAATTTTTCCTAGTCGTCGACTACAGTCATGAATACATCTTAAGCAGTATTATTTATAGAACAACATATAAAGCGTTAAAAGTTCACGGGGAGTCGGTTAGACGAGCATATTTTTAGTGTTCCGTACGGAACACTTATAAGATCACTTCGGTGTCTGTCTGTCTGTCGGTCTGTCTGTCTGTCGGTCTGTCTGTCCGTCTGTCTGTCACACCCAATTTTCTCCGAAACTATTTGTCATAGAAAGTTGAAATTTGGTAATAATATAGGAATTGATGGCCTCATCAGAGCCATGTAGTTTTGAAAGTTAAATTTTGACTTAAGGGGTTAGTTTTGGGGAAATCGGAAGTGAAAAAAAAAATTTTTATTAGGTAATCGAGTATGGTGTCAAATGAAAGCTTGTGAAAAGACGAATAAAATATATATATATATATATATATATATATATATATATATATATATATATATATATATATATATATATATATATATATATATATATGTATATATGTATATATATATATATATATATATATATATATATATATATATATATATATATATAATGTAATACTTGCGCGCACTTTTCTTTGTATTATTTTTAAAAAATCCCGAAAAATCGCTGTCCACCCGCCTTATCTCGAAAAGTACTGATCAAAAAATTTTGAAAAAATTCTGAAATATTTTCCAGGGGGTGTAGATTGAACGAAAATTATCACGAGTGCATTACCTTTAATAATTTATCTGGTATATAAAAAAACAAAAATTTCAAGGTCATCAATTTTCAGTAAAGATTGGAAACAAACTTTGTTGAAAACTCATTTGGGGTGTGTTTTGTAAAGTCACTGTTCATTTTATACCACCGTAACAACATTTTTTATTTTAAAAGCAATCAACGTACGGAACACTAATTGTGCAAGTTCAACTTGCACTTGACCGGTTATTTTATTTCTACATCCTCTTTCCGATGGATATTGAAAATATCGTTCCATAAGAAAAAATGCTTTATTTATTAGGAGATCTTTTTATGAAATCTCTGCCCCCCTCTCTGCCACCTAATCTTAAATTAGGAGTAAGTTTTTAAAATCTGATTATATAAAAAGGTTTTTTTTGTGAAAACTCTCCCCCCTCCCCAGGTTTTCTACTTCCTGTGCTAAAAGGAAGTATTGTATCAAGGAAAAAATCACCCTTCATGATTTCATAGTACTAAATATGTACTACCCCATTTTCATCAGTTTCTCCAGTACAAATTTGATACACACATAGAAGTTGTGATAGGAAAAAATCTTGAGCGATATCACTTGAATGGAACAAAGATTTTTTTAAACCAAATTAACTATAGGAGAACATATAAGGGTCTAAAGGATTAATATTTCGAATATATAATATTCGAGTGGCTGGCCGTGGCTCGGTGGCGTAGTACTTTGCTACTGTGCAGAAGGTCGAGGGTTCAATCCCGCAGGTCGGTATAATTATTTATTAATTTATTTAAGTATATTTGGCCTAGTCACGTGCATAGGTAGTAGTTGTTTGCAGAAATGCAAATAACGTCCGTGGCAGCACTACCGCGTTGTTTAAAAGGTGCCGTAAAATACAAAAATGTATGTTTCGGAACTTAGACAACGTTGGCGGGTATTACGACATCCTCGCCGATATCTTTGGGAAATGGAAAAAGAGTAAAATCTCTACTGAAGCGGGAAGGTGAGCGATAAAAAAAAAACGTCTATTTTAGGATTCTTGGAGCCGGAGGATCTGGAAAACATGTTATTTTTCATTAACGCCTCAACCTCCTTAAGTGTATAATCGCTATATAAACCAACAATTATTCTTAAACTCATTAAAGCAGCTTAAAATATAGAAGTTTAAGAGTTCTTTATTTCTAAAGTAGATAAGATAACATCCGAATTTGAAACTTTACATTTTAGAATGTTATATGAAATTTTGATTGTATTGTTAATTGAATGCTCCCCATCTCTTTCAGACATAGTCGATGTTTTCAATTCTACATAGCCCTTCAAATCGAATGTCGCCTTTTTATTTGCAAGAATTGTGCCTAGGTAATTAAATTAATTCCAACAATTTCGCTTAGGCATTTTTACTTTCCGTTCTAAAGAAAATTACTGTATTTGTGAATAAATCAAAAGCCGAGATTTTTACTTCTCTTCGTGTTTTAGGGTTCCTAGACAACGGAAAACATAATCACTCATTTCTGTAAACTTTGTCTGTCCGTTTATAGGTCTGTCGGTATGTCGATCTACTGCGCACGAACGAAATAAGATATTGATTTCGAACTTGGTACATAGATACTATCTAACGACATGATAAAGCCCATAGTTTTTTGAACTATATCGCTTAAGACGAAGATAATGAGAGGGGTAGGGGTAGATAAATTTTGTATGGTTTTCCTAGTAATATGATAATTTTTCCTGGTTTTTAGCTGAGACAGTAAACAAATATTTTGCCTAAATATTTATTATAAAATATAAATGGGATGGGGCAGGAGATTATAGGGGTTATTTCGGAAATATAGAGCAATAAATGTTTTTTCAAGGTTTTTAGAGTCGGGTATTCAAAAACTAGGTTATTTTTTCATTATTTTCAATTTTATCTCGAGAAAGGGGTGCAAGTGGTGCGTGGTGTCGTTAAATATTGTATAGTTTTAATAGTACTCGTATTTTGAGAATTCTTACAGGTTTTTTTGGTTGATGTAATTAACATATTATTTAAAGTAAACTATACAAGGAGTGTATGCGTTGGTGTAGGAGAGGAATTAGAAGGACTACTTCATATATATCGTGCTCTATGCCCTTTTCAAGGAATATGAAAATTAAGTTATTTTTTCATGATTCTCAAACTTAATTGGAAAAGGGGGTAAAAGAAATGGGAGAATCTTATATGGTTTCATTAGTATTATGAGAATTTTTCCAGGTTTTTTGAATGTGAGAATGGGCAAATGTTAAGCATAATCTATAATATATATACCAGGTGTACAAGTGTGAAATGCGGATTTTTTCTCTAAAAAAACATGTTCGGAAGAATGACAAAAGTGCTTTATTCAAAGTATGCTCTATCGTTTGTTATACATTTTTCCCATCTTTCGGGCAATTTGTGAATACCACGCCAGTAAAAATCTTCCCCTTTTGCTGCGAACCATTCATCGAGCCAATATTTCATATCTTCGTACGAACCAAAGCGCTGCTCAGCAAGTACGTGACCCATCGATGCAAACAAGTGGTAATCGGAAGGAGCGAAGTCTGATGAGTAACCGCATAGGGTAGAACTTCCCAGCTGAGTGCTTCCAACATGTCGCGAACTGGTTTTGCCGTATGTGATGGAGCATTGTCATGAAGAAAAATGACTTTGTGTTGCCTCTTTCAGTATCCTGACCCCATTTTCAAGCAGCGAACGGTTCAAATCGGTCAATTGTTGTTGATAACGTTTAGTATTAACGATTTCCCCAGGTTTTAACAGCTCATAATAGACCACGCCCCTCTGGTCCTTATGATTTTTTGCGCTTGGAATTCTCAAAATAAATCCACTTCTCATCCCCTGTAACTATACGATGCAAAAAAAAACGACTTCCTTTTGTACCGAGCGAGTAAAATGTCACACGTGTTTTTGCGCTTTTCCATTTGCCTGCCGTTCAATTCATGTGGTACGCATCTACCGGTCTTCTGAATCTTTCCTATCTCTCGTAGCCGATTAGAAACAGTTTGTTCAACAATGCTTGCAATTCCACATCTTCGTTTTTTTTTTGGCGGTTTTCCACGTTCCTTGTCTGCAACATCGAAGTCACCACTTTTGAAACGCCGAAACCATCGTTCACACATATCTTGCGATGGAACATGTTCACCATAAGCTTCTCGAAGTAATCGGTATGATTCAACAGCAGTTTTCTTCAAATGAAAACAAGAAATTAATGCTGTCCGCGAATGCCCTTTGTTTGGTATAAATTTCGACATATTGAACACATTGGTGCACCATTTGTTGTATGAAATCCGCATTTCATACTTGTACACCTGGTATTTAAAAAGCAACGTCTCTCTATCTGTCTGTCTATCTGTCTGTCTGACCATTAGTACGCTTATCACTCGAAAACCACTTATCCAATTTACGTGTTTTTTTTAAACATTCATATGTTCTCTGGTCAGGTTATGGGATATATTTTATTACATCAGGTAACATAAGGAATAAGCAGTGACGAAAATAGTGAATGAAGTCGGAAAAAAGTTTGCCGCTAGCGCGTTCTCTTGCAATACACTGTCTAAACCATTAAATATGGAACAACATCATGTAGCAAGAAATATAGTATATAAAATGCAAGGTCTCTCTGTCTGCCTGTCTGTCCGTTAGTGCGCTTATGACTTGAGAACCACTTATCCGATTTATATGTTTTTTTTTTAATTCATACATTAGTTCTCTGGCCCGGTTATCTATAATTTTTTATAATATATATATAAAATGCAACGTCTCTTTATCTGTCTGTCTGTTTATCCGTTAGTGCGCTTACCACTCAAAAACCACTTATCCGATTTACGTGTTTTTTTTTTTTAATTCATACATTTGTTCTCTGGCGAGGTTATCTATAATCTTCTCTAATATATATATATATATATATATATATATATATATATATATATATATAAAATGCAACAGCCCTCTGTCTGTCTGTCTGTCCTTTAGTGCGCTTATCACTCGAGAACCACTTATCCGATTTACGTGTTGCTTTTTTTAATTCACACATTTGTTCTCTGGCCAGGTCACCTATAATCTTCTATAATGTATATAAAATGCAACCACTTTTAGCACAAGCCTATCCTCTGGATTACTTTTTTTAATAACATCTTAGAATAAATTACATTCACCATTTTTTTTCCCAAGAGCTATATGTAAAATATAATAAGAATTGCAAGGATGGGAAGACTTCTTTACATATCCTATTCTACATAAAAATTTGACTATTTGTCCTCCGTATGGCTATTAGTTTCGATATTTTAAGTTTTTTGATTTAGCAGGACATTTTTCGAGTGTCAGAAATTATACTTGGCAAAGGCTAACACTGTCTTTCACTTCTTGTTGAGCTAAATGTAACCTTCTAAGAAAGGCAGTAAAGAAAAAGTCAAATCCAATTAAAAACTATATTTAAAAAGGACCCTAAATGACAGTCTTTGATGAATAAACCTTTTCATACATAATTACGCTTTTGATAACAAGTAATAAACTCTAAAAGCAAGTCCCGTTCCGTCCAAGCCACAGCCATGGGGCGTCTTTTATTTTCGCTACGAAGCACGTAAACGTTAAAACGAAAGAGGGTGGATGTCATTAAAGCAGATTAAATTCTCAGCGTAATAAATGATATTGAAAGTTTGAAACATCCCATACAATCATCGCACAACTGATGACATGGCAACTTGGGAGCATCGAGGGTGAACAAAAAAGGACCGTTAAAAGCTTGAAACAAATAGGTCGAAACTGAATGAAAAATAAGGTATCAAATAGTAATTGACATATATTTCTTAGAAAAATTTATATTGGATTATTATGTTATATATTATTAACCATATCTCAATGAAATCTGACAGCAAAAAAGTTCCTGACGCTGTTAAAAAACTCGTCTTCGTACTCAAAAAATGTATCAACGAACACTGGTTTTAACAGTTTTTGTAACTTATCCCACAGAAATTAATAATTTCTTCCTATTGTAAACGTGCTGCAGGTCTGACGATACTTAAAAAAATGCAAAAGGCCATGCCAAACAATAATCCATCAATTGTATTGCTTTCGGTAATATCGAAGGTTATGAAAAGGCTAGCAATCAGCCTCTTTTATTATATATGGAGGGATTTAATATTATTAAAGACCACCAATACGGCCTTCCTAAGCAAATATTAACGGTAGATCTCATATATATATATATATATATATATATATATATATATATATATATATATATATATATATATATATATGTATATATATATATATATATATATATATATATATATATATATATATATATATATATATATATATATATATACAGTAAAATCGTTTATTATATTAAGAGAGGTGAACCCTTAAGTCAATTAGAGACACTCCTAATAGTTTTTAATAGTTGAAATTTATAAAATCAGTGGATAACGTAATATAAAAAAATATTGCCACGCCATCTAATATACATGAGTGAGAGAGACAGGGAGTTTTTCAGGCGATTAGAAGAGAGATGCCGAACCACCCTCAGCTGTAAAAGACATAACCTCTTTTTTTCCTCCTGAAACATGCTGAAAAATAAATATTTTTTTTTCATAACATATCACAAATTAGTAATGCAAAAAGTGCTTTGCTAATATTTTGTGACAATTATTTTCTCTTACAGTTCTATTAATCGAGGAAGAATTGTATTTATGTTGTGTGTAACTATCATATCTAATTTTTAACCTGTATCGATTTGTTTAATGTATTTCTTGCTATGAAAAATTTAATTTTTGTTCCTTATATATTTTTGTACGGATAGTCGATTGCTTTGTTAAAATACGATTCAGGATCAATCGGACAGGGGCGTCGATGATTTTGAAATAAAGTTTCAGTCTTTCTTGAGTTAGTTTTACGTGTTATTGCTTTTGCTACAGAGATGCGATTGTGATTTTCATAACACCCTATATTTATATTTATATATATATATATATATATATATATATATATATATATATATATATATATATATATATAAATATATATATAAATATATATATATATATATATATATATATATATATATATATATATATATATATACATACATATATACATATATATATATATATATATATATATATATATATATATATATATATATATATATATATATATATATATATATACATACATATATACATACATATATATATATATATATATATATATATATATATATATATATATATATATATACATATACATATACATATACATATATATATATATATATATATATATATATATATATATATATATATATATACATATACATATACATATACATATACATATACATATACATATACATATACATATACATATATATATATATATATATATATATATATATATATATATATATATATATATACACTACAATCCCGATTATCCGAAACAAACTGTTAAAAAGCAAATTATGTTCCCATTAAACGAAAAAATCCCCATTATTCAAAACAGGCGATGAGTGGTTTCCTTAACACGTCGGAGACTCCCCGAAGTCTAGAATTTCACCGCTGTCTATGATTTGGTTACTCGACGAGTGTTATAACTTACTCATTACGTCTATTATTATCGCAGAGGTAACAGTTTCGTTTTAATATATATTTTACAAAATGAAGCGTCATAATAATAAGCGTAAACGTGTTGTTATTACCTTAAAAGAGAAACTTGAAGCAATTCAACGTTTAGATAATGGTGAACTTCTTAAAAATATAGCGAAGGATTTAGATGTAGCAGTGAGTACTGTTTCAGAGTGGAGAAAAAATCGCGAAAAAGTTGAAAAATGGCGTAGTGTTTTGTCATCGCCCACACAGGCACGAAAAAGTATGAAAAGCGGTGAATTCTTTTTTTTTATGGGTCTAGCACACGTGCACCAAAAAGTGGATGATTCTTTATTTTTATGGTTTACACAGAATCGAGAACGTGGAATACCAGTTTCAGGAACAATTTTAAAACATAAGGCAGAGTTTAAGCGAAGAGTTGCCGGTTACTGAAGCGCCTGCAAATTTTTCTGCAAGTGATGGATGGCTAGACAGGTGGAAAAAAGACATGGTGTACGTCAACTGAAAGTTTGTGGAGAAAGATTGTCAGCTGTTATCTGCTGCAAAAAAAATTTGCAGAAAATTTTGAGGAGCTTATGAAAGAACACGGTTTACAACCAGACCAAATCTATAATTGTGATGAAACAGGCTTGAACTACAAAATGTTGCCGTCAAATACCTTAGCTTCAAAAACGAAAGCTGGAGCACCTGGTTACAAACGTAACAAAGAACGTATTACTGTTCTTGCATGCAGTAATGCTTCTGGAAGTCACAAACTCCCATTATTATGTATTGTTAAGTCAGCAAATCGACGAACCTTTAAGAATATTCATGGCAATGCTTTTCCTGTTTTGTATAAAAATCAAAACAATGCCTGGATAAACGCGACTCTATTTAAAGACTGGTTTTTTGGAGATTTTGTTCCCAAAGTGGAACTTTTTTTAAAAGAACATGGATATCCTAGAAAATGTATTCTGTTACTAGATAACGCCCCTACTCACCCAAGAGCGGAGCAACTTGAAAGTGGGGAAATAAAAGCAATGTTTTTGCCTCCTGCTCTCTGCCTCTCATTCAGACTAGGGATTAGGATGTACTGGAAAATTTAAAACGCAATTACATGCGTTTGTTATTGGAGCATATTTTAGAAGAAGTAGATGAAGGTGGCAATCTTACTGATTGTCTAAAAAAGATAAATTTGAAAAATGTTATATATTGGATAGCTTCAGCCTGGAATCAAGTAAAGAGTAGTACTCTGGAAAAATCTTGGTCAAAATTGATTGAGAGGAGAGACATTACTCAGAGGCAGAAACAAAAGATAACGAAAGTTTACATCAAATTATTACAAGAATATCAGGATGTGAAAGTGTTACGGAAACCGATGTTTGTGAATGGTTAAACAGTGATAGTGTGGAAGATGAAATGACTGACCAAAAATTAATTAAAAGTGTATGCAAAAATGCTAAGAAAATAGACAGTGATGACGATGATGATAACAAAGTAGAAGCCACTGACAATATTCCAGTAAAAATGTCACATTCAGAAGGACTAGAAGCCCTAGAAAAAGTGCTAACTTATGTAGAACAACAAGAAAATGCAACCGCCGCTGACGTTTTGCTTATCAAATATTGGAGAGATATTGCAGCCAAAAACAGAACTAACGCAAAATGAGTGCCGTTAAAAATTACCTTATTTTTAAGACATTAAAGTTAAGAATGAAACTATTTTATTTTCGATTTTCTGTACATATACATAAAATAAGTAAACTAATTATTCTATTCTTTGTTTTAATAAATACCTATGTACGTAATAGCATATCGTATAAATGCTTTTAAGTCAATCTGCAATGTTGTATTCATTCTAAACTTCTATTTTACAAACAAATTCGATTCGACCGAAATTTCGATTATCTGAAATCACTTTGATCCATATATACATATATATATATATATATATATATATATATATATATATATATATATATATATATATATATACATCTTTCTAACAACACAATTGAAGATTATGGAAAGCCTCGAGTAGAGATAAGCGAACATGAATTTTAACTGTCGATATTCAATAGAAACCTACCGATAATTCCAACTTATTGATTGATATACTGATTAAAAGTTATTAATCGGGCAGAGATTTCAAAAAACAGAAATCTCTTTTCAAAAAAAATTATCATCTTCTAAAATTGATGACTGGTGCCGGGATAAATGATCACCCTCTTGATAGTTTATTCCAAATTAATTTTTCTACATATTTTACAAATGTAATCTAATGGCCAGATTTTCATTCGTTTTTTTTTGTTTTCCAATTTTTGATCTACATCTAAATAGTTTTATGGTATGTAATTTTGTAAGGATTTGAAATTACTTCAAATTATCTGTTACTTATTATTCAGTCATTATATACAAAAATTAAATTTTTAAGGAGTTGTAACTTAAAAAATAGACTTAGTATCGCAATTTAATAACGATAACCTCTAATTATAATAGAGAGATTTTGGAACGCTTATTTTTCACATGCCTTTGTGCTTATCGTTATCTCAATTATGCTCAATATTAACGCAATGAATTGCAAGGTTAGCTTAGTCTTCATCTTCTATAAACATAGGGTATTTTTTTTCATTCATTTCATGGTTAAGCACACTAGTATTAGATGGGTCAACACAAGTTGCTGAATTAAAACTGTGTCTAGCAGGTTTCTATGATTTCCTTCAATATTTCCATGGTAATACGAATGTGTAATAAATAAAATTTCATTTGAAATTGGCACTACACACACTATACCATAATGCCATTGCGACAAAGATTGCAAAACTCCAACAGAATATGGAAACTAATTAACTGTTGTCAGTATTATTTGCAATGAAAGATTATTATTTCAGTTTTACTGCATTTTCTTAGTGGTTTTTATAACTAAGCAAAAAAAAAAAACACACCCTATCATAATAGCAATAAGAATAACGAACATCAAATCACCTGTCTTATAAGTTTCTAAATAAGGAAAATCGTTATCCTTAATAAAGGTTTTTCTTATTTTGTTTTAATACTGCGCAAGCTCCAAATGGTGAGCACATACTTTAAATAAAAATAAAGATAGTGGCCTACCAAAATAAGCGTTGCAAAATCTCTCTAATATCATCGATTATCTTATATCTAAATTTCGATACCTTTGACCCACTAGCAAAATTCCATAAGATCTGTTTTGAGTAAAATTTTACACCACAAATATTTTCAAAACTTTTGTATTATTTCTTAATAACACGTAGTCTGAAAAGTTTTTAGTCTGACACATAGATGTCACCCTTTTCGAAAAATCCATATGATTTTTAGGAAGTACCAACCTTCAAACGATACATGTCAAAATTTCATGACATTTCGATGATAAGTTTACAAATTATAGTGATTATAGTGACGCTACTTTTGATATTTTCAAAACAATGGAAAAAATCGAATTTCGTGTGTTGATTCAACACTGTTTTTTGATGGGAAAAAACAGCGGTCAAGCAAAGTAATGGCATGATAAGTGTTACGAGGACTCTGCCCTTGGAAAATCACTCATCATTTACTGAACTTAAACGCGGTCATACAGATACTAGATAAATGATGCTAAACACTCTGGTCGCCCAAATGAGGTGGTCACACCGGAAAACATCAAAAAAAATCCACAAAATTGTTTTGGATGACCGTAAAGTGAAATTGCGTGAGAAAGCTGACACCCTAAAGATATCCAAAGAACGTCTTGATCATATTTTGCATGAACATTTGGGCATGAGCAAGCTCTGTCCGAAATGGGTACCGCGTTTGCTTACAGTGGACCGACAACAACAATGTGTTGTTGAGGCTAAATGCTATTTGGACCTGTTTAAGCACAGTAAAAAGGATTTTTTCATGCAATATATGAAAAAGATGAAACATGGATCCACCACTACACCTGAATGAACATCAGCCGGTGAAAGTCACCTACAACAGTCGGCTGGGAAGGTTTTGGCCACTGTATTTTAGAATACGCGTGGAATAATTTTCATCGACTATGCTAAGAAGGGAAAAACCATCAATAGCGAATATTATATAAAGTTATTGGGGCGTTTGAAGGCAGAAATCGCAAAGAATTGACCCCAAATGAACAAGAAAAAAAATTCTTTTTCATCGAGACAACGCACCGTGTCACAAGTCAATGGTAACGAAAGCAAAATTGCATGAATTGAAGTTCGAATTGCTTCCTCATCCACTGTATTCTCCAGATTTGGCCACCAGCGAGTATTATCTATTCGCAGGCCTCAAAAAAATGCTCGCGGGAAGAAGATTTGGCTCTAATAAAAAAAGTTATCGCCAAAACTGAGGCAAAGACAAATTCTTCTACAAGAAAGGAATAGAAATGTTAGAAAAGCATTGGACTGATTGTATCGCTCTTGAAGGAAACTATATTGATGAATAAAGTCGAATTTTGTAAAAAAAAATATTTTAAGTAGCTAGACCAACTTTCAGCCTACGTGTTATGTCTAAAAATAACGTAAATATTAAGATCTATTATCTAGATTACTCTATACATTCTGCATTATCAATTGTTGTTCTGGTTTTGGGTTATTTAAATTCTTTGTTATTTGTTGGCGGAATAGTACTATTTGTCTCCACAATTTGGCAATTGTTCTCTTGTTTGTTGAACCATCATAGCTTGTGCGTTTCATCTTATCTCCCGTCGTTAGCCGAGTTAAGAGCGACAGAGAAGAGAGCGACAGAGAAGAGAGCGACAGAGAAGAGAGCGACAATTAAGTACTTTTTGGACATGCGCACGAAACATAACATAGATATAACAAGTTGTAAGGTAAAGCCCTTCTATTTCTCATATGGTTAAGTTGGCAAGAGTTTGGTAACAGTGCCTCATTACGGCTAAGCCTTTTCGCATGTAACGAAGGTCTTTCTGATTCTGGAATGACGAGTTCTCTCAAGCTCTTTCTTAGTCAGTTCATTGGTCTTAAAGTTAACCCGACATCTTATTTCGTTCTTTATTTTATGCTTATGATATAGTATATGAATACATATCTAATCATGGGGTACTATAACTCCATATTTGGCAAACTATTATACCTAATTTCGTTCTTTCTATACATTTGTAATTCAGTTGAAACAAAAATTTTTATTTTTACAGGTAACGTTCTAAAAGTAACACAATAAAGAATATTTTTTTGCCCAGGGCTGTGTTTCCCACTGAGTACAATTTACAGCAATTCGAGAACAACGTGAATCGCTTTTTTCGCACACATGCCGCTCCTGGAGCGCTTTAGGGACTTCCCTGTAGCACGTGTGCTAGACCCATAAAATAAAATTTCAATGGTACTATAAAAATTGTAGCAGCTTCAAAAAAAAGTTCATCAGTGACGTTTATTTACAACAGTTTTCTAGATTGTACTATGTATTAATAGTAGTACAACAGTAATTAGTTTCATTTCAGGGACATCTTAAAGTATTGTACCTTCAGCCCACAAATTTCAAGGGAGACCAAATTAGGAACACTTTTTAAAGACGTTATTTCATTAAAGAATTAGTTATATACTCTCGAAAATATTTCATGTTTATGTGTATGTAATGTATTGTCGAGTGGACAGAGTTAAAGAAAGTGCATGCTAATTTTTGGAATGATATACTTTTTCTATATCCTCCAGGACGCAAAGTGTGACTGAAGCACAAAATTTGAGTCCTTAACCTTATATTTGCAGATGTTAACCCAATAAAAAAGTATATTAGCTTTTTACCAAAGACCATGCAATTATAAGCCACAGATTCAGCGGGAAATTTTTAGCAAAGATGCATTTCGTAGTCGTAATTGCCACAATATCCGATAGATAGCGTCACTTATTAAGGCATGAATTCCTAATAAAAATAATTAAGGATTTACATACACCTCGAATTTTCAAAAATTCAATTTTCCTTTTTTTTACGGATTTTTATGCTCTATACTTCTAAGAATTATTCGAAATTTTTTTTTTTTAAGAAAATTCTATTCCATTATAAAGTTATATCATTCACTGTGACCTGGCGTCAGATTGGAACCGCTACCTGTCTCAATGCGCTGCTTGCGATATTACTCAGTCAATTTTTAATATCCTTTAACTTTTTTAAATCTTAATAATTACTTTTTTTACAAAATATCGAGAGGTTTTTTTTTATTTTTCTAATAGACAATTTTTTTATAAATAATTGAACATAAATTTTTTGGCCGAAAATTGCATACTAGAGTTTGAAAACACCGTAAACTATTTATTTTTGAAAAAAAAAAACCTTCGACAATTTTTAACTACTACATCATTTTATAACATTAATTTTTATTTTTGCAGACTGGTTTATTTTTTTGTGAAGTTATCCTGCCGACAAGGAGCTGCCATAGTCCTCATTAGTGATCCATTTAACCCAATAAAAAATAATTTTCCGTTTACAACATATTGAAAAAAAAATTCTTATATTTTAAATGACAAAATAACAAACACTCTAATAGAAAGTTAAATCACGTACTGCCCCAGAACGCAAAGAGAAGAAAAGCTCAGCCAGGCTACAAAACAGCTAACACAAAGAAGAAGAGATTTGAGAAGTGACGAATCGGCCTCAAACGGAGAGCTACGAGAAATTAACAAACAAATATCAAAAGCGATAAAAAGTGACATAAAGACATATAACAAAAGTCAAATACGGCAGACCACAGAAGACAACAACAGCTTGAAAGTGCTACGCAGAAAACTTGGGAATGGAAGAGGACAAATAACTAAAATCAGGAATAAGGAGGGACATATAGTGACAAACAGAGAGGAAATATTAGGAGTGGTTGAAAAATTCTATCAGCTACTGTACAAAAGCCAAAGAGATACTAACCTAGATCCAAACTCAGAACCCGATATGATTTCAAATAAGAATGGTATTGTAAACCAGGGATCGGAATTACTGCCACATATCACCTTGGACGAGATAGAGTTGGCCTTAAGGAAAACAAAGAATAACAAAGCCCCTGGAAACGATGACGTAGTTGCGGCGGACGCCATCAAAATCGGTGGACCTTGTCTTCTAGGAAAATTAAGATCCGTGTTCAATCTTTGTCTGTTTAATAGCACGATACCCGATAAGTGGCATAATTCTGTCGTCATACTACTTCACAAAAAGAGAGATGCAGCAGAACTAGAAAACTACCGGCCCATAAGCCTTCTGAGCCATCTCTATAAATTGTTCACTAGGATCATAACACCAAGACTTGAAAATAAGTTAGACTTCTACCAACCTAAGGAGTAGGCTGGCTTCCGGGCCCGTTTCGGAAACCAATTACCATCTACAAAGTATTAAGACATTAATTGACAAAAGCATTGAACATAAGAGACCACTTATCTTGGCCTTCATAGATTTCCATAAGGCTTTTGATAGGGTCGAGCTGGACTCAGTATTAGAAGCGTTACAAGAGTGCCGTGTTGACTATCGTTATACAAAGTTGATTTATAACATCTGCAAAAATGCCTGTATGACGGTGAAACTCTTTGAAAACACCAAATCCATACCAGTTGGTAGGGGAGTAAGACAAGGCGACACGATGTCGCCTAAACTATTCGCCGCAGTTTTGGAACACGCTTTCAAGAACCTCAACTGGGAAGGAAGAGGCCTTAACGTAGATGAGCAAAGTCTGACAAATCTGCGTTTTGCAGATAATACAGTGCTGATATCTGACAGTCTTGGAGAGCTTGCAGTAATGCTTCAAGAACTTTGAGAAGCATGTGTAGGCGTGGGGTTGGAAATGAATGCTTCTAAAACAAATTATATGACGAACTTGGTTCCAAGCGAACAGATTAATGTCGGTAATAAAGAGGTAGAACTAGTGGACAAATACACCTATCTTGGTCATGAGATTCGCATCACAAGCGACAACCAAACGTGCGAATTGAAAAGAAGAATAACGCTCGCTTGGGTAGCCTATGGAAAACTTAAAGATATCTTTAGGAGTGATCTTTCTATCTGCCTAAAAAGGAAGATATTTGACCAGTATGTGCTTCCAGTGATGATTTATGGGGCGAAAACTGTAACCTTAACTATCGCAACCGCTAAAAAGCTTAGAATAACACAGCGCAAGATGGAAAAAATCAATGATTGGAGTGTCACTGCGGGATTATATTAAAATCGAAGTTATCCGTCAAAGAACCGGCGTTACTGGTGTAATTGCATACATCGCAAAACTTAAATGGAACTAGGCCCGAATATCGGATGGGAGATGGACTAAGAGGCTGCTTGAGTGGAGACCTAGTAGCGACAGGCGTAGTAGGGGTAGACCTCCCATACGCTTGACCGACGATATTAAGAGACTGGGTGGTAACTGGATGCGGAGAGCCCAGGAGAGGAGAGAGTGGACTGAGAGGGGGGAAGCCTATGTTCAGCAGTGGACGCAAAGGGCTGATTGATGATGATGATGACTTAATAACCTTTAAAATATTTATATATATATATATATATATATATATATATATATATATATATATATATATATATATATATATATACTTTTTGCAGCGCCTTAATAACTAGTTCGACTGACGAGTTCCGACACGACGATATACGCATCCGGAGATGATTTGACACATGGTAAAGCAATAAACAAACAATTTCCGAAATATCAACTTTATTTAATTTTGACAGATAATAACTATTGTTATGTCTGGTCGGAGATAAACGATACATGTATATGGTATTGCTTAGTGGTCATTTTAGCAGTTGTGACTACGGAATGCATCCTTACTAAAATGCCATTATCAACCTGCGGCTCCTTTGAGAGAGAGATGATTTAATCTGCTATTCTTAGCCAGAGATACAATTTATTGCATCTTACGACTATGTTTTTTTCTATGGTTTCTTACTTCTAACATTAAATTTGGGTATTTTCTTTATCGAAAGTACCCGAGAATATGTTTTCCATATGTATGCTATGCTCATAAAAAAATACTTCAGTTTCAAATCAAGATAACCATGATACTTGTTGCAACATATTCTCAATTTACTAAGGAGAACAGAAAGGCGAAATTACTTTCTAATATTTCAACAGAAGTACGTAAATAATAAAAGTTGATGTCATTAAAGCAGATTAAATTCTCGGCGTAATGAATGATACTGAAAGTTTGTTACATCCCACACAATCATCCCACAACTGATGACATGGCAACTTCGGAAAATCACGGGTGAATAAAGGGGAACTTTTAAAATTACACTAAAACAAATAGCCCGAGAGTGAATGAAAAATAGGGTATTTGTTTGAGTTACTTCTTTGAAGAGAAAATGTATTATTTAAGCGGGTTGTAAAATTTAAAAAAAGTGTTATTCGTTGTAAAGTATTTTAATGTTCACGTGTTTGATTTATACCTGATCATTGATGAAATGCCTTTTTCAATTAAAAATCATTAAATAAATATCAGGGTCTTTATAGAAGAAACAAATACGAATATAGCAATTTAGAGTATTGTTAAATACATAGAGTATTGAAACATTTTTTTAAAAAGTTATAGTATTCACTAAAATAAGGTCGTATTCTTCATGTGCGTTATCTGTTGCGGACTTTAGCTATTAACATGGCAATTTTGATTTTATTGGCGGTGCTTCTAAATAATTGGACAGATGTGAGCCCAAACCACTGGCACAAGTTTTGCATGCAAGAATATCTTCTCCTGTCAGGGCCACTCTTACTATCCAAAACACTTAACAATTAGTTTAAATTACAATATTTACATTTACATTTAAACCTATTTATACCTTAATATGTTGTTCCATCTGGTGTTACCTGCTTCCCGCTAATACTCTTCTTTTACTGTTTATGTTTACTTGTATTAGAATTTCTCACCTCATCCGCCTCGTGCCTTCAGCTCCAGAGTCCCTCTGGCACGCGAGGAACGAGGTGTGAAATTCCAGTATATATATATATATATATATATATATATATATATTATATATATATATATATATATATATATATATATATACATATATATATATATATATATATATATATATATATATATATATATATATATACATATATATATATATATATATATATATATATATATATATATATATATATATATATATGTATATATATATATATATATATATATATATATATATATATATATATATATATGTATATATATATATATATATATATATATATATATATATATATATATATATATATATATATATATATGTATATATATACATATATATATGTATATATATATATATATATATATATATATATATATATATGTTACAATAGAGATTTTCACGGATGGTGGAATGTAATACATTAAAATTCCGGGTTTCAATCCGTTCGTCTAACAATGAACTTGCACGACGTTTCGCCAAAATCTCATTTGGCATTTTCAAGTGCTCTTGCTGCTGCTGCTACTCAATACTGTGATCTTGCTGCTTCTAGGTGGGGAATCGGGAGTGTTCGTTCGGGCATCGGTGTTTGCCGGCTGGGTTCCGGCGATATGCTGACTGTTGCATTCTCAATGTTTTGGTTAATCCATGGTTTAGCTAGTAGTTTAGCTGTCCATTATTTTCGATTTCCAAGGTTTCCCTGACTATGCGTCATGTGGTTCTTATTTTTTTAGTATGTTCTTGGGACAATAAATATGTGTATATGATGCTTACACTAGAGTCTCTTTGAGTTTTGATGCTACTGATGTCCGCTATTTTAGTTTCCATCCAAATTAACGTTAGCTTTTAAAAATATCTTTCCTCAATACGCAGGTCCAGGTTTTGACAGCACTGGCATTTATATTTATTAAAAATTTTTAGAAAGACTTCAAAATGGCTGAAACACGTTCTCGTCACTAATTTTATTTTATAATAATTTTAAGATTTTAATAATTACTAAGTATGATTCTTCGATATTCTAACAATTTAATAGAGTTTTGACCGATTATGTGAATTTATATGTATAAGAATTAGTTCTGCATTATTTATTATTTAAAAATCATGTGTCAACACTTTCCTTCCTGTAATTGGTATAAATCAGATTCTCATTCAACAGAGAGCCACCCGTAAATATTCAGTAAGTACTATTTTAGCTAATAACTCATATTCGAAAAATTTTAAAAAAATATTATAGGGTCTCCTACTTTTTTCTTTTGGAAGTATGGTCTATTCCTTCAAATTCAAGACTAGAGAGCATTAAAATAATTTTCTAAACACTCTGTAAAAATTTCAGGGAACATACCTTCCTCGATAATCTTCAGGATACGGTATAATTATTCCTTCGGGACTGGGCCTTGGGGAATTTCCAATCCAAAAAAAAAGGCATCCGGACCCGTTCCGTCATAGGAGAAACCTTTTATAAAAATTGTGGTCTCGTCCACGGCGTACACAGTCCCCTTTATCCCGTGGGCAAACTCCTGAAGCGGTCCAATTTTAGTTCCATAATACGGTTCTGGATGTTTTTTTGATAAAACTGCTGCAAAGAAAAAGGAAATTCTTAAAATGTATACAAAATAAAAATGGATTTTAATAATTTTTAGTTATAAAGGATTCATAACACTATACAATAGTTTTAATCACTACACCAAACACTTCATTTTCGTACTTCACGCTCGTTTCGCTAACCACGTTAGCATCATCAGGAGTCCTGATTGACTCAATTAATTGCAATGCCCCCAAAAAAAACTATTATTGGTTGAAATGGGCAGTTGTCAATCAAATGTCAAGCAGGTAAACCGTATTTGTAGAAAAAAAATGTTGGTAGCTAATTTTTTTTACTTGATCATCATATGCCAGTGAACTAATAGAAATCTCATGTTCAGAATACAACATAGTGACGAATAATACATGGTCATTTAGTGTGTCTCTTATGTTTTACCTTGTTTACCTGAAATCGTCTACAAGAAACTCTGGTACATATGTTCTTTTGATGAATTAATAAAATATGATGATATTCTCTAAAAAAAATGTATCATATTAAGAAATATTAAACATTTTTCTTTGTTATTTTATAAATCTGAAAATTTTCCCATATAGCACGGGACCTATTATTTAAATGACCACCTCGACTTTATTTGACCCAGTCTATTCTCTCAATCCAATTTTAAGTCTCATTTTTGCACGAACAGTGTTGTGTGTTAGCAATAGCATAACAACGTTGGGTTTTAAACGTCAATAATTAAAAAAAAAACACCACCATCATGCTCCAAACCCTAAAATTTTGTTTACAGACAAAGCCGACCAAAAATGAGCCAACAATAAACACAATTTTTCGGTAAAAGCGAAGATCATTCTAAGGCCCAATTATCACACTTCTGAAGTAAATGATGACCAGTCACTAAATCAATTAAAACTTGTATCGATGTGATTTCCGTGACTCCCTCGACACTAGAGAAGCACTATTCTATCTACAATTACTCGGTCAGAGATGTAGGGACACGAGTCATGACATTTTCATCTGTTTTATCGACTTCTTCATAGCCTTTGATAAGGTTCATCACGTTAAGCTCATTGAAATAATCAGATCGACTGAAATAGATGAGAAAGACATAAGAATAATTGATAACCTTTACTGGAAACAACGAGCTGTGATAAAAGTGGACGGTAGTACATCCAATGAGATCGAGATTTATCGGAGAGTACGGCAGGGATGCGTTCTCTGTCCAACCTTATTTAATATATACTCTGAACAAATAATTCAGGTGGCGTTAACTGCACAAAGTAAAATAAAAGTCAAAGGCGAATATGTCCATAATATCAGATATGTAGACGACACTGCTAATGTGGTTGGTACTTTCGAAGATTTACAAAACTTAGTTGCAAGAATATATAATATATAATAATCTACTATTTCGATTGCTAAGTAAGTCTAAACAGTGCACTTAAGAATAAAGTATTTTAAATAGTAGATTATTCTTATGTGATTAAGTTGCCGTGCGATTGCCAAGTCATTATATTTATTATAGAAATAAAGATGTCTAATATTGATACGGTTACTATAAATGTTGGTAGGTAACTAAATAGATAACAAGTTATGACAAAGTTGTTGAATTTACGTGAGATCTCACAAATTTTTGTGGTGGAAGGACTGCGTTGCGAGACTTTTTTACATTTTATGTTTTTGATGGGATCTCATTTCTTTTTGTAGGTAGTCCTCTTTTTTTCCAAAGTTTCTTAAGAGCAAGGTATCTGGGGGCACGGCAAGTCGAGCAGAAAGCACAGCCGTACCATCCTTTTCTCGAAGCCACTCATGGCACTTTCGACCCCCCTGTAACTTCGTTGTGGATAAAGCTAGAAGCCTGAATTTTCAGTGACCAAGAGGACATTCTATACTAGCTATATTCCTAAATTACCTACTATTTATACCTTATAGTTTACGAACTATCGCCAGTCGAAGTTCTTTAATTTTGTCACTGACACACTCACCGATCATCAAAATTCTAAGGTACTTCTAGCAGACACACAAACTTCAAATTTTGAATTTAGCTAGTGTTTAGCCTATAAAGGAAGGAAAAACTGAAACATCCCGAAATTTCAGTCCCGTTTTCTAAATTGTACAGTCACTTAAGCCAACAAAGAGGGTCAACCTCGGAATGAGAGATAATAAGCTGTAAACTTGTATAAACCTTTATTTTGGCATTCTAAAAGTTGTCTCAAAAAATCTCGTGCTTCAAGAAATAAGATAGATAGGTCTTAAGATAGTCAAGGTCAAAAGTCACAAAAATCGGTTTTTTCGCAAATATCTCGCTTCCTATGATTTTAATGATATTTGCATCTATTATGAATGATAGAGCATAAAATTCTCTACAAATTTTGTTCTAAACATTTTTTTATACGCTTAATAGTTTCTGAGATAGAGCGTGGAGAGCGCGCAGCGCTCAGCCATACATAGCATAATGCAAGGTCAACCGTGAGTCCCGGTAAATAATATGTCGTATAAAGTTAATTAATCACTAAAAAATCCATATTTATGAATAATTTGTATTATTTATTAATTAATATATTATATTTAATAATATTTTTCATTTATCAAATATATTCGTTTAATAATACTTACCTACTTAGTGTAATTAAAAAATTGTTAAGTGAAATAATTTAAGTATATTTTAATTATAAAAAAGAATGAAGATGATGCTTCCATGACAGCAGGGCTAGAAGAGAATATAGTTATTAAAATAGGAGCAAAAGTCATGTTAAGACGAAATATTGACGTGAGTCTTGGCTTAGTCAACGGTTCTATCGGTATAGTACAAGAAATAAAGGTTGTTCCTGAAAGTACAAATAAAATTTAAAAAAAATACATATTACATTTAATAATGAACATCTTTACGAGCTTGGTCCAGTCAAAACTAAATTTGAAATTATTAATAGAGCTTATGTTCATCGCGAACAGTTTCCGATATGTATAGCCTATGCTATTACCATACACAAAAGTCAGGGGCTAAGTCTAAACAGTGCACTGATGGCCATCGGATCTTCAGTGTTCACTTGCGGTCAAGCATACGTGGCACTTTCGAGAGTGACACCTCTGGGCGGATTACATCTAATTAATGTCGACTTCGGAAGTATCAAAGCTCAGGAGTCCGCAATCGTTGAATATAATCGACTTAGAATCACTTATCGTCCAGACTTGTCAAAAATTGTTTCATCATTGCCTTTGAGAAAAACCAATAGAGACAGGGAGTGGGCTTTAAGAAAATCCATAGCTGACGTACAAGAAATATTACCCGAGAAAAAAAAAAAAGAGGACTACCTACAAAAAGAAATGAGATCCCATCAAAAACATAAAATGTAAAAAAATGCCAAGTCTTGCAACGCAGTCCTTCCACCACAAAAAGTTGTGAGATCTCATGTAAAACCAAGTCAGTTATTTTAGTTAGTATCTATGGAAGTACCTATTCAACAACTTTGTCATAAATTGTTATCTATTTAGTTACCTACCAACATTTATACTGACCGTATCAATATTAGACATCTTTACTTCTATAATAAATATAATGACTTGGCAATCGAACGGCAACATAATCACATAAGAATAATCTACTATTTAAAATACTTTATTCTTAAGTGCACTGTTTAGACTTACTTAGCAATCGAAATAGTGGATTATTCTTATGTGATTATGTTGCCGTGCGATTGCCAAGTCATTATATTTATTATAGAAGTAAAGATGTCTAATATTGATACGGTCACTATAAATGTTGGTAGGTAACTAAATAGATAAAAATTTATGACAAAGTTGTTGAATAGGTGCTTCCATAGATACTAACTAAAATAATTGACTTGGTTTTACATGAGATCTCACAACTTTTTGTGGTGGAAGGACTGCGTTGCGAGACTGGGCATTTTTTTACATTTTATGTTTTTGATAGGATATAATATATCACTAAAGGTTCAACAGCGCATTTTTATTAGCATATATTTGCTCGTTCAACGAACTTAGCTCTACTGATGAGCTGTAATACAATGAATCGCGTCTCGAGGTGGATTAAGAAATGAGAGAACAGTGGGTAGACTGCTGAAATATGGATTTTTTTTCCATTTTGAGAGATTTTTAATTGAGATCTCTTATTATTTCTTTGTAGTGTCCATCTACGCCTTAGTATGTATTAATGAAGAAATGTAATAAATATTTTATTAAATATTCCTGTAATAAAATTTTGGCTATGTTGGTATATCTTTATTAGATTCAAAGAAAAAATATTTCTTAAATTTGGTCTTCAAGGCCATTTATTTATTAAAAACAAGATAACTCACAATATAAGTGAAACAACTGCACAACAGTGATCAAAACTACACCAGATACTTTATTTTTGCATTCGACGTGCGTTTCGTTAACCATGTTAGCATCATCAGGAGCGATGGGCGACAGTCAATCATCGTTCCTGATGATGCTAATATGGTTAACAAAACACGCTTCGAGTGTGTAGTTATGATAACTGGTGTGGATGGTGATTGTACCAAAGATTTCAAAAATCCAACGTAAAATAAAATAATAATCATGATATCTGTTTCTTTGAACCATCTTTTTTATACAATTAGAAAACAAGATAGAAATAACATAATTAATTCCACCACAATACTTTTGAATAGTATCCGCAGCATGAAAGTTTATCAATAATATTTTATTATTCATAGGAATATAAGCAATAAAATAAAAAATAGGTTTCACATTTACAGCACAAAAAAATCCAAGAAAACCCCAGTTTATTTAAATCGACATCAGTTGATATCTCAATAGATATCGGTGATCGACAAAATGCTGAAGTGTATTAGGTGAGGATTGAGGAATGTATTTGGAATTTCAGAAAGCGGCTTTTCTTTCGCCACCCGTCCTTCTGAAATATTGCCTGAGTTTATTTCTACACGGCATACAACAAGGGTATTGTATTATTCATAGGGATGAGTTGACAACAGGGGATCTTAAATGGATTCAGAATCGATTTCTTTTATATTTAATTATGGAATTAGGTCTATAATAAATAAATGAATTAACAATTTAAGGGACATCATGTAATTCTGTATTATTATATCACAGTTTTTGACATTTGTACGGATAATTTAAAGTTTTTTACCGAAAACAGTGGGTCCTGCATTAGTTTAAAAAACCAATGTGCTCTTATGACTTGTCATGAAATTAGAAATACTAATAAATATAGTATTTACATATGGCACTGAAACGTGGACTTTAAATAAAAGTATAATAAATAAACTCCAAGTAACCCAAAGAGCAATGGAGAGAAGAATGCTTTAGCATTATTTATATTAGACTCCAAGATCGTATTCCTAACATCGAGATACGAAGAAGATCAAAAGTGACAGATGTAATACAACGAATATGTTTATTAATGTGGAATTCGACGAAGCATGTCGCAAGGATGAATGATATGATCACAGATGGACACGCAGTATAGTTGAATAAAGGCCTACAGAACACAAAAGATGCAAAGGTAGACCACAGAAAAGACAAAAAATTATTTATTTGTAAAATATTAATAAATCATTTGTTATAGATAAAAATTACAAAAAAAAAGAATAAAAGCACGTAATAATGAGAATTTCATTCTGACTTACGGCGCCCTCCTACAACCCCTGTAACACACACAACGAATATAATTTATTTGGTATTCATGCCAATTAATATATAAAAAATTGGTAAAGTTACGCAGTTACTTCCCTCGCAAATACAAGAATGCTTGTATTTGCTCACTTTTTTCTAAAAAATGTTTCTATATTTTAACAGAATTACTTTTGCACTTTAGAGTTTAGAAAATTTAAATGTCCCGCCAGAAAACAAATGACAATCGACACTGCAAAATCAAGTGATGTAGGATTTTCCCATTCATTTTGTTTTTCTAATTTTACTAATACCGAAAAATCCCATATGTCACATACTTTCTGCCTGTCACTGTATATCACTGCAGCAGCCAGGTTCTAGGGCCAGGGACGCATATTATGTTTCTTTATGGAAAAAAAACCGGTCAAGTGCAAGTTGAACTTGCACAATTAGTGTTTCGTACGTTGACTGATTTTAAAATAAAAAATGTTCTAACGGAAGTATAAAATGATCAGTAACTTCACAAAACACACCCCAAATGAGTTTCCAACAAAGTTTATTTCCAATTTTACTGAAAATTGATGACCTTGAAATTTCTGTTTTTTTTTTATATACCAGATAAATTATTAAAGGTAATGCACTCGTGATAATTTTCGGTCAATCTACACCTCGTGGAGAATATTCCAGAATTTTTTCAAAATTTTTTGATAAGTACTTTTCGAGATAAGGCGGGTGGACAGCGATATTTTTTAAAAATAATACAAAGAAAAGTGCGCGCAAGTATTACGTTATATATATATATATTTTTTACTCGTGTTTTCACAAGCTTTCATTTGACACCACACTCGATTACCTACTAAAAAAATTTTTTTTCACTTCCGATTTCACCCCCCAAAACTAACCCCTTAAGTCAAAATTTAACTCTCAAAACTACATAGCTCTGATGAGGCCATCAATTCCTATATTATTACCAAATTTCAACTTTCTATGACAAATAGTTTCGGAGAAAATCGGGTGTAACAGACGGACAGACAGACGGGGACAGACACGGACAAACAGACACGAAGTGATCTTATAAGTGTTCCGTACGGAGCACTAAAAAAAAATACTAAACTCAAAGCTAATTAGAGAGGCTTCAATCGATAAACAGAGAGCATCAAATGACAATCGAGGAGCGAAAACCCTCTTGCACTGGAATTGTAAACACAGTAAACCAAAAAGTAATGACCGAGGGAGGGAGATTCCCCCCCCCCCACTTATAGTGAAACTTTGACAACTGACACCCAATTTAAAAATCGATGACCGGGGGAGGTGAAAAAAAATGTTGTTTCTAATCTATCTATAGAGGTGGGGGCTATTTTGACACTTTTACCAAAACCATGTTTAATTACTTTTGAAAAAACTATTTTTCTAGTAGTAAATTTTGTATATTATGCTGATAGTAAACTAAACATTCAGAAACGTATTTCTCTTCAGTTTAGCCTAAAGAAGTAACAAAGATGTCAATAATTAAGATTCGCTTTATCAAATAATAATGATCGAAACAATAAAAGACAAAACCGTGACAATATTTCCCCCATATACGCCTCCCACACAAATTACTGATTAATCCCCTAGTTTATCCCTATAACCTCCGAGCTTTAGTTTAATTTATCACATACTATCTGAAGCAACAGGCCTCGGCTTATATTTATCGCTTTATTGTTTCCTTTAATATACACATAGGGTGAAAAGTCTCGAGACTTTTGAAGAAAAGACAATGTTTTTACCAAAAATCGTATTTCTTCATCAACATTAATAGTCAACAACGAAAACATCCAAATAGAGAGCACAGACATAGAACTGGCACTTCGACAATTAAAGAACAGAAAGTGCCCAGGTCTAGATAACATCCCAAATGAACTACTTAAGTATGGGGAGCAGCATCTCGTTCAGCAAATAACCCAATTGGCCAAGGACATCTTCGCGCACAATAGAATACCAGACGAATGGCGGACGAGCATCACCATCCTCATGTTTAAAAAGGGAGACAAAAAACTGCCAGAGAACTATAGAGCCATAAACTTACTCAATACCACACTGAAACTAATAACTAAAATAATTACCAATAAAATGAATAGTATCATCTCCCTGTGAGATGAGCAACAAGGTTTTAGAACAGGACGATCGTGCACCGATGCAGTTTTCGTTATAAGACAAATTGCAGAAAAATCCATCGAATATAATAAACCTGCATACATGTCTTTTATAGATCTCCAGAAGGCATTTGACCGAGTCCAGCTACAAGATGTTGTACACTTATAGCTATATATCAGACAAGTACCCTACAACCTAATCAAGGTCATAGAAAACGTATATAGCGCCAACAAGGTACAGGCCAGAATCGATAGAGAACTAACCAGAACAATACCCGTAGAAAAAGGAATCCGACTCTCTGAGCCCACTACTATTCAACGTGGTGATGGATGAGATCATAAGACAAATCCATCAACTAAAAGGGTACAAGATGGACCATCGAAATATCACAATCCTTTGTTACGCTGATGCTGCAGTACTGGTGGCGGAGAATGAGGACGACCTACAACGGCTACTACACCACTTCAAGTCTGCAGCCAAACCTCTTAATATGATAATATGTGCCTCCAAAACAAGAAGCTAGACGACATCTAAAACACCCATCAGATGTAAACTCGTTGTTGACGACCAAATTATCCAGCAAGAAATGACATTCAAATACTTGGGCATAGAGCTTTCTGGACACGGGGATGTCGAATCAGAAGTAAGACAACAAACAAACAAAGCATTGAAGGTAGCCGGGTGCCTGAATGACAATATATGGAACAACAAACACCTGCGAATCGAGACCAAGTCAAGAATTTATAAAACTGTCATAAGACCAATAATGACATACACAGCAGAAACCCGGCCAGACACAATAAAAACTAAAAGGACACTTGAAACATGCGAAATGAAAGTCTTACGAAAAATAGCCGGAAAGACTATGTTGGACAGGGAGCGAAATGACAATATTAGACGAGCATGTCAGGTGGAAGAGGTTAACAGGTGGATCTTCGAAAGAAAACGCGAGTGGAACGCACATATAGACCGAATGGATCAAGAAAGAATCGTGAGAATTGCACGCGATAAATCACCAGTGGAAAGAAGAAGTGCAGGAAGGCCACGGGGAAGGTGGAGCGATAAGCTTACCATCAATTACGATTAGGCAAGCTACGAAGAAAGAACAGGCAACTGTGCCTACATTGAAGAAGGAAGAAGAAGAAGAACATTAAAAGCGATGCAATTATTCGAGCGTTTGGATACTTTTCATATACTACGATTTGTCGAGCTCCCTAAAATAAGTCTCAGTTTCCCACTGAGCTAAATTTCTCTCACTGGAGTCACCACTTCAAATTTTAAAAGACATATCTGGCGCCAATTTAACCATCAGTTTTATGAAGTTGTGACCATTATCTTGGTGAAACAACACTTTTTCTTCCCTAAATGGTGCTTTTTTTTCTTTTTTTTTTCTTAATTTCACCATTCAAACGGTCCAGTAAACCAAGACTAGTACCTCCGGTAATTTTTCGTCCCTTCTCAAGATAGTCGATCAGTATTATTCTATACACATCTCAAAAAATACTTGCCAAAACATTCCCAGCTGACATCTGTGTTTTGAACGCTTCAGGTGGCTTTCATGCGGTTCCAGCCACTCTACGGACTTCCTGTTGGACTAGGACGTGTAGTGGTGGATCCATGTTTCGTCTATTGTTATGAATCGACGCAAGAACTCCTTTAAATTATGCCGAAACAGTGCCAAACAATGTTCTCTGTTTGATAAATCGTGATAGTGCGCAGCACCGATCGGACACATAGCTTTATCAAATACAAATTTCAAGCAAAATGTCTTCACGATAGCAATCTCTCCCACTTTCACGTTGTGGTCATTCAGAACAATATGGTTGATTTTTTTGTAATTTTTGGAGGGACTGTCTCATTTGGACGACCGGAACAACCAGATAAATTATTAAAGGTAATTTTCGTTCAATCTACACCCTGTGGAGAATATTCCAGAATTTTTTCAAAATTTTTCAGTACTTTTCGAGATAAGGGAGGAACAGCCATTTTACGCGATTTTTTAAAAACAATACAAAGAAAAGTGTGCGCAAGTATTACATTATATATATTTTTAAACTCGTGTTCTTACAACTTTTCATTTGACACCCCACTCGATAACCTGATAAACATTTTTTTTTACTTCCCATTTCACCCCCCAAAACTAACCCCTTAAGTCAAAATTTAATTTTTAAAACTACAATTCTCTGATAAGGTTATCAGTTCCTATATTAGTGTCAAATTTCCACTTTCTATGTCAAATCAGTGTTCGTACCCATTCTAAAGAAACAAAGAGCAAGACGCTGCAATGACTATAGACTGATAAGCTTACTGTGTCATACCTTGAAAGTATTCCTTAGAATCATTCATGGCAGAACCAGAAGAAAGTGCGAAGAAGATCTGGACAACTCACAATTCGGATTGAGAAGTAATTTTGTAACACGAGAGGCACTCTTTGCTTTGAACGTTCTGCTAAAGAAGTGCAGAGACCTACGCCGGGATGTGTTTATCTGCTTTATAGATTATGAGAAGGCTTTCGATAGGATAAAGCATACACAATTAATCGAAATACTACAGAACACAGGAGTTAACAACAGAGACATCCGCATAATCAGAAACTTGTATTGGAGACAAACGACGGAGGATGTTGCCATCCAGTGAGATAGGGCTGCATACTTTCGCCGTTGCTGCTTAACCCTTACTCCGTCAAAATATTCAAAACAGCTTTATATGAACAACCACATGGAGTGAAGGTGAATGGAGAGTTTATTAACCCAGTCAGATATGCGGACGATACTGTTATCTTGAGTGATGCGGACGATACTGTTATCTTGAGTGATAGACCTGCAACGCCTGTTGAATAGAGTTGAACAGACAGGAGTGAATATGGGCCTTAACATCAATATATCTAAAACCAAATTCATGATCTTTAGCCGCCAAGAATATGCAGATGCTGATCTCCATCTCAACAGTCAAGTGATAGAGAGAGTTGGAAGCTATATTACTGAACAGTTAGACCCTGACAAAGAAATTAAGTGCAGAATAAAAGCAGCCAGAACAATCTTCATTAAATTGAAGTCTCTTTTGCAGTGATAGCATTAAACTGAAACTGCGTCAGAGAATACTAAAATACTATATTTGGTCGGCTTTGTTGTATGGCACAAAGGTATGGACGTTGAAGGTTGCGACAGTTAATCGCTTGTAGGCTTTCGAGATGTGACTGCATAGAAGGATTCTCCGCATTCCGTGGACAGCTTATGTCACCCTCATGATGATGGGAAAGATTGATGGCAGGCGCGGCGTTAGTAAGAAGCAAGCCTTTTGGCTCGAAAACATACGAGATTGGAAAGGAATTCATAGCGTCGAAAGGTTATTCCCAGTCGCAGGGAACAGGAATGAATATGCCAGAGTGATAGCCAACGTCAGATGGACCTGATATAGCATATATCAGAAGAAGATGTCGAATAATTTCGGAGAAAATCGAGTCCGACACACGGATAGACAGACCAACGGACAGACACCAAAGTGATCTTATAAGTGTTCCACACGGAACACTAAACAAATAAAAAACCGAAAAAAAAAACATTTCGTTTCATTTTAACATCACCACTTCGATAAATTAACTGCCGTCTGCCGAATTTTATTCAATCTTAGTTTTTGGATTATAAAACTTACTTTTTTTCTCCTACTCCCTATTAACTTTTAAGATTTTGCTTGGAGTGTAAGATTAAAAAATTCGTAGTTTAGCTACTGATTTTAATTGTATGTGTTTAATATTTGATCCATTAGTAATGACACCGGATTTTGAATTGAATATTCCAAGCTGTTGCATAGCAAAACTTTTTCATGTTTTACCTGTAACTAGAATTATATAAGTTAAATAAGTGAAGGTAAATTTTTATTTAACAAAAATACGACACTTTGTAGAGGAGCATTTTTTAGGTGTCTCACCTAATTCACTGTTCTTATTCAACATACCAAGAAAATTCTTGCAATATTAAAAATAGTTTTTACTAGGAAGCTAAATATCATAACACAAAAAGGTGTCACTTGTCAAATTTGACAGATTGGGTTTTTTTAATAAGATTTTAATTTTTTAAATATATAAAATTATATAACAATTGATTTGTTACTGAACCGTATGTTAAATTTTAAATAGCTCACCCGATTTACTATTTTCCTATTTAGCATATTAAGAAATTTCTCACTGCTAAACTTAGTTTTTCCAAGGAATGAATTTTGATAGATTACAAAGTCAACTAGTTTTTTTTAAATTGTATATTCCACACATAATTTGACAAATGATATTTTTTTTACTACATCAATCAGCGAATTAGAACAATTCCAGGTCCTTTTGGTCAGTCACTAAGGCAGTTGGTCAAAATTTCACCAAATCCACCATACCACCACTCACACGGCCAGATAGTTCTATTGCAATGACACCTGTTGAGAAAGCAAACTTGTTGGCCGAACTGTTTGCTTCACATTCTACTGCCGATTTCCAAAGAAAAACACCACCTACTATTCCCATAGTGCAGTCAAGGATGCCCAATGTTGTCTTCAGACAGCGTATCATAAAACGTATTTTAATTAAGCTAGACACCAAAAAAGCTTATGGCGCTGACGGAATACCTGCCATAGTTCTCAAAAACTGTGCAAGGGAACTAACATCAGTTTTCTGTAGACTTTCAACCGATCCTACAGAAAGGGAATATTTCCTTCCTGCTGGAAATGTGCCACAATTTAGCCGATACCCAAAAAAGGCAAGAAGACTTTGCCAAACAACTACCGACCAGTCGCACTGCTTTCAATAAGATCGAAAGTCATGGAAAAGGCTGTCAATCAGCATCTTCTAAAATACCTTGAAGGATTCAACATTATTAGCGATCACCAATATGGCTTTCGTAAACATAGATCCACAACGCAATTGAACACTTCGGAGAATCTCGAGAGGTTACTCTTGACATATCCAAGGCATCTGACCGTGTTTGGCACGATGGACTGTTGGCTAAGCTACGCTCTTATGGTATGTCTGAAAAGTTCTGTTTGTGGCTCTCATATTTCCTCAGAGAGCGTTCTTTACGAGTCGCAGTCGACGGATTTTTTTCTAATACCTTTACTGTTAACGCCAGTGTGCCCCAAGGCTCCATACTGTCTCCTACTCTCTTTCTCATTTACATTAACGATCTGCTGGAAAAGACCGGGCATCCAATCTACAGCTTTGCAGACCAAGTGAAATTTAACGCTACAAAAACCCAGACAGCAGTTTTTTCTAAAAAAGTTAACGTTACTGAACCCGACATAGTTATGTCGGGGCACTCCATTCCCCAAGCATCGTCACTCAATTTGTTGGGCGTTAATTTGGGAGCAAATATATCCTGGCATGAACATGTTGCAGGCATAGCAAGGAGAGCTTCTCAAAAGTTGGGAATATTATTTCGAACCAGAAAGCTTGACACTCCATAACAACTGTTAATTCTTTACAAAGCTCAAATTCGGCCAACTATGGAATACTGCTCCCATGTTTCGGGCTCTGCTCCCAAACATACACTGCATTTGTTGGATTCCGTTCAGAGAAGGGCTGTTCGTCTGATTGGAGACCCAGAACTGACCGGCGGCCTTGATTCGCTGGAACATCGAAGAACGGTTGGCGACTTGAGTCTGTTCTACAAGTATTTTCTTGGAGAGTGTTCTAAGGATGTAGCCCGCTTAATTTCCCCCAGAGCGGTGCATGTTAGAAGTACACGTCGCGCTGATACTTCACATCCATATGAGGTTCAGCTTGTTATTCCTCGTACAACGCTTTTCAAGCAGTCTTTTATATGGAGAACATCATCCCTTTGGAATAATTTGCCCAGGACTGTGTTTCCCACCGAGTACAATTTGCAGCGATTTAAGAACAACGTGAATCGCTTTCTCCGCACACGTGTCACTCCTGTAGCGCCTTAGGGACTTCCCTGTAGCACGTGTGCTAGACCCATAAAAAAAAAAAAATATATATATATATATATATATATATATATATATATATATATATATATATATATATATATATATATATATATTTATTATGTAATTATAAATAAATATCACGCGTTATATGTTGTTTGTAAACGGATTGAGATGCTATTTAACGATGTGCTAAAAAAATATCCTTGTACATATGTCAACTTATATATGAAAAAAATTCCATTTTGCTTTTAATACTCGACATCGATCACCACCAAAGTTTATATTATTATGGCTCCCAAATCAGACAGAATTGTTTCTGGTTTGTCATATAATATAGCTCTTTTACAAGATCAATAAAATATGGAATGCTATCGTTTAGAATGGCATAGCGCCTGATCAAAGTCGACTAGAAAGCCAGCCTGCAATGGGGCAGAAGACAAATGAATGCGACGTCGGATCGATACGTCATATTCCATTTTGCTTTGAAAGCAGTTCATCTTTAATACCTTGTTTCATTATATTATATAGAGGGTCGTAAATTTTTTTAGTGCATTTAGGACTAGAAAAGTTAAAATATATTAGTGAACAAAGATAATTAAATCATCAGTACTAACTATATATGGTCTTTCCAGCAGTAATTTAATAAATATCAGTTTTTGGTTTTTTAAAATGAAAAATCTTATTTTATATTTTGGGGAGGGGAGAGTGATAATTTTTTAGTAAAAATATACTTTATTATTGATTTTATGTTCGCAATATTGAAATATATAGACGACATTGGGCGTAATTTGAATTGAACAATAAGTAAATAAATATGTTAATAACACAAGACCACAAAAAAAGTTTTGTAGTTGAAAGGTGAGATACCATACTATATGTTTTTTGGTGTGCTAAAAACGATTCCGAGATCAGAAATGACCTATCACCCAAGGATTTTGACATAACCTCAAAAAAAAACCCTCCAAAATGACCAAAAATACTTTTACAAATAAATTAAAACTGTAAATGAGCAAACCACACGTATTTTGGGGTGCTGAAATCAAAACCAAGGTTAGAATTTACCCATCACGTCAGCAATTTGACATAACCTCAAAAAACACCTCAAAAATGGTCAGAAATACGTCTGCAAGTAAATTAAAAAATTAAATGAACAGACGACCATATCTATACATATTTTGAGGTGCCTAAACCGAATATGCCAAAAGAATTAACCTATTAAGTCAAACTTGAAATAGCCTCAAAGAGTTCAGTCTTTTCATTCACAGTATGAGTAAGGTGAGTCCCTCGCTTCTCGCCCACTGGATGCTTTATTAAAGTGATTTCCCTCGCACATCATCCTCACGATGCTAGATAACAGTTTTTTCCGTATTTTAGTACCAAATTGTAATACTTATTAAAAGTAACACCATAAACTAAAGAATTATGTTAAATTTTGTTAAATAGACTATTCACTCAAATGGCGCAAATGAGAATCCCTAGAAAGCGTAAAAACTTCAAGGGCGCCTGTTTTATTAGCACAATTTCTACGTACTATATATTACACAGTGACAGATGTAATACAACGAATATGTATGTTAAGGGGGAATTGGGATGGGCTTGTCGCAAGGATGAATAATAACAGATGAACGCCGTATGGTTGAATAGAGGTCTAGAGAGCATAGAAGATGCAGAGGTAGACCACGCACAATATGGACGGACGATATAAAAAAATCAGCGGGATACGATTGGATGCAAGAGGCAAACAACAGAGATCAGTGGAGACAACTTGGGGAGGCTTACATCCGACTACAGATGGAATAAGCTAATGATGATGATATATTACACACAGGGATGCTTCTGCTGCTCCAGCTGACCACTATTTTTGTTGCCTAAATTACAGTTAGTTAAATAATCTTATAGAGAATAAACATAATTCTTTATTCTATGGTTACACTTGCCCTTTAAGAAATGTCCTCTAGAAACCCACTGTTTTTTATATATATATATATATATATATATATATATATATATATATATGGTGATTTTTAGGAAGTACCAACCTTCAAACGATACGTGTCGAAATTTCATGACATTTCGATGATTAGTTTACAAGTTACAGTGGTTTTAGTGACGCTACTTTTGATATTTTCAAAACAATGGAAAAAATCGAATTTCATGTGTTTATTAAACACTATTTTTTGAGGGGAAAAAATACCATTCAAGCAAAGCAATGGCTTGTTAAGTATTACGGGGACTCTACCCCTGGAAAATCACTCATCATTTACTGGTATGCGATCGTCCCAAATGAGGTGATTACACCGGAAAACATCAAAAAATCCACGAAATTGTTTTGGAGGACCGTAAAGTGAAAGTGCGTTAGCTGACACCCTAAAGATATCAAAAGAACGTGTTGATCATATTTTGCAGGAACATTTGAGGATGAAAAAGCTCTGTTCGAAATGGGTACCGCATTTGCTCACAGTGGACCAAAACAACAATGTTGATGATTCTAAGCGCTGTTTGAACCTGTTTAAGCGCAATAAAAAGGATTTTTTATGTGATATGTGACAATGGATGAAACATGGATCCACCACTATACACCTAAATCAAATCGGCAGTCAGCTGAGTGGACAGCAGCCGGTGAAAGCCGCCCGAAGAGATTAAAGACACAACAGTCGGTTGGGAAGGTCTTGGCCTCTGTATTTTGGGATGCGCATGGAATAATTTTCACTGACTATGCTAAGAAGGGAAAAACCATCAATAGCGAATATTATATACAGTTATTGGTGCATTTGAAGGCAGAAATCGCAAAGTAAGGGCCCCGAAAGAACAAAAAAAGTACTCTTTCATCAAGACAATGCACCGTATCACAAGTCAATGGTTACGACGACAAAATTGCATGGATTGAAGTTTGAATTGCTTCCTCATCCACTCTATTCTCCAGATTTGGCCCCGAGCTACTATTATCTATTCGCAGATCTCAAAAGAATGTTCGCAGAAAAGAGATTTGGCTCCAGTGAAGAAGTTATCGCCGAAACTGTGGCCTATGTTGAAGCCAAATCCTTCTACAAGAAAGGTATAGAAATGTTAGAAAAGCACGGACTGATTGTAGCTAGATCAGAAGCTTTTCAACCTACGTGTTAGTTATCATTCCGCGGACCTCTAATTTAAATGATTATTTACTGGTAAATAAAATATATCAGTATTAATTTATTTCCTGAAAACTGTGTAAGTTACTTGGCCCGACGTAGAAACATAGTCTGATTTATAAATTGGGAGAAAAGTGAAGATAAAGTGCTGCACCTATCGTGATTACTAAGATTGTATAGAGAACTATGTACTAGCCTATATATATGTTGTATTTTTTTTAATATACCTGAACTAATAGCGCAGTTGATTTTGTTTGGTTGCCTTTTTTTTTCCTAGTTGGTTGTTTTATTCTTTTAACGAATATCATTTACAAGATATATTTAACGATATATTTGAAAGCATTGAAAATTTTATTTCAATTTGTTTAGAATGATGGTCAGCAATAAAGCATAGCGCGTCTCAAAATGTATTAACAATGTTAAAATATGGACTTTCTCCATTTTTAGTGGTTTTACATTAAACCAAATATCCATGCGGAACCTCTGTCGAATCTCGCTACCTTCGGTGAATGTTGTCAATTTACTGACCATTCCTCTAACGACTTGTGGCAGCAGACGCCTCCGATTGAGGGCAGGTATGTTTTCAGTTTTAGATACAATTTATTGTATCTTACCACAACGTTATGCCAGTACGGGAATAAGTTGAAGTTGCTGCTGCATTAGGTTAAGTTCGGTTAAGCTCTCTTTCTGCTTTGTAAGTTATGGTGCCTATAGCTTAATTACGTTAATTTTCCTTTCCGTTGTGTAAGGTATTATGCATTAAGTTTTGTTAGGTTAAGTTGCCTTTCTTTGGAGTAGATTAGGCTTGGTTAGCTTAAGATAGATTATTAATTTATATTATATGATGAGCCAGCGATAGTGCTCCGGTAAGAAAAAGTGCTATCTCACAGCGAAATCACCACAATTGCTTATTTTTCGCGTAATTTTCGGTTTTTTGCGCCATAAAATATGCTGGTTACTCTAATTGTTACATTTTATTTCGAAGTTCAGTTAACTTAATTCCACTTAGAAACCATAATTTTTTTTATATTTTATCCAGATTTTCTTTTTGTTTTTTAGCCGCCATATTAAGCCACCATCTTGTGTTTTTTTTTTTCAAAAGGGCTACACTGCATTTAAAAGTTTGTGCTTCAACGAAGAAATTGACAACCTTGAATTTTTTTTTTCATTAATTCTATTTTTGGGTATGAGGGTGGCCCCGTTTACGTGAAACGTCCCATATATGTATATATATACATATATCTATATATATATATATATATATATATATATATATATATATATATATATAATATACAATATATATATATATATATATATATATATATATATATATATATACATATACATATATATATATATATATATATATATATATATATATATATATATATATATATATATATATATATATATATATATATATATATATATATATATATATATATATATATATATATATATATATATACATATATATATATATATATATATATATATATATACATATATATATATATATATATATATATATATATATATATATATATATATATATGCCCCCCGTGGGGGCGCGGGATAGAACATCTCGCCGGTACATTCTGCCTGTCGTAGAAGGCGACTTAAAGAACAACCTAGATGGTAGATGCACAGATCCCATCAGCATCGCCCGGTGTGATACCATCGCATCGGCTTAGGCTGCGTGAAGTTGCTTAAAGTTTCGTGGATGTGCCGATGTCCCGGACTGTGGGACCAAATAGCATGATGAGGCACCTGGATTTAAAAAATCCGGAGGTAAAATAGCCCCCCGTTCGGATCTCCGGGTTGGGGCTGGTTCAAGGGCGTCGACATGCAGAGATCATAATTTTAAAATAGATTTTTGCAACATACGAGATTTAAACTAGAACATAAATTTAGTGCACCAAGACCTGCAATCAAATAAACCTCATGTACTCGGTCTCTGTGAAACCAAGATCAGTTCATCGACCAACACAGTCAACTATCTTTATCCTGGCTCCCTATTTAGGCGTAACTTTGGAATCTGTCTTTTTATCCGAAGCGACCTCTCTTACCAACGAGAAGAGGCTCTGGAGCCCCCAAACTTTGATGTAATGTGGTTAAAAATAACGACTCAACAAACCACAAGGTTCATCTGTATCCTCTATCGACCCCCAAGTGATACTAACTTTAGAACACTTTTCGCTTCTCTTGCAGACACCATCTATCATTTACAAATTAACTATTCAAATGCCGAAATTGCCATCCACATCAACTGGCTTAAATATTCAAATACTACCGACGAACAAGGTCATGAAGCTGAATCATTCTCAATCAGTTGTGGCTTAACTCAGCTTATTGACGAACCAACACGGATCCCTGATCGAGACGGGGAATTCACCAGTTTTCTTGATCTGTTTTTAACCACCAATCCGGAGATTTACACGGCCACCGTAAATCCGCCGTTAGGTTCTTCCGACAATAAACTGCTTTCTACATCGAGTATCCTACCGATCAGTGACAGACAGGCGCCTAAACCGCGCAAGATTTGGCACTACAAATCTGCTAAATGGGAAGATCTCATGGAATATTTTCGAACTTTCCCTTGGTTAGACGTTTGTTTTCGATCCGACGACCCATCTGACTTCGCCAGGGAATTTTCCGATGTTATTTTGGCTGGTATGGAAGCTTACATCCCTTTTTCAAAGAAATGCCCTTCCAACGGTAAGCCCTGGTTTGACCGAAAATGCAAAGAAGCTGTTGCAACACCATAAATCGTAACACCTTGTTCGTGCCCGAACAAATGCAAAGAAATTATCAACGAAACCAAGGAAGCACATAATCAACGAATTAGAAACAAACTCCTCGCTTGTCTCAACAGTTCCAAGTCCTTTTGGTCAGTCGCTAAGGGAGTTACTCAAAATTTCACCAAATCCACCATACCACCATTCACACGCCCAAATAATTCTATTGCAACGACACCTGTTGAGAAAGCGAACTTGTTGGCTGAACTCTTTGCTTCACATTCTACTGTCGATTTCCAAGGAAAAACACCACCTATTATTCCCATAGTGCAGTCAAGGATGCCCAATATTGTCTTCAGACAGCGTATCATAAAACGTATCTTAATGAAGCTAGACACCAAAAAAGCTTCTGGCGCTGACGGAATAGTTACCAAAAACTGTGCGAGGGAACTAACACCAGTTTTCTGTAGACTTTTTCAACCTATCCTACAGAAAGGGAATACTTCCTTCCTGCTGGAAATTTTCCACGGTTCAGCCGATACCTAAAAAGGGCAAGAAGACCTTGCCAAATAACTACTGACCAGTCACACTGCTTTCAATAATATCGAAAGTCATGGAAAAGGCTATCAATCAGCATCTTCTAAAATATCTTGAAGGATACAACATTATTAGCGATCACCAGTATGGCTTTCGTAAACAGATATCAACAGGAGATCTTTTGACTTATGTAACACATGTTTGGAACAACGCAATTGAACACTTTGGAGAATCTCGAGCGATTGCTCTTGACATATCCAAGGCATTCGACCGTGTTTGGCACAATGAACTGTTGGCTAAGCTACGCTCTTATGGTATGTCTGAAAAGTTCTGTTTATGGCTCCCATGTTTCCTCAAAGAGCGTTCTTTATAATTGGCAGTCGACAGATTTCTTTCTAACACCTTCACTATCAACGCCGGTGTGCCCCAAGGCACCATACTGTCTCCTACTCTCTTTCTCATTTACATTAACGATCTGCTGGAAAAGACCGGGAATCCAATCTACGGCTTTGCAGATGACAGTGCGCTACTCAGACGAATATCCGCAGACCGCCGGAAGTCATTCAATTTAACAAAGACCTAGAAGAAATTCTATCTTGGAGCGACAGTAACCAAGTGGAATTTAACGCTACAAAAACCCAGACGGTTGCTGAACCCGACATAGTTATGTCGGTGCACTCTATTCCTCTAACATTGTCACTCAATTTGTTGAGCATTAATTTGGGATCAAATATGTCCTGGCATGAACATGCTGCAGGCATAGCAAGAAGAGCTTCTCAAAAGATGGGAATATTATTTCGAACCAGAAAGTTTTACACTTCACAACAAAACTGTTAATTCTTTACAAAGCTCAAATTCGACCAACTATGGAATACTGCTCACATGTTTGAGGCTCCGCTCCCAAACATACACTGCATTTGTTAGATTCTATTCAGAGAGGAACTGTTCGTCTGATTGGGGACCCGGAACTGACCGGAGGCCTTGATTCGCTAAAACATCGAAGAACGGTTGGCGACTTGAGCCTTTTCTACAAGTATTTTCATGGAAAGTGTTCGAAGGATGTAGTCCGCTTAATTCCTCCCAGAGTGGTGCATATTCAGCTTGTTATTCCTCGTACAACGCTTTTCAAGCAGTATTTTATATTTATTTGGAATAATTTGCCCAGGACTGTGTTTCCCACCGAGTACAATTTACAGCGATTCAAGAACAACGTGAATCGCCTTTTCCGCACACATGTCGCTCCTGTAGCGCTTTAGGGACTTCCCTGCAGAACGTGTGCTAGACCCATAAAAAAAAAAAATTAAAATATATTTATTTATATATATATATATATATATATATATATATATATATATATAATATATATATATATATATATATATATATATATATATATATATATACATATATATATATATATATATATATATATATATATATATATATATATATAATATATATATATATATATATATATATACATATATGTATATATATATATATATATATATATATATATATATATATATATATATATATATATATATACATATATGTATATATATATATATATATATATATATATATATATATATATATATATATATATACATATATATATATATATATATATATATATATATATATATATATACATATATATATATATATATATATATATACATATATGTATATATATATATATATATATATATATATATATATATATATATATACTCAGGAAATTTCAATAAAAAATTATATAGTAGGCAAACTATTTTTTTTTAAAAAACAATTGGATCAATACCTCACAATTCGTCAAGCTTTCAACCAGTATTTCATTTACTATTTTCTGCGAAATATTTTCCTGATTTTCATTATTTCACTCGTCACATGTAAACGGATATTGTGCGTTTCAAATATCGTTGATACCTGGAAAATTAATTTATTTGTCGGTACTGTTCAAAATTTGTCCACTTACAGGACATTAATCGACACTTATCTATCAATAATGCTACAATCAAAACGTGTCATCGCAATGCGCTGTCCCGAGTTCTTAAATTTACCAAATTTATTTTCGTCATTGTTATAAGGACTATATTAAACATGACAGGCATGTAATAATGGACTTACAGCTAAAGTTTAAAACAGATTTTTATTTTTAAATTTATATTTTAAGCCACTGTTTTCGAGAACAGAAATTTTTCAATTAAACCTGTGTGGCTTCCGGTAGTGTTTAACGGAAACAAATACAACGATATTCGACAGCACAGATTGACCAGTGAAAGCAGGATTTAGGTATTTGGTCGACTGACATTACCATCACGGAAGATAAGCTTGAATTTAATAGGTTCCTCGAATTTTTTTTAAAAATGTTATACTATATCTTCGTTACATTTTTATTTTGTTCAGCATGTTGTCTCTGTGCAAACTTAAACATGAAATTTTATTATCTTGTCGTCTATATTACGTTACTGCTATCGATAACAAGTAGCGCGACCAATATTTCCCATAAAATTCCTAGCTAGAGCCATAAAATCCTATTTTGTGACTTGCTATAAACGCCCCGTAACCGAATCAATTTACCAGTTTTAGCAATGATTACCGCCGACACCAGGGTACAACCTAATAAAAGTCCATATAATATATTGAGTTAGACTGCAAGTTTGCACCCTCGCGTTTTCCCCCATAACTTCACGGATGCTGTTTGACGAGGGGAGATTTTATGACTTCTTGTTGTCACCGTTCTTGCCACCGTAGATAATAAAATATCTTTATAATGACAAATTTAGAAGCAATAATCCATTCATAAGCTTATAAATATTTCATATTGCCCCGTGCTTAAACTCAATTATGAAGAGGCCCCAACTGTTTATTAACTGGTCTAAATTTTACAGTTTATTTCGTACTATGGGACTATATTTTTTTATTATTCGATTACCATGTAACTAAAAAACTACAATATACGTAAAAACGATTTTTACCTAGTGGTACATGGTTGAGTTTGTACAGGGTGAGTCAACGATAGAGAAAAGTTCATTATCTCATTTGTTTCGGGAATGACGAAAAATGTTAAATACAATAGTTTTAGGGAAAGTGTGGCCGACATAACACATGTTTTTTTAAAATCCTGTTTTCTAGTTTATGTTTAAAGTCTGCGTAAAATTTTATAACTTTTTTATCAATAATGTTATATACCTAAACCTAATAGTTTTTTCTAATATTTCAAGTTTTGTAAAAAATTGACAGTAGCGCCATTGTTTCTGAAGGTGGAATACTCATAATTGGTTGTATAGAGATGAAAAAAATATATATGTAAAGAAATTTGAGTTAGTTACAGGGTGTTCAAAATAATTTTATGCATTTCGACTATTTTTAAATTGAAAAATCTCAAATTTTTTAAATGGCACACCCTGTATATTATTATTTTTTCTAATAAATTTTACAAAACCCTCCAACTTTCATTAAGTATGTCCTATACCTATTTCTAATAGTTTTCGATTTATTTTGAATTTTTCAATTTTTATTCTTGTTTTTAATACACTTACGCTATAACATCAGAGTTGCCAAGACAAAACAAAAATGTAAGCATTGTCAAATTTTGACATGTCTATTAAGCAAGTAAAAATAGTTTAATTTGTTGTAGTAAGTGACGTATAAAGGAAATAGTTATGGATTTTCCTAAAAATAAATTAATTGATATGGTTTATATACTGGGTGAGGCGGGAAAAAATTGTCTTTTGGCAGTAAAGCTTTACGGAGCGAAGTACCTTAATATGAAATTTTATGTACATCATCTAGAAAATCTTTTCAGTACTTAATGGAACGGTTTGATGGTAGTGGTAGCGTTGAGTATACGAAACGGAAGTAGTAAACCAGAATGCACCAATGAGGAAAAAGAAATGGAGATTTTACTTCATGTTGAAAATAATCCCCAGATCCGCAGCCGTCATCTAGCTGACTTATCTGATACATCCCAATCTACGGCTAATCGCACCACGAGAAAATACAAGTATCATCCCTTTCATATGGAACTACACCAAGAACTTCAAGACCGTGATTTTGAACGACTAATAAACTTTTGTACCACCATGAATGGAGCAATAGAGGCCGATCCAAATTTTTTTATCCAAAATAATGTTTTATGATGAAGGTACTTTTCGCTGTAATAGAGCAGTTAACAGCCATAACATGCATTATTATTCAACAGTTAATCCGTTTTGGGTCCGGGAAGTCCCAAACCAAAATCATTGGTCGCTTAATGTATGGTGTGAAATATTAAATTTTCGAATTATTGGTCCATATTTTTTCCGTGAACCGCTTAAACGGGCCTAGATATCTAAATTTTTTGCAAAACGAATTACCCCAGCTTCTTAAAGAAGTTGATAACTTTGAAAGGGAACAAATGTGGATTCAACAAGACAGAGCTCTTGCTCATTACCACCGGGAAGTTCGAGAATTTTTAAACGATCATTACTCACAAAAATGGATCGGTAGGGATGGATTCATTCAGTGGCCTCCTCGATCATGTGACTTAACACCTTTAGACTTCTTTTTGTGTGGTTACACTAAAGATCGTGTTTATATGAATCTCCCTACAATACCAGTAGATATGGAAAATAAGATATGGGATGCGTGCAGGACCATAACGCCCTTTATGCTAAGGAAAGTGAAGGAAAGTATAGTAAAACGACTAAACGTGTGTATTCAAGTAGACGGGCATATTTTTGAACATTTATTACGTCATAATAATTATTCATTAGACAAGTTTAACTATATTAAAATTATTATTAACTATTTCTTTATGTTTTCACAATAGCTTAAGTGTATTAAAAACAAGGGTAAAAATTGAAAAATTCAAAATAAAACAAAAACTATTAGAAATAGGTATATGACATACTTAATAAAAGTTGGAGGGTTTTGTATAATCTATCAGAAAAAATACTAATATACAGGGTGTGCCATTTAAAAAAATTGAGATTTTTCAATTTTAGATAGTCGAAATGTATAAATTTATTTTGAACACCCTGTAGCATCTAACTTAAATTTATTTACATATATCTTTTTTTAATCTCTATAAAACGCTCCTGCCAGTTATGAGTATTCTACCTACAGAAACAATGGCGCTACTGGCAATTTTTTACAAAACTGAAAACTAGTAATTTAAAAAAAAAATGAAATATTAGAAAAACTACTAGGTTTAGGTATATAACATTATTAATAAAAAGGTATAAAATTTTACGCAGAATTTATAATAAATAATAATAAATGGAACATCCTATTTTCTGATGGATGTTCCATTTAAAGAAACATGTGTTATATCGACCACACTTTTTTGAAGTACCCTGTATACTCAAAAATAATTTTAAACTATGCACCTTAACATTCTCTAAAACTATTGTATTTAATATTTTTTCGTCATTCCCGAAACAAATGAGATAATGAACTTTACTCTATCGTTGACTCAACCGGTACACATGTTCTGAAAGTTGATTGACATATATAAAGATCAAAAAAATACTAGACATAACATCATCATCATCAGCTTATACTGTCCACTGCTGGATGAAAGCCTCCCTCAAGTCTTGCCACCTTTTTCTCTTCTGGGTCACTTGTACCCAATTTCCGACCACTCTCTTCAAATCATCAGTCTACCTCTACTTCGATAAGCTTCGGTTCTTGGTCGTCACTCTATAATTTTTGTTGCTCATCGATCATCCTTAAACCTAGCAATATATCCAGCCCAGGTCCATTTAAATGTAAAATTAATTTGACTGCGTCTTGAAACCCCGTTCTTTTCCTGATAATGTAATTTGGGGTGTCATCTCTAAGAGTAACGCCTAATACTGACCTCTCCATTTTTCTTCGCACAACACATATTTTGTTGATATTTTTGTTCGTCAATGTGAGAGTATCAGATCCATACGTAAGAACGGGTAGTACGCATCTGTCAAAACTTTTATTTTTTAAATACAACGGAAGATTAGATTTAAATTTCTAGCCCAGTTTGCCATATGCCGTCCAGGAGAGACCTATTCTCCGCTGAATTTCATGGGTTTGCTTGTCTCGTCCTATGCTGACTTCATGTCCTAGATATTTATATCAGTGTACTTGCTCGATCTCCACGTTATTCAATTTTATAATGTCGTTTAATACAAGATTTATCATAAACTGAGTCTTGGATAGATTTATTTTAAACCAGTCCTTCTTGAAGCTTCTTAAAGCATGTACAGCATAGTTGTACTTCTTGCATATTGTCTCTTATTAAGACAATGTCGTCGGCAAAACAAAGGTCACCGTCAACGTTAAGCCCCATTTTTCCCAGTTTATTGATTGTAACATACTTTCTAGAAGTGTTACGAAAAGTCTGCGAGAAAGCGTATCATCCTGGCATATCCCTCTTTCGAGCAAATTTCAAATCGAAAGAAAAGTGCGCCAGACATAACGCTCAGCACTTAAGCTAATAAATACTGCAACTTCTCTCAACATCTAGCGATAACCTTTGGTAACACAAACCTTTTTGTCGTTCTATTACAACCAGGAAACGAGCTACACTATTTGAAGTATGGACATACAATGATCAGGTTGCGATTTTTTTAAGACCGTAAAAATGATGAACTTGAACGAAATTGTGTGTGCTCTTTAAAGTCAAGAACCGTACCACTAAAATGTTGCAAATATTTCAACAAGCATTCCAGAATTAGTATTTAAGCCAATCGCAGTATTTTGAATCGTTACACAGTGATTAAAGCCTTCACCGATGAAGATTTCCAAAATGGACGATTTTTAATGTTAACGTACGATATTCATATCGCTCTAGTTCACAATTTGACTCCAGATGCAGTCGTCAGCTTTGGATTGTGTTAAGCAATCCTGAAAGAAAAACTTATATTTTGAATCGAAAATCAACAAAACGTGCCCAGATCAAACCTTGTAAGTGACGACGCAAACTATTTTAAAAACTATTATAACAGGGGATAAGTTGTCACAATGCATGAGGCAAAAATCGCTCTGATCGAAGAAAAAGCAGTGAGTCTATCCAGCATGAAGGAGATTAGCGACTGTGTTTGATTGGCGAGATGCCATCTACAACGAATATGTTCTACGTGAGTAAATACTATTCAAGAAGTATTACAGTGGGTCAAGTAAGAACGTGCCCGTAATAATTCATTTTTGGTAGAAGCGATTCTAGCGATTGAACAAAAAATAGATAGAGGGAACCTTTGTCTACGACACATTTTAATAAAAGTATAAGTCGATTCCTAACTTTCGTCAAAATCACGTAAAATCCAAAATGAGTCACTTGTTTGCGCTTCAGTTCGAGGCAGTCTTTCTTTGTTCCCATCCAAAAGGCCCTAAAATGATACATTCCGCGGCCGCTAAATATATTAAACACACACACTTTGATGAATGCTATTTGACATAAAGTAGTTAATCAATATATATATATATATATATATATATATATATATATATATATATATATATATATATATATATATAATATATAATAAGAGGAGAAGGGTAGTCTTGACCGACTAGTTAAACAGCAGTATTATGTTCTTGGGGTAAGCAGTCATTGGAAAAGAACTAAAAAGTTTTTGACACCTTTTTAGCTACGCCAAGCTTTCGAAAATATTTCATTTTCTTCATCAGGGCTACAATTATATTAGATTATCAGTATTTTTGAGATTAAAAGTAAAGAACAATCCTATTTTATATGTAACATTAAAATACGTACTGCTAAGTGGGTGTGTTTTAAAAATTGTTCTTTGTGGGGGCACTTTATTACACTTATTCATCAGAAAAAAACATGAGAAAAAACTCGACATACTCATCTCTGGGAAATATAATAAACTTTTACTTCATTTTGTTAGTATGGTACGAAGAATTGTGTCGTTGTAAAGTGATTTTAGTTTATAAAGGTTTTTTGTTATATTTTCTTGTCATTTTGCTAAGGGCAGTGTGTTTCTATCTCTTAGTTAGGTTGTGGTTAATTTATATTTGAAAGTAGAATGACGTTGACATTTTGTTTGATCGTTTTAAAGTTGAAAAGTTAGTGAAAATCAGTGGGATTATTATCGAAGAGATATGTCAGGTATGTTGTAAGAGTTTTCATTTTGACTGATTATTTGTAACAGATTGGAGAAAATTAAACTCAGATCTTCAATGTCAGTTTTTTTTATTGATCGAGTTCGGTTCGAGGTGGATTTCTACCATCTCCCTAAAGATTCTCCTGCCAAGATTTCTCTCTTTACATAGCATTTTGGTTTCGGCAAAATTAAATTCATGTGAAAATTGGCTACTATGCTGGGCAAGCGCACAAGAGTTTTTAAAGAAAAAAAATTTTCCAAACTAAACTGTTATTTTGAAATAATTAATCAGCATAAATATTATTGTAGAAAATTATATCGCATTTTTTGTTTCCTTGTTCTCTTATCATTATAATTTTTTATAGACAAAGTGGCTCCAGTTCTTTACTTATTCGTTTGTGAAGAAGTGGATAAATCATTTTAACAAGACGAAAAGTGTCGACTACTTGCCAAAACGTGGATCGGTAGACAAAATCACTCCGAAAGTCAAAAAAAACGAACAGTGTCTTTGTTTTTACAGGACCCGAAATTGACGCTGCGTCAAGGAGCGGCAAAATTAAGAGAATCAGGTTTGAATATGTCCCATGAAACTATTCGACATCATCTTCGTACTCATGATGACAAATTCTGAAACACGTTGGAGAAACCTTTGCCGGGCGAAAATCACGTTGCAAAGAGGCTCGCTGAGCCTTAAGGTAAGATACTAGAATGGCCCTCACAATCGCCGGACGCTAACCCTATTGAAAATGTTTGTCTCTTGTAAAGAGGAAGCTCAGAGGAAAGACTCTGAGGACTTTGACTCAGTGGTCTCGCGAGACTGGACTTGAAGGGCTGGTGTTTTTACTTGCCTTCCTAAAAGGAAGTATTCTATTGTTGACAAAATCCTTCCGGGCTTTTTAAATTTCTTCACATTTTAGGACCTCTAGATTACGAAAAATATAGTCTCTCATTTTTATCTGCCTGTCGGTCTGTTGCACTGTTGGTACGATAACTCTGAAACGAAAGAAGATATCGCTCCTAATTTGACACAAATATAATACTTGTGGTAGGCTACTACAGTTTTTGAAAGATATAGTTGTAAGTGAAGAGGGTACAAGGGGTGAGGTTGGATTATTTTGTTGTTGTTTTAATAGTACTATTAGACTTTTTTGTTTCTGTTTGGGATTATAAACAGAATTTAAGCATGAATATTTATAGTTGAGCGTCTAAGGAGTTAAAGGGATGGAGAAAGGCGTTACCTCGAAAATATCGTGTCATATATCAGTATGAGGGTTCTTGGCGTCGTAGAATCAAAAAGTTGTGTGATTTTTTCATTATTTTCAATTTTTCAACCATGTAAGGTACGAGAGTTAGAGGGGTTGCTTCGAACATACAGTTTTATAAATCCTTTTTCGGATTTTTATAGTCAAAGAATTCGAAAATTGTATAATTTTTTGATTATTGGTCAAAAATGAAAAGAGTTTATAAAGTAAGATAGGGGTTACAGGGGTGATTTGGTATATATAGTGTTAAACGTTCTTTTGATGGTTCCTGAATCAAGAACATTGAAAAAAGTATTGTTTTTTCATTATTTTCAATTGATCGAACATACAAGGTATTGACAAGGTGGAAGATTAGGTTACAGAGATTGCTTGATATATATGGTATACGTCCTTTTCATGTGATGTGATGAATCTGAAAATTGTAATATTTTTCCCAATTTTTTTTTTAATTATTATCCCACCTAACACTTAATACTGGTTTTTAATTTAAAATTATAATCCTTGAATTAAGTTCTTTCTAAGAGAACAACAGTCCAGTTTTATTTATTAATGGAAGGAACACAAATATTTTTGTAGTAGTAGAAGGTGGAAAAATATACCAAATAAAATTAATCAATTAATTGATGAGGTGAGACTTCTCTAGTTTCCTGCAAGTACAAAAATATACATGATGCAACTTGGCTTATAATTTTTTGCGGGATCACGGAGGACAAAACAAGTTGCTAAATTACCCATATTGTATTTTTTTTTTTGGATTACTACTAAGCCATCATTATAATTACGTTGAAAAATAGAAATCTGAATAAAAAAGTCTTCCCTCAAAGGAGTAAAATCTCTTTACGACTTTAAAACACAGATTGACTTAACTAAAGAAGCAGATATTTAAAAATAATTTTGATGCACTGCATTCTATTTAATATTCTTACTTATATTATCCTCATCATCATAAGCTAGTATCAGCCCAGAGTCGGACACAGACGTCCCCCAAGTGGAACCACCTTCTTCTATACTCTGCCTCTCTTATCCATGTGACCCCACCGCGGTCTTCTAGATATCCTCCATTCGTCTTGTCGGTTATCTTCCTTCATTCTAGTCTCCTTCCATCGGCCATTCTCGCAATGTCTCTCACCCATCTCCATTTTAGCAGCGCAGTATTCTCCACTACGTCAGCCACTTTCGTCTTATTGCGAATTCATTCGTGATGCCTTCTATCTTTAAGGCTTATTCCAAGTATTCAACGTTCCATTAACCTTTAAGCGACACTAAACTTAGACGCAGAATTTTTTCGTAAACTGTGCCATATGTTAGCACAAGCACTCAAATACCACACAATAAATATTCGCTCAGGTTACAGTGTCACAATCTAACGATTAAGGAACTCTACTAGAGCAACAATTTTAAAATTTTTAATTATCAAATAAAAGTACTGTACAAAATATTAAGCATTCTAAGAAAAATTATAGATTCATTTACATCTTATATGCGAAAACTATACGTTCAAAATCCCAGCGGAAAAAATATTAATTGTCTGCAAATGTTAACAAAGAACGGAAGTTTTTACAACCTTGACCAGTAAAAAAAACTTCTGTGGGATTCTTTTGTTAATTACTCCTTTTCTCTCATGTTGTAAGACTGTTTATTTCAGTATCATTATTTGTATTAGCGCTTTTTTACATTGAGTTAATCACCCTTAAAACATCTGATGCTTCCAATCCTTCCAGTATAAGCGTACACTAAATTTACACAATACTGACTGATAATAAAAATATTTCAAGGCTTGACTTTCAGCATTCCGATGATACTAATAGTTTTCGTATTTAAAACTTCGAAATTTTTTGTTTCCATGATTTTCAACAGGCATACCGTAAATTACAAATATTTAATAAAATATAGTATTGAAAAAAAAATCCTTGTGCATATATCATTACTATACCTTAAGTTTTAATATAAAAATAATTGAAAATATCCACATTATCTATGTTATGTAAAATTTAATTTTAAAATATGAAAATTTGACTGCTGTCGTGCGCCACCGGCAATTTTACGTTCAAGGCAATACGGAATAATTAAAAAAGTCGGAGAATTTTTTTTAGTTTACAGGTAAAAGTATACTTGATATAAAAAATCCATTAAAAACTTTAAAAAACCCTCTCTTTTTTTGTAATTTTACTCTTAACCAAATGTCCAATCTATGAACATTGATTTCATAGTGAAGAGGTGCTCTGTCCTGTTGATACCACAGATTCCTGTTAGGAATCCAAATTCTTTTCATCGGGGAAAAGACCTGCACAAGTTGGAATAACTTGCTCTTAGAGTAACTGTAAATGCTGCTGTCCTGTAAAAATTCCATCGATAAAAAAGAGACCAGTGATATGACGTTCACAAATCCCTAACCACACGTTTATCTTTCGTGGGGATTCTCAGTAGACCAGAACCGGCAGTTACGCTTGTTAACTCTTCCGTTAAGACAAAATGTGACCTCGTCAAAAAAAAAACAATATTATGAATTAGGTTAGGATCATTATTGATTCGTTCCATCATGACCTCGCAAAATTCAACGCATCTGCCGTAGTCATTTTCAGATAATTCTTGCAACAGAATGGGTTTGTATTGATGCAATTTTTCCTCATTCAGTATACGACTTAAGGTACCTTTACTTATGTTGTGGTCTAGGTAAAGCTGACGAGCGGCTCTATGGGGATTTTCTGTAATTTCCAATAAAACATCATCTGATTTTTTATCACCGCTTGTTTTAACTTTTGGAGGTCCAGATTTAGAACGATCCTTAACATGACCTAATTGTCTAAATCGTTTTAATGTTTTTGCTAACTACGGATTGGGTAATAAGTTCTCGATTCGAATATTCTGCGTTAAAAAGATCACACACACCTCCTGTTGTGTTCTCCTACGGTCTCCGTAACCAACCATCCTTAATTTACAAAGTGATTCTTTCAGTTTCTGTTAAATGTACCATTATGATAGTACAATCAAATTGCAGTGTCACAAAATGCAGCAAAAAAATGTTTTCGACAATAAATCATTTTTTGACGCGTGAAGTCGTTACCTGGCAGTAAATGTTTGACACAAGCTAGCTTAATTTTTTTTTTAAATTTGATCCCCTTAATTTCAAATATCAATAATTCCAAAAGAGTTCAATTTAAACATATGGTATGTTATACAAATAATACCTAGAATTTTCAGTAGGACTCAAAAGTAAAATAATATATAGGTCTATCCATTTAAAAAATTTAAGATGACGTAGTTTCTTCGAACTGCATGTTCAAAACATTTTATTGTCAATGTCAGCATGTGCGCCATATAACACCCTATAACTTTTATTTAAATATTTTTTTGATACATTGATTAATAAATGCCGTGGAATCATTATTCTACACATATGGGGCACCCTGTATATGTATATATATATATATATATATATATATAATATATATATATATATATATATATATATATATATATATGTATATATATATATATATATATATATATATATATATATATATATATATATATATATATATGTATATGTATGTGTATATGTATGTATATATATATATATATATATATATATATATATATATATATATATATATACATATATATATATATATATATATATATATATATATATATATATATATAATATATATATATATATATACGGTCTGTCAAATAAGAATGTGACTACTGGTATTTGAAAAAAATATATTTCGAGAAAATTTGTTGCCATCAATGTATTCTTTGGTATGCTAACAACGGCGCAATTACCTTAGTAAGTTGTCCAATCACCTTCTACATCAATAATCGCCTGGCATCTTCGAGGTATACTGTCGACGAGATTTTCTGCATACTCTGCAGATTTTTCGAATTTTACGAGACAATTGAGTCAAAGTCCTCAGAGTCTTTCCTCTAAGCTTTCTCTTTATAAGAGACCAAACGTTTTCAATAGGGTTGGCGGATTGTGAGGACCATCTTATCGTGGGCCCAAGCGAGCCCATGAGCACGAAGATGTTGTCAAATGGTCTCATTGAGCACATTCAAACTCAACTTTCTGAATTTTGCCGTTCCTTGACGTCAATTTTGGGTACCGCGAAAACAAAGAACGATTCGTTTTTCGACTTTCGGAGCAACTTTGCTACTCAGCCACGTTTCGGTAAGTCGTCGACATTTTTCGTTTTGTTAAAACAATTTACCCACTTCTTCACAAACGATACCGACTTTTTCACATATTGAGCGGCGCGGAATGTATCATTTTAGGCTCCTTTGGATGGCAACAAAGAATATATACACTTTATATATATATATATATATATATATATATATATATATATATATATATATATACATATAAATTTCATCTAACTGATTATCTCTCTGCTAATCTAACAAATATTACTAAAAGCCGCAGGAAATCATATTAAACAATGCTTATATATCCGTTTTTCTGACTGATTTCGTCCAAAAACAGACAAACTCTCTAAATCATCCCTCGATTAAGCAAGCAAAAACCCTAAAAGCTCGTATTCGTCAAGCTTTATTTGACGGACTGTCTCTCGGTCTGTCTGCGATGCTTCCTTTTATCGAAAAAATATCATGATTCATAAGGACGCGTCTCGATCCCTCGCCACTTGAAATGAAATCGTGGAAATCGGACTACACGCAGTGGATAACTTTAATAACGTCGACTGGGGTGTGTAAATTATGTTTTGAAAATAAAAACTTTCACAAATTAACACTTTCGAAATTTACAAAAACCGTGAACATGAAAATGAATGAAAAATAAAACTTCTAGTTTAAAAATTAATAAATCTTTAAACAATCAAGTTTTAGAAAAAATTCTTTAAACTTCTTCATCAGTGTTTAAATCAGTTTCGACGCACAATAATCTGAGAATTATTATTTTATAAATCTCTAGAACACAAAAGACATGCACCTCTCCGGTGCTCCATAGTAACAAAATTTTAAGTTGACCCAATTAAGTAACCAGTACGGAAGAGTGAAAGACTTAAAGTCCATTTGTTTGGAGTTGATAGCACACAACATGGGTTATAAACATTAAAACGTCATAAACCATAAGCCTCCGAAATATCTCTACTAATTATTCGCATTTTTGGTTTCAATCACCTGTATTTATTATCTCTATATAACAGTGCGACCTTTTTCTAAAAAATATATTATTACATGCCTTCTAAACTTTACAATAAGCTATGTAAATCAACGCATTTCAAAGTTTATTTTAATGAGTAAGTGACGAAACTAAAAATCTTATTTGTATCATAAAGGCCTAAACGAGTACAATTAACAATTCCTAAGAATTAGAAATCTGCAGTGTTATAAAGCTTAATGATAATATGTACAATAAAATTATTTGGGATTTTAACAGTTATTGGAATATACTCGTAATTAACCAAAGTACTTATCGGTAGGTAGGTGCCTAAGTACCTAAGTATGCAATAAAAATATTCTGAGTAAGTATAAAAATAAAGCAAAAACCTATAATATGCTTAGTTCAAATCAGAACAGCGATGGCTTCAACTTTCAGTTTTGCCCCGGTCAAACTTCGTGGAGTCTGTAAATTTGCATTTTCCCTGAGAGAAAAAACAATGATACACGATGCTCCCGTGTATCAAGCCAAGTCCGTGAAATTGTGGGCACCTTGCTAACATGATGGGTGTTGAATCAGAAACTATTTATAGATTTCTAAAAGAAAGAAAACCCGGTCCTCGCAACGAACCTCAGAAGCACAAAGGAAAGGAGCCCTTAGAGGTCGATGAAGACTTTAAAAACGTAATAAGAAGAAAAGTACGACATTTTTTTTATTAAGAAAGAAATACCTTCTCTACATAAAGTTTTGCAAGAAATCAGAGAAGACCAGGACTTACCAGATTTTAAAAAATGGAAATTATGGAAAATTCTTCTAACCTGAATTTTCGTTGGGAAAAACACAATAGAAAATCTATTCTTGTCCATAAAACAAAAATATTTTATTGGAGAAGAGAATATCTACAAACAATCCGAAAATTTCGAGGCGAAGAAAGAAATATTTTTTGTTTAAATGAGACTTGGGTTAATGAGTTACACACAGTCCACTGGTTACAGTCCCCTCTAGGAATAGGTCGCAGGCTAATTATAGCACATATTGGTAGTGAAAACGGATTTCTCGACGGTGGCTTGTTGGAATTTGAATCAAAGTCAACTAAAGATTACCATGAGGAGATGACGGCCGATATTTCTGAGGAGTACTTCCAACAAATGATTGAATGTTTAGCAGCAGAATCAGTTATAGTATTAGACAATGCCGCTTACCATTCTCGATTATTAGAACGACTCCCGACAAATTCATGGAAGAAAGCGGATATTCTTCAATGGATAACAGACAAAAATCTCAAACATAAAGTTGGTATATTAAGAGCGAAACTTCTCAAAATTACAAAATAAAATAAGGATGAGATGGCAAATTAACGGAATATCACAGTGCTTAAATTACCTCCATATCATTGCGATTTGAATCCCATAGGGCTAATTTGGGCACAAAGATTTCGTTGCAAGGAAAAACACCACGTTCAAACTTCAAGACGTAAGGCAATTATTACTCGCCGGAATAGAGAGGATCAAAGAGGATAATTGGGAAAAATGCGATCCGACATGTTATAGAAGAAGAAAATAAAATGTGCAAACTTGACGAATACATAGAAGAAACTGTGGAAATAGAACCCTTAATTATCATTTTAAAAGAGATCTAGTCTTCAGATTTTGAAGATGATGACTGTTTTTGATTGTAATTAAAGTACTTATATATCGTGAATTTGTATATATACATAGATCTATAGATCAAAAAATTTTCGGTAATAAATCTTATATTTATATGTAGCAAAGGTTTTCTGCCTAAAATAGGGTGAACCCTTAAAACTAATTCAAAACAGGTAGCAAAATCCAGTAAAATGCATAAGAAATCTCTTTTTTTTTGTACGCACCCCAACATGGATTTGCTTCTACAATGAGAAAATTCTGCTATCAACTCCAAACAAATACATTGTAAGTCCTCCGATCTTATTTAGATTATTTTACATTTTATAAATGCTGCTACGAGCTCGGTCGAATATATGTTTAATTAACTTTAAGTTATCTAATGTTACTATATGATTGTGTTCAAGAACGTGTTCAGCAATGAGTGATTTTGCTATCTACTTTATCTCAAGTGAGCTAAATATTCTTTAAATTTTGCTTGAATAGACCTTCTAGTTCGGCAAGTATACCACCCGTCACAATTATAGTGTACTGTTCGTTGAATGTTGGCTTTTTGATCCAGTTTAATTGGTGTTAATGCATCATCATAGACGTATGATGTGCGCAACATGATTGAAGAGGATCAGCATGTGACTTACCATAAAATAGAATGAATATTTAGCTGTAAAAAAGATCTTTTCCCGATGGATTCCGCATAATTTGACCGAAACTCAAAAACAGGCTCGTGTCAATTGGTGTAAGAAAATACTCAAAAAATTCGACCGAGGACATGCAAAATCCGTATACAACATCGTAACAAGAGACGAAACTTGGATATATTCACACGAGCCGAAAACTAAGCAACAATCAACTGTTCGGGTGTTCAAAGATGAACCGAATCCAATAAAAGTGGTTCATTCGCGAAGCACTACCAAGAAAATGATCGCTTGTTTCTTTAGTTATACTGGACATGTTGCAATCACTGCTTTAAAGGATCAAAGAACAGTTAATGCTGAATGTTATACAGTAATTTGTTTGCCAGAAGTCAACGATGAAATCAGGAAAAACAACTGAAAATGTCTTCACCATGACAATGCCAGCTCTCACACAGCACGTCAAACAATTGTTTAATCGACGGAAAAAAACATCGAATTAATATCTCATTACCCGTATTCACCTGATTTATCGCCTAGCGACTTCTTTTCGTTCCCGAATTTCAAAAAAAAAAAACATGTTTTTGAGGTACTAACTTCAGAGTGGAAAAATATTTCCAGAATTGGTTCGAAGGCATGCAAAAGTGTATAAATCTTAAAAGCGCATATTTTGAGAAACAATAAAACGATTTGTATCAAAAATGAGTGTTATGTGGTTAAAAAAATAACGACTCAACAAACCACTTTTCGCTTCTCTTGCAGACACCATCGATCATTTACAAAGTAACTATCCAAGTGCCGAAATTGCCATCCTGGGCGACTTTAATGTCCACAATATCAACTGGCTCAAATATTCAAATACTACCGACGAATAAGGTCGTGAAGCTGAATCATTCTCAATCAGTTATGGCTTAACTCAGCTTATTGACGAACCAACACGGATCCCTGATCGAGATGGGGAGTTCGCCAGTCTTCTTGATCTGTTTTTAACCACCAATCCGGAGATTTACACGGTCACCGTAAATCCGCCGTTAGGTTCTTCCGACCATAAACTGCTTTCGACATCGAGTATCCTGCCAATCAGTGACAGAGAGGTGCCTAGGCCGCGCAAGATTTGGCACTACAAATCTGCTAAATGGGAAGATCTCATGGAATACTTTCGAACTTTCCCTTGGATGGACGTTTGTTTTCGATCCGATAACCCATCTGACTGCGCCAGGGAGGTCTCCGATGTTATTTTGGCTGGTATGGAAGCTTACATCCCTTTTTCGAAGAAATGCTCCTCCAACGGCAAGCCTTGGTTCGACCGAAAATGCAAAAAAGCTGTTGCTTCTAAACATATTGCCTACCGACAATGGCGTGAAAATCCTAACACCTTAAATCGAAACATCTTTGTTCATGCCCGGAATAGATGCAAGGGAATTATCGACGAAACCAAGGAAGCACACAATCAACGAATTAGAAACAAACTTCTCGCCTGTCCCAACAATTCCAGGTCCTTTTGGGCAGTCGCTAAGGCAGTTAGTCAAAATTTTACCAAATCCACCATACCACCACTCACACGGCCAGATAATTCCATTGCAACCACACCTGTTGAGAGAGCGAACTTGTTGGCTGAACTCTTTGCTTCACATTTTACTGTCGATTTCCAAGGAAAAACACCACCTACTATTCCCATATTGCAGTCAAGGATGCCCGATGTTGTCTTCAGACAGCGCATCATAAAGCGTATTTTAATGAAGCTAGACACCAAGAAGGCTTCTGGCGCTGACGGAATACCTGCCATAGTTCTCAAAAACTGTGCAAGGGAACTAACACCAGTTTTCTGTAGACTTTTTAACCTATCCTACAGAAAGGGAATATTTCCGTCCTGCTGGAAATGTGCCACGGTTCAGCCGATACCTAAAAAAGGTAAGAAGACCTTGCCAAATAACTACCGACCAGTTGCACTGCTTTCAATAATATCGAAAGTCATGGAAAAGGTTATCAATGAGCATCTTCTAAAATATCTTGAACGATTCAATATTATTAGCGATCACCAATATGGTTTTCGTAAACATAGATCAAGAGGAGATCTTCTGACTTATGTAACACATGTTTGGAACAACGCAATTGAACACTTTGGAGAATCTCGAGCGGTTGCTCTTGACATATCCAAGGCATTCGACCGTGTTTGGCACGATGGAATGTTGGCTAAGTTGCGCTCTTATGGTATGTCTGAAAGGTTCTGTTTGTGGCTCTCATGTTTCCTCAGAGAGCGTTCTTTACGAGTGGCGGTCGACGGATTTCTTTCTAACACCCTCACTATCAACGCCGGTGTGCCCCAGGGCTCCATACTGTCTCCTACTCTCTTTCTCATTTACATTAACGATCTGCTGGAGAAGACCGGGAATCCAATCTATAGCTTTGCAGATGACAGTACGCTTGTCTCTTCATTCACCTTGAACGCTCGGACATCGGCTGCTCAGGCGAATATCCGCAGACAGCAGGAGGTCGTTCAACTTAACAAAGACCTGGAAGAAATTCTATCTTGGGGTGACAGTAACCAAGTGGAATTTAACGCTACAAAAACCCAAGCGGCAGTTTTTTCTAAAAAAGTTAACGTTGCTGAACCCGACATAGTTATGTCGGGGCACTCCATTCCCCTAGCATCGTCGCTCAATTTGTTGGGCGTTAGTTTGGGAGCAAATATGTCTTGGCATGAACATGTTGCAGGCATAGCAAGGAGAGCTTCTCAAAAGTTGGGAATATTATTTAGAACCAGAAAGCTTTACACCCCACAGCAACTGTTAATTCTTTACAAAGCCCAAATTCGACCAACTATGGAATACTGCTCCCACGTTTGGGGCTCCGCTCCCAAACATACACTGCATTTGTTGGATTCTGTTCAGAGAAGAGCGGTCCGTCTGATTGGGGACCCGGAATTGACCGGCGGCCTTGATTCGCTGGAACATCGAAGAACGGTTGGCGACTTGAGTCTGTTCTACAAGTATTTTCATGGAAAGTGTTCGAAGGATGTAGCCCGCTTAATTCCTCCCAAAGCGGTGCATGTTAGAAATACACGTCGCGCTGGTGCTTCGCATCCGTATGAGGTTCAGCTTGTTACTCCGCGTACGACGCTTTTCAAAAGCAATCTTTTATATGGAGAGCGTCATCCCTTTGGAATGATTTGCCCAGCGCTGTGTTTCCCACCGAGTACAATTGACAGCGATTCAAGAACAACGTGAATCGCTTTTTCCGCACTCGTGCCGCTCCTGGAGCGCTTTAGGGACTTCCCTGCAGCACGTGTGCTAGACCAATAAAAAAAAAAAAAAAAATATTTTTTCTTTCGTCATTTTTGTAAAAACTTAGAAGGTGGTCCTCGTATAACCTGTAACGATTTATAATCAATTTAAATCGCTACTTCCACGAACGGGCCGCCCTTATCGGAATTATGTGATAGAGATACTACAATTTTGATACTACCGACTCCTGAGCCGCCACGCCACCCTCCGTCCCCGAAAAATCAAATAAATTGAAAACAAAATATTAAAGAAAAAGTACTGTATTTTTTATGTTTTTTAGTGCGTTGAACACGAATCCGATGTCAAAATTCACCGATCGACCATTTCTGAGCCGCCCCGAAGAATTAGGTTAGAATATAAAAGGTTAGGGGCACGGCCCCCCCAATACTCTTCTTTAGTGAAAATGTCGCATTTCCCACCCCGAAAAAACACATTCACTACCTACAATCCAAAAAAAAAAAGGTTAGTTCAGGTTGGCTCAGGTTAATTTTTTTTTTTTTAATTTAATCGATATTTTGGGGGTTGGGGGTGGCAGAGCGGCTCAGATGTCATCGACCGGCGATTTTTAATGGCAGATTCGTGTTCAGCGCCCCAAAAAACATGCATTTTTTAAATTTGATCGATTTTTCGGGGGAGTTGGGTGGCTGGACGGCTCACGTGTGGTCGAGCACCAATTTTTAACTTCGGATTCGTATTTAGCGCCCCAAAAAGCGTAGAAAAACACTTTTTTTTCATTTCTAGGTGGTGCCCTAATTGTAAATAATTACAATTTGCCAATTTTAAAACATTGTTATTAAAATATTTCTACCACACAATCATAAAAAAGTCATTTTTACGTCCATAAAATATACAGTTACAGAAGAATAGTTTAGGTAAACAAAAAGTTTGACATTCATTACGGTTTATTACTTGCGAACGTAACAGAGAGTTTCATCCCTTTTCAACAAGTTTTCAAGTTTTATTTACTTTGAAGAGCAGTCTGAAGTCTATATTAGTGTTTGCCAAAGCTGTGGTTATATGTTTACTCTTTACTTGGAAAATTCTGCCAATAAGAGACTTGCCGGCAGTTCGTATGCACTCCGCTTTTTAAACAGGGGATTAAATCATTTCATTCGAGTCGTATAATAAACCGGCTTATTTAAGTTGTTGTGTGTTTTGCTTTTGGAACATATATTTACTTCTATATGCACTAAGACTTCGTAGAACTAATATAAACTATCAAAAAAGCAACCCAAAACCTTCCATTTCACAACAAGAAAACACATAAAATCATCTGCTAATTTTTCGTAATAAACCACTTCATATAATTACCATTATTTTTTTTTAATAGTCCTAACTAAAAAATAGCCGGCCAAGAGACAAAAAAAAAACCAAACTCTTCATGATGTAACGAATTAAAAATTACTTTAAAAAATCGGTATAGTTTCTATATTTACTTAGCACTTCCCTGTATATACAAGTTGTGACATCAATATATACGAGGGGGGATTATAATGTCTTGGAAAATTATTTCTCAACGAAATTGCTATCGAGCTCAATACATTTGGTTCAGCGAGAGTCCAATTTTTTTTCTTCCCTCAGAAAAAAAAAAAATGTTTCAAGCTTAGCGTAATACTCGTTTACAGCACAGATAACCGCTTTATTCGACAAAAATCTGTTTCCTCCTAGCTAATTTTTATTGTTAGGAAACAAAGAAAATCGTCAAATTTGGAGAACAGGGTAAGTGAGGAACTATTTTGAAGCGATTTTGAAATTTCGTACATTGTGCGTTGTTGGTCTGGAGTCAACAAATGCGGCACCTATCGCGCCCTCAGCTTCTTCCTTTTTAGAATTCCATGCAAGATAGTATGTACCGGTTCTTCTGAGATACCTATCATCTCAGCAATCTCATCAATTTCATGGAGCACTTCTTTAGAAGAAACCTCCATAGAGGGTCTTGAACATGCAGCAACTGTATTGCTCGTACGGCCACGTTTAAATTCATTTTATCCAGTAATAAATGGTCTTGAGTGTTGGTGCAGAGCTCCACCAACTTCCTTCGGTTCAGTTTCTATCTGGGCCACGTCAACTTATTTAAATAAAAATGTTTTATTAGTGCCCGATACTCAGCTTTATCCACTTCTTCGAAACGTGTAACACCGCTAGCTGCCAGCAAACAATTGCGAGTTGAATTTGTTTGAAACTTTGAACACAACCATTACAAGAATCACGCTTACCAACAGTCAGACTGTAAACTTATTTTTCGAGGGGTCGAGTTGGGTTCAAGAGTTATTGTACTAACAGACAGACTAATCGTGTTTGCAGAATATATATACAAACATAAACTACAATTCTCGTGGTCTAGTGACTCTGTAAAGTGAAGAAATTCATGAATACATTACTTCTCTGTAGCGAGGGAAGTAAAAACAAAGATTCTCCTTCAGTTTACCACAACCTATTACAATATAAGAATATCTTTTTGCCTCAGTAATTCCGACAAACCAGCATTTCCAGAAACTGTGCGGAAATGTTGAAAGTAGCACACATTTACGAGATTAACGAACCGATCGTTCTGTCTGGTGGCAAACCGTGTCTATCGATCCCCTTCTAAGGCCTTATCGCCTTTTCACATGAATTACTTTATTACATTTATACTATGACAGCATTTCGTAACAAAAATCCATTTCTTTTATTTCTTGATATGGTTTATATGAAGCAAAAACTTTTTTTTAATTTACGTAGTGGGTCGTTAATAATAATAAAACTACTAGTCAATGGCAAAATATTGAAATACCAATATAATGGATATATACGATATATATATATATATATATATATATATATATATATATATATATATATATTATATATATATATATATATATATATATATATATATATATATATATATATATATATATATATATATATATACACATAAATACCGGGTTTCAATCCGTTCATCTAACAATGAATTTGCACGACGTTTCGTCAAAATCTCATTTGGCGAATTAGTTTCGAGCGGCAGCAGCAGGAAGATCACAGTATCGAGTAACAGCAGCAGCATGAGATACTTAATCCATTAATCAATGTTATTTTAACTTGATAGTCGCGGACGTTTCGGGGGATCATTGAGGCTTACTGATCGATAGTTGGTAGTCCCTGAGTTTACTTTCAAAAACCAAACCCCTGTCTACGGTAAAAGTCTAATAACTTTTGCCCGATTGAATAATAGATAGTAATAATAACACTGGTCAACAAAAAAAAGAAAAATTGCTTGTTTCCTGTGATTTTTTTTGTTTCTATCTCAAAATGACAGCTTTTGTTTTTGAGTTGTAGCTAACTACCCTCATTTACCATTTTTACTTAGATTTTCGTTTTTTATTGGACACTAAAATATATTTTGTTGTTGTTTTAGATATGGCTTCGTTAAGAAGATGTTGTGTGCTTAATCCCGATTGTTTTTGCTATATTTGTGGTGAATATATATTTGCAAAATATCGAAAACCTATATCGGACTTTGTGAAAACTGCGTATCATTAATACTTTAAAATAAAATTGTGTAATCAGGACAAGCCATGGGTTTCTCATATGGTATGTCTACGGTTATGGTCCAGTGGAAAAAGAGTTGCAATAATGTTCGTAACACTCATGATGAAAACCTCGAAACCATCATGACGATTGCTACTTCTGCGTTGTGAAAATAAACGGAATTAACCCTGGAAATCGAAGTAAGTGGTCATATCCTAACTTATCTTCTGCTCAACGACCTCAATTAAAATCACAAGAGGTACAACCCAGCACATCTAAATCTTCTGATGATCCAAATCTCTGTGAACCCGAACGAAATACATCAAGTGAAGACTCTGATTCAGACTACAAATGTAGCCTTTCAGAATCTCAACCATTTAATCAGAAAGAACTAAATGACTTAGTAAGAGATCTGAACTTACCAAAAGAAGCTTCTGAAATTTTAGCATCTCGTTTAAAAGAAAAAAATTTGCTTACTCCCGAAACCAACATTACATTTTATCGTACCCGAGAAAAAAATCTGTTACCGTATTTTTCTCAAGAGAATGATTTAGTTTTTTTGTAACGATGTTGGTGGTATTTTGCAGCAGATGGGATTAAAACAGTACCAACCCAGTGATTGGCGTCTTTTCATAGACAGCAGTAAAAGAAGTTTAAAGTGTGTTTTGCTTCATAACGGTAACAAGTACGGATCTATACCTATTGCACATTCGACGACTTTAAAAGAAGAATACGTAAATGTTTCTAAGGTTATGGAAAAAATTAAGTATCAAGACCACAAATGGGTCATTTGTGTTGATATGAAAATGGTTAACTTTCTTTTAGGTCAACAAGGGGGGTACACAAAGTTCCCTTGTTTCATGTGTCTCTGGGATAGTCGTGACAAACAACACCATTGGTCACAAAAAGTTTGGCCAGTGCGGAAAGAGCTAAAAGTTGGTACAAAAGATGTTATAAACGTGCCTTTAGTTAGCCGAGACCGCATCATACTACCACCACTTCATATTAAACTCGGCATAATGAAACAGTTTGTGAAGGCGTTTGACAAAAGTGGCGAATGTTTTAATTTTCTTTCACGCAAGTTTCCAGGATTAAGTTCAGAAAAATTGAAAGCGGGTATTTTTGATGGGCCACAGATTAGGCAACTCATGAAAGATTCTAATTTTGTCAAATCAATGACTGAAGTCGAATCCAAAGCTTGGAATTCATTTGTTTTGGTTATGAGTAGCTTCCTAGGCAAAAAGAAATCTGACGACCATGTCGAGCTTGTTGATTGCATGCTATCGAACTTGCAAGAGCTAGGGTGCAACATGAGCATAAAAATCCACTTCCTGCACTCGCATTTAGACCGATTTCCACAAAATCTGGGTGATTTTAGCGAGGAGCGGGGTGAAAGATTTCATCAGGATCTTCGGACAATGGAAGAGCGTTATCAGGGGCGGTGGGACTCACATATGATGGCAGACTACTGCTGGAGTTTGCAACGAGATCTACCTAAAGTCGTTCATTCAATGAAATCTTATAAAAGCTCATTTGCTAGTGTTCAATAGAAATTTTGTTAACATAATGTATTATTTTTTTGTATTTTTTTGGCAAAATAATAAAACTGTATATTTCAAAAGGTAAAGCTGTTAGCAATCTCCCAGTATTTTTTTCATAGTCAGGGCCATAGAAATACCCAATAACAGAAAAAAAAATAAAGGAAACAAGACTTGTGTTGACCAGTGTAATAAACATCTTTATTTTATACTCGGCGAAATGTAGCAGTGCTGTTGTTAACCGAGTTTCCAAAAAAAAAAATACAATACACAAAAAAAAAACAAAGAAAAGAAATACAACTTAAATTCAATTCAAAAAGTCACAATCATAACTTAACTCTACTTACTCTAAATTAAAAAAGGAGAAAAAAACGTAATTCCACATGAATTGATATTAATACCCATATGCAAACAAACCGTGATCCCCACCTTACCCTATAAAAAAGACATAATAACAATCAAAAAGTCATAAAAATGACAACAATCAGTAACTTTGAAATAATATTTCCTTCAGCTGTCTTCTGAAAGAAAATTCAGACAGAGCAAGCAAACCTCCAGGAATCTCGTTCAGAAGTTTAGCAAACATATAGCCGAAAGACTATACGATGTCTAGGTCGTTGTACCTAGAATTACGCTGTTGTACCGAGCTTCGATAATACAGCCTTCCACACAGATACTCCGGCACTCTGGTTCTCAACAATCTAAACAAAAAACAACCAGATGTAGTCTTTCTCTATCCTTAATACGCAACCATTTCAACTCCTTCAGCCTGCCACTCACATGATCCCTCCCCCTGCATCCAAAAATGAAACGCACACAGGAGTTTTGAATTTATTGCAGCATATTCTTCGACTTAAGGTCCAGATACGGACCATAAACAAAATTACAATAATTAGGGTGAGAAAGGACAAGAGTCTCGCACAAATATTTTTTTAAGGTTAAATTGAGTATATGCCGATTTTTATACAAATTACGTAGTGAATAATACGCCCTTTGAACCACCAAAGAAACCTGCTTTGTAAATCTGAGCTTACTGTCAAATAATAATCCCAAATTTTTATATTCAGTAACAAAGGGAATTCTCTCCTGAGCCATACTTGAATTAAGATTAGTGGAAGCCCACTGTTCCAAAATACATTAATGCCGACTTCTTTGGATTTATCCTTAAACCATTGTTATTAGAGTAGGTAAAGATCGAATTTAAAAAGTAATTAATTTCCTGTTCCACCCGTAATGACCGGGAGCAGGGAGATTTTTGATTCAAAGAACCCCTATCTACAATGGAACTTTGATAACTTACACACAATTTAAAAATCGATGACCAGGGGTAATTACTTTTTTACAAAAGAAAGTCCCAATAAAAAAAATCGGTTTTTAAAGAGGGCGAATTTTCTACATTTAGAGAGGTGGGAAGCATGAAGTTTTTCTTAGTCAAATTTGCTGCAAATATTTGATGATTAAATTGTCATTAATAATTTAATAATACTCCATGAAATAATTTTTTTTTTTTGTCCAACAAAACTCATGTACGAGATATAAATTAAATCAAAAATAATTAAAAAAAACTAAACATCCTAAATCTAAAAACTCGTCAAGTGCAAGTTGGACTTGAGCAATTAGTGTTCCGTGCCATAATTGCTTTTAAAATAAAATAAAATCCTTACCTTAATTAGGCTCTGACATCTTAAGATCCAATATGTATTTTCACGTTTTTTCTTAGCCATTAATGTATAATAGTTATAGCATCTAACCTAAATCAATCTAGCTCAATCTAGAATCTAGTAATAAAAGTGTAAAAAAACCTGCCTAAATATTTGTTTAATTATAAACCAATAAAATAAAATTATTTTGTCTCTAGAGGAGCGACGAGCGGTACTGAAAATATATCTATCTTCAGCATACTATAGGATAACGTCTTCGATATTGTCAAGGCACATAGTTTTTTTTTTTATACTAGATAACGTAAATGCACTCGTGATAATTTTCCCTCAATCTACACTTTATGAAGAATATTCCAGAATTTTTTCAAAATTTTTTAATCGGTACTTATCGAGATATGATTGGGTGACAGAGATTTTTTAAAATAATACAAAGAAAAGTATTTTCACAAGCTTTCATTTTACACCCCACTCGATGACCCTAGAAATTTTTTTTTCACTTACCCCTACAACCGTTAAGTCAAAAGTTTCAAAACTACACGGCTCTAATTGAGCCTAATTGAGCCATCAATTCCTGCATTTGTGCCAAATTTCAACTTCATATTTCAAACAGTTCCGGAGAAAATCGGATGTGACAGACGGACACCGAAGTGATCCCATAAGTGTTCTGTACGGAACACTAAAAATATAAACAATATACTAAACACATTATTCTTCATATTTTATTAACAAACTAGTTCTAGGAAAGGCAACACTAATTAGTTGTTTTACAGAGCATTCATATATATCAGACGAAGAAACGATGATATTAAAGTTATGGTGTTACATTTTTTTTACAGTTTTGCAAGAACTGACAACAAAAGGCAAGACTCGAGAGTTACCACGTGGAATTCGGAAATTCATTATTAAAAATAAATGTGTAAAATTAACATAGTTAGGAAGAAACATATAGACAAAAATAAAAGAATTTAAGAAATTAAGGAATTTAAAATTCAATCTAGATAGAAGTCAATCATTATCCAAGGTTTTTTGTGGATAGATGTTATATAATTTAAAGGATAAAAAATTTTAAAACTTTCTCTGAACGCTCTTAAGGGTCAAGACATACACTTGACATATGGGGAACCAAATTAAAGAACAATACTCCAACTTAGAGCGTACTAGGGAGTAGGAAAAATTTTTAGGGAATTAGTATTGCTAAATATTTTACATTTGAATAATAAAGTCTCCGGTCTTCACAGCAAATGATATAAAGGTCTTAATATGAGACGCAAAGTTACGTCTCCTAACAATCATTACACCTTCAGTAATAGTGAGAATATTATATAATTTGACATTTGATTGTATTTAAGTTTGAAAGCTACTTATGTAGTATATCTAACTACTTCTGAATAATATCACAATCACTAGCCGGTTTAATACTACGATATATTTTTAAATCATCCGCAAAAAAAAGTGACTCGCATGTAAAGGCACCAGAGGGGTCATTGATAAAAAAAAACAATAGAAACTCCATACTTGTACTTGAGGCGTTCTTGAAGGAGCATTGTATACCTCAGACCTAAAATCATTATAAAGAACAGATTGTTTACTAAAAGTAAGCCTTACCAATGATTAAATTCAAAAAAAAAAAACAGAGTTTTTTTACATTCAGGTGTACCCAGTTATTAATTAGATCCCTAATAAAGTTCATGATTTTAACAATATCAGTAATGGATGATCGTTGTGGAATAAAACCATGTTGATCAGTAAATAAGGTGGTGAAGTTGAGGAAAGATTCGATTATATACCGCCAACTGGAAGACATTGGCAAAGCGACTCAATAGGGTAATAGGTCTATATTTTGTAATATCTGCATAATAAGTCATTATACTAAAATAAAGTTGTCTTCTTATAACTCTCAAATATATTCAGATTTTATAACTTAAGTGCCAATAATTGAAGGAGACGCCATTTGATAAAGGGTGCTAATTAAAAACAAGAAATATATTATCCATAACGATATTCGCATTAAAAAACAAAGAACGTGTTCAACTTAAAAGAATACATCAACCCAGTTAGTTAGTATTTAAACCGAAATTTCCAGAATAACTAACGCATAATCACTGACATTGTAAACATACAAGACTTAGATAATGAAAACATGAATCAAATATCCACACTAACGCAAGCTGGATTTCTATCACCAAAACAAATAAATTACAGCAACATTTTTATGAACTTCTTCTTCTTTCTTATATGGTGTATCATATAAGTAGATATAATGCCTGTTTTATTCCCATTATGATATGGACGTCCAGCATTCTTCCCACCTCTTCGGAGGTCTGGCCCTACTTCTTCTACCGAAAGGTTTATTGAATTTGGTTCTTTGTGCCAATCTGTTGTCGATCATCCGATCTACGTGTTTATTCCGTTATTTTATTCTTGTTCTGATCCATCTGGATATTTCTTGGATCTTACTTAGTTTTTGTAGACCTTGTCTGCGAATTTTACCGTGGATAGTTTTTTCATGTATGTCGCTAATCAGTATAACTTCTGTTATAATCATTTGTGCTGTTTTACATATGTCAGCTTTTGTTTCTATAACTATTGTCTTGTATATCCTTGTTTTGCTCTCCATTGTGAGGTATTTATTTTCCAAGGCGCAACCTGCTACTGGTGATACCTTCATAGATTATTGTTTTACTTCCCTGTTTAAATCTCCGTAGCTTGATATCTGTTTTCCTAGGTATTTAAAATTATTAACCTGTTCAATAATACTTCATTGGATCTTCAGCTTGCATCTTAGTAATTCTCTTGGTTGTCTTAATAATCGTGTTCAGTTTTCTTGCTTCCAAATTGAAGGCGTGAAAGATCTTCTGAAGGTTGTGCTTAGAATTGAGGTAGCAGATTATGTGGAAGTGTATGTTGCCCATTTTGTATCCTCTAGTTTTATTACCAAATATTAAAAATTACCAAAGCATTAAAAAATTATTTGAAAGAAACCCTGAAACTCAAATATCTAAATATTGTTTTGGGAAAAGTATTATAAAAATTAATAAAAATATCTACTAGCTGTTCAAAATTTCATATATTTCTCCAGTTTTATCAATAGAGACGTTTAGTTCATATATTTTACTACTGAGTAATCGAATGCAATTATTATCAACTCAGTATGGATGAAAAAAACTTTTACCAATTCCAATTTCCTAAGTAACGGTAGTCAAATTATATTCTTACATAAGTTCTATAATAATTATTAGTATACATGTACAAGCTGCATAAAGGCTACTAACACGATATTCGGTACTATCTATGGTATCTACGATAGAGAACTTTTTTTTCTAGATCCCATTGTTGCGGCGCATCCAGCATGCTCCTAGTGGACTTTGAGAGAAGTTCCAGGGATACACAGGCATAAATTGTTTAGAAATGTTATGTTTATAACTGTACCAATAGGTTGTCCCCGAAATATGAAGAATCCTTCTATGCAGCCACATCTCAAAAAGCCTCTAAGCAGTTAATTGTCGCGACCTTTAATGTCTAAACCTTTGTGCCGTACAACAAAACCGATCAAATATAGCATTTTAGCATTCTCTGGCACAGTTTCAGGTTAATGCTATCATTGCAAAAGAGATACTTCATTTTAATGAAGGTAGTTCTGGCTGCTTCTATTCTCCACTTAATTTCTTTGTCAGGGTCTAACTAATCAGTAATGTAGCTTCCAAGGTTAAAATGGTGAATTATCTCTCTCGCTTGGCCGTTGAGATGGAGATCAACATCTGCATATTATTGGCTGCTAAAGACCATGAATTTGGATTTAGATATATTGATTTTAAGGCCCATATCCGCTCCTGCCTCTTCAACTCTATCTAACAAGCGCTGAAGGTCTTCAGTTCTGTCACTCAAGATAACAGTATCGTCCGCGACAAATATAAAATTTTGAAAATTTTGCCATTTTGGAAAAGCAACTCTCCTAGGCGCCTCGTGCAAAAATTTGGATCATCGATCGACCCCTTTAAAATTCAGTTTTTATGTCTGATATTGATAATAAATAATTTAGAAAATAAATTAACAACCATCATACTCATAACAAATATGAAGTGAGTCATCTGATTTATTTTTAAATCAAAATAAAATATTTATTCATTGCTTAATTTTTATTAAATACGTAAATCAGATCGATATATTTTACTTCCTATGCTAAAGTATTGATTGTATTTATGAAAAAATCATCCTCCAATATTCTTCACGTTCCGCGTTCGTAGATCACGAAAAACATAGTTTTCCATTTTCGCCGGTCTGTCTGTTGACATAACTCTCGAACGAGATGAAACAATAATAGATATTGTATAGTTTCAATAGTATGATGAGAATTTTTCCAGATGTTTGATTTCCATAATTTACAAATTTTAAATATAATTATTTGTAGAAAAACATATAAAGGAGTTAGAAGGGTTTCTTTGTATTTATCATGTTATAGATCTTTTTTGAGGGTATCAGAGTCAAGGAATATGAGTACTATATTATTCTCCCATTATTTTTAATTTTAACAGGGAAAGAAGGGAAACGATAAAGACTGTCTAGTTGCAACAGTTTTACAAGAAGTTCGTCTGATTTCTTTCTGGCATATTGGCCAAATTAGAAGCATAAATGTATACGTATACGTATAAAGGGATTCAAGGGGCTCTTCCATATATATCGTATTGTATGTCCTTTTTTATGATTCTTAGAGTCGAGGAATTTGAAAGTCTTATTATTTTATCATTATTTCCAATTATAAAGCAGGAGAGGGGGTAAAAAAGGATGGAGACGTTTAAATATTGTATTGTTTCTATAGAATTATCACAATTTTTTCTGGGTTTTCTTTGCGATATAACAAACAGATAATTATTTATAGTAAAAGATATATAGAGTTTAAAGCAGGGGTGCTCAAACGGTCGATCGCGAGTGCTTTTTGAGTCGATCTCGAGAAAAAAATTCCGATATAGAACTATTCACAGATTTTGTTTTAGGTAACTAAAACCCACTGCTAGCGGCAAAAGGCGGCTTTATCAAAGGAACGCGCGGTACTTGTCAAAGAAAAGCCGCGTTTTTGATTCCCGCCGATTTTTTTCTAGAAACTTCGGGCGGCGTGTTTGACGGAAACATTCGAGACTTCGTTCGCGCCGATATAAATGTTGCGCCTGCAGGAATAGGAGTCAGTCTGAGTTGTAATTTGAAGGCGATACATCGATACAAAGTTTATTAATAAATAGTCCAAAATGAGTGCGGCGAAGAAAAGTAAAACTTATCATTTTAATAACGATTGGGAGGAAGAATCTTTCTTTTGGATGGTAAAGGATAAGTGCATTTGTCTCATTTGCCGTGCGTCAGTTGCAATACCTAAGCGTGGAAACTTAGAGAGGCATCATAAAACCGTTCATAAAAACTATGAAAAGGATTGTGAATTAAGAAAACGAAAAGTACGTGATTTGATAACTTGTTTGAAAAAAGAACAAACCATGTTCACAAGACCAGCCAAACAATCAAAGCTGCAACGATCGCGTCATTTAAAATATCTCATATATTGGCGAAACACAAGAAACCATTTGATGATGGATTGGTTGTGAAGGAAGCATTTATTGAAGCGGGTGAGACTTTATTTGGAGATTTTAAAAATAAAACAGAGATTATGTCTGCTATTAGAGAACTTCAGTTATCTCGTCCGACTGTCACAAGTCGTGTTGAAGTCATGAGTCAGGACATGGCAGATAAACTAAAACATGATATCATGGAATGTACATACTTTTCTTTACAGTTCGACGAATCCACCGTTTATGACAGACACTGCCCAGCTGTGTATTTTTATTCGAATGGTATTCAATGACATGTCGGCTAAGGAAGAGTTTTTGACAATGATTCCTCTGAAAGGGAAGACCCGTGGCGAAGATATATATGACGTTTTCTTCAATTTTGTAACAAACTACAAGCTACCAATATACAAACTAGTGTGCATTACCACCGATCGAGCACCAGCAAGGACTGGAAACAAAAACGGTTTTGTGGCATTGTGTCGAGCTAATGATGATTTCCCATCATTTTTCTCCTTCTATTGCATTATACATCAACAAGTTTTGTGTTCAAAAGTTCTAAACATGGAGGAGATTATGGGCATTGCAATAAAAATTGTGAATTTTATCCGTGCACGTAGCTTGCAACGACGGCTCTTTAAATTGCAGTTGGAAGATAGTGAGTCAGCTGAACACACTGATTTAGTTCTTCACACACGGACGTCAGGTGGTTGAGTTGCGGAAAATTCCTAGAAAGGTTTCAAGAATTATTGCCCGAAATAACAGCTTTTCGGGACGAAAGAGGTGATGACACTCAGATGCTGAAAAACGGAAAATGGCTGACTGATTTGGCATTTTTGACAGACATCACAATGCATTTAAACACCATTAATTTGGAGCTTCAAGGTAAAGGAAAGACTATTATTGAGATGATTAGCGCAATAAACGCATTCAAAAGTAAATTGCAACTTATGATAGATCAACTGAAAAGAAAGGATCTGAAAAATTTTCCGTCTTTAAAAGCAAGGATTCCTCAGTTGAATTATGATATTTATGAGGCAGAATTATCAAATATTTTGGGCCAATTCGAAATACGTTTTTTTATGATTTCAGTAAATTGGCAAATATCGCATCATTTATGAGTTATCCTTTTTCGTGTAAAAACATTGAGGAATTAGCTACTGAAATAGCAAGTCAGTTTAACATGGACTCATGTTCTGTTAAAAATGAGTTAGTGCAGATTATATCAGATATACATCTCAAAGCCACAGCATCTCATACAAAATTCTGATGTTTTATATCTGAAGATAAATATCCGAATCTAAGGCAAATCGCCCTTCAACTGACGGCAATGTTTGGGTCAACTTACTTGTGCGAGTCTGCATTTTCTGAAATGAAGATAATTAAGTCAAAATATCGCAATCGACTAACTGACGAACATATGTCATCATGCTTGCGATTAGCACTCGGTAATTACGTACCATCTTATGAAAAGTATGCTGAGGACATGCAGTACCACGCTTCAACATCCAAAGTCACCCTTTAGTTAAGTTTAGACACTAGAACTCGTTTGTTTTGTAAGAACCAACAAACTCGCAATTTTGAATAATTATGAGTTTTTTCATTGACATTTTAGAGCAGACCTACACTTACCTTGACTAAAAAAAAATGCATATTGTGCGGAAAACTAATATCTGTGCCACGATACACCCTACCTAGACGACAATCCTGCATCACACTTACTTGCAGCCTCTCAGAGTCGATCGATCGTAGTCTAAACAATATTGAGGTAGATCGCCAGCAGTTCAAGTTTGAGCACCCCTGGTTTAAAGGATAAAGAATGGAGTTAAAGGGCTGCTCGTGTATATATCTTAAAATATTTCAGTGTTCTTGGAGTCAAAGAATCTAAAAATCATCTTATTTTTCAACATTTCCAACTCTATTAGAGGTCCTCCCTCTGCTCATTTTTTAAATTAATATAGAAGAAATACTGAGAAAATCATTAATTGTAAATATTAAATTTTAATGATAAATTTAAATTTAGTACTAAAAAAGTGAGTTCGATTTAATTAAGTCAATAAAGTTTTGATATGACGCCAGTTTTGCATCAAATGTGGCAAAATTTGAGAGAGTTGGTTTCATTAAGTCACTATAAACAACAGTTAGGTTTAAAAAAACATTAGTGTAATTAATTTATTGACATCAAAATTTTTTAAGTACAGAAAGTTTTCTGTTTTCTTTAGAAATTTCGCAAGCATTAAAACAATGGTAAAAATTGGAATTTTCAATTAACAACTAGAATTTTGTACACTTATATAAAATTGATAACAGAACAAGTCAAAGTCAAATATTTCTTTATTATTTATAAATCAGTACAATAATAGGTTTACTTACTAACTTAGTGTATGGCAAATACAATATACAATTACATGCATATTCAATTTATGCTTTTAGCTTTTCGGCAAGCTTGATGTTAGGCCATTTTTGGTAAGTTTACCTAGTGTTTATTTTATTTCTCTAATCATTTCCGAACATATCTTTAATGATTCTTATACATTTGAAAAAGAGTATGTTAATTTTTTTATTCGTTTTTTTGATGATATTTTATTTATTTGTTTTTACTGGGAAAAATTATACAAAAAAAACCCAGTTTGATTTTGTTAGGTACAAGGTCTAGTCAGTTGATTTGACTTTATTATCAGCTAATCTATGTTATGAACTATTTCATTCTATGATTCAGAATCATTCCTTTCTCTCTCCCTCTCTCTCTCATTCCTGTGTACAACCAGTCACTCACTTTGTTATTTACATTTTTTACAATGTATATTATCATGTTATAGATATTTTGTATTTAGATTATTACTAATTTTATTTTATTATTTAGTTCTTATTATTATTTTATTTATTTTTTATTATTATTATTATTGTTATTTTGGTTTTCTATTTATTTACACCGTACACTGCGATTTACTATTTATTTAATTTAGAATCTGTTTAACACTTAACTATTTATTAACAATTTGCAATAAATTATATTTAAACTTAAACCTGACTTTACTTTGATGAATCGTTCAATTTATATGACTGTTGCTGACCACTTATTAATCTTATTTAGATGTTTATATTTGTATTTACATGTTATGGATCCTCGAAATAATAATCTGTGGTACAATGGTTTATGTTTGGGCTGGTCTAGTTGTCTAGTTTGTGTATTATGTGCTGGGCGGATATTTGCGTTTTGTATTTATAAAATTTGTTAGATATTTCTTCCATGTGTTGTCTTTATGTTTTACATGTTAGTCATTTGGTGTAGTTCGTTGATTCTTATGTAACGCCCAGTGGATGTTACGCATCTTAGTATTCTGTTTTGTGTGAGTTGTAGTTTTTTCGTTTGTGTATTAAATATACTCCACCATACAGGTGCGGCATACATTAGTACTGATCTTATTATTTATTATTTATTTATCAATTTATTTCTTGGATCCATGTGAGAGTTCGGCGATATAAGTAAATGTAGATTTTAAATTACCACGAATTCTCTTTTTTTATAACAGAACAACTTTTCTTTATAAAACCTTTTGAAATTAAAAAAAAAAATAGATCGATTTTTAACGTTTAGTTGAAGGGCAAGAAAGTGTGACTTCCATTTAATGTCATTTTTCATATGCAAAAGCAAATGCAGAAACTGAAACTTGCAATAAAAAACTTCCTATATAATGTGAAATCTTTGATGGACACTGTATGTTGACATAAAATTTGGTGTAAATTTTATTACACTTGTACAAAAACAGCTTGTAAAATCTATAAACGAAAACAACCTAAGGGAGTACATAAAATAAAAGACAATAACGAAAAGCAATGATTGGATAGTAGAAAGGGATTTATGCATCCCGTGGGGTGGATTACTCGAAATCCTAAATTCAAATCCCTGCAGATTCGAAACCGAAACTGGAATAATAACATGATCGGCGATGAGGATCGATACATTTCTAGTGGGAAAGCCTAACTTCCGCGCTAGTGACACCGGGAAATGAACCTGCTATATTCGTAAAAGGCCAGAATTTACATTTAATTCAATAGTATAAAATGAACATGATAATTTACCTAGCTATTAAAGGGTAAAATTGAATCAAAAATGCCATTGCTCCACATTTTCGTCATAATTTACGTTAATTTGAGAGAAACACAAGAAAAGCTAAGTCTATTTATTTACAATGACAATCGAAGTGACAGCCAAAGTGTTTTTATACTAACAAGTCCTGTCATATAATTTAGTTTACGACACTACCGATATTAAAAAAAAAACGGCCAAGTGCAAATCGGACTTGCTCAATTAGTGTTACGTACATAGATTGCTTTTGAAATAAATATTTTTTGTTACGAAGGTATAAAATGATCAGTGACTCCACAAAACACACCTCAAATGAGTTTTCAACAAAGTTTTTTTTTCCGAGAAAATCGAGTGTGATAGACGTACAGACAGACACCAAAGTGATCTTATAAGTGTTTCGTACGGAACACTAAAAAGGTAACTCTATGATCTAATTGTAGGTTACTCTTAGAAAATGCATATTGTACTCGTAAAAAATATTACTCTTTGAGATTGTAGCACATGTTTACCTCTACTGGTCCTTAGATCATGAAAAACATAGTTTCTAATTTCACTACTGAGTATATATCACCACTACACCAAACACTTTATTTTTGTACTCGACGCGCCACCCATGTTAGCTTCTTCAGGAGCGATGATTTAGTCAATCATCGCTCCTGATGAAGCTAACATGGTTAGCAAAAACGCGCATCAAGCGCAAAAATAAGGTGTTCGGTGTAGTGGTGATATATATTGTGCCAGAGATTCCATATTCTCCGCCTTCTCCTGTCTAAAAAGCTCTCTTGGTAAATGTTGCTCCGAGCAACAGTTTCTGAGATAATGAGATGTTTGTTTCCGTTTTTTAATTCCATTGTCAAATTCGCAAACGCTTCACACTTCATCCAGGCTTAGGACAAGTCCAAAAGAATGGTCTTTGAAATTTGGAGCATGCTAAAAGGCAAACAAACTAACAAAGATAATAAATTTAGAGACCAACGAGCCAATAACAGTAAGATTGTAAAAACCAACTGGCTAAGGGCATAAAAGATTACCCACAAATTGATAAATTTGAAAAAAAAAAAACATCCCACTATCTCAGAAACTGTTGCTCGGAGCAACATTTACAAAGAGTGCTTTTTTTGACAAGAAAAGACGAAGAATACGAATGTTTAATTTAAAATATCATACAGAATGGTATAAAAAAGTTATGACAATTTAAAAGCATACACAGTGCAATAAGTGACGCCCCTACAATTTACAACAAACACGTGAGCTGACTTCGATTTCTCATCTCAGAAAATCCTTTAGCACCAAATCTTATACAAATAGTACAATTATTAAGAAAACTTTTTTTTAAAAAACTAAAATAAAAGTATAACTTTGACATCCTGTATCTCAAAAATTACGAATTTTTGGACTAACGTAAGTTAGGTTAAATGGTTATATTTCCATCCCAGAAATCCACAGTACACGGAATACTGGGACACCCTAAAAGCACTGCGCAGTCAAAGTATACTTTGTAATTTTAGATATTACTGACTTCTTAAGTGCTTTTCAAGATTAAAATCTTACAAAAGTGTGGAGTCTCTTTAACCTTACGCAACAATTCGCCATCGGCAACGTGTTGGACAATATAGTAAAATGGCCCCGTCGCAATAAGTGATGTATTGTTAGTAGCTCTTTTTATGTAAAAAAGCAAATTTCCTTTTTCCTGGCACCCTGCCGTAGAATCTCGCCACGTTCTATTCGGCTAACGTCTCGGTCCAGTTAGTCTCAAAGGGAGAGGTTTAGGGACCTACTATGACATGTATATGAAGTAAGGACATTTAATAACTTTTTCTTGTAATTCTCTTGAATCAATGTAGCGATTGTAAGTGTACCGATAATGTTGCCAAGTACCGATAAATTATCTGCAAAATTTAGGTAAATTATCTGTAAAATTGAGGTGAAAGTTACAAGTAAATTTACTAAAATTTAAATTATAATTTTTTTGTTTTTAAATACACTGTAGCAGAAAAATCGACTCAAACGATTTTGCTTCATTTAACACCGATTCTTGAATTTAATTTTCAATAATAATAATACCAAAAACACTTGGATCTCCAAAAAGTTTTACTGGTTAAAACCGTTTTTGCTCGCTCAGCAATGTAGTCCTTACGCGCTATTCATCCCTATATAAAAAAACATGCAACTACAGTTTCCTATCATTCCTTCATCAAAATTTGAACAAAATTTGAACTCCAACATATCTGCTATACCTGCTTACTAATTAACTCATCGAAAAATGGATACTACCCCGGAAGAAACAGCACAAGTCATTGCCCTATTGCCAGAAGGGCATAGTCAACGTGTAGTCGCAGCGCAACTGCACCTGAGCCAGTCAGAGTCTACAGACGATGCGAATAGACTGGCGCCTTTACACGGAGACCTGGACCAGGGTGAAGAAAGTGTACCTCGGAGCGAAACGACCGCTTCATTGTAAACACAACTCTAAGAAATCGTTACTTGACCGGCCTTGAGGTCCAGCAGGAGCTCCGACAAGTTTGTGGTCGGGCTGTCAGTCATTGGACCGTCAGAAGGAGACTTAAAGAAGCTAACCTAACTCCATACAGACCAGCTAACGGACCCAAATTGACAGCAGCCCATCAACAAGCGCGACACAGATTTGCCCGAGAACATGTCGACTGGACCTTATAGCAATAGCGCTCAGTTTTGTTCTCCGACGAGTCCCGAATGTGGCTACATGGTAATGATGGAAGAAAACGAGTCTATAGGAGGCCTGGAAAGCGCTATGCGCAGGGCTGTATTACTGCAACAGTAACCTACAGAGGAGGTTCTGTCATGGTGTGGGGAGGTATCTCACTGGATGAGAAAACCGATTTGGTTTTCGTGACTGATAAGACTCGTAGCGGTGGATTAACTGCTCACCAATACATCGGGGAGATCCTGCAGGAACACGTCGTTCCTTATACTGGGTTTGTTAGTGATAGTTTCGTGCTAATGCTCGACAATGCAAGGCCACATGCGGCAATACCTGGCGAAAGTGGGAATACCCACATTAGACTGGCCTGAGAGGAGTCCTGACCTCAATCCAATCGAACACATTTGGGATGAGCTCAAAAGAAGGATTCGAGCCAGAAATCGCTGAGGGACTTAAAGGTTACGATGGCGGAAGAGTGGGGAAAAAATCCCAGAGACAGTGGTATAAAAGCTCACCCGCTCCATGAAAAAACCGGCTGGAAGCAGTAATAAGGGCCAGGGGGGTAATATAAAATGTTGATTTTGGTTTTTATAAATAAATTTAATTGTTGAACTTAAAATTTATTTAATTTTTTCTTTCTCTTACCCCTATTTTCAATGTTTGTTCTGCTTATTTCCCTTTCAATCATTTTAACCAGTAAAAAGCATGAGGTATGCTATGGAATTTGGTATTATTAGATAGAGAATAGAATGGGCTTTCAAATGATACTAGCATCCGTAAAAAATATATGAACACTAAATTCTAGGATCCGTGTTAAATGAAGCCAAACAGTTTGAGTCGATTTTTTTGCTCATCTTGGTAAAATCTATAATTTGGTACTAGTTGTCCTTCCTGACCAGATAGTTACTTTAGCCAGTAAAAAAAGACAGCCAAACTGCTCTTACATCAACACTAGTTACGGTTAATATAAGAGCAGTTTTAGGGCACATACAAAAAATAAATAGAATAGAAGCATTTTCATCTCATGTTATCACAAACCTTCAGATGACAATATATCACTACAACAACTGAAAAATGTATTAAAAAATTACTAACAATATATCGAAACGATTTTTCCCTTTTTCGGTAATTTATTGGTAAAATTTAAATACTAGCAGTAATTAAAAATTTAAGAGTTCAAGATTGTCCATATCTTTTTAGGTGCCATTTCTTGCTAACTTCGACTCATTTTCAGGCTTCAGAATTGTAAGTACAAGGGGAAATATCACGGTCATGTGAAAAATCAATTATTTATTAGTGTCAAAGTAGTTAACATTTGTTAATATTTATTGAAAAATTAAAGGAAGGAATTCTAATTGGAAATCAATATCGACTGACCAGCTGTATTTTGACCCATTTTGATATTTAACAATTTTGGAATGGGACAATGACATCAGGATATCGTTTTCACAAATAAGTTTTAATTTACCGTTTAAGTTTTTGTTGGTACTATTTAATATCATTATTGCACATTGGAACAAACTAGTTTATACCTGACACAACCTGGCCGATTCCTAAGTATAAACCAACGTTATTTTTTTAAATGGACGACAGATTCATCTATCTTCTTTTCAAAAGTGTACGTTATGTTTTAAAACTAGATATTACCAAACGGTCACTAACTCAAAATGTGCATGGTTTTTCAAAGAGTGGTCTACAATTACCGCATAAAGCTAATTTACGTTGATCTGGGTGGAACATCGGAAAAGGCTGGTCTAGTTATTTATACAGAATAATAGTGACAGCTAAAGCGATATTTTATTCTGCCAGGGTCTGTAATCCTATTTGGTTGACAAAAATTGGGAAAACAAAGAAATGACGTGTAGATCGCTCTTAGGAAAAGAATATACACAGTTTGCTATTAGTGTTCCGTACGGAACACTTATAAAATCAGTTCGGTATCTGTCTGCCTGTCAGGACCGATTTTCCCGAAACTATTTGATGTAGAAAGTTGAAATTTGGCATTAAAATAGGAATTGATTGTCCCATCAGAGCCGGTTAGTTTTGAAAGTTATTGTGACTTAAAGGGTTAGTTTTTGGGGGGTGAAATCGGAAACGAAAAAAAAATGTTTACCAGGTCATCGAGTGGGGTGTCAAAAGAACGCTTGTGGAAGCAAGTTCAGAATATATATAATGTAATACTTGCGCATACTTTTCTTTGTATTATTTTTTAAAAATTGCGAAAAATCGCTGTCTCCCCCCTTATCTCGAAAAGTACTAATCAAAAAATTTTGAAAAAATTCTGGAATATTCTCCACGGGGTGTAAACTGAACGAAAATGCTTTACCTTTAATAATTTATCTGATTTATAAAAAAAAATAATAAAAAAATTTCAAGGTTATCAATTTTCAGTAAAGATCAGAAAAAAAAACTTGGTAGAAAACTAATTTGGGGTGTGTTTTGTAAAGTCACTGATCATTTTATACCTCCGTAAGAAAAAATTTTATTTTAAAAGCAATCAACGTAAAGAACACGGGTTGCGCAAGTCCGACTTGCACTTGGCCGGTTAAAAATATTCATTGCAAAGCATGTTTATAGCTTGAAGTAACTTTGTCGAAATCGTAAAAATCTAGTATATGTAAGCAGAACCTTAACATATTCTTCATTTGTGAAATAAGGAAAGATACTAAATCGGTTATGGTTTTGTGGCAATGTACGAGAGTAGATTGAAAAGTCTTGTCAAAAACAAGGTAAATAACATTTATGCAAAATCAAAAATTTATTTTTCAACATATTATTCATTGAACTCAATACATTTGATCCAGCGAGATCCTAATTTTTTAATCCCTCAGAAAAAAATTCGAACTGTGCATAATACTCGTTTAAGGCACAGATAAACCTCTTCATTCGACGAAAATTTCTTCCCCAAGCCAATTTTTGACGTTAGGAAACAAAAAAGTCACTTGGAGCCAAATCTGGGGAATAGAGTAGGCGAGGAACTATTGTCCTTTTGCCAGTGCAACGGCCGATATATGAGCAAGTTCACTGTACTTTTTTACGTGCTAATCTTGGTCACTTTTTGCTTCAACTCATTATACAAACAGTCCAATAGCGTTGCGTAATAAGAGCCAGTCACTATTTTGTCTTTTTCTAAATAGTCAATCTTGATGATACTTTGTGAATTCCACACTGCCGTTTTGTCTCCGGAGTGTAATGGTGGAGCCACGTTTCATCTACAGTCACAAAATGACGCTATAACTCCTTCGTATTACTTCGCTACTTTTCGAAACACGATTTTGAAATCTCTTTCCTGGTGCGTTTTTGATCTGAAGTCAACAAACGAGGCACCCATCGCGCATTCGGCTTTTTCATTTTTAGAATTGCATGCAGGTTATTATGTACCCATTCATATAAGTTGGGTACCATCTCATCAATCTCACGACGCGTAATGCGACGATCGTCCATCTCAGTACCATGAATTTTATTGACCATTTCTTTAAAATGAACCGCAATCGGGCGTCCTGAACGTGAAGCATCTGCAGTGCTCTTACGGCCACCATTAAATTCATTCATTCGGAAAATAAATGGTCTTGAGTGCTGCTGCAAAGTCCTCATAAACTTCTTACAGTTCGGTTTCTCTATGGACCGCAGTCCACTTTTTTAAATAAAAATGCGCGATCATCATCATGCTGCTTAACAAAATTTCTCGCCATTTCGTAGAAATTTACCAGACTTATCAATACGCTCTCGTAGCAGATCAACGTAATAAAGAAAGTATCAATAAAAAACTTTTAGTAATTTAATTCTCTGACCTCGTATTGTCAAGTTTATTACCACTGAATACTTAATATATATTCTTTACATGAAAATACAGTATGTAGTTTATTAATATTCTCTTTACATCGTCAGTAGCAAAAGCAATTTAAATGGTTTCGACATAATTATTAATTTTCATTTTCTCTTACAAACTTTGCGTAATAGTTGCAACATTCATATATGAAGGGGATCAAAATAGCATTTATCGTATTGATAAAATGTTTAACAAATGAGTCTTAAGATATGTCTACCATTGCACAAGGCTTCTTCAAGAACCTTTATACTCTCATTTCTTCTAGTATCCTATGTGCCAACCATTGTCTTAAGTTATATAGCCAAGAATGTCTTCTTCTCCCTGCACCTCGTTTACTATCTATCTTTTCCTATATTACCAGCTCCAAGAGACGATATTTATGTTTCATAACGTGGCCAAGATATTCAAGCTTACGCCCTTTAATTGTAAATGCAATTTCTTTGTCATTTGCCTATTCAGCACAAAACTTCTAAGTTGGTAATAAGTTTGGACAACGAAATTTTCAGAATTCGGCGGTACACCCCACATCTCAAAGGCTTCAACTTTTTTCATTATGGTGTTTCCGACATCACTATTCTACACCGTTTAGCAAAACAGGGAATAGCATTTCGCTAGTGTCTCTGCCTCAGTTTTGGCGATAACTTCTTCACTAGAACCAAATCTCTTTCCCGCGATCATTTTTTTGAGGTCTGCGAATAGATAATAGTCGCTGGGACCTAATCTGGAGAATATGGTGGATGAGGAAGAAATTCGAACTTCAATTCAGACAATTTTGTTCACGTAACCATTGACTTGTGACACGGTGCTTTGTCTTGATGAAAGAGCACTTTTTCTTGTTCATTTGGGGCCGTTTCTTTGCGATTTCTGCCTTCAAACGAACCAATAACTTTATATAATATTCGCTATTGATGGTTTTTCTCTTCTCAGCATAATCTATGAAAATTATACCATGCGTATCCCAAAATACAGATTCCAAAACCTTCCCACCCGACTGTTGTGTCTTTGGTCGCTTCGGACGGCTTTCACCGGCTGCTGTCCACTCAGCTGACTGCCAATTTGATTCCGATGTGTAGTGGTGGATCCATGTTTCATCCATTTTCACAAATCGCATGATAAAATCCTTTTTATTGTGATTAAACAGGTCTAAACATCAACACGTTGTTGTTTTTGGTCCACTGTGTGAGTAAACGCGTATTCACGTAAAATATGATCAACACGTTCTTTTGATCGTTAGAGTGTCAGCTATCTCACGCAATTTCACTTTACGATCATTCAAAACAATTTTGTGGATTTTTTTTTGATGTTTTCCGGTGTAACTACCTCATTTGGGCATCCAGAGCGTTCAACATCATTTGTATCTGTACGACCGCGTTTAAATTCAGCATACCAGTAAATGATGAGTGATTACCCAGAGGCAGAGTCCCCGTAACACTTATCAAGCCATTGCTTTGCTTGAACTGTATTTTTTCTCATCAAAAAACAGTGTTTAATTAACACACGAAATTCGATTTTTTCCATTCTTTTTGATATTAAAAGTAGCGTCACTAAAACTACTGTAAACTAATCGTCGAAATGTCATGAAGGTTGATACTTCCTTAAAATCATATGGATTTTTTTAAAAAGGGCGACATCTATGTATCAAACCTTTTTGGCCAGCCAACGTGTTCTCGAGCTTTTTCAATTCTTGACAACAAATTGGTCCCACTTTGCATTCACCACTGTTCCCCAAGTATATATAGGATTCTACAGGCTTGATTATTTGGTAATTTAACTGAAGCTGTCTTGCTACTTGTTGACATTTGCTTATTATCATCCACTTGATTTTAAATATATTCAGATGGAGACCATACTCTTCGCTAACTTTTTGCACCCTTTCAACAAGATCTTGAAGTTCACCTATGTTACTAGCCACCAGCTTATGTTGTTAATCTTCTCGGCATTTTATTTTGGTGCCTTTGTTAACTCTCTCTAGTGCTTTGTTAAACATTTTCCTCGGAGTATAGATTAAAGCGGAGGGGAGATAAGACACAACCCTGCCTTATGCCTTTTTTGATCTCAACGTTATCAGAGTAGGATTTATCTATTCTTATGTTAGCTGATTGTCCCCAATACAGATTTGCTATAACGCAAATATTTTTGCCATCAATATCAGCTTTTATTCTATAAGTACTCCTATTTACATAGCAATAATTGTTTTCCATGTATAATGAAGACCTTCACCAGTATTTCTGTTAATCTTGTTAAGGGCTTTTTAAATTTCGATTAATTCCGGGGGAACTGACTCCAGTTTTCTGTAGACTTTTCAACCTATCCTACAGAAAGGGAATATTTCCTTCCTGCTGGAAGTGTGCCACAGTTCAGCCGTACCTAAAAAAGGCAGGAAGACCTTGCCAAATAACTACCGACCAGTCGCATTGCTTTCGATAATACCGAAAGTCATGGAAAAGGCTATCAATCCACATCTTCTAAAATATCTTTCAATTCAACATTATTAGCGATCACCAATATGGCTTTCGTAAACATAGATCAACAGGAGATCTTCTGACTTATGTAATACATGTTTGGAACAACGCAATTGAACACTTTAGAGAATCTCGAGCGGTCGCTCTTGACATATCCAAGGCATTCGACCGTGTTTGGCACGATGGACTGTTGGCTAAGCTACGCTCTTATGGTATGTCTGAAAAGTTCTGTTTGTCGCTATCATGTTTCCTCAGTGAGCGTTCTTTACGAGTAGCGGTCGACGGATTTCTTTCTAGGACCTTCACTATCAACACCGGTGTGCCCCAAGGCTCCATACTATCTCTTACTCTCTTTCTCATCTACATTAAACGATCTGCTGGAAAAGACCGAAAATCCAGTCTACAGCTTTGCAGATGAGAATCCGCTTATCTCTTCATTCACCTTGAACGCTTGGACATCGGCCGCTCAGGCGAGTGTCCGCAGACAGCGGGAAGTTGTTCAACTTAACAAAGACCTGGAAAAAATTCTATATTTGGGTGACAGTAACCAAGTGGAATTTAACGCTATAAAAACCCAGGCGGCAGTTTTTTCTAAAAAAGTTAACGTTGCTGAACCCAACATAGTTATGGCGGGGCACTCCATTCCTCTAACATCGTCACTCTATTTGTTAGGCGTTAATTTGGGAGCAAATATGTCCTGACATGAGCATGTTGCAGGCATAGCAAGGAAAGCTTCTCAAAAGTTGGGAATATTCTTTCGAACCAGAAAGCTTTATACTCCACAGCAACTGTTAATTCTTTACAAAGCTCAAATTCGACCAACTATGGAATACTGCTCCCATGTTTGGGGCTTCGCTCCCAAACATACACTGCATTTGTGGGATTCTATTCAGAGAAGAGCTGTTCGTCTGATTGGAGACCCGGAACTGACCGGCGGCCTTGATTCGCTGGAACATCGAAGGACGGTTGGCGACTTGAGCCTATTCTACAAGTATTTTCATGGAAAGTGTTCGGAGGATGTGGCCCGTTTAATTCCTCCCAGAGCGGTGCATGTTAGAAATACACGTCGCGCTGATGCTTCACATACGTATGAGGTTCAGCTTGTTACTCCTCGTACAACGCTTTTCAAGCAGTCTTTTATATGGAGAACATCATCCCTTTGGAGTAATTTGCCCAGGACTGTGTTTCCCACCCAGTACAATTTACAGCGATTCAAAAGCAACGTGAATCGCTTTTTTTTCCGCACACGTGCCGCTCCTGTAGCGCTGTAGGGACCTCCCTGCAGCTGATGTCACAATTTGTTCTTTTTTATACATATTTTATATTTCTTAATTCTAGAGGATAGTTATTTTTTTGTCATAGACACCGAACCACACGAGCAGGACATTTAATTAGCATCTTCAGTTTCTAAAGGAATCTTTTGGTGATCTTAAACAACAAACTATAATTTGATTGCTATAAAACTTAAAATATTTCAGATCGTTTCTTTAATAGTGCGACTGGAACTTGAAAGATTAGTGTTACGTCTCATGATTTATATCATATTTAGAATCTGAATGTACAAAGCTATATTTTGTCTGCGTTCTTATTCCACTTATCCCAAAAAATAGAAAAAATAATTTGTTCTAAATTGAAACTTATAGGGATGATATAACGAATTAACAGCACTGTACGTCAAACGGAAAAGAACAGCGTGGCAGACGCACGTATATAGACAGATGAGTTAAGCACATTTTATTACAAGTTCGTAGGTACAAAACACAGGACAATAATACTTATAGAAATGCAACAAATAAATCTTGAAGTATTTTGACTATCACAGGTAAAGTCGCAGAGTACATTAAATATAAACTCTTGAAAAATTAAGTCTTCGTGGAACAGGAACAACAAAACAACGGGTGTATCAACAGTGGCAGCAAAACATTTATATATGGCCTTTTCGTTTTTAGCTTCTAACTCATCTTCGTCGTTATTATTTTTGCCCTTCGCATTTTTTCTATATAAGTTATTGTATTTATTCGTCTTTCTTAAATGTTTTCCATCGCAAAATTCACTAGGGCCACATGTAGGTGGGTCAGTCATGCATTCTGGTAAACCTTGACAATCAGACCGTGGACAATCATGCTAAAAATATGTTCATTTGTAACATTTTAAGAGCTAAAGTAATTTTTATTTAAATTTTAGTCAAGCTTCAAATCTTTTATAGACGGAGAATGTGGATACTCATATTTTCCTTTATTGAGAAAGCGGTTAATCGTTATCGTGCTTGACTGCTGTAGTTTAGCCAACAAAGGGACCAAAGAAAGCATATTCTCCACCGCTCCCATTAAGGTAGAAAAAAATAAACATCTCCTTAAGCCGCGTCCACGTTATGCCGCAGCATGCCAATTCGCAAAGTCAACTGGCAAAACAAACGTCCACATTTGTGTTGGCATGTAGTCTTCATAATGGTCATCGAGGAGGAATTTCTAATTGTTTCTGGTACTATTATTGTAATTGTCAGTGAAGAAAAACGTCGCGAACGGGACAAACAACTGTTTCGGGTACGGTCAAGTCTTTGAAGTAAAGCACGATATGGAACGATTGGTTTGATGAAGAATTTACTGTTGGATGATTTGGACGAACTTAATCTCGAATATAGATCCCTCCGGACTTTGTACCCTCTCTCTCTTTTTTTTAATTCACGCAAAAAATGACAGAGCAAGTTCTTGATTGAACATCTTTGTCTATACCAAAACTAACTGCGATTTAAAATAACGCATCCGCTGTTATGTTCCTGTCTTTGTACTCCTTCAAACAACAGTCCCCCAAAACTGGAGATATCTGTACATATCAGGCAAAGTGAAAACTGTGTCAGCTGACTGAAGTTAGCTTCAAGCGGCAGCAGCAACAAGATCACAGTATCGAGTAGCAGCAGCAACAAGAGCACTTGAAAATGCCAAATGAGATTTTGGCGAAGCGTCGTGCAGATTTATTGTTGGACGAGCGGATTGAGGCCCAGAATTTTAATGTATTATAAATAAATAAATAAATATAATATATATATATATATATATATATATATATATATATATATATATATATATATATATATATATATACAGTAATACCCCGCTTAGCGCGACCCCGTTACGCGCGGTTTCACTATAACGCGAATTTCAAATTTCGCGCTCATGTAGTCATTAACTTCTCTATGGTCGCGGGGGGATCCCCGCTTTCTCTGAATATTCTCTTTGAAGAATTGGGAATTCCCTGTCCTTCGACTTTGTTCTATGGGGATTTCCTCGTTCGTTTCGTGTGTTCATTTGTTCCGTAATGTTAGTTCGGCCGGCTGGCAGTTTTGTTTTAATTTTATTGGAGATACATACATACATAATTTAACCCTACGTTAAAAATGCCGCCTGTAAAGAAAAAAGAGCGTAAAGCGTCACTTTGGAATTGAAGATGAAAGTGTTAAGAAGAATGGAAAATGGAGGCAAAGCAACAATTGTTGGGAGAGATTTTGGACTCTCAGAATCGACTGTGAGAACGATTTATAAAAATCGGGAAAAAATTAAAATCTCCAGCGAAGGTTCAACACCTATAAGTGCAACAAAACTTTCTCGTTCGAGATCATCTATCTTAGAAAGAATGGAGAAATTACTGTCAGTCTGGATCGAAGATTTGAATAAGAAGAACACACCACTAAGTCAAGATCTCATATGCACAAAAGCAAAATCTTTGTATGAGATGCTGAAAACAAAAGAAGGAGAAGGGAGTGCCACTCCGACTTTTGCTGCCAGCAGAGGCTGGTTCCATCGGTTCAAGCAGCGTTCTAATCTTCACAATATCCACATAACAGGCGAGGCGGCCAGCGCGGACATTCAAGCTGCAGCTGAGTTTCCAGACAAGTTTCAAGACTTCGTTAGACGAGAGAAAATTCCTGCTTGTCTCATCTTCAATGTTGATGAGACCGCACTTTACTGGAAAAAAATGCCATCTCGAACATTCATTTCTAAGGAAGAACGTCAAGCCAGTGGTTTCAAAGCTGCGAAAGATCGACTAACACTTCTGCTGGGTGGTAATGCCACTGGTGATTTCAAACTGAAACCTTTACTAGTGTACCATTCAGAAACACCCCGTGCAATGCGAGGCACAGACAAGACAAGTCTACCAGTTGTGTGGCGATCAAACAGAAAGGCGTGGGTTACACGGGAAATTTTTCAAGAATGGTATTCTAATAGTTTTTGCCCATCAGTCAAATCATACTGTGACAGAAATGGGCTTGAACCTAAAGTTATATTACTCTTAGACAATGCCCCAGGACATCCAACCTCACTTGATACGCCCAGAGACTTAAAAGTGTACGTAAAGTTCCTTCCACCAAACACTACGTCAATATTACAACCTATGGACCAGGGAGCAATAGCAAACTTCAAAGCTTATTACCATCGCCGCACTTTTAGCCAACTAATTCATGAAACTGACGGGGAAGGAAGACAGTCTATGCGAGAGTGGTGGAAGTCATACAACATTATGAAGTCTATTCACAACATAGAAGAGGCTTGGAAGGAAGTTAAAATGAGTTGTATGAATGGGGTGTGGCGTAATCTTTGGCCAGATGTAGTGGAAGCACCTAGAAGAATTGTCCAGATGCAGAGACAAGTGCTTGAAGACATTGCTGCAATGATTGAGGGGTCTGAACTTGAAGATGTCACGGTAGAAGATCTCGTAGAACTTGTAGCAACGCACGACGATCCTATTAGCAATGAAGATCTGATCGAGTTACAGAATAATCCTATCTACGATGAGGAAGAACAAGTAGAAGAGAAAGTTTTATCTTCAGGGGAAATACAAAATGCACTTTCAAAAATTTATTCAGGTTTGGACATATTGCAGAGTATAGACAATAATGATGACCGTGTCTTGACCGTGTGTCAAACAATTAAAAACAGTGTTGGGTGTTATGAACGTATTTTACAAGAACGTAAACAAAACGTTACCCAAAAGACAATAGATGTATTTTTCCGTAAAAAATAAGAGTATGTATTGCATAAAGTGTTCTTAGAATTAAAGTGATTGATTAAAATGATTTGTATTTTTTTGTATTAAATTTTGACTATGTTTAATCATAAACCTCGATATACGCGAATTTCAGTTAACGCGATTTTTTTCGGAACGTATCCCTCGCGTAAAGCGGGGTATTACTGTATATATATATATATATATATATATATATATATATATATATATATATATATATATATATAATATATTCTCAATTTAGTGGGGCTGCAGTCTATAAATTGAAAATATATTTTTCTTAACTAGTCAGTCGCGACTACTCCTGTCTTTGTCTATATATATATATATATATATATATATATAATATATATATATATATATATATATATATATATATATATACATATATATATATATATATATATATATATATAAATATATATAGATATATATATATATATATATATATATATATATATATATATATATATATATATATATTTTTTTTTTTTTTATGGGTCTAGCACACGTGCTACAGGGAAGTCCCTAAAGCGCTACAGGAGCGACACGTGTGCGGAGAAAGCGATTCACGTTGTTCTTGAATCGCTGTAGATTGTACTCGATGGGAAACACAGTCCTGGGTAAACCATTCCAAAGGCATGATGTTCTCCATATAAAAGACTGCTTGAAAAGCGTTGTACGAGGAGTAACAAGCTGAACCTCATACGGATGTGAAGCATTAGCGCGACGTGTACTTCTAATATGCACCGCTCTGGGAGGAATTAAACGGGCCACATCTTTCGAACACTTCCCATGAAAGTACTTGTAGAATAGGCTCAAGTCGCCAACCGTTCTTCGATGTTCCAGCGAATCAAGGCCGTCGGTCAGTTCCGGGTGTCCAATCAGACGAACAGCTCTTCTCAGGATAGAATCCAACAAATGCAGTGTATGTTGGGAGCGGAGCTCCAAACATGGGGGCAGTATTCCATAGTTGGTCGAATTTGAGCTTTGTAAAGAATTAACAGTTGTTGTGGAGTGTAGAGCTTTCTGGTTCGAAACAATATTCCCAACTTTTGAGAAGCTCTTCTTGCTATGCCTGCAACATGTTCATGCCAGGACATATTTGCTCCCAAATTAACGCCTAACAGATTGAGTGACGATGTTAGAGGGATGGAGTGCCCCGACATAACTTGTCGGGTTCTGCAACGTTAACTTTTTAAGAAAAAACTGCCGCCTGGGTTTTTGTAGCGTTAAATTCCACTTGGTTACTGTCACCCCAAGATAGAATTTCTTCCAGGTCTTTGTTAAGTTGAATGACTTCCTGCTGTCTGCGGATATTCGTCTGAGTAGTCGATGTCCGAGCGTTCAAAGTGAATGAAGAGATAAGTGTACTGTCATCTGCAAAGCTGTAGATTGGATTCTCGGTCTTTTCCAGCAGATCGTTAATATAAATGAGGAAGAGAGTAGGAGACAGTATGGAACCTTGGGGCACACCGGCGTTGATAGTGAAGGTGTTAGAAAGAAATCCGTCAACCGCCACTCGTAAAGAACGCTCTCTGAGGAAACATGAGAGCCACAAACAGAACTTTTCAGACATACCATAAGAACGTAGCTTAGCAACAGCCCATCGTGCCAAACACGGTCAAATGCCTTGGATATGTCAAGAGCAACCGCTCGAGATTCTCCAAAGTGTTCAATTGCGTTGTTCCAAACATGTGTTACATAAGTCAGAAGATCTCCTGTTGATCTATTTTTACGAAAGCCATATTGGTGATCACTAATAATGTTGAATCCTTCAAGATATTTTAGAAGATGCTGATTGATAGCCTTTTCCATGACTTTCGATATTATTGAGAGTAGTGCGATTGGTCGGTAGTTATTTGGCAAGGTCTTCTTGCCTTTTTTAGGTATCGGCTGAACTGTGGCACATTTCCAGCAGGAAGGAAATATTCCCTTTCTGTAGGATAGGTTGAAAAGTCTACAGAAAACTGGTGTTAGTTCCCTCGCACAGTTCTTGAGAACTATGGCAGGTATTTCGTCAGCGCCTGAAGCCTTTTTGGTGTCTAGCTTCATCAAAATACGCTGTCTGAAGACAATATCGGGCATCCTTGACTGCACTATGGGAATAGTAGGTGGTGTTTTTCCTTGGAAATCGACAGTAGAATGTGAAGCAAAGAGTTCAGCCAACAAGTTCGCTTTCTCAACAGGTGTCGTTGCAATAGAATTATCTGGCCGTGTGAGTGGCGGTATGGTGGATTTGGTGAAATTTTGACTAACTGCCTTAGCGACCGACCAAAAAGACCTGGAATTGCCGGGACAAGCGAGAAGTTTGTTTCTAATCCGTTGATTGTGTACCTCCTTGGTTTCGTCGATAATTTCTTTGCATCTGTTCCTGGTACGAACAAAGATGTTACGATTTATGGTGTTAGGATCTTCACGCCACTGTCGGTATGCAAGATGTTTAGAAGCAACAGCTTCTTTGCATTTTAGGTCAAACCAAGGCTTGCCGTTGGAAGGGCATTTCTTCGAAAAAAACGGATGTAAGCATCCATACCGGCCAAAATAACATCGGAAACCTCCCTGGCGCAGTCAGATGGGTCGTCGGATCGAAAACAAACGTCCAACCAAGGGAAAGTTCGAAAATATTCCATGAAATCTTCCCATTTAGCAGATTTGTAGTGCCAAATCTTGCGCGGTTTGGGCGCCTCTCTGTCACTGATTGGTAGAATACTCGATGTCGAAAGCAGTTTATGGTCGGAAGAACCTAACGGTGGATTTACGCTGACCGTGTAAATCTCCGGATTGGTGGTTAAAAACAGATCAAGAAGACTGGCGAACTCTCCGTCTCGATCAGGGATCCGTGTTGGTTCATCAATAAGCTGAGTCAAGCCACAACTGATTGAAAATGATTCGGCTTCACGACCTTGTTCGTCGGTAGTATTTGAATATTTAAGCCTGTTGATGTTGTGGACATTAAAGTCGCCCAGGATGGCAATTTCGGCATTTGGATAGTTAATTTGTAAATGATCTATGGTGTCTGCAAGAGAAGCGAAAAGTGTTCTAAAGTTTGTATCACTTGGTGGTCGATAGAGGATACAGACGAACCTTGTGGTTGGTTGGGTCGTTATTTTTAACCACATAACATCAAAGTTTGGGGGCTCCAGAGCCTCTTCTCGTTGGCAAGAGAGGTCGCTTCTGACATAAAGACAGATTCCAAAGTTACGTCTAAATCGGGAATAGAAATCGTACCCAGGATAAAGATAGTTTACTGTGCTGGTCGATGAACTGACCTTAGTTTCACAGAGAGCGAGTATATGAGGTTTATTTGATTGCAGGTGTTGGTGCACTGAATTTATGTTCGAATTTAAACCTCGTATGTTGCAAAAATCCATTTTGAAATTCTGTTCTCTGCATGTCGACGCCCCTGAACCAGCCCCACCCGGAGATCCGAACGGGGGGCTATTTTACCTCCGGAATTTTTTGTATCCAGGTGCCTCATCATGCTATAAATATATATATATATATATATATATATATATATATATATATATATATATATATATATATATATATATATATATATATATATATATACCTGAAACAAAGTACTAGAGAAATAAACCTGAAAGCAGCATAATGTCGACGCGGCTATAGAAACAGTTTCTTTACCAACCAGTCATAGATTTTTCATTTAGGTTTAAGTTTTTAAAATTTTATCGTCTGAAAGGGTTCTTTTTTGTAAAAAACTAACTCTAAGATTTTAACTAGCTTACTATATTGGATATGGCTAAGCTTTTAGAGTTCCAGTGCAAGAGAGTTTTGCTTTTATCAAGAAGCTTCACTCCTCGGTAATCGTTGGACACCTTTCCCCCAATCCACAATTGTCAATTGAAGGCCCTTTTATAAATAACAGCGTCTTCCTTCCTGATATACTCGGGTGTGCATTCATTGATTAGTGTTATATTGACGGATGGCTCGCAGATGTTTCGCCAAAATCTTATCTAGCATTACAAATGCTTACTGGTCGCTGATCGATACCTGGACCGTAGGTTGTAGCGCTGGGTTGTGGGGATGGCTCCACCTTTTCTAAGCTGACGTGCCTATAGTGATGTTTTCAACACACTGAAACAGCAAAGATTTTAACAAACTCCAGACATCACAGGCAAATTTATCTCCCCAAGAGTCTAAAGAAAATATAAATAAAGGCACCTCGTGATGGACACAACAGAATACACTAAATAACCCATCTTACAGTATCTCAAAACCCTAGAACTTACTTTAAGAGACCATCAAAGCAAAACTTAACTAATCACCTATAAATCCCGAAATCAACCTAAAACTAGTCCCCCAAGAAAAATCTAGCAGAGGCCTCAAATTAAACGGCCTTTAGAGAATTCACAAACCTGACACCCCTCTGTGACCTACTGTAAGCGCCTACAACGCACCTCTCAATCAACTTGAAAAGCACCTAGGTATCCAGCATACTACAGACCATAGTAGAACAAGCCGAATCATACGTCCAAAATTCTGGAAACTGCCCTCAGATTCTCCATACCTTGATCCTCAAAGAAAACGACATAATGGCGAGCTTCGACGTCAAGTCCTTGTACCCTAGCATTCCAGTAAATTAGATATATTAGACTGGCCCAAAAAAACCAAAGCATCGTTTTTTCAGATTCCACTATACAGGGTGCCCCATATGTATGGAATAATGATTCCACAGCATTTATTAATCAGTGTGTCAAAAAAAATGTTTAAATAAAAGTTATAGGGTATTATACGGCGCACATGCTGACGTATAAAATGTTTTGAACTGTCAGTTCGAAGAAATTACGCCATCTTAAATTTTTTTTTAAATGGAAAGTCCTGTATATTATTTTATTTTTGAGTCGTACTAAAAATTCTAGATATTATTTATTTAACATACCATATGTCTAAATTGAACTGTTTTTCGAATTATTGATATTTGAAATTAGGGAGATCAAATTTAAAAAAAATGATTTATTGACGAAAAACCTTTATTGCTGCATTTTGTGAAACTGCAATTTCAGCGTAATATTATAATGGTACATTTAACAGAAACTGAAAGAATCACTTTGTTAATGATAGTTGGTTACGGAGACCGTAGGAGAACACAACAGGAGGTGTGTGATCTTTTTAACGCAGAATATCCGAATCGAGAACCTATTACCCAATCCGTAGTTGGCAAAACATTAAAACGATTTCGACATTCAGGTCATCTTAAGGATCGTTCTAAATCTGGACCTCCAAAAGTTAAAACAAGCGCTGATAAAAAGTTAGATGTTTTTTTGGCAATTACAGAAAATCCCCATACAGCCACTCGTCAGCTTTGCCTAAACCACAACATAACTAAAGGTACCTTAAGTCGTATACTGAATAAAGAAAAATTGCATCCATACAAACCCATTCTATTACAAGAATTATCTGAAGATGACTACGATAGACGAGTAGAATTTTGCGAAGTCATGATAAAACGAATCAATAATGATCCTAACCTAGTTCATAATATTCTTTTTTCTGACGAGGGCCACATTTTGTCTTATCGAAAGAGTTAACAGGCATAACTGCCACTACTAGTCTACTGAGAATCCTCACTGGATAATCGATAGTCATTCTCAAATACCACAAAAGATAAACGTGTGGGTAGGTTTTTGTGGACGTCATATCATTGGTCCCTTTTTTATTGATGGAAATCTTACAGGACAGTGGTATTTACAGTTACTCCAAGAGCAAGTTATTCCAACTTGTGCAGGTCTTTCTCCCAATGAAAATAATTTGGATAACCCTAACAGGAATCTGTGGTATCAACAGAACGGAGCACCTCCTCACTATGAAATCAATGTTTGTAGATATTTGGATGCAATTTTTCCTAATTAATGGATAGGCAGAATAGGTGCTGTAAAATGGCCTGCAAGGAGTCCCAATCTTACGCCACACTCGATTTTTTTTATGGGATCATTTGAAGAACAAAGTTTACCGAAGTCACCCCGGATTTTCTGCAAAACTCCGTTCAGGCTGTTTATGACAGATTGGGTCATTACCTCGCTGTTAACGGTGGATATTTTGAGCAAATGTTGCTTTAAAAATAAACCTACAGTATTTACTAACAGTTTTTTTGTCTTTTTTTATTTTAAATTTCAAATGACAATAATTCCAAAACAGTTTCAATTTAGACATATGGTATGTTAGACAAATAATATATAGAATTTTTAGTAGGACTCAAAAATAAAATAATATACAGGGCTTTCTACTAAAAAAAATCAAGTAATTTCTCAGAACTGACAGTACAAAACATTTTATTGTCAACGTCAGCATGTACATCGTATAACACCCATAACTTTTATTTAAACATTTTTTTTAATACACTGATTAATAAATGCTTTGGAATCATCATTCCATATATATGGGGCACCCTGTATATATATATTTATATATATATATATATATATATATATATATATATATATATATATATATATATATGTATATATATATATATATATATATATATATATATATATATATATATATATATATATATATATATATATGTATATATATATGTATATATATATATATATATATATATATATATATATATATATATATATATATATATGTATATATATATATATATATATATATATATATATATATATATAAATATGTATATATATATATATATATATATATATATATATATATATATCTATATACATACATATATATATATATATATATATATATATATATATATATATATATTATATTTATATATATATATATATATATATATATATATATATATATATATTTATATATATATATATATATATATATATATATATATATATATACTTAATTTACCTGGAGTCCATTTCGTTTTTTCACACTGGCAACCTGTATAAAGAATACTTGCTCTAAGTTCTCTTGACTTGGATTGTTTTAGCCTGATAGTTTTTTCTTCCGGTTTATCATCATGCTCTTTCCCCCTATTTTTTTTAGAGGGTTCTCTATAGCAAACCTAAAATTATTGTTTGGAACGTTACGGACAATAATTAAATTTCTACTATTATTATTATATATACGACGTGTAATTTTTTACTTCGAGTAATTTATATGCACAGTCCGGGGTAAGTCATTCCATAGTGATATGAGGAGTAATAAGCTTCATCAGGATGTGATGCATTAGCAAGACGCGTACTTCTAGCATGCACCACTCTGCAAAGAATTCAGCGGGTTACATCCGTCGAACACTTTTCATATAAGTACTGGAAGAATAAGCTCAACCGCTAACCGTTCTTCGATTTTTCCAAGGAATCAGGGTTTCTTGTTAGTTCTAGGTCTTCATCAGAGAACAAATCGCTTCTGAACAAAATCTAACAAACGCAACGTAAGTTTGGGAGCAGAACCCCAAACATAGAAGCGATATTCCATCGTTGGTCGAATTTATCAGCGGGGAATGTAAAGCTTTCTAGTTAGAAATAATCCTAGCTTGTGTCCCGACATAACTATATCGGGTTCTGCAACGTTAACTTTTTTGGAATAAAACTTCATCCTGGGTTTTTGTAGCGTTTAAATTCTACTTCATTACTGTCACCCTAAGAAAAAATTTCTTTTACGTCTTTGTTAAATTGAACAACTTCCTGCTGTCTGCGGATATTTGCATGAATGATCAATATTCGAGCTTTCAAGGTAAATGAAAGCGAGAGTAGGACGTTCCACAGCCTCCCCTCATTGGTAAGGAGAATTACACCATCTTTTTTTCTGATATAAAACGGTTTCCAAAGTTACGCCTAAACCGGGAATAGAAGGCGTACCCAGGATAAAGAAAATTGACTGTGCTGCACAATGAACTGACCTTACTTTCGCAGAAAGCGAATATATACGGCTTATTTGATTGCAGGTGTTGGTGCACTGAGTTTATGTTCGAGTTTAAGCCTCGTATATTACAAAACTCTACTTTAAAATTATGATCTCCGGATGGTGACGCTCCCGAGCCCGTCTCCACTCGGAGATCCAAACGGGGGACTATTATTTTAGCTATGGAGTTTTTTAATCAATCCTGGAAGCTTCAACATGCTATTCTCCTTCCAAAATGAAATCCAGGGACATCAGCGCAGACACGAAAGTTTAAACAATTTCACGCAGTCTAAGCCTATACCATGGTATCACACCAGGCGATGCCTGGTAGGATATGAGCATCTACTATCTGGTTTGTTCTTTCAGTTGTCTATTAGGATAGGCAAAACGTACCAGGGATCATATTCTAAGCTGTAGCCGCCTAATTTTTAAATTCTGTAAAGATATATATATATATATATATATATATATATATATATATATATATATATATATATATATATACATATAAATTTTTAAATTTTAATCGTGGTTCGTTTAATTAACACACTTGTTTTTTTTGTTTTAATTTTTTTTTATTTGATGTTCCGTTTGGCATTTTCAACAATTTTCTTTGGTGTAATTTTTATTTCTCAAAAATAATCGAACCAAACCAATACATTTCAGTCTGTCAGAATATATTCATAGACCGCAGTGTATTGGTCTGGTTCACTTATTTCGAGAAATGAAAATTACACCGAAGAAAATTGTTGAAAATGCCCAAAAACAAGGGCGAAATGTCAAATATTTTTTTTTTAAACGAAAAACTCAAGTGTATTAATTAAACGAACCTACACCCAAGATTAAAATTTAAAAATTTATGTACATAAAGGTTCAAGAAATCAATTTATATAATATATATATATATATATATATATATATATATATATATATATATATATATATATGTATATATATATATATATATATATATATATATATATATACATATAAATATATATATATATATATATATATATATATATATATATATATATATATATATATATAATCTAGCTCATAATTCACCAGAATATATAAATAGCAATTTATTTTTCTAAAGTAAAACAGTAAATGTAATACCATTTTAGAAACTACAATAAATTAGCAATTTTTTAAAATAACTGCCCAGGTTAGCTTGGTACATTTTTTAGAAAATGAAGAGTCTAATTAATGTTTTTACTTATAATACCTGCAAAAACGTTTTTTACCACAGACTTAGCATAATTAATTTTATTTTGAACTGTTAGCAGGGTAAGTCGGGATAACATAATAATAATTTTAAATACGGAAAGTTGTTGTTGGGGCACCCGATAAACTGATCTAAGGTGTATATTTTCGCTAAAATTCATAAAAGTGTCAATATCTCGAAACCTAACGATTTTTCATATTTGCATATTCTGGTGAGTTATGAGCCGGCCTATTAGCCATCGAAATAAATACGTTGATTCTAGGACACCCTGTATATATGAAAAACTAATACCAGAAATCTCAAATGTCCCTATTTTATCAGCCGAGCTTCTGAAAATATAAAGTGCTTTTTTCGGCCCATCCAGCTAAATTCTTGCCGCTGATTATTTGGTTCTCTAAAATTTACACGAAGTTACAAGGTACTATAAGAAATAATTTTTTTCTCGATGAGAATTCTAACTGATATTCCCATCGAGAAGAAAATAAAAGGGGGCAATTAATCAGTCTTTTATTAAGTGGTATTCAGAAAATTGTCATTTTTTTACTTCCTAATCCGAGGACGGCCGATAGTAATCTGGAAAAATCTATAATAATATGAAATCTTACTTGTTTCTCCAAAATCCATCACATAATGGTTCAATCTTCGATGAAACAGTAAGCGAATATGATAATTGTTATATCTCAAATTACACAAAATTACACAATCTTTTACTTCATTAATTAACGTTTCTGCATAACTACATTTCATTTTTTGTGACAGATCAAGACTTTTACTAGATTCGACTAGTAGCTAACGCAAGTCACGTGATAACGTCGACAAATTTAGTCGCTTTTATATAGAATATCTCCATATGAATGTATTGATTTGATCTTATCAGTCGTGCCGGCCCAGCCGCTCACATCGCTCGTGTTGTGACGCTCATGTAGTACACAACGTATTGATAGGTTGATTCTTTTTAGTGAATCTGGCATTAAGATTAAACTTCATTTAGTACTAAAAATAATGGAAAATTGACCTAACTTATGACTATCTGAATGACTGAATTTCTCGACCTTAAAACTCCTGAACATAACATATGAAATGGATATATTAGATCTCTCTTTATATATAACATGACAACTTATACTATACTAGAGTATATACCACCACTACACCAAACACCTTATTTTGCACATCAGGAGCGATGACTGACTAATCTTACTTACTGTACTTACGATAAAGGATTAATTCCGTTGGCCGTGAAGCCATCTCAACTATGTTGGAAAATGTGGAATCTTTGGCACAATGTACTTAGTATATATCAACACTACACCAAACACTTTATTTTTGCACTCGACGCACGTTTCGCTAGCCATGTTAGCTTCATCAAGAGCGATGATTGAATGTCAATCATTCCCAACATAGATGACAAATTATGTTTCGTATTAGCTTATTTTACAAATTAAATACCAGGAAAAGTCAAATGATGAACATATTATAATACCTTCCTCTTTTACCCCCTTTACCCTTTGTTGTCATGTATTTAATGAAATTTGTGTGATTTAAAAAATATTTTTACCATTACTGGTGGAGGATCAAATGTAAGACCTTTATTTTTCAGTTCCTCATTCTGCGTTCTAGTTTCTGGATGAGGAAAATCGGCTAATGGAACAACACATGGAACACAAATGGGTTTCACTCCAACTGACAACTTATTCTCAACCTCTTGTAAGGCATCCTTATTTTTGTCGCTATTTGAGTAATATTTTCGGCCTCCGCTTTTGGTGGGCACACAAAAACCATTTCTAAGGAATTTTATGACTGAGAATTTAGAAAGGAAACGAAAATTTTAACAAATGGGCCGAAAAGTAGTAAATCTAATAAAAACCGTCAATGTTATAGTGACATATTTAAAAAAATATCCATGGTTACAAAAAGAAAATTTGCTGGTATCCATTATTTATTTAATTCCCTAGATAAATCTCATAGTCTTTGAAGATTAATGTGATTTGGTCTTGCGGTAAGTCGCACGCTTTTAAGAACTTGATCTACGTGTCAAAGTTTAAAATTTATGTTCTGCGTAATTTTCGCAAAATCAGTCAAAATCAATTTAAAAGCAGCCTTCGTGATTTTTTTAAAGTAGTTACCGGCAATTTAAATCTCAGTAACTCTAATTTTCTGACGTAAAAGGATATATTCTGGGTCTCTCATTATATGTATTACCACGATTTACTAAAGTTACTCTCGGTACAGCAAGGATTGTTTTTATTTAACAATATCGCCGGGCTATTAATAATCTTTTTGATGTTCCGTACGGAATACTTATAAGATTACTTCGGTGTCCGTCTGTCTGACTGTCTGTCTCACCCGATTTTCTCCGAAACCACTTGGCATAGAAAGCTGAAATTTGACATTAATATAGGAACTGATGGCCTCATCAATGCCGTGTAGTTTTGAAAGTTAAAATCGAGTAGAGTGTCAAATAAAAGCTTGTAAAACACGAGTTCAAAAATACATATAATGTAACACTTTCTTTGTATATTTTTAAAAATTGCGAAAAAATTGCTGTCTCCACCCCTTATCTCGAGAAAACTGATCAGAAAATTTTGAACAAATTTTAGAATACTCTCCACATGGTGTAGATTGAACGAAAATCATCACGAGTGCATTTCCATTAAAAAATTTATCTGGTATAAAAAAAATAAAATTGTCAAGGTCCTCAGTTTTCAGTAAAGATCGGAAAAAACTTTGTTGAAAACTCATTTGGGATGTGTTTTGTGAAGTCAGAACTTTGAGTTTTTCTTATGCTTAGAAAATATTGTAAAAGAATATAAGTTTTATACGCTCAAGCCCTGCAAGCAGTAAAGTTCCCTTATTAAGAAAATTTTTAACTGGAATAGTTAGTGAAAATTAATTATTATGTAAATAAGTTGTTTACGCAATTTTATTTTGCTCTTCCGTTTTGATAGATAATCTTTTTTTTTGACGGTTCAAAGTCAAAGTCACACGAAAAGGTCGTCTTCCGAGCGCATCATAGACAACGTTGCCAAATTGCTTAAGGTTTCTTTACTTAAAGAAGGGCCTTGTTTCTTATTTTTAATTTTAATATCAACTGTATACTAAAATTATACATCTTAAAGTGCTCAATTTATATGTGACCAGGGTGCTATTTACCTAATTTCTTTCTAAATTTCGTATTAACGGAAACCCTATTAAAGTTATGTCATATTGTATTTCTTTATTTGTAGAACTAGTGCACTACTTTATATGACTTTTTAATAATATAAATATGCTCACTAATTTTTTTTTTATTGAAAAATGCTTTTAGACTACTATTATATGTTATTATATGTCATTGTACATTATGTACTGTAGTACAACTTGATAATATTCTGCCGGGTCTATCACCAGTCATGTTATTCAGTAGATATTCTTTTGTTACATCACGAAGAGCAAAACTAACATATAAAAAAACATAACATAATGCTGACCACCAAGGTACTGTTCCTTAAGTACAGGAACAAATGGTAGGTTTGATAATAATAAAATCGTAAAGAATCTGTTTCCTCGAATTTTTTCATCAACTTTCTTCACCAGGTCATCATTAATAAGGGACGGTCGCTCACTCCGTTCCTCATCGTGCACGTTTGTACTGCCATCTTTAAATGCTCTAACACATTTTCTTACCATTCTATCGAGCTTCATAGCGTTTCTCGCCATACATTTTACTAATCTGCAGGTGAATTTCAGCCACTTCCACGTCTTTTGCATTTAAAGAAACGCGTATTTCACAATCCGCGGGATTTTCAATGAGTCTGAGGCATTTCGAATACACATAAATAAACGTAAACTCGGACGAATGCGTCTGTAATGTCGTCTGTGGCTAGTCAATAGATGCAGACACTCACCGCGGCCATATTTTACTTACTTAAGGGACGCCCTCATGCATATATATATATATATATATATATATATATATTCATATATATTATATATATATATATATATATATATATATATATATATAGGGCTTCGCTTCTTCCGTTGTTTTGACA
>CM032456.1:65779050-66049050 GCA_019049505.1 Pachyrhynchus sulphureomaculatus
GGTGCATTTGAAGGCAGAAATCGGCAAGTAACGGCCCCGAAAGAACAAAAAAAAGTACTCTTTCATCAAGACAATGCACCGTATCACAAGTTAATGGTTACGACGGCAAAATTGCATGAATTGGAGTTTGAATTGCTTCTCATCCACTGTATTCTCCAGATTTGGCCCCCCGCAAAACTATTATCTATTGGCGGATTTCAAAAGAATGTTCGCAGGAAAGAGATTTAGCTCCAGTGAAGAAGATATCGCCGAAACTGTGGCCTATGTTGAAGCCAATTCCTTCTACAAGAAAGTTATAGAAATGTTAGAAAAGCATGGACTGATTGTAGCTAGACCAGAAACTTTTCAACCTACGTGTTAGTTATCATTCCGCGGACCTTTAATTTAAATGATTATTTACTGGTAAATAAAATATATCAGTATTAATTTATTTCCTGGAAACTGTGTAAGTTACTTGGTCCGACGTAGAAACAAAGTCTGATTTATAAATTAGGAGAAAAGTGAAGATAAATTTACGAGTGCTGCACCTATCGTGATTACTAAGATTGTATAGAGAACTATGTACTAGCCTATATGTATGTTGTATTTTTTTTTAATATATCTAAACTAACCTGTACTAATAGCGCAGTTGATTTTGTTTGGTTGCCTTTTTTTTCCTAGTTGGTTGTTTTATTCTTTTAACGAATATCATTTACAAGATATATTTAGCGATATATTTGAAAGCATTGAAAATTTTATTTCAATTTGTTTAGAACGATGGTCAGCAATAAAGCATAGCGCGTCTCAAAATGTATTAACAATGTTAAAATATGGACTTTCTCCATTTTTAGTGGTTTACATTAAACCAAATATCCATGTGGAACCTCTGTCGAATCTCGCTACCTTCGGTGAATGTTGTCAATTTACTGACCATTCCTCTAACGACTTGTGGCAGCAGACGCCTCCGATTGAGGGCAGGTATGTTTTCAGTTTTAGATACAATTTATTGTATCTTACCACAACGTTATGCCAGTACGGGAATAAGTTGAAGTTGCTGCTGCATTAGGTTAAGTTCGGTTAAGCTCTCTTTCTGCTTTGTAAGTTATGGTGCCTATAGCTTAATTACGTTAATTTTCCTTTCCGTTGTGTAAGGTATGATGCCTAAAGTTGTATACATTAATTTTCCTTTCCGTTGTGTAAGGTATGATGCATTAAGTTTTGTTAGGTTAAGTTGCCTTTCTTTGGAGTAGATTAGGCTTGGTTAGCTTAAGGTAGATTATTAATTTATATTATATGATGAGCCAGCGATAGTGCTCCGGTAAAGAAAAAGTGCTATCTCACAGCGAAATCACCACAATTGCTCATTTTTTCGCATAATTTTCCGTTTTTTTGTGCCATAAAATATGTTGGTTACTCTAATTGTTACATTTTATTTTGAAGTTCAGTTAACTTAATTCCACTTAGAAACCATCATTTTTTTATATTTTATCCAAATTTTCTTTTTGTTTTTAGCCGCCATATTAAGCCACCATCTTGTTTTTTTTTCCATTTAAAAGCTTGTGCTTCAACGAAGAAATTGACAACCTTGAATTTTTTTTTTGTTAATTCTATTTTTGGGTATGAGGGTGGCCCCGTTTACGTGAAACGTCCCATATATACATATATATATATATATATATATATATATATATATATATATATATATATATATATATATATATATATGTATATATGTATATATATATGAATCTGTCTTTTTACCCGAAGCGACCTCTCTTACCAACGAGAAGAGGCTCTGGAGCCCCCAAACTTTGATGTAGTGTGGTTAAAAATAACGACTCAACAAACCACAAGGTTCATCTGTATCCTCTATCGACCCCCAAGTGATACTAACTTTAGAACACTTTTCGCTTCTCGTGCAGACACCATCGATCATTTACAAATTAACTATTCAAATGCCGAAATTGCCATCCACATCAACTGTCTTAAATTTTCAAATACTACCGACGAACAAGGTCATGAAGCTGAATCATTCTCAATCAGTTGTGGCTTATCTCAGCTTATTGACGAACCAACACGGATCCCTGATCGAGACGGGGAATTCACCAGTTTTCTTGATCTGTTTTTAACCACCAATCCGGAGATTTACACGGCCACCGTAAATCCGCCGTTAGGTTCTTCCGACAATAAACTGCTTTCTACTTCGAGTATCCTACCGATCAGTGACAGACAGGCGCCTAAACCGCGCAAGATTTGGCACTACAAATCTGCTAAATGGGAAGATCTCATGGAATATTTTCGAACTTTCCCTTGGTTAGACGTTTGTTTTCGATCCGACGACCCATCTGACTTCGCCAGGGAATTTTCCGATGTTATTTTGGCTGGTATGGAAGCTTACATCCCTGTTTCAAAGAAATGCCCTTCCAACGGCAAGCCCTGGTTTGACCGAAAATGCAAAGAAGTTGTTGCAACACCATAAATCGTAACACCTTGTTCGTGCCCGGAACAAATGCAAAGAAATTATCAACGAAACCAAGGAGGCACATAATCAACGAATTAGAAACAAACTTCTCGCTTGTCTCAACAGTTCCAGGTCCTTTTGGTCAGTCGCTAAGGGAGTTACTCAAAATTTCACCAAATCCACCATACCACCATTCACACGCCCAAATAATTCTATTGCAACAACACCTGTTGAGGAAAGCGAACTTGTTGGCTGAACTCTTTGCTTCACATTCTACTGTCGATTTCCAAGGAAAAACACCACCTATTATTCCCATAGTGCAGTCAAGGATGCCCAATATTGTCTTCAGACAGCGTATCATAAAAACGTATTTTAATGAAGCTAGACACCAAAAAAGCTTCTGGAGCTGACGGAAATAGTTACCAAAAACTGTGCGAGGGAACTAACACCAGTTTTCTGTAGACTTTTCAACCTATCCTACAGAAAGGGAATACTTCCTTCCTGCTGGAAATTTTCCACGGTTCAGCCGATACCTAAAAAGGGCAAGAAGACCTTGCCAAATAACTACTGACCAGTCACACTGCTTTCAATAATATCGAAAGTCATGGAAAAGGCTATCAATCAGCATCTTCTAAAATATCTTGAAGGATACAACATTATTAGCGATCACCAGTATGGCTTTCGTAAACACATATCAACAGGAGATCTTTTGACTTATGTAACACATGTTTGGAACAACGCAATTGAACACTTTGGAGAATCTCGTGCGATTGCTCTTGACATATCCAAGGCATTCGACCGTGTTTGGCACAATGAACTGTTGGCTAAGCTACGCTCTTATGGTATGTCTGAAAAGTTCTGTTTATGGCTCCCATGTTTCCTCAAAGAGCGTTCTTTATAATTGGCAGTCGACAGATTTCTTTCTAACACCTTCACTATCAACGCCGGTGTGCCCCAAGGCACCATACTGTCTGCTACTCTCTTTCTCATTTACATTAACGATCTGCTGGAAAAGACCGGGAATCCAATCTACGGCTTTGCAGATGACAGTGCGCTACTCAGACGAATATCCGCAGACTGCTGGAAGTCATTCAATTTAACAAAGACCTAGAAGAAATTCTATCTTGGAGCGACAGTAACCAAGTGGAATTTAACGCTACAAAAACCCAGACGGTTGCTGAACCCGACATAGTTATGTCGATGCACTCTATTCCTCTAACATTGTCACTCAATTTGTTGAGCATTAATTTGGGATCAAATATGTCCTGGCATGAACATGCTGCAGGCATAGCAAGAAAAGCTTCTCAAAAGATGGGAATATTATTTCGAACCAGAAAGTTTTACACTTCACAACAACTGTTAATTCTTTACAAAGCTCAAATTCGACCAACTATGGAATACTGCTCACATGTTTGAGGCTCCGCTCCCAAACATACACTGCATTTGTTAGATTCTATTCAGAGAGGAACTGTTCGTCTGATTGGGGACCCGGAACTGACCGGAGGCCTTGATTCGCTAGAACATCGAAGAACGGTTGGCGACTTGAGCCTTTTCTACAAGTATTTTCATGGAAAGTGTTCGAAGGATGTAGTCCGCTTAATTCCTCCCAGAGTGGTGCATATTCAGCTTGTTATTCCTCGTACAACGCTTTTCATGCAGTATTTTATATTTATTTGGAATAATTTGCCCAGGACTGTGTTTCCCACCGAGTACAATTTACAGCGATTCAAGAACAACGTGAATCGCTTTTTCCGCACACATGTCGCTCCTGTAGCGCTTTAGGGACTTCCTTGCAGAACGTGTGCTAGACCCATAAAAAAAAATTAAAATATATTTATTTATATATATATATATATATATATATATATATATATATATATATATATATATATATATATATATATACACATATATATATATATATATATATATATATATTATATATATATATATATACATATATGTATATATATATATATATATATATATATATATATATATATATATATATATACATATATATATATATATATATATATATATATATATATATATATATATGTATATATATACATATATATATATATATATATATATATATATATATATATATATATATACTCAGGAAATTTCAATAAAAAATTATATAGTAGGCAAACTATTTTTTTAAAAAACAATTGGATCAATACCTCACAATTCGTCAAGCTTTCAACCAGTATTTCATTTACTATTTTCTGCGAAATATTTTCCTGATTTTCATTATTTTAACTCGTCACATGTAAACGGATATTGTGCGTTTCAAATATCGTTGATACCTGGAAAATTAATTTATTTGTCGGTACTGTTCAAAATTTGTCCACTTACAGGACATTAATCGACACTTATCTATCAATAATGCTACAATCAAAACGTGTCATCGCAGTGCGTTGTCCCGAGTTCTTAAATTTACCAAATTTATTTTCGTCATTGTTATAAGGACTATATTAAACATGACAGGCATGTAATAATGGACTTACAGCTAAAGTTTTTAAAACAGATTTTTATTTTTAAATTTATATTTTAAGCCACTGTTTTCGAGAACAGAAATTTTTCAATTAAACCTGTGTGGCTTCCGGTAGTGTTTAACGGAAACAAATACAACGATATTCGACAGCACAGATTGGCCAGTGAAAGCAGGATTTAGGTATTTGGTCGACTGACATTACCATCACGGAAGATTAGCTTGAATTTAATAGGTTCCTCGATTTTTTTTTAAAAATGTTATACTATGTCTTCGTTACATTTTTATTTTGTTCAGCATGTTGTCTCTATGCAAACTTAAACATGAAATTTTATTATCTTGTCGTCTATATTACGTTACTGCTATCGATAACAAGTAGCGACCAATATTTCCCATAAAATTCCTAGCTAGAGCCATAAAATCCTATTTTGTGACTTGCTATAAATGCCCGTAACCGAATCAATTTACCAGTTTTAGCAATGATTACCGCCGACACCAGGGTACAACCTAATAAAAGTCCATATAATATATTGAGTTAGACTGCAAGTTTGCACCCTCGCGTTTCCCCCCATAACTTCACGGATGCTGTTTGACGAGGGGAGATTTTATGACTTCTTGTTGTCACCGTTCTTGCCACCGTAGATAATAAAATATCTTATAATGACAAATTTAGAAGCAATAATCCATTCATAAGCTTATAAATATTTCATATTGCCCCGTGCTTAAACTCAATTATGAAGAGGCCCCAACTGTTTATTAACTGGTCTAAATTTTACAGTTTATTCGTACTATGGGACTATATTTTTTTATTATTCGATTACCATGTAACTAAAAAACTACAATATACGTAAAACGATTTTTACCTAGTGGTACATGGTTGAGTTTGTACAGGGTGAGTCAACGATAGAGAAAAGTTCATTATCTCATTTGTTTCGGGAATGACGAAAAATGTTAAATACAATAGTTTTAGGGAAAGTGTGGCCGACATAACACATGTTTTTTTAAAATCCTGTTTTCTAGTTTATGTTTAAAGTCTGCGTAAAATTTTATAACTTTTTTATCAATAATGTTATATACCTAAACCTAATAGTTTTTCTAATATTTCAAGTTTTGTAAAAAATTGACAGTAGCGCCATTGTTTCTGAAGGTGGAATACTCATAATTGGTACGAGCGTTCCATAGAGATGAAAAAAATATATATGTAAAGAAATTTGAGTTAGTTACAGGGTGTTCAAAATAAATTTATGCATTTCGACTATTTTAAATTGAAAAATCTCAAATTTTTTAAATGGCACACCCTGTATATTATTATTTTTTCTAATAAATTTTACAAAACCCTCCAACTTTCATTAAGTATGTCCTATACCTATTTCTAATAGTTTTCGATTTATTTTGAATTTTTCAATTTTTATTCTTGTTTTTAATACACTTACGCTATAACATCAGAGTTGCCAAGACAAAACAAAAATGTAAGCATTGTCAAATTTTGACATGTCTATTAAGCAAGTAAAAATAGTTTAATTTGTTGTAGTAAGTGACGTATAAAGGAAATAGTTATGGATTTTCCTAAAAATAAATTAATTGATATGGTTTATATACTGGGTGAGGCGGGAAAAAATTGTCTTTTGGCAGTAAAGCTTTACGGAGCGAAGTACCTTAATATGAAATTTTATGTACATCATCTAGAAAATCTTTTCAGTACTTAATGGAACGGTTTGATGTTAGTGGTAGCGTTGAGTATACGAAACGGAAGTAGTAAACCAGAATGCACCAATGAGGAAAAAGAAATGGAGATTTTACTTCATGTTGAAAATAATCCCAGATCCGCAGCCGTCATCTAGCTGACTTATCTGATACATCCCAATCTACGGCTAATCGCACCACGAGAAAATACAAGTATCATCCCCTTTCATATGGAACTACACCAAGAACTTCAAGACCGTGATTTTGAACGACTAATAAACTTTTGTACCACCATGAATGGAGCAATAGAGGCCGATCCAAATTTTTTTATCCAAAATAATGTTTTATGATGAAGGTACTTTTCGCTGTAATAGAGCAGTTAACAGCCATAACATGCATTATTATTCAACAGTTAATCCGTTTTGGGCCCGGGAAGTCCCAAACCAAAATCATTGGTCGCTTAATGTATGGTGTGAAATATTAAATTTTCGAATTATTGGTCCATATTTTTTCCGTGAACCGCTTAACGGGCCTAGATATCTAAATTTTTTGCAAAACGAATTACCCCAGCTTCTTAAAGAAGTTGATAACTTTGAAAGGGAACAAATGTGGATTCAACAAGACAGAGCTCTTGCTCATTACCACCGGGAAGTTCGAGAATTTTTAAACGATCATTACTCACAAAAATGGATCGGTAGGGATGGATTCATTCAGTGGCCCCCTCGATCATGTGACTTAACACCTTTAGACTTCTTTTTGTGTGGTTACACTAAAGATCGTGTTTATATGAATCTCCCTACAATACCAGTAGATATGGAAAATAAGATACGGGATGCGTGCAGGACCATAACGCCCTTTATGCTAAGGAAAGTGAAGGAAAGTATAGTAAAACGACTAAACGTGTGTATTCAAGTAGACGGGCATATTTTTGAACATTTATTACGTCATAATAATTAATCATTAGACAAGTTTAACTATATTAAAATTATTATTAACTATTTCTTTATGTTTTCACAATAGCTTAAGTGTATTAAAAAACAAGGGTAAAAATTGAAAAATTCAAAATAAAACAAAAACTATTAGAAATAGGTATATGACATACTTAATAAAAGTTGGAGGGTTTTGTATAATCTATCAGAAAAAATACTAATATACAGGGTGTGCCATTTAAAAAAATTGAGATTTTTCAATTTTAGATAGTCGAAATGTATAAATTTATTTTGAACACCCTGTAGCATCTAACTTAAATTTATTTACATATATCTTTTTTTAATCTCTATAGAACGCTCCTGCCAGTTATGAGTATTCTACCTACAGAAACAATGGCGCTACTGGCAATTTTTTACAAAACTGAAAACTAGTAATTTAAAAAAAAAATGAAATATTAGAAAAACTACTAGGTTTAGGTATATAACATTATTAATAAAAAGGTATAAAATTTTACGCAGAATTTATAATAAATAATAATAAATGGAACATCCTATTTTCTGATGGATGTTCCATTTAAAGAAACATGTGTTATATCGACCACACTTTTTTGAAGTACCCTGTATACTCAAAAATAATTTTAAACTATGCACCTTAACATTCTCTAAAACTATTGTATTTAACATTTTTTCGTCATTCCCGAAACAAATGAGATAATGAACTTTACTCTATCGTTGACTCAACCGGTACACATGTTCTGAAAGTTGATTGACATATATAAAGATCAAAAAAATACTAGACATAACATCATCATCATCAGCTTATACTGTCCACTGCTGGATGAAAGCCTCCCTCAAGTCTTGCCACCTTTTTCTCTTCTGGGTCACTTGTACCCAATTTCCGGCCACTCTCTTCAAATCATCAGTCTACCTTCGATAAGCTTCGGTTCTTGGTCGTCACTCTATAATTTTTGTTGCTCATCAATCATCCTTAAACCTAGCAATATATCCAACCCAGGTCCATTTAAATGTAAAATTAATTTGACTGCGTCTTGAAACCCCGTTCTTTTCCTGATAATGTAATTTGGGGTGTCATCTCTAAGAGTAACGCCTAATACTGACCTTTCCATTTTTCTTCACACAACACATATTTTGTTGATATTTTTGTTCGTCAATGTGAGAGTATCGGATCCATACGTAAGAACGGGTAGTACGCATCTGTCAAAAATTTTTATTTTTAAATACAACAGAAGATTAGATTTAAATTTCTAGCCCAGTTTGCCATATGCCGTCCAGGAGAGACCTATTCTCCGCTGAATTTGGTTGTCTCGTCCTATGCTGACTTCATGTCCTAGGTATTTATATCAGTGTATTTGCTCGATCTCCACGTTATTCAGTTTTATAATGTCGTTTAATACAAGATTTGTCATAAACTGAGTCTTGGATAGATTTATTTTAAACTAATCCTTCTTGAAGCTTCTTAAAGCATGTGCAGCATAGTTTGTGCTTCTTGCATATTGTCTCTTATTAAGAGAATGTCGTCGGCAAAACAAAAGTCACCGTCAACGTTAAGCCCCATTTTTTCCAGTTTATTGATTGTAACATACTTTCTAGAAGTGTTACGAAAAGTCTGCGAGAAAGCGTATCATCCTGGCACACACCCATCTTTCGAGCAAATTTCAAATCGAAAGAAAAGTGCGCCAGACATAAAGCTCAGCACTTAAGCTAAAAATAAATACTGCGACTTCTTTCAACATCTAGCGATAACCTTTGGTAACACAAACCTTTTTTTTTCATCTATTACAACCAGGAAACGAGCTACACTATTTGAAGTATGGACATGCAATGATCAGGTTGCGATTTTTTTAAGGCCGAAAAAATGATGAACTTAAACGAAATTGTGTGTGCTTTTTAAAGTCAAGAACCGTACCACTAAAATGTTGCAAGTATTCCAGAATTATTATTTAAGCCAATTTCAGTATTTTGAATCGTTACACAATGATTAAAGCCTTCACCGATGAAGATTCCCAAAATGGACGACTTTTAATGTTAACGTACGATATTCATATCGCTCTAGTTCACAATTTGACTCCAGATGCAGTCGTCAGCTTTGGATTGTATTAAGCAATCCTGAAAGAAAAACTTATATTTTGAATCGAAAATCAATAAAAACGTGCCCAGATCAAACCTTGTAAGTGACGACGCAAACTATTTAAAAACTATTATAACAGGGGATAAGTTGTCACAATGCATGAGGCAAAAATCGCTCTGATCGAAGAAAAAGCAGTGAGTCTATCCAGCATGAAGGAGATTAGCGACTGTGTTTGATTGGCGAGATGCCATCTACATCGAATATGTTCTACGTGAGTAAATACTATTCAAGAAGTATTACAGTGGGTCAAGTAAGAACGTGCCCGTAATAATTCATTTTTGGTAGAAGCGATTCTAGCGATTGAACAAAAAATCGATAGAGGGAACCTTTGTCTACGACACATTTTAATAAAAGTATAAGTCGATTCCTAACTTTCATCGAAATCACGTAAAATCCAAAATGAGTCACTTGTTTGCGCTTTAGTTCGAGGCAGTCTTTCTTTGTTCCCATCCAAAAGGCCCTAAAATGATACATTCCGCGGCCGCTAAATATATTAAACACACACTTTGATGAATGCTATTTGACATAAAGTAGTTAATCAATAAATAAATAAATATATATATATATATATATATATATATATATATATATATATATATATATATATATATATATATATATATATATAATAAGAGGAGAAGGGTAGTCTTGACCGACTAGTTAAACAGCAGTATTATGTTCTTGGGGTAAGCGGTCTTTGGGAAAAGAACTAAAAAGTTTTTGACACCTTTTTAGCTACGCCAAGCTTTCGAAAATATTTCATTTTCTTCATCAGGGCTACAATTATATTAGATTATCAGTATTTTTGAGATTAAAAGTAAAGAACAACCCTATTTTATATGTAACATTAAAGTACGTACTGCTAAGTGGTGTGTTTAAAAATTGTTCTTTGTGGGCGCACTTTATTACACTTATTCAACAGAAAAAAACATGAGAAAAACTCGACATACTCATCTCTGGAAAATATAATAAACTTTTACTTCATTTTGTTAGTCTGGTACGAAGAATTGTGTGGTTGTAAAGTGATTTTAATTTATAAAGGATTTTTTGTTATATTTTCTTGTCATTTTGCTAAGGGCAGTGTGTTTCTATCTCTTAGTTAGGTTGTGGTTAATTTATATTTGAAAGTAGAATGACGTTGACATTTTGTTTGATCGTTTTAAAGTTGAAAAGTTAGTGAAAATCAGTGGGATTATTATCAAAGAGATATGTCAGATATGTTGTAAGAGTTTTCATTTTGACTGCCTATTTGTAACAGATTGGAGAAAATTAAACTCAGATCTTCAATGTCAGTTTTTTTATTGATCGAGTTCGGTTCGAGGTGGATTTCTACCATCTCCCTATAGATTCTTCTGCCGAGATTTCTCTCTTTACATAGGATTTTGGTTTCGGCAAAATTAAATTCACGTGAAAATTGGCTACTATGCTGGGCAAGCGCACAAGAGTTTTTAAAGAAAAAAAAATTTACAAACTAAACTGTTTTGAAATAATTAATCAGCATAAATATTATTGTAGAAAATTATATGGCATTTTTTGTTTCCTTGTTCTCTTATCATTATAATTTTTTATAGACAAAGAGGCTCCAGTTGTTTACTTATTCGTTTGTGAAGAAGTGGATAAATCATTTTAACGAGACGAAAAGTGTCGACTACTTGCCAAAACGTGGCTCGGTAGGCAAAATCACTCCGAAAGTCAAAAACGAACTGTATTTGTTTTTACAGGACCCGAAATTGACGCTGCGTCAAGGAGCGGCAAAATTAAGAGAATCAGGTTTGAATGTGTCCCATGAAACTATTCGACAACATCTTCGTACTCATGATGACAAAATATGAAGCACGTTGGAGAAACCTTTGCCGGGCGAAATCACGTTGCAAAGAGTCTCGCTGGGGCTTACGGTAAGATACTAGAATGGCCCTCACAATCGCCGGACGCTAACCCTATTGAAAATGTTTAGTCTCTTGTAAAGAGGAAGCTCAGAGGAAAGACTCTGAGGACTTTGACTCAGTTGTCTCGCGAGACTGGACTTGGAGGGCTGGTGTTTTTACTTGCCTTCCTAAAAGGAAGTATTCTATTGTTGACAAAATCCTTCCGGGCTTTTTAAATTTCTTCACATTTTAGGACCTCTAGATTACGAAAAATATAGTCTCTCATTTTTATCTGCCTGTCGGTCTGTTGCACTGTTGGTACGATAACTCTGAAACGAAAGAAGATATCGATTCCTAATTTGACACAAATATAATACTTGTGGTAGGCTACTACAGTTTTTGAAAGATATAGTTGTAAGTGAAGAGGGTACAAGGGGTGAGGTTGGATTATTTTGTTGTTGTTTTAATAGTACTATTAGACTTTTTTGTTTCTGTTTGGGATTATAAACAGAATTTAAGCATGAATATTTATAGTTGAGCGTCTAAGGAGTTAAAGGGATGTAGAAAGGCGTTACCTCGAAAATATCGTGTCATATATCAGTATGAGGGTTCTTGGCGTCGTAGAATCAAAAAGTTGTGTGATTTTTTCATTATTTTCAATTTTTCAACCATGTAAGGGGTCAATGAGATAGGTACGAGAGTTAGAGGGGTTGCTTCGAACATACAGTTTTATAAATCCTTTTTCGGATTTTTATAGTCAAAGAATTCGAAAATTATATAATTTTTTGATTATTGGTCAAAAATGAAAAGAGTTTATAAAGTAAGATAGGGGTTACAGGGGTGATTTGGTATATATAGTGTTAAACGTTCTTTTGATGGTTCCTGAATCAAGAACATTGAAAATTGTATTGTTTTTCATTATTTTCAATTGATCGAACATACAAGGTATTGACAAGGTGGAAGATTAGGTTACAGAGATTGCTTGATATATATGGTATACGTCCTTTTCATGTGATGTGATGAATCTGAAAATTGTAATATTTTTCCCCAATTTTTTTTTTAATTATTATCCCACCTAACACTTAATACTGGTTTTTAATTTAAAATTATAATCCTTGAATTAAGTTCTTTCTAAGAGAACAACAGTCCAGTTTTATTTATTAATGGAAGGAACACAAATATTTTTGTAGTAGTAGAAGGTGGAAAAATATACCAAATAAAATTAATCAATTAATTGATGAGGTGAGACTTCTCTAGTTTCCTGCAAGCACAAAAAATATACATGATGCAACTTGGCTTATAATTTTTTGCGGGATCACGGAGGACAAAACAAGTTGCTAAATTACCCATATTGTATTTTTTTTTTTTGGATTACTACTAAGCCATCATTATAATTACGTTGAAAAATAGAAATCTGAATAAAAAGTCTTCCCTCAAAGGAGTAAAATCTCTTTACGACTTTAAAACACAGATTGACTTAACTAAAGAAGCAGATATTTAAAAATAATTTTGATGCACTGCATTCTATTTAATATTCTTACTTATATTATCCTCATCATCATAAGCTAGTATCAGCCCAGAGTCGGACACAGACGTCCCCCAAGTGGAACCACCTTCTTCTATACTCTGCCTCTCTTATCCATGTGACCCCACCGCGGTCTTCTAGATATCCTCCATTCGTCTTGTCGGTTATCTTCCTTCATTCTAGTCTCCTTCCATCGGCCATTCTCGCAATGTCTCTCACCCATCTCCATTTTAGCAGCGCAGTATTCTCCACTACGTCAGCCACTTTCGTCTTATTGCGAATTCATTCGTGATGCCTTCTATCTTTAAGGCATATTCCAAGTATTCAACGTTCCATTAACCTTTAAGCGACACTAAACTTAGACGCAGAATTTTTCGTAAAGGTCATAGTTTCTGTGCCATATGTTAGCACAAGCACTCAAATGCCACACAATAAATATTCGCTCAGCTTACAGTGTCACAATCTATCGATTAAGGAACTCTACTAGAGCAACAATTTTAAAATTTTTATTTATCAAATTAAAGTACTGTACAAAATATTATGCATTCTAAGAAAAATTATAGATTCATTTACATCTTATATGCGAAAACTATACGTTCAAAATCCCAGCGGAAAAAATATTAATTGTCTGCAAATGTTAACAAAGAACGGAAGTTTTTACAACCTTGACCAGTAAAAAAAACTTCTGTGGGATTCTTTTGTTAATTACTCCTTTTCTATCATGTTGTAAGACTGTTTATTTCAGTATCATTATTTGTATTAGCGCTTTTTTACATTGAGTTAATCACCCTTAAAACATCTGATGCTTCCAATCCTTCCAATATAAGCGTACACTAAATTTACACAATACTGACTGATAATAAAAATATTTCAAGGCTTGACTTTCAGCATTCCGATGATACTAATAGTTTTCGTATTTAAAACTTCGAAATTTTTTGTTTCCATGATTTCAACAGGCATACCGTAAATTACAAATATTTAATAAAATATAGTATTGAAAAAAAAAATCCTTGTGCATATATCATTACTATACCTTAAGTTTCAATATAAAAATAATTGAAAATATCCACATTATCTATGTTATGTAAAATTTAATTTTAAAATATGAAAATTTGACTGCTGTCATGCGCCACCGGCAATTTTACGTTCAAGGCAATACGGAATAATTAAAAAAGTCGGAGAATTTTTTTTAGTTACAGGTAAAAGTATACTTGATATAAAAAATCATTAAAAACTTTAAAAAACCCTCTCTTTTTTTGTAATTTTACTCTTAACCAAATGTCCAATTTTGCCAAGACCAAAAAAAACTATTAATAAATACTCTAGATTTATTTTTAAGGTAACAATTGCCCAAAATGTCTACCGTAAACAGCAAGACAATGACCCAATCTGTCATAAATAGCCTGAACAGAGTTTTGCAGAGAATCCGGGGTGATCTGTGCTTCTTCATATTGAATTCTTTATTGTAAATCTTCTACAGTTTCAGCTCGACTTCGGTAAACTTTGGTTTTCAAATGACCCCATAAAAAAAAGTCCAGTGGCGTAAGTTCGGGACTCCTTGCAGCTCATTCTACAGCGCCTCTTCTGCCTATCTATCGATTAGGAAAAATCGCATCCAAATATCTATGAACATTGATTTCATAGTGAAGAGGTGCTCTGTCCTGTTGATACCACAGATTCCTGTTAGGAATCCAAATTCTTTTCATCGGGAAAAAGACCTGCACAAGTTGGAATAACTTGCTCTTAGAGTAACTGTAAATGCTGCTGTCCTGTAAAATTTCCATCGATAAAAAAGAGACCAGTGATATGACGTTCACAAATCCCTAACCACACGTTTATCTTTCGTGGGGATTCTCAGTAGACCAGAACCGGCAGTTACGCTTGTTAACTCTTCCGTTAAGACAAAATGTGACCTCGTCAGAAAAAAAACAATATTATGAATTAGGTTAGGATCATTATTGATTCGTTCCATCATGACCTCGCAAAATTCAACGCATCTGCCGTAGTCATTTTCAGATAATTCTTGCAACAGAATGGGTTTGTATTGATGCAATTTTTCCTCATTCAGTATACGACTTAAGGTACCTTTACTTATGTTGTGGTCTAGGTAAAGCTGACGAGCGGCTCTATGGGGATTTTCTGTAATTTCCAATAAAACATCTGATTTTTTATCACCGCTTGTTTTAACTTTTGGAGGTCCAGATTTAGAACGATCCTTAACATGACCTAATTGTCTAAATCGTTTTAATGTTTTGCTAACTACGGATTGGGTAATAAGTTCTCGATTCGAATATTCTGCGTTAAAAAGATCACACACCTCCTGTTGTGTTCTCCTACGGTCTCCGTAACCAACCATCCTTAATTTACAAAGTGATTCTTTCAGTTTCTGTTAAATGTACCATTATGATAGTACAATCAAATTGCAGTGTCGCAAAATGCAGCAAAAAAATGTTTTCGACAATAAATCATTTTTTGACGCGTGAAGTCGTTACCTGGCAGTAAATGTTTGACACAAGCTAGCTTAATTTTTTTTTTAAATTTGATCCCCTTAATTTCAAATATCAATAATTCCAAAAGAGTTCAATTTAAACATATGGTATGTTATACAAATAATACCTAGAATTTTCAGTAGGACTGAAAAGTAAAATAATATATAGGTCTATCCATTTAAAAAATTTAAGATGACGTAGTTTCTTCGAACTGCATGTTCAAAACATTTTATTGTCAATGTCAGCATGTGCGCCATATAACACCCTATAACTTTTATTTAAATATTTTTTTGATACATTGATTAATAAATGCCGTGGAATCATTATTCTACACATATGGGGCACCCTGTATATGTATATATATATATATATATATATATATATATATATATATATTATATATATATATATATATATATATATATATATATATATATATATATATATATGTATATGTATGTGTATATGTATATATATATATATATATATATATATATATATATATATATATATATATATATATATATATATATATATATACGGTCTGTCAAATAAGAATGTGACTACTGGTATTTGAAAAAAATATATTTCGAGAAAATTTGTTGCCATCAATGTATTCTTTGGTATGCTAACAACGGCGCAATTACCTTAGTAAGTTGTCCAATCACCTTCTACATCAATAATCGCCTGGCATCTTCGAGGTATACTGTCGACGAGATTTTCTGCATACTCTGCAGATTTTTCGAATTTTACGAGACAATTGAGTCAAAGTCCTCAGAGTCTTTCCTCTAAGCTTTCTCTTTATAAGAGACCAAACGTTTTCAATAGGGTTGGCGGATTGTGAGGACCATCTTATCGTGGGCCCAAGCGAGCCCATGAGCACGAAGATGTTGTCAAATGGTCTCATTGAGCACATTCAAACTCAACTTTCTGAATTTTGCCGTTCCTTGACGTCAATTTTGGGTACCGCGAAAACAAAGAACGATTCGTTTTTCGACTTTCGGAGCAACTTTGCTACTCAGCCACGTTTCGGTAAGTCGTCGACATTTTTTCGTTTTGTTAAAACAATTTACCCACTTCTTCACAAACGATACCGACCTTTTCACATATTGAGCGGCGCGGAATGTATCATTTTAGGCTCCTTTGGATGGCAACAAAGAATATATACACTTTATATATATATATATATATATACATATAAATTTCATCTAACTGATTATCTCTCTGCTAATCTAACAAATATTACTAAAAGCCGCAGGAAATCATATTAAACAATGCTTATATATCCGTTTTTCTGACTGATTTCGTCCAAAAACAGACAAACTCTCTAAATCATCCCTCGATTAAGCAAGCAAAAACCCTAAAAGCTCGTATTCGTCAAGCTTTATTTGACGGACTGTCTCTCGGTCTGTCTGCGATGCTTCCTTTTATCGAAAAAATATCATGATTCATAAGGGACGCGTCTCGATCCCTCGCCACTTGAAATGAAATCGTGGAAATCGGGACTACACGCAGTGGATAACTTTAATAACGTCGACTGGGGTGTGTAAATTATGTTTTGAAAATAAAACTTTCACAAATTAACACTTTCGAAATTTACAAAAAAAAACCGTGAACATGAAAATGAATGAAAAATAAAACTTCTAGTTTAAAAATTAATAAATCTTCAAACAATCAAGTTTTAGAAAAAATTCTTTAAACTTCTTCATCAGTGTTTAAATCAGTTTCGACGCACAATAATCTGAGAATTATTATTTTATAAATCTCTAGAACACAAAAGACATGCACCTCTCCGGTGCTCCATAGTAACAAAATTTTAAGTTGACCCAATTAAGTAACCAGTACGGAAGAGTGAAAGACTTAAAGTCCGTTTGTTTGGAGTTGATAGCACACAACATGGGTTATAAACATTAAAACGTCATAAACCATAAGCCTCCGAAATATCTCTACTAATTATTCGCATTTTTGGTTTCAATCACCTGTATTTATTATCTCTATATAACAGTGCGACCTTTTTCTAAAAAATATATTATTACATGCCTTCTAAACTTTACAATAAGCTATGTAAATCAACGCATTTCAAAGTTTATTTTAATGAGTAAGTGACGAAACTAAAAATCTTATTTGTATCATAAAGGCCTAAACGAGTACAATTAACAATTCCTAAGAATTAGAAATCTGCAGTGTTATAAAGCTTAATGATAATATGTACAATAAAAATTATTTGGGATTTTAAAGTATAAAAATATAGCAAAAACCTATAATATGCTTAGTTCAAATCAGAACAGCGATGGCTTCAACTTTCAGTTTTGCCCCGGTCAAACTTCGTGGAGTCTGTAAATTTGCATTTTCCCTGAGAGAAAAAACAATGATACACGATGCTCCCGTGTATCAAGCCAAGTCCGTGAAATTGTGGGCACCTTGCTAACATGATGGGTGTTGAATCAGAAACTATTTATAGATTTCTAAAAGAAAGAAAACCCGGTCCTCGCAACGAACCTCAGAAGCACAAAGGAAAGGAGCCCTTAGAGGTCGATGAAGACTTTAAAAACGTAATAAGAAGAAAAGTACGACATTTTTTTTATTAAGAAAGAAATACCTTCTCTACATAAAGTTTTGCAAGAAATCAGAGAAGACCAGGACTTACCAGATTTTAAAAAATGGAAATTATGGAAAATTCTTCTAACCTGAATTTTCGTTGGGAAAAACACAATAGAAAATCTATTCTTGTCCAAAAAACAAAAATATTTTATTGGAGAAGAGAATATCTACAAACAATCCGAAAATTTCGAGGCGAAGAAAGAAATATTTTTTGTTTAAATGAGACTTGGGTTAATGAGTTACACACAGTGAACACACAGTCCACTGGTTACAGTCCCCTCTAGGAATAGGTCGCAGGCTAATTATAGCACATATTGGTAGTGAAAACGGATTTCTCGACGGTGGCTTGTTGGAATTTGAATCAAAGTCAACTAAAGATTACCATGAGGAGATGACGGCCGATATTTCTGAGGAGTACTTCCAACAAATGATTGAATGTTTAGCAGCAGAATCAGTTATAGTATTAGACAATGCCGCCTACCATTCTCGATTATTAGAACGACTCCCGACAAATTCATGGAAGAAAGCGGATATTCTTCAATGGATAACAGACAAAAATCTCAAACATAAAGTTGGTATATTAAGAGCGAAACTTCTCAAAATTGCAAAATAAAATAAGGATGAGATGGCAAATTAACGGAATATCACAGTGCTTAAATTACCTCCATATCATTGCGATTTGAATCCCATAAAGCTAATTTGGGCACAAAGATTTCGTTGCAAGGAAAAACACCACGTTCAAACTTCAAGACGTAAGGCAATTATTACTCGCCGGAATAGAGAGGATAAAAGAGGATAATTGGAAAAAAAGCCATTCGACATGTTATAGAAGAAGAAAATAAAATGTGGAAACTTAACGAATACGAGGCTGGTTTGAAAAGTCCGTGCAAAGTCCGAGAGATGGCACCACCGGCGCGTATCGAGGTCATGTTTAGTTAGTAGCATCTCTTGAATGAACGCACACCAAGTTTCAGCCATATTGGTCTATTTCTTTGTGTTTGGCATTCGTGTGAATCAAGGAAGTCGAGTGATTTTCAAGAAATGGACGAAAAAGAATTTCGTGTGGTGATTAAACATTACTTTATGAAAGGCAAAACGCCTCAGGAGACTAAAGAGAAGCTTGATAAACATTATGGTGACTCTGCACCTTCGATTAGAACAGTTTATAAGTGGTTTCAAAATTTTCGGACTGGCCATATGGGCACAAGTGACGCTGAACGTTCTGGACGGCCTGTGGAGGTTACGACTCCAGAAATCATTGATCAAATCCATGATATGGTGATGGATGACAGAAGAGTTAAGGTGCGTGAGATTGCTAGTGCTGTGGGCATCTCGACTGAACGGGTACATAATATTTTGCATAAACATTTGGACATGAGAAAGCTATCCGCAAGATGGGTGCCGCGATTGCTCACGCTTGACCAAAAACGGAATCGTGTGAAGTGTTGCAAGGATGGTTTGCAGCTGTTCCAGAAGAATCCGGAGGACTTTAAGCGTCGTTTCGTCACTGTGGATGAAACATGGATACATTACTATACTCCTGAGACCAAACAACAATCTAAACAATGGGTTACCAAGGGAGAATCTGCACCAAAAAGGCGAAGACCGTTCCTTCGGCCGGAAAGGTTATGGCGACTGTCTTTTGGGATTCGCAAGAGATAATCCTCATCGACTATCTGGAAAAGGGTAAAACTATTACAGGTGAATATTATTCATCGTTATTGGACCGTTTGAAACCTAGCTGCAAGAAAAACGCCCGCGATTGGCCCACAAGAAAGTCCTTTTCCATCACGAGAACGCACCAGCACACACCTCAGCAGTTGTGGTCGCAAAATTAATGGAAATAGGATTCCAACTCGTTTCACATCCCCCCTATTCTCCAGACTTGGCTCCCTCGGACTACTATTTGTTCCCCAATTTGAAGAAATGGCTGGCGGGACAAAGATTTTATTCAAACGATGAGGTGATTGCAGACACTAATGGATATTTTGCAGACTTGGACAAATCTTATTATTCGGAAGGGATCAACAAACTAGAACATCGTTGGACGAAGTGTATAAGCCTAAAAGGAGACTATGTCGAAAAATAAAAAAGGTTTACCCCAAATACATAAGTAGTTTTTATTTTTGCACGGACTTTTCAAACCAGCCTCGTACATCGAAGAAACTGTGGAAATAGAACCCTTAATTATCATTTTAAAAGAGGTCTAGTCTTCAGATTTTGAAGATGATGACTGTTTTTGATTGTAATTAAAGTACTTATATATCGTGAATTTGTATATATACATAGATCTATAGATCAAAAAATTTTCGGTAATAAATCTTATATTTATATGTAGCAAAGGTTTTCTGCCTAAAATAGGGTGAACCCTTAAAACTAATTCAAAACAGGTAGCAAAATCCAGTAAAATGCATAAGAAATCTCTTTTTTTTGTACGCACCCCAACATGGATTTGCTTCTACAATGAGAAAATTCTGCTATCAACTCCAAACAAATACATTGTAAGTCCTCCGATCTTATTTAGATTATTTTACATTTTATAAATGCTGCTACGAGCTCGGTCGAATATATGTTTAATTAACTTTAAGTTATCTAATGTTACTATATGATTGTGTTCAAGAACGTGTTCAGCAATGAGTGATTTTGCTATCTACTTTATCTCAAGTGAGCTAAATATTCTTTAAATTTTGCTTGAATAGACCTTCTAGTTCGGCAAGTATACCACCGTCACAATTATAGTGTACTGTTCGTTGAAGGTTGATCCAGTTTAATTGGTGGTAATGCATCATAGACGTATGATGTGCGCAACATGATTGAAGAGGATCAGCATGTGACTTACCATAAAATAAAATGAATATTTAGCTGTAAAAAAGATCTTTTCCCGATGGATTCCGCATAATTTGACCGAAACTCAAAAACAGGCTCGTGTCAATTGGTGTAAGAAATACTCAAAAAATTCGACCGAGGACATGCAAAATCCGTATACAACATCGTAACAAGAGACGAAACTTGGATATATTCACACGAGCCGAAAACTAAGCAACAATCAACTGTTCGGGTGTTCAAAGATGAACCGAATCCAATAAAAGTGGTTCATTCGCGAAGCACTACCAAGAAAATGATCGCTTGTTTCTTTAGTTATACTGGACATGTTGCAATCACTGCTTTAAAGGATCAAAGAACAGTTAATGCTGAATGTTATACAGTAATTTGTTTGCCAGAAGTCAACGATGAAATCAGGAAAAACAACCGAAAATGTCTTCACCATGACAATGCCAGCTCTCACACAGCACGTCAAACAATTGTTTATTCGACGGAAAAAAACATCGAATTAATATTTCATTACCCGTATTCACCTGATTTATCGCCTAGCGACTTCTTTTCGTTCCCAAATTTCAAAAAAAAAACATGTTTTTGAGGTACTAACTTCAGAGTGGAAAAAATATTTCCAGAATTGGTTCGAAGACATGCAAAAGTGTATAAATCTTAAAAGCGCATATTTTGAGAAACAATAAAACGATTTGTATCAAAAATGAGTGTTATGTGGTTAAAAATAACGACTCAACAAACCACAAGGTTCATCTGTATCCTGTATCGACCACCAAGTGATACCAATTTTCGAACACTTTTGGCTTCTCTTGCAGACACCATCGATCATTTACGAAGTAACTATCCAAGTGCCGAAATTGCCATCCTGGGCGACTTTAATGTCCACAATATCAACTGGCTCAAATATTCAAATACTACCGACGAACAAGGTCGTGAAGCTGAATCATTCTCAATCAGTTATGGCTTAACTCAGCTTATTGACGAACCAACACGGATCCCTGATCGAGATGGGGAGTTCGCCAGTCTTCTTGATCTGTTTTTTAACCACCAATCCGGAGATTTACACGGTCACCGTAAATCCGCCGTTAGGTTCTTCCGACCATAAACTGCTTTCGACATCGAGTATCCTGCCAATCAGTGACAGAGAGGTGCCTAGGCCGCGCAAGATTTGGCACTACAAATCTGCTAAATGGGAAGATCTCATGGAATACTTTCGAACTTTTCCTTGGATGGACGTTTGTTTTCGATCCGATAACCCATCTGACTGCGCCAGGGAGGTCTCCGATGTTATTTTGGCTGGTATGGAAGCTTACATCCCTTTTTCGAAGAAATGCTCCTCCAACGGCAAGCCTTGGTTCGACCGAAAATGCAAAAAAGCTGTTGCTTCTAAACATATTGCCTACCGACAATGGCGTGAAAATCCTAACACCTTAAATCGAAACATCTTTGTTCATGCCCGGAACAGATGCAAGGGAATTATCGACGAAACCAAGGAAGCACACAATCAACGAATTAGAAACAAACTTCTCGCTTGTCCCAACAATTCCAGGTCCTTTTGGGCAGTCGCTAAGGCAGTTAGTCAAAATTTTACCAAATCCACCATACCACCACTCACACGGCCAGATAATTCCATTGCAACCACACCTGTTGAGAGAGCGAACTTGTTGGCTGAACTCTTTGCTTCACATTCTACTGTCGATTTCCAAGGAAAAACACCACCTACTATTCCCATATTGCAGTCAAGGATGCCCGATGTTGTCTTCAGACACCACATCATAAAGCGTATTTTAATGAAGCTAGACACCAAGAAGGCTTCTGGCGCTGACGGAATACCTGCCATAGTTCTCAAAAACTGTGCAAGGGAACTAACACCAGTTTTCTGTAGACTTTTTAACCTATCCTACAGAAAGGGAATATTTCCGTCCTGCTGGAAATGTGCCACGGTTCAGCCGATACCTAAGAAAGGTAAGAAGACCTTGCCAAATAACTACCGACCAATTGCACTGCTTTCAATAATATCGAAAGTCATGGAAAAGGTTATCAATGAGCATCTTCTAAAATATCTTGAACGATTCAATATTATTAGCGATCACCAATATAGTTTTCGTAAACATAGATCAACAGGAGATCTTCTGACTTATGTAACACATGTTTGGAACAACGCAATTGAACACTTTGGAGAATCTCGAGCGGTTGCTCTTAACATATCCAAGGCATTCGACCGTGTTTGGCACGATGGACTGTTGGCTAAGTTGCGCTCTTATGGTATGTCTGAAAGGTTCTGTTTGTGGCTCTCATGTTTCCTGAGAGAGCGTTCTTTACGAGTGGCGGTCGACGGATTTCTTTCTAACACCCTCACTATCAACGCCGGTGTGCCCCAGGGCTCCATACTGTCTCCTACTCTCTTTCTCATTTACATTAACGATCTGCTGGAAAAGACCGGGAATCCAATCTATAGCTTTGCAGATGACAGTACGCTTGTCTCTTCATTCACCTTGAACGCTCGGACATCGGCTGCTCAGGCGAATATCCGCAGACAGCAGGAGGTCGTTCAACTTAACAAAGACCTGGAAGAAATTCTATTTTTGGGGGTGACAGTAACCAAGTGGAATTTAACGCTACAAAAACCCAAGCGGCAGTTTTTTCTAAAAAAGTTAACGTTGCTGAACCCGACATAGTTATGTCGGGGCACTCCATTCCCCTAGCATCGTCGCTCAATTTGTTGGGCGTTAGTTTGGGAGCAAATATGTCATGGCATGAACATGTTGCAGGCATAGCAAGGAGAGCTTCTCAAAAGTTGGGAATATTATTTAGAACCAGAAAGCTTTACACCCCACAGCAACTGTTAATTCTTTACAAAGCCCAAATTCGACCAATTATGGAATACTGCTCCCACGTTTGGGGCTCCGCTCCCAAACATACACTGCATTTGTTGGATTCTGTTCAGAGAAGAGCGGTCCGTCTGATTGGGGACCTGGAATTGACCGGCGGCCTTGATTCGCTGGAACATCGAAGAACGGTTGGCGACTTGAGTCTGTTCTACAAGTATTTTCATGGAAAGTGTTCGAAGGATGTAGCCCCGCTTAATTCCTCCCAAAGCGGTGCATGTTAGAAATACACGTCGCGCTGGTGCTTCGCATCCGTATGAGGTTCAGCTTGTTACTCCGCGTACGACTCTTTTCAAGCAATCTTTTATATGGAGAGCGTCATCCCTTTGGAATGATTTGCCCAGCGCTGTGTTTCCCACCGAGTACAATTGACAGCGATTCAAGAACAATGTGAATCGCTTTTTCCGCACTCGTGCCGCTCCTGGAGCGCTTTAGGGACTTCCCTGCAGCACGTGTGCTAGACCAATAAAAAAAAAAAAAAAAAATATTTTTTCTTTCGTCATTTTTGTAAAAACTTAGAAGGTGGTCCTCGTATAACCTGTAACGATTTATAATCAATTTAAATCGCTACTTCCACGAACGGGCCGCCCTTATCGGAATTATGTGATAGAGATACTACAATTTTGATACTACCGACTCCTGAGCCGCCACGCCACCCTCCGTCCCCGAAAAATCAAATAAATTGAAAACAAAATATTAAAGAAAAAGTACTCTATTTTTTATGTTTTTTAGTGCGTTGAACACGAATCCGATGTCAAAATTCACCGATCGACCATTTCTGAGCCGCCCCGAAGAATTAGGTTAGAATATAAAAGGTTAGGGGCACGGCCCCCCCAATACTCTTCTTTAGTGAAAATGTCGCATTTCCCACCCCGAAAAACACATTCACTACCTACAATCCAAAAAAAAAAGGTTAGTTCAGGTTGGCTCAGGTTAATTTTTTTTAAATTTAATCGATATTTTGGGGGTTGGGGGTGGCAGAGCGGCTCAGATGTCATCGACCGGCGATTTTTTAATGGCAGATTCGTGTTCAGCGCCCCAAAAAACATGCATTTTTTAAATTTGATCGATTTTTCGGGAGTTGGGTGGCTGGACGGCTCACGTGTGGTCGAGCACCAATTTTTAACTTCGGATTCGTATTTAGCGCCCCAAAAAGCGTAGAAAAACACTTTTTTTTTCATTTCTAGGTGGTGCCCTAATTGTAAATAATTACAATTTGCTAATTTTAAAACATTGTTATTAAAATATTTCTACCACACAATCATAAAAAAGTCATTTTTACGTCCATAAAATATACAGTTACAGAAGAATAGTTTAGGTAAACAAAAAGTTTGACATTCATTACGGTTTATTACTTGCGAACGTAACAGAGAGTTTCATCCCTTTTCAACAAGTTTTCAAGTTTTATTTACTTTGAAGAGCAGTCTGAAGTCTATATTAGTGTTTGCCAAAGCTGTGGTTATATGTTTACTCTTTACTTGGAAAATTCTGCCAATAAGAGACTTGCCGGCAGTTCGTATGCACTCCGCTTTTTAAACAGGGGATTAAATCATTTCATTCGAGTCGTATAATAAACCGGCTTATTTAAGTTGTTGTGTGTTTTGCTTTTGGAACATATATTTACTTCTATATGCACTAAGACTTCGTAGAACTAATATAAACTATCAAAAAAGCAACCCAAAACCTTCCATTTCACAACAAGAAAACACATAAAATCATCTGCTAATTTTTCGTAATAAACCACTTCATATAATTACCATTAATTTTTTTAATAGTCCTAACTAAAAAATAGCCGGCCAAGAGGCAAAAAAAAAACCAAACTCTTCATGATGTAACGAATTAAAAATTACTTTAAAAAATCGGTATAGTTTCTATATTTACTTAGCACTTCCCTGTATATACAAGTTGTGACATCAATATATACGAGGGGGGATTATAATGTCTTGGAAAATTATTTCTCAACGAAATTGCTATCGAGCTCAATACATTTGGTTCAGCGAGAGTCCAATTTTTTTCTTCCCTCAGAAAAAAAAAAAAATGTTTCAAGCTTAGCGTAATACTCGTTTACAGCACAGATAACCGCTTTATTCGACAAAAATCTGTTTCCTCCTAGCTAATTTTTATTGTTAGGAAACAAAGAAAATCGTCAAATTTGGAGAACAGGGTAAGTGAGGAACTATTTTGAAGCGATTTTGAAATTTCGTACATTGTGCGTTGTTGGTCTGGAGTCAACAAATGCGGCACCTATCGCGCCCTCAGCTTCTTCATTTTTAGAATTCCATGCAGGATAGTATGTACCGGTTCTTCTGAGATACCTATCATCTCAGCAATCTCATCAATTTCATGGAGCACTTCTTTAGAAGAAACCTCCATAGAGGGTCTTGAACATGCAGCAACTGTATTGCTCGTACGGCCACGTTTAAATTCATTTATCCAGTAATAAATGGTCTTGAGTGTTGGTGCAGAGCTCCACCAACTTCCTTCGGTTCAGTTTCTATCTGGGCCACGTCAACTTATTTAAATAAAAATGTTTTATTAGTGCCCGATACTCAGCTTTATCCACTTCTTCGAAACGTGTAACACCGCTAGCTGCCAGCAAACAATTGCGAGTTGAATTTGTTTGAAACTTTGAACACAACCATTACAAGAATCACGCTTACCAACAGTCAGACTGTAAACTTATTTTTCGAGGGGTCGAGTTGGGTTCAAGAGTTATTGTACTAACAGACAGACTAATCGTGTTTGCAGAATATATATACAAACATAAACTACAATTCTCGTGGTCTAGTGACTCTGTAAAGTGAAGAAATTCATGAATACATTACTTCTCTGTAGCGAGGGAAGTAAAAACAAAGATTCTCCTTCAGTTTACCACAACCTATTACAATATAAGAATATCTTTTTGCCTCAGTAATTCCGACAAACCAGCATTTCCAGAAACTGTGCGGAAATGTTGAAAGTAGCACACATTTACGAGATTAACGAACCGATCGTTCTGTCTGGTGGCAAACCGTGTCTATCGATCCCCTTCTAAGGCCTTATCGCCTTTTCACATGAATTACTTTATTACATTTATACTATGACAGCATTTCGTAACAAAAATCCATTTCTTTTATTTCTTGATATGGTTTATATGAAGCAAAAACTTTTTTTTAATTTACGTAGTGGGTCGTTAATAATAATAAAACTACTAGTCAATGGCAAAATATTGAAATACCAATATAATGAATATACGATTATATATATATATATATATATATATATATATATATATATATATATATATATATATATATATGTATATATATATATATATATATATATATATATATATATATATATATATATACATAAATACCGGGTTTCAATCCGTTCATCTAACAATGAATTTGCACGACGTTTCGCCAAAATCTCATTTGGCGAATTAGTTTCGAGCGGCAGCAGCAGGAAGATCACAGTATCGAGTAACAGCAGCAGCATGAGATACTTAATCCATTAATCAATGTTATTTTAACTTGATAGTCGCGGACGTTTCGGGGGATCATTGAGGCTTACTGATCGATAGTTGGTAGTCCCTGAGTTTACTTTCAAAAACCAAACCCCTGTCTACGGTAAAAGTCTAATAACTTTCGCCTGATTGAATAATAGATAGTAATAATAACACTGGTCAACAAAAAAAAGAAAATTGCTTGTTTCCTGTGATTTTTTTTGTTTCTATCTCAAAATGACAGCTTTTGTTTTTGAGTTATAGCTAACTACCCTCATTTACCATTTTTACTTAGATTTTCGTTTTTTATTGGACACTAAAATATATTTTGTTGTTGTTTTAGATATGGCTTCATTAAGAAGATGTTGTGTGCTTAATCCCGATTGTTTTTGCTATATTTGTGGTGAATATATATTTGCAAAATATCGAAAACCTATATCGGACTTTGTGAAAACTGCGTATCATCAATACTTTAAAATAAAATTGTGTAATCAGGACAAGCCATGGGTTTCTCATATGGTATGTCTACGGTTATGGTCCAGTGGAAAAAGAGTTGCAATAATGTTCGTAACACTCATGATGAAAACCTCGAAACCATCATGACGATTGCTACTTCTGCGTTGTGAAAATAAACGGAATTAACCCTGGAAATCGAAGTAAGTGGTCATATCCTAACTTATCTTCTGCTCAACGACCTCAATTAAAATCACAAGAGGTACAACCCAACACATCTAAATCTTCTGATGATCCAAATCTCTGTGAACCCGAACGAAATACATCAAGTGAAGACTCTGATTCAGACTACAAATGTAGCCTTTCAGAATCTCAACCATTTAATCAGAAAGAACTAAATGACTTAGTAAGAGATCTGAACTTACCAAAAGAAGCTTCTGAAATTTTAGCATCTCGTTTAAAAGAAAAAAATTTGCTTACTCCCGAAACCAACATTACATTTTATCGTACCCGAGAAAAAAATCTGTTACCGTATTTTTCTCAAGAGAATGATTTAGTTTTTTGTAACGATGTTGGTGGTATTTTGCAGCAGATGGGATTAAAACAGTACCAACCCAGTAATTGGCGTCTTTTCATAGACAGCAGCAAAAGAAGTTTAAAGTGTGTTTTGCTTCATAACGGTAACAAGTACGGATCTATACCTATTGCACATTCGACGACTTTAAAAGAAGAATACGTAAATGTTTCTAAGGTTATGGAAAAAATTAAGTATCAAGACCACAAATGGGTCATTTGTGTTGATATGAAAATGGTTAACTTTCTTTTAGGTCAACAAGGGGGGTACACAAAGTTCCCTTGTTTCATGTGTCTCTGGGATAGTCGTGACAAACAACACCATTGGTCACAAAAAGTTTGGCCAGTGCGGAAAGAGCTAAAAGTTGGTACAAAAGATGTTATAAACGTGCCTTTAGTTAGCCGAGACCGCATCATACTACCACCACTTCATATTAAACTCGGCATAATGAAACAGTTTGTGAAAGCGTTTGACAAAAGTGGCGAATGTTTTAATTTTCTTTCACGCAAGTTTCCAGGATTAAGTTCAGAAAAATTGAAAGCGGGTATTTTTTGATGGGCCACAGATTAGGCAACTCATGAAAGATCCTAATTTTGTCAAATCAATGACTGAAGTCGAATCCAAAGCTTGGAATTCATTTGTTTTGGTTATGAGTAGCTTCCTAGGCAAAAAGAAATCTGACGACCATGTCGAGCTTGTTGATTGCATGCTATCGAACTTGCAAGAGCTAGGGTGCAACATAAGCATAAAAATCCACTTCCTGCACTCGCATTTAGACCGATTTCCACAAAATCTGGGTGATTTTAGCGAGGAGCGGGGTGAAAGATTTCATCAGGATCTTCGGACAATGGAAGAGCGTTATCAGGGGCGGTGGGACTCACATATGATGGCAGACTACTGCTGGAGTTTGCAACGAGATCTACCTAAAGTCGTTCATTCAATGAAATCTTATAAAAGCTCATTTGCTAGTGTTCAATAGAAATTTTGTTAACATAATGTATTATTTTTTTGTATTTTTTTGGCAAAATAATAAAACTGTATATTTCAAAAGGTAAAGCTGTTAGCAATCTCCCAGTATTTTTTTCATAGTCAGGGCCATAGAAATACCCAATAACAGAAAAAAAAAATAAAGGAAACAAGACTTGTGTTAACCAGTGTAATAAACATCTTTATTTTATACTCGGCGAAATGTAGCAGTGCTGTTGTTAACCGAGTTTCAAAAAAAAAAAAAATACAATACACAAAAAAAAAAACAAAGAAAAAAAATACAACTTAAATTCAATTCAAAAAGTCACAATCATAACTTAACTCTACTTACTCTAAATTAAAAAAGGAGAAAAAACGTAATTCCACATGAATTGATATTAATACCCATATGCAAACAAACCGTGATCCCCACCTTACCCTATAAAAAAGACATAATAACAATCAAAAAGTCATAAAAATGACAACAATCAGTAACTTTGAAATAATATTTCCTTCAGCTGTCTTCTGAAAGAAAATTCAGACAGAGCAAGCAAACCTCCAGGAATCTCGTTCAGAAGTTTAGCAAACATATAGCCGAAAGACTATACGATGTCTAGGTCGTTGTACCTAGAATTACGCTATTGTACCGAGCTTCGATAATACAGCCTTCCACACAGATACTCCGGCACTCTGGTTCTCAACAATCTAAGCAAAAAACAACCTAGATGTAGTCTTTCTCTATCCTTAATACGCAACCATTTCTACTCCTTCAGCCTGCCACTCACATGATCCCTCCCCCTGCATCCAAAAATGAAACGCACACAGGAGTTTTGAATTTATTGCAGCATATTCTTCGACTTAAGGTCCAGATACGGACCATAAACAAAATTACAATAATTAGAGTGAAAAAGGACAAGAGTCTCGCACAAATATTTTTTTAAGGTTAAATTGAGTATATGCCGATTTTTATACAAATTACGTAGTGAATAATACGCCCTTTGAACCACCAAAGAAACCTGCTTTGTAAATCTGAGCTTACTGTCAAATAATAATCCCAAATTTTTATATTCAGTAACAAAGGGAATTCTCTCCTGAGCCATACTTGAATTAAGATTAGTGGAAGCCCACTGTTCCAAAATACATTAATGCCGACTTCTTTGGATTTATCCTTAAACCATTGTTATTAGAGTAGGTAAAGATCGAATTTAAAAAGTAATTAATTTCCTGTTCCACCCGTAATGACCGGGAGCAGGGAGATTTTTGATTCAAAGAACCCCTATCTACAATGGAACTTTGATAACTTACACACAATTTAAAAATCGATGACCAGGGGTAATTACTTTTTTACAAAAGAAAGTCCCAATAAAAAAAAATCGGTTTTTAAAGGGCGAATTTTCTACATTTAGAGAGGTGGGAAGCATGAAGTTTTTCTTAGTCAAATTTGCTGCAAATATTTGATGATTAAATTGTCATTAATAATTTAATAATACTCCATGAAATAATTTTTTTTTTTGTCCAACAAAACTCATGTACGAGATATAAATTAAATCAAAAATAATTAAAAAACTAAACATCCTAAATCTAAAAACTCGTCAAGTGCAAGTTGGACTTGAGCAATTAGTGTTCCGTGCCATAATTGCTTTTAAAATAAAATAAAATCCTTACCTAAGTTAATTAGGCTCTGACATCTTAAGATCCAATATGTATTTTCACGTTTTTCTTAGCCATTAATGTATAATAGTTATAGCATCTAACCTAAATCAATCTAGCTCAATCTAGAATCTAGTAATAAAAGTGTAAAAAACCTGCCTAAATATTTGTTTAATTATAAACCAATAAAATAAAATTATTTTGTCTCTAGAGGAGCGACGAGCGGTACTGAAAATATATCTATCTTCAGCATACTATAGGATAACGTCTTCGATATTGTCAAGGCACATAGTTTTTTTTTTTATACTAGATAACGTAAATGCACTCGTGATAATTTTCCCTCAATCTACACTTTATGAAGAATATTCCAGAATTTTTTCAAAATTTTTTAATCGGTACTTATCGAGATATGATGGGTGACAGAGATTTTTTTAAAATAATACAAAGAAAAGTATTTTCACAAGCTTTCATTTTACACCCCACTCGATGACCCTTAGAAATTTTTTTTTCACTTACCCCTACAACCGTTAAGTCAAAAGTTTCAAAACTACACGGCTCTAATTGAGCCTAATTGAGCCATCAATTCCTGCATTTGTGCCAAATTTCAACTTCATATTTCAAACAGTTCCGGAGAAAATCGGATGTGACAGACGGACACCGAAGTGATCCCATAAGTGTTCTGTACGGAACACTAAAAATATAAACAATATACTAAACACATTATTCTTCATATTTTATTAACAAACTAGTTCTAGGAAAGGCAACACTAATTAGTTGTTTTACAGAGCATTCATATATATCAGACGAAAGAAACGATGATATTAAAGTTATGGTGTTACATTTTTTTTACAGTTTTGCAAGAACTGACAACAAAAGGCAAGACTCGAGAGTTACCACGTGGAATTCGGAAATTCATTATTAAAAATAAATGTGTAAAATTAACATAGTTAGGAAGAAACATATAGACAAAAATAAAAGAATTTAAGAAATTAAGGAATTTAAAATTCAATCTAGATAGAAGTCAATCATTATCCAAGGTTTTTTGTGGATAGATGTTATATAATTTAAAGGATAAAAAATTTTAAAACTTTCTCTGAACGCTCTTAAGGGTCAAGACATACACTTGACATATGGGGAACCAAATTAAAGAACAATACTCCAACTTAGAGCGTACTAGGGAGTAGGAAAAATTTTTAGGGAATTAGTATTGCTAAATATTTTACATTTGAATAATAAAGTCTCCGGTCTTCACAGCAAATGATATAAAGGTCTTAATATGAGACGCAAAGTTACGTCTCCTAACAATCATTACACCTTCAGTAATAGTGAGAATATTATATAATTTGACATTTGATTGTATTTAAGTTTGAAAGCTACTTATGTAGTATATCTAACTACTTCTGAATAATATCACAATCACTAGCCGGTTTAATACTACGATATATTTTTAAATCATCCGCAAAAAAAAGTGACTCGCATGTAAAGGCACCAGAGGGGTCATTGATAAAAAAAAAAACAATAGAAACTCCATACTTGTACTTGAGGCGTTCTTGAAGGAGCATTGTATACCTCAGACCTAAAATCATTATAAAGAACAGATTGTTTACTAAAAGTAAGCCTTACCAATGATTAAATTCAAAAAAAAAAAAACAGAGTTTTTACATTCAGGTGTACCCAGTTATTAATTAGATCCCTAATAAAGTTCATGATTTTAACAATATCAGTAATGGATGATCGTTGTGGAATAAAACCATGTTGATCAGTAAATAAGGTGGTGAAGTTGAGGAAAGATTCGATTATATACCGCCAACTGGAAGACATTGGCAAAGCGACTCAATAGGGTAATAGGTCTATATTTTGTAATATCTGCATAATAAGTCATTATACTAAAATAAAGTTGTCTTATAACTCTCAAATATATTCAGATTTTATAACTTAAGTGCCAATAATTGAAGGAGACGCCATTTGATAAAGGGTGCTAATTAAAAACAAGAAATATATTATCCATAACGATATTCGCATTAAAAAACAAAGAACGTGTTCAACTTAAAAGAATACATCAACCCAGTTAGTTAGTATTTAAACCGAAATTTCCAGAATAACTAACGCATAATCACTGACATTGTAAACATACAAGACTTAGATAATGAAAACATGAATCAAATATCCACACTAACGCAAGCTGGATTTCTATCACCAAAACAAATAAATTACAGCAACATTTTTATGAACTTCTTCTTCTTTCTTATATGGTGTATCATATAAGTAGATATAATGCCTGTTTTATTCCCATTATGATATGGACGTCCAGCATTCTTCCCACCTTTTCGGAGGTCTGGCCCTACTTCTTCTACCGAAAGGTTTATTGAATTTGGTTCTTTGTGCCAATCTGTTGTCGATCATCCGATCTACGTGTTTATTCCGTTATTTTCTTCTTGTTCTGATCCATCTGGATATTTCTTGGATCTTATTTAGTTTTTGTAGACCTTGTCTGCGAATTTTACCGTGGATAGTTTTTTCATGTATGTCGCTAATCAGTATAACTTCTGTTATAATCATTTGTGCTGTTTTACATATGTCAGCTTTTGTTTCTATAACTATTGTCTTGTATATCCTTGTTTTGCTCTCCATTGTGAGGTATTTATTTTCCAAGGCGCAACCTGCTACTGGTGATACCTTCATAGATTATTGTTTTACTTCCCTGTTTAAATCTCCGTAGCTTGATATCTGTTTTCCTAGGTATTTAAAATTCATTAACCTGTTCAATAATACTTCATTGGATCTTCAGCTTGCATCTTAGTAATTCTCTTGGTTGTCTTAATAATCGTGTTCAGTTTTCTTGCTTCCAAATTGAAGGCGTGAAAGATCTTCTGAAGGTTGTGCTTAGAATTGAGGTAGCAGATTATGTGGAAGTGTATGTTGCCCATTTTGTATCCTCTAGTTTTATTACCAAATATTAAAAATTACCAAAGCATTAAAAAATTATTTGAAAGAAACCCTGAAACTCAAATATCTAAATATTGTTTTGGGAAAAGTATTATAAAAATTAATAAAAATATCTACTAGCTGTTCAAAATTTCATATATTTCTCCAGTTTTATCAATAGAGACGTTTAGTTCATATATTTTACTACTGAGTAATCGAATGCAATTATTATCAACTCAGTATGGATGAAAAAAACTTTTACCAATTCCAATTTCCTAAGTAACGGTAGTCAAATTATATTCTTACATAAGTTCTATAATAATTATTAGTATACATGTACAAGCTGCATAAAGGCTACTAACACGATATTCGGTACTATCTATGGTATCTACGATAGAGAACTTTTTTTTCTAGATCCCATTGTTGCGGCGCATCCAGCATGCTCCTAGTGGACTTTGAGTGAAGTTCCAGGGATACACAGGCATAAATTGTTTAGAAATGTTATGTTTATAACTGTACCAATAGGTTGTCCACGAAATATGAAGAATCCTTCTATGCAGCCACATCTCAAAAAGCCTCTAAGCAGTTAATTGTCGCGACCTTTAATGTCCAAACCTTTGTGCCGTACAACAAAACCGATCAAATATAGCATTTTAGCATTCTCTGGCACAGTTTCAGGTTAATGCTATCATTGCAAAAGAGATACTTCATTTTAATGAAGGTAGTTCTGGCTGCTTCTATTCTCCACTTAATTTCTTTGTCAGGGTCTAACTAATCAGTAATGTAGCTTCCAAGGTTAAAATGGTGAATTATCTCTCTCGCTTGGCCGTTGAGATGGAGATCAACATCTGCATATTATTGGCTGCTAAAGACCATGAATTTGGATTTAGATATATTGATTTTAAGGCCCATATCCGCTCCTGCCTCTTCAACTCTATCTAACAAGCGCTGAAGGTCTTCAGTTCTGTCACTCAGGATAACAGTATCGTCCGCGACAAATATAAAATTTTGAAAATTTTGCCATTTTGGAAAAAGCAACTCTCCTAGGCGCCTCGTGCAAAAATTTGGATCATCGATCGACCCATTTAAAATTCAGTTTTTATGTCTGATATTGATAATAAATAATTTAGAAAATAAATTAACAACCATCATACTCATAACAAATATGAAGTGAGTCATCTGATTTATTTTTAAATCAAAATAAAATATTTATTCATTGCTTAATTTTTATTAAATACGTAAATCAGATCGATATATTTTACTTCCTATGCTAAAGTATTGATTGTATTTATGAAAAAATCATCCTCCAATATTCTTCACGTTCCGCGTTCGTAGATCACGAAAAACATAGTTTTCCATTTTCGCCGGTCTGTCTGTTGACATAACTCTCGAACGAGATGAAACAATAATAGATATTGTATAGTTTCAATAGTATGATGAGAATTTTTCCAGATGTTTGATTTCCATAATTTACAAATTTTAAATATAATTATTTGTAGAAAAACATATAAAGGAGTTAGAAGGGTTTCTTTGTATTTATCATGTTATAGATCTTTTTGAGGGTATCAGAGTCAAGGAATATGAGTATTATATTATTCTCCCATTATTTTTAATTTTAACAGGGAAAGAAGGGAAACGATAAAGACTGTCTAGTTGCAACAGTTTTACAAGAAGTTCGTCTGATTTCTTTCTGGCATATTGGCCAAATTAGAAGCATAAATGTATACGTATACGTATAAAGGGATTCAAGGGGCTCTTCCATATATATCGTATTGTATGTCCTTTTTTATGATTCTTAGAGTCGAGGAATTTGAAAGTCTTATTATTTTATCATTATTTCCAATTATAAAGCAGGAGAGGGGGTAAAAAAGGATGGAGACGTTAAATATTGTATTGTTTCTATAGAATTATCACAATTTTTTCTGGGTTTTCTTTGCGATATAACAAACAGATAATTATTTATAGTAAAAGATATATAGAGTTTAAAGCAGGGGTGCTCAAACGGTCGATCGCGAGTGCTTTTTGAGTCGATCTCGAGAAAAAAATTCCGATATAGAACTATTCACAGATTTTGTTTTAGGTAACTAAAACCCACTGCTAGCGGCAAAAGGCGGCTTTATCAAAGGAACGCGCGGTACTTGTCAAAGAAAAGCCGCGTTTTTGATTCCCGCCGATTTTTCTAGAAACTTCGGGCGGCGTGTTTGACGGAAACATTCGAGACTTCGTTCGCGCCGATATAAATGTTGCGCCTGCAGGAATAGGAGTCAGTCTGAGTTGTAATTTGAAGGCGATACATCGATACAAAGTTTATTAATAAATAGTCCAAAATGAGTGCGGCGAAGAAAAGTAAAACTTATCATTTTAATAACGATTGGGAGGAAGAATCTTTCTTTTGGATGGTAAAGGATAAGTGCATTTGTCTCATTTGCCGTGCGTCAGTTGCAATACCTAAGCGTGGAAACTTAGAGAGGCATCATAAAACCGTTCATAAAAACTATGAAAAGGATTGTGAATTAAGAAAACGAAAAGTACGTGATTTGATAACTTGTTTGAAAAAAGAACAAACCATGTTCACAAGACCAGCCAAACAATCAAAAGCTGCAACGATCGCGTCATTTAAAATATCTCATATATTGGCGAAACACAAGAAACCATTTGATGATGGATTGGTTGTGAAGGAAGCATTTATTGAAGCGGGTGAGACTTTATTTGGAGATTTTAAAAATAAAACAGAGATTATGTCTGCTATTAGAGAACTTCAGTTATCTCGTCCGACTGTCACAAGTCGTGTTGAAGTCATGAGTCAGGACATGGCAGATAAACTAAAACATGATATCATGGAATGTACATACTTTTCTTTACAGTTCGACGAATCCACCGTTATGACAGACACTGCCCAGCTGTGTATTTTTATTCGAATGGTATTCAATGACATGTCGGCTAAGGAAGAGTTTTTGACAATGATTCCTCTGAAAGGGAAGACCCGTGGCGAAGATATATATGACGTTTTCTTCAATTTTGTAACAAACTACAAGCTACCAATATACAAACTAGTGTGCATTACCACCGATCGAGCACCAGCAAGGACTGGAAACAAAAACGGTTTTGTGGCATTGTGTCGAGCTAATGATGATTTCCCATCATTTTTCTCCTTCTATTGCATTATACATCAACAAGTTTTGTGTTCAAAAGTTCTAAACATGGAGGAGATTATGGGCATTGCAATAAAAATTGTGAATTTTATCCGTGCACGTAGCTTGCAACGACGGCTCTTTAAATTGCAGTTGGAAGATAGTGAGTCAGCTGAACACACTGATTTAGTTCTTCACACGGACGTCAGGTGGTTGAGTTGCGGAAAATTCCTAGAAAGGTTTCAAGAATTATTGCCCGAAATAACAGCTTTTCGGGACGAAAGAGGTGATGACACTCAGATGCTGAAAAACGGAAAATGGCTGACTGATTTGGCATTTTTGACAGACATCACAATGCATTTAAACACCATTAATTTGGAGCTTCAAGGTAAAGGAAAGACTATTATTGAGATGATTAGCGCAATAAACGCATTCAAAAGTAAATTGCAACTTATGATAGATCAACTGAAAAGAAAGGATCTGAAAAATTTTCCGTCTTTAAAAACAAGGATTCCTCAGTTGAATTATGATATTTATGAGGCAGAATTATCAAATATTTTGGGCCAATTCGAAATACGTTTTTATGATTTCAGTAAATTGGCAAATATCGCATCATTTATGAGTTATCCTTTTTCGTGTAAAAACATTGAGGAATTAGCTACTGAAATAGCAAGTCAGTTTAACATGGACTCATGTTCTGTTAAAAATGAGTTAGTGCAGATTATATCAGATATACATCTCAAAGCCACAGCATCTCATACAAAATTCTGATGTTTTATATCTGAAGATAAATATCCGAATCTAAGGCAAATCGCCCTTCAACTGACGGCAATGTTTGGGTCAACTTACTTGTGCGAGTCTGCATTTTCTGAAATGAAGATAATTAAGTCAAAATATCGCAATCGACTAACTGACGAACATATGTCATCATGCTTGCGATTAGCACTCGGTAATTACGTACCATCTTATGAAAAGTATGCTGAGGACATGCAGTACCACGCTTCAACATCCAAAGTCACCCTTTAGTTAAGTTTAGACACTAGAACTCGTTTGTTTTGTAAGAACCAACAAACTCGCAATTTTGAATAATTATGAGTTTTTTCATTGACATTTTAGAGCAGACCTACACTTACCTTGACTAAAAAAATGCATATTGTGCGGAAAACTAATATCTGTGCCACGATACACCCTACCTAGACGACAATCCTGCATCACACTTACTTGCAGCCTCTCAGAGTCGATCGATCGTAGTCTAAACAATATTGAGGTAGATCGCCAGCAGTTCAAGTTTGAGCACCCCTGGTTTAAAGGATAAAGAATGGAGTTAAAGGGCTGCTTGTGTATATATCTTAAAATATTTCAGTGTTCTTGGAGTCATATAATCTAAAAATCATCTTATTTTTCAACATTTCCAACTCTATTAGAGGTCCTCCCTCTGCTCATTTTTTAAATTAATATAGAAGAAATACTGAGAAAATCATTAATTGTAAATATTAAATTTTAATGATAAATTTAAATTTAGTACTAAAAAAGTGAGTTCGATTTAATTAAGTCAATAAAGTTTTGATATGACGCCAGTTTTGCATCAAATGTGGCAAAATTTGAGAGAGTTGGTTTCATTAAGTCACTATAAACAACAGTTAGGTTTAAAAAAACATTAGTGTAATTAATTTATTGACATCAAAATTTTTTAAGTACAGAAAGTTTTCTGTTTCTTTAGAAATTTCGCAAGCATTAAAACAATGGTAAAAATTGGAATTTTCAATTAACAACTAGAATTTTGTACACTTATATAAAATTGATAACAGAACAAGTCAAAGTCAAATATTTCTTTATTATTTATAAATCAGTACAATAATAGGTTTACTTACTAACTTAGTGTATGGCAAATACAATATACAATTACATGCATATTCAATTTATGCTTTTAGCTTTTCGGCAAGCTTGATGTTAGGCCATTTTTGGTAAGTTTACCTAGTGTTTATTTTATTTCTCTAATCATTTCCGAACATATCTTTAATGATTCTTATACATTTGAAAAAGAGTATGTTAATTTTTTTATTCGTTTTTTGATGATATTTTATTTATTTGTTTTTACTGGGAAAAATTATACAAAAAAAACCCAGTTTGATTTTGTTAGGTACAAGGTCTAGTCAGTTGATTTGACTTTATTATCAGCTAATCTATGTTATGAACTATTTCATTCTATGATTCAGAATCATTCCTTTCTCTCTCCCTCTCTCTCTCATTCCTGTGTACAACCAGTCACTCACTTTGTTATTTACATTTTTTACAATGTATATTATCATGTTATAGATATTTTGTATTTAGATTATTACTAATTTTATTTTATTATTTAGTTCTTATTATTATTTTATTTATTTTTTATTATTATTATTATTGTTATTTTGGTTTTCTATTTATTTACACCGTACACTGCGATTTACTATTTATTTAATTTAGAATCTGTTTAACACTTAACTATTTATTAACAATTTGCAATAAATTATATTTAAACTTAAACCTGACTTTACTTTGATGAATCGTTCAATTTATATGACTGTTGCTGACCACTTATTAATCTTATTTAGATGTTTATATTTGTATTTACATGTTATGGATCCTCGAAATAATAATCTGTGGTACAATGGTTTATGTTTGGGCTGGTCTAGTTGTCTAGTTTGTGTATTATGTGCTGGGCGGATATTTGCGTTTTGTATTTATAAAATTTGTTAGATATTTCTTCCATGTGTTGTCTTTATGTTTTACATGTTAGTCATTTGGTGTAGTTCGTTGATTCTTATGTAACGCCCAGTGGATGTTACGCATCTTAGTATTCTGTTTTGTGTGAGTTGTAGTTTTTTCGTTTGTGTATTAAATATACTCCACCATACAGGTGCGGCATACATTAGTACTGATCTTATTATTTATTTATTTATCAATTTATTTCTTGGATCCATGTGAGAGTTCGGCGCGATATAAGTAAATGTAGATTTTAAATTACCACGAATTCTCTTTTTTTATAACAGAACAACTTTTCTTTATAAAACCTTTTGAAATTAAAAAAAAAAATAGATCGATTTTTAACGTTTAGTTGAAGGGCAAGAAAGTGTGACTTCCATTTAATGTCATTTTTCATATGCAAAAGCAAATGCAGAAACTGAAACTTGCAATAAAAAACTTCCTATATAATGTGAAATCTTTGATGGACACTGTATGTTGACATAAAATTTGGTGTAAATTTTATTACACTTGTACAAAAACAGCTTGTAAAATCTATAAACGAAAACAACCTAAGGGAGTACATAAAATAAAAGACAATAACGAAAAGCAATGATTGGATAGTAGAAAGGGATTTATGCATCCCGTGGGGTGGATTACTCGAAATCCTAAATTCAAATCCCTGCAGATTCGAAACCGAAACTGGAATAATAACATGATCGGCGATGAGGATCGATACATTTCTAGTGGGAAAGCCTAACTTCCGCGCTAGTGACACCGGGAAATGAACCTGCTATATTCGTAAAAGGCCAGAATTTACATTTAATTCAATAGTATAAAATGAACATGATAATTTACCTAGCTATTAAAGGGTAAAATTGAATCAAAAATGCCATTGCTCCACATTTTCGTCATAATTTACGTTAATTTGAGAGAAACACAAGAAAAGCTAAGTCTATTTATTTACAATGACAATCGAAGTGACAGCCAAAGTGTTTTTATACTAACAAGTCCTGTCATATAATTTAGTTTACGACACTACCGATATTAAAAAAAAAACGGCCAAGTGCAAATCGGACTTGCTCAATTAGTGTTACGTACATAGATTGCTTTTGAAATAAATATTTTTGTTACGAAGGTATAAAATGATCAGTGACTCCACAAACACACCTCAAATGAGTTTTCAACAAAGTTTTTTTCCGAGAAAATCGAGTGTGATAGACGTACAGACAGACACCAAAGTGATCTTATAAGTGTTTCGTACGGAACACTAAAAAGGTAACTCTATGATCTAATTGTAGGTTACTCTTAGAAAATGCATATTGTACTCGTAAAAAATATTACTCTTTGAGATTGTAGCACATGTTTACCTCTACTGGTCCTTAGATCATGAAAAACATAGTTTCTAATTTCACTACTGAGTATATATCACCACTACACCAAACACTTTATTTTTGTACTCGACGCGCCACCATGTTAGCTTCTTCAGGAGCGATGATTTAGTCAATCATCGCTCCTGATGAAGCTAACATGGTTAGCAAAACGCGCATCAAGCGCAAAAATAAGGTGTTCGGTGTAGTGGTGATATATATTGTGCCAGAGATTCCATATTCTCCGCCTTCTCCTGTCTAAAAAAGCTCTCTTGGTAAATGTTGCTCCGAGCAACAGTTTCTGAGATAATGAGATGTTTGTTTCCGTTTTTTAATTCCATTGTCAAATTCACAAACGCTTCACACTTCCTCCAGGCGTTAGGACAAGTCCAAAAGAATGGTCTTTGAAATTTGGAGCATGCTAAAAGGCAAACAAACTAACAAAGATAATAAATTTAGAGACCAACGGGCCAATAACAGTAAGATTGTAAAAACCAACTGGCTAAGGGCATAAAAGATTACCCACAAATTGATAAATTTGAAAAAAAAAAAACATCCCACTATCTCAGAAACTGTTGCTCGGAGCAACATTTACAAAGAGTGCTTTTTTTTGACAGGAAAAGACGAAGAATACGAATGTTTAATTAAAAATATCATACAGAATGGTATAAAAAAGTTATGACAATTTAAAAGCATACACAGTGCAATAAGTGACGCCCCCTACAATTTACAACAAACACGTGAGCTGACTTCGATTTCTCATCTCAGAAAATCCTTTAGCACCAAATCTTATACAAATAGTACAATTATTAAGAAAACTTTTTTAAAAAACTAAAATAAAAGTATAACTTTGACATCCTGTATCTCAAAAATTACGAATTTTTGGACTAACGTAAGTTAGGTTAAATGGTCATATTTTCATCCCAGAAATCCACAGTAACTCTATGTACACGGAATACTGGGACACCCTAAAAGCACTGCGCAGTCAAAGTATACTTTGTAATTTTAGATATTACTGACTTCTTAAGTGCTTTTCAAGATTAAAATCTTACAAAAGTGTGGACTCTCTTTAACCTTACGCAACAATTCGCCATCGGCAACGTGTTGGACAATAATAGTAAATGGCCCCGTCGCAATAAGTGATGTATTGTTAGTAGCTCTTTTTATGTAAAAAAGCAATTTCCTTTTTCCTGGCACCCTGCCGTAGAATCTCGCCACGTTCTATTCGGCTAACGTCTCGGTCCAGTTAGTCTCAAAGGGAGAGGTTTAGGGACCTACTATGACATGTATATGAAGTAAGGACATTTAATAACTTTTTCTTGTAATTCTCTTGAATCAATGTAGCGATTGTAAGTGTACCGATAATGTTGCCAAGTACCGATAAATTATCTGCAAAATTGAGGTAAATTATCTATAAAATTGAGGTCAAAGTTACAAGTAAATTTACTAAAATTTAAATTATAATTTTTTTGTTTTTAAATACACTGTAGCAGAAAATCGACTCAAACGATTTTGCTTCATTTAACACCGATTCTTGAATTTAATTTTCAATAATAATAATACCAAAAACACTTGGATCTCCAAAAAGTTTTACTGGTTAAAACCGTTTTTGCTCGCTCAGCAATGTAGTCCTTACGCGCTATTCATCCCTATAAAAAACATGCAACTACAGTTTCCTATCATTCCTTCATCAAAATTTGAACCTCCAACATATCTGCTATACCTGCTTACTAATTAACTCATCGAAAAATGGATACTACCCCGGAAGAAACAGCACAAGTCATTGCCCTATTGCCAGAAGGGCATAGTCAACGTGTAGTCGCAGCGCAACTGCACCTGAGCCAGTCAGAGTCTACAGACGATGCGAATAGACTGGCGCCTTTACACGGAGACCTGGACCAGGATGAAGAAAGTGTACCTCGGAGCGAAACGACCGCTTCATTGTAAACACAACTCTAAGAAATCGTTACTTGACCGGCCTTGAGGTCCAGCAGGAGCTCCGACAAGTTTGTGGTCGGGCTGTCAGTCATTGGACCGTCAGAAGGAGACTTAAAGAAGCTAACCTAACTCCATACAGACCAGCTAACGGACCCAAATTGACAGCAGCCCATAAACAAGCGCGACACAGATTTGCCCGAGAACATGTCGACTGGACCTTATAGCAATAGCGCTCAGTTTTGTTCTCCGACGAGTCCCGAATGTGGCTACATGGTAATGATGGAAGAAAACGAGTCTATAGGAGGCCTGGAAAGCGCTATGCGCAGGGCTGTATTACTGCAACAGTAACCTACAGAGGAGGTTCTGTCATGGTGTGGGGAGGTATCTCACTGGATGAGAAAACCGATTTGGTTTTCGTGACTGATAAGACTCGTAGCGGTGGATTAACTGCTCACCAATACATCGGGGAGATCCTGCAGGAACACGTCGTTCCTTATACTGGGTTTGTTAGTGATAGTTTCGTGCTAATGCTCGACAATGCAAGGCCACATGCGGCAATACCTGGCGAAAGTGGGAATACCCACATTAGACTGGCCTGAGAAGAGTCCTGACCTCAATCCAATCGAACACATTTGGGATGAGCTCAAAAGAAGGATTCGAGCCAGAAATCGCTGAGGGACTTAAAGGTTACGATGGCGGAAGAGTGGGGAAAAATCCCAGAGACAGTGGTATAAAAGCTCACCCGCTCCATGAAAAACCGGCTGGAAGCAGTAATAAGGGCCAGGGGGTAATATAAAATGTTGATTTTGGTTTTTATAAATAAATTTAATTGTTGAACTTAAAATTTATTTAATTTTTTCTTTCTTTTACCCCTATTTTCAATGTTTGTTCTGCTTATTCCCCTTTCAATCATTTTAACCAGTAAAAAGCATGAGGTATGCTATGGAATTTGGTATTATTAGATAGAGAATAGAATGGGCTTTCAAATGATACTAACATCCGTAAAAATATATGAACACTAAATTCTAGGATCCGTGTTAAATGAAGCCAAACAGTTTGAGTCGATTTTTTTGCTCATCTTGGTAAAATCTATAATTTGTTACTAGTTGTCCTTCCTGAGCAGATAGTTACTTTAGCCACTAAAAAAAGACAGCCAAACTGCTCTTACATCAACACTAGTTACGGTTAATATAAGAGCAGTTTTCGGGCACATACAAAAAATAAATAGAATAGAAGCATTTTCATCTCATGTTATCACAAACCTTCAGATGACAATATACCACTACAACAACTGAAAAATGTAAAAAATTACTAACAATATATCGAAACGATTTTTCCCTTTTTCGGTAATTTATTGGTAAAATTTAAATACTAGCAGTAATTAAAAATTTAAGAGTTCAAGATTGTCCATATCTTTTTAGGTGCCATTTCTTGCTAACTTCGACTCATTTTCAGGCTTCAGAATTGTAAGTACAAGGGGAAATATCACGGTCATGTGAAAAATCAATTATTTATTAGTGTCAAAGTAGTTAACATTTGTTAATATTTATTGAAAAATTAAAGGAAGGAATTCTAATTGGAAATCAATATCGACTGACCAGCTGTATTTTGACCCATTTTGATATTTAACAATTTTGGAATGGGACAATGACATCAGGATATCGTTTTCACAAATAAGTTTTAATTTACCGTTTAAGTTTTTGTTGGTACTATTTAATATCATTATTGCACATTGGAACAAACTAGTTATACCTGACACAACCTGGCCGATTCCTAAGTATAAACCAACGTTATTTTTTTAAATGGACGACAGATTCATCTATCTTCTTTTCAAAAGTGTACGTTATGTTTTAAAACTAAGATATTACCAAACGGTCACTAACTCAAAATGTGCATGGTTTTTCAAAGAGTGGTCTACAATTACCGCATAAAGCTAATTTACGTTGATCTGGGTGGAACATCGGAAAAGGCTGGTCTAGTTATTTATACAGAATAATAGTGACAGCTAAAGCGATATTTTATTCTGCCAGGGTCTGTAATCCTATTTGGTTGACAAAAATTGGGAAAACAAAGAAATGACGTGTAGATCGCTCTTAGGAAAAGAATATACACAGTTTGTTATTAGTGTTCCGTACGGAACACTTATAAAATCACTTCGGTATCTGTCTGCCTGTCAGGACCGATTTTCCCCGAAACTATTTGACGTAGAAAGTTGAAATTTGGCATTAAAATAGGAATTGATTGTCCCATCAGAGCCGGTTAGTTTTGAAAGTTATTGTAACTTAAAGGGTTAGTTTTGGGGGGGGTGAAATTGGAAACGAAAAAAAAAATGTTTACCAGGTCATCGAGTGGGGTGTCAAAAGAACGCTTGTGGAAGCAAGTTCAGAATATATATAATGTAATACTTGCGCATACTTTTCTTTGTATTATTTTTTAAAAATTGCGAAAAATCGCTGTCTCCCCCCTTATCTCGAAAAGTACTAATCAAAAAATTTTGAAAAAATTCTGGAATATTCTCCACGGGGTGTAAACTGAACGAAAATGCTTTACCTTTAATAATTTATCTGATTTATAAAAAAAAATAATAAAAAAAATTTCAAGGTTATCAATTTTCAGTAAAGATCAGAAAAAAACTTGGTAGAAAACTAATTTGGGGTGTGTTTTGTGAAGTCACTGATCATTTTATACCTCCGTAAGAAAAAATTTTATTTTAAAAGCAATCAACACTAGTTGCGCAAGTCCGACTTGCACTTGGCCGGTTAAAAATATTCATTGCAAAGCATGTTTATAACTTGAAGTAACTTTGTCGAAATCGTAAAAATCTAGTATATGTAAGCAGAACCTTAACATATTCTTCATTTGTGAAATAAGGAAAGATACTAAATCGGTTATGGTTTTGTGGCAATGTACGAGAGTAGATTGAAAAGACTTGTCAAAAACAAGGTAAATAACATTTATGCAAAATCAAAAATTTATTTTTCAACATATTATTCATTGAACTCAATACATTTGATCCAGCGAGATCCTAATTTTTTAATCCCTCAGAAAAAATTCAAACTGTGCATAATACTCGTTTAAGGCACAGATAACCTCTTCATTCGACGAAAATTTCTTCCCCAAGCCAATTTTTGACGTTAGGAAACAAAAAAGTCACTTGGAGCCAAATCTGGAGAATAGAGTAGGCGAGGAACTATTGTCCTTTTGCCAGTGCAACGGCCGATATATGAGCAAGTTCACTGTACCTTTTTACGTGCTAATCTTGGTCGCTTTTTGCTTCAACTTATTAGGCAAACAGTCCAATAGCGTTGCGTAATAAGAGCCAGTCACTATTTTGTCTTTTTCTAAATAGTCAATCTTGATGATACTCTGTGAATTCCACACTGCCGTTTTGTCTCCGGAGTGTAATGGTGGAACCACGTTTCATCTACAGTCACAAAATGACGCTATAACTCCTTCGTATTACTTCGCTACTTTTCAAACACGATTTTGAAATCTCTTTCCTGGTGCGTTTTTGATCTGAAGTCAACAAACGAGGCACCCATCGCGCATTCGGCTTTTTCATTTTTAGAATTGCATGCAGGTTATTATGTACCCATTCATATAAGTTGGGTACCATCTCATCAATCTCACGACGCGTAATGCGACGATCGTCCATCTCAGTACCATGAATTTTATTGACCATTTCTTTAAAATGAACCGCAATCGGGCGTCCTGAACGTGAAGCATCTGCAGTGCTCTTACGGCCACCATTAAATTCATTCATCCGGAAAATAAATGGTCTTGAGTGCTGCTGCAGAGTCCTCATAAACTTCTTACAGTTCGGTTTCTCTCTGGACCGCAGTCCACTTTTTTAAATAAAAATGATTTATTAATGCGCGATCATCATCATGCTGCTTAACAAAATTTCTCGCCATTTCGTAGAAATTTACCAGACTTATCAATACACTCTCGTAGCAGATCAACGTAGTAAAGAAAGTATCAATAAAAACTTTTAGTAATTTAATTCTCTGACCTGGTATTGTCAAGTTTATTACCACTGAATACTTAATATATATTCTTTACATGAAAATACAGTATGTAGTTTATTAATATTCTCTTTACATCGTCAGTAGGAAAAGCAATTTAAATGGTTTCGACATTATTATTAATTTTAATTTTCTCTTACAAACTTTGAGTAATAGTTGCAACATTCATGTATGAAGGGGATCAAAATAGCATATATCGTATTGATAAAATGTTTAACAAATGAGTCTTAAGATATGTCTACCATTGCACAAGGCTTCTTCAAGAACCTTTATACTCTCATTTCTTCTAGTATCCTATCCGTTTTGGACGTTGGCAATCCCGACCTTATTGAAGGCGCTTCGAAACAGTTGAATAGACGTAAGTGCCAACCATTGTCTTAAGTTATATAGCCAAGAATGTCTTCTTCTCCCTGCACCTCGTTTACTATCTATCTTTTCCTGTATTACCAGCTCCAAGAGACAATATTTATGTTTCATAACGTGGCCAAGATATTCAAGCTTACGCCCTTTAATTGTAAATGCAATTTCTTTGTCATTGCCTATTCAGCACAAAACTTCTAAGTTGGTAATATGTTTGGACAACGAAATTTTCAGAATTCGGCGGTACACCCACATCTCAAAGGCTTCAACTTTTTTCATTAGTGTTTCCGACATCACTATTCTACACCGTTTAGCAAAACAGGGAATAGCATTTGGCTAATCTAACTTTTAGTTGGAGTGACAAATCATTGCTTGTAAATAGTCTTCACACGTTCTTTTTTTGCAAAATTCAACTTTATTCATTAACATAGTGTCTCTGCCTCAGTTTTGGCGATAACTTCTTCACTAGAACCAAATCTCTTTCCCGCGATCATTTTTTTGAGGTCTGCGAATAGATAATAGTCGCTGGGACCTAATCTGGAGAATATGGTGGATTAGGAAGAAATTCGAACTTCAATTCAGACAATTTTGTTCACGTAACCATTGACTTGTGACACGGTGCTTTGTCTTGATGAAAGAGCACTTTTTCTTGTTCATTTGGGGCCGTTTCTTTGCGATTTCTGCCTTCAAACGAACCAATAACTTTATATAATATTCGCTATTGATGGTTTTTCCCTTCTCAGCATAATCTATGAAAATTATACCATGCGTATCCCAAAATACAGATTCCAAAACCTTCCCACCCGACTATTGTGTCTTTGGTCGCTTCGGACGGCTTTCACCGGCTGCTGTCCACTCAGCTGACTGCCAATTTGATTCCGATGTGTAGTGGTGGATTCATGTTTCATCCATTGTCACAAATCGCATGATAAAATCCATTTTATTGCGATTAAACAGGTCTAAACATCAACACGTTGTTGTTTTTGGTCCACTGTGAGTAAACGCAGTACCCATTTCAAGCAGAACTTTCTCATGCCCAAATATTCACGTAAAATATGATCAACACGTTCTTTTGATATCGTTAGAGTGTCAGCTATCTCACGCAATTTCACTTTACGATCATTCCAAACAATTTTGTGGATTTTTTTTTATGTTTTCCGGTGTAACTACCTCATTTGGGCATCCAGAGCGTTCAACATCATTTGTGTCTGTACGACCGCGTTTAAATTCAGCATACCAGTAAATGATGAATGATTACCCAGAGGCAGAGTCCCCGTAACACTTATCAAGCCATTGCTTTGCTTGAACTGTATTTTTTCTCATCAAAAAACAGTGTTTAATTAACACACGAAATTCGATTTTTTCCATTCTTTTGATATTAAAAGTAGCGTCACTAAAACTACTGTAAACTAATCGTCGAAATGTCATGAAGGTTGATACTTCCTTAAAATCATATGGATTTTTTTAAAAAGGGCGACATCTATGTAAGTATCAAACCTTTTTGGCCAGCCTACGTGTTCTCGAGCTTTTTCAGTTCTTGACAACAAATTGGTCCCACTTTGCATTAACCACTGTTCCCAAGTATATATAGGATTCTACATGCTTGATTATTTGGTAATTTAACTGAAGCTGTCTTGCTACTTGTTGACATTTGCTTATTATCATCCACTTGATTTTAAATATATTCAGATGGAGACCATACTCTTCGCTAACTTTTTGCACCCTTTCAACAAGATCTTGAAGTTCACCTATGTTACTAGCCACCAGCTTATGTTGTTAATCTTCTCGGCATTTATTTTGGTGCCTTTGTTAACTCTCTCTAGTGCTTTGTTAAACATTTCCTCGGAGTATAGATTAAAGCGGAGGGGAGATAAGACACAACCCTGCCTTATGCCTTTTTTGATCTCAACGTTATCAGAGTAGGATTTATCTATTCTTATGTTAGCTGATTGTCCCCAATACAGATTTGCTATAACGCAAATATTTTTGCCATCAATATCAGCTTTTATTCTATAAGTACTCCTATTTACATAGCAATAATTGTTTTCCATGTATAATGAAGACCTTCACCAGTATTTCTGTTAATCTTGTTAAGGGCTTTTTAAATTTCGATTAATTCCGGGGGAACTGACTCCAGTTTTCTGTAGACTTTTCAACCTATCCTACAGAAAGGGAATATTTCCTTCCTGCTGGAAGTGTGCCACAGTTCAGCCGTACCTAAAAAAGACAGGAAAACCTTGCCAAATAACTACCGACCAGTCGCACTGCTTTCAATAATACCGAAAGTCATGGAAAAGGCTATCAATCCACATCTTCTAAAATATCTTGAAGAATTCAACATTATTAGCGATCACCAATATGGCTTTCGTAAACATAGACCAACAGGAGATCTTCTGACTTATGTAATACATGTTTGGAACAACGCAATTGAACACTTTAGAGAATCTCGAGCGGTCGCTCTTGACATATCCAAGGCATTCGACCATGTTTGGCACTGGACTGTTGGCTAAGCTACGCTCTTATGGTATGTCTGAAAAGTTCTGTTTGTCGCTATCATGTTTCCTCAGTGAGCGTTCTTTACGAGTAGCGGTCGACGGATTTCTTTCTAGGACCTTCACTATCAACACCGGTGTGCCCCAAGGCTCCATACTATCTCTTACTCTCTTTCTCATCTACATTAACGATCTGCTGGAAAAGACCGAAAATCCAGTCTACAGCTTTGCAGATGAGAATCCGCTTATCTCTTCATTCACCTTGAACGCTTGGACATCGGCCGCTCAGGCGAGTGTCCGCAGACAGCGGGAAGTTGTTCAACTTAACAAAGACCTGGAAAAAATTCTATCTTGGGGTGACAGTAACCAAGTGGAATTTAACGCTATAAAAACCCAGGCGGCAGTTTTTTCTAAAAAAGTTAACGTTGTTGAACCCAACATAGTTATGGCGGGGCACTCCATTCCTCTAACATCGTCACTCAATTTGTTAGGCGTTAATTTGGGAGCAAATATGTCCTGACATGAGCATGTTGCAGGCATAGCAAGGAAAGCTTCTCAAAAGTTGGGAATATTCTTTCGAACCAGAAAGCTTTATACTCCACAGCAACTGTTAATTCTTTACAAAGCTCAAATTCGACCAACTATGGAATACTGCTCCCATGCTTGGGGCTTCGCTCCCAAACATACACTGCATTTGTGGGATTCTATTCAGAGAAGAGCTGTTCGTCTGATTGGAGACCTGGAACTGACCGGCGGCCTTGATTCGCTGGAACATCGAAGGACGGTTGGCGACTTGAGCCTATTCTACAAGTATTTTCATGGAAAGTGTTCGGAGGATGTGGCCCGTTTAATTCCTCCCAGAGCGGTGCATGTTAGAAATACACGTCGCGCTGATGCTTCACATACGTATGAGGTTCAGCTTGTTACTCCTCGTACAACGCTTTTCAAGCAGTCTTTTATATGGAGAACATCATCCCTTTGGAGTAATTTGCCCAGGACTGTGTTTCCCACCCAGTACAATTTACAGCGATTCAAAAGCAACGTGAATCGCTTTTTCCGCACACGTGCCGCTCCTGTAGCGCTGTAGGGACCTCCCTGCAGCTGATGTCACAATTTGTTCTTTTTTATACATATTTTATATTTCTTAATTCTAGAGGATAGTTATTTTTTTGTCATAGACACCGAACCACACGAGCAGGACATTTAATTAGCATCTTCAGTTTCTAAAGGAATCTTTTGGTGATCTTAAACAACAAACTATAATTTGACTGCTATAAAACTTAAAATATTTCAGATCGTTTCTTTAATAGTGCGACTGGAACTTGAAAGATGAGTGTTACGTCTCATGATTTATATCATATTTAGAATCTGAATGTACAAAGCTATATTTTGTCTGCGTTCTTATTCCACTTATCTCAAAAAATAGAAAAAATAATTTGTTCTAAATTGATACTTATAGGGATGATATAACGAATTAACAGCACTGTACGTCAAACGGAAAAGAACAGCGTGGCAGACGCACGTATATAGACAGATGAGTTAAGCACATTTTATTACAAGTTCGTAGGTACAAAACACAGGACAATAATACTTATAGAAATGCAACAAATAAATCTTGAAGTATTTTGACTATCACAGGTAAAGTCACAGAGTACATTAAATATAAACTCTTGAAAAATTAAGTCTTCGTGGAACAGGAACAACAAACAACGGGTGTATCAACAGTGGCAGCAAAACATTTATATATGGCCTTTTCGTTTTTAGCTTCTAACTCATCTTCGTCGTTATTATTTTTGCCCTTCGCATTTTTTCTATATAAGTTATTGTATTTATTCGTCTTTCTTAAATGTTTTCCATCGCAAAATTCACTAGGGCCACATGTAGGTGGGTCAGTCATGCATTCTGGTAAACCTTGACAATCAGACCGTGGACAATCATGCTAAAATATGTTCATTTGTAACATTTTAAGAGCTAAAGTAATTTTTATTTAAATTTTAGTCAAGCTTCAAATCTTTTATAGACGGAGAATGTGGATACTCATATTTTCCTTTATTGAGAAAGCGGTTAATCGTTATCGTGCTTGACTGCTGTAGTTTAGCCAACAACGGGACCAAAGAAAGCATATTCTCCACCGCTCCCATTAAGGTAGAAAAAAATAACATCTCCTTAAGCCGCGTCCACGTTATGCCGCAGCATGCCAATTCGCAAAGTCAACTGGCAAAACAAACGTCCACATTTGTGTTGGCATGTAGTCTTCATAATGGTCATCGAGGAGGAAGTTCTAATTGTTTCTGGTACTATTATTGTAATTGTCAGTGAAGAAAAACGTCGCGAACGGGACAAACGACTGTTTCGGGTACGGTCAAGTCTTTGAAGTAAAGCACGATATGGAACGATTGGCTTGATGAAGAATTTACTGTTGGACGATTTGGACGAACTTAATCTCGAATATAGATCCCTCCGGACTTTGTACCCTCTCTCTCTTTTTTTAATTCACGCAAAAAATGACAGAGCAAGTTCTTGATTGAACATCTTTGTCTATACCAAAACTAACTGCGATTTAAAATAACGCATCCGCTGTTATGTTCCTGTCTTTGTACTCCTTCAAACAACAGTCCCCCAAAACTGGAGATATCTGTACATATCAAGCAAAGTGAGAACTGTGTCAGCTGACTGAAGTTAGCTTCGAGCGGCAGCAGCAACAAGATCACAGTATCGAGTAGCAGCAGCAACAAGAGCACTTGAAAATGCCAAATGAGATTTTGGCGAAGCGTCGTGCAGATTTATTGTTGGACGAGCGGATTGAGGCCCGGAATTTTAATGTATTATAAATAAATATATATATATATATATATATATATATATATATATATATATATATATATATATATATATATATATAAATATATTCTCAATTTAGTGGGGCTGCAGTCTATAAATTGAAAATATATTTTTCTTAACTAGTCAGTCGCGACTACTCCTGTCTTTGTCTTTATATATATATATATATATATATATATATATATATATATATATATATATATATATATATATATACATATATATATACATATATATATATATATATATATATATATATATATATATATATATATATATATATATATATATATATATATATATATATATATATATATATATATATATATATATATATATATATATATACCTGAAACAAAGTACTAGAGAAATAACCTGAAAGCAGCATAATGTCGACGCGGCTATAGAAACAGTTTCTTTACCAACCAGTCATAGATTTTTCATTTAGGTTTAAGTTTTTAAAGTTTTATCGTCTGAAAGGGTTCTTTTTTGTAAAAAACTAACTCTAAGATTTTAACTAGCTTACTATATTGGATATGGCTAAGCTTTTAGAGTTCCAGTGCAAGAGAGTTTTGCTTTTATCAAGAAGCTTCACTCCTCGGTAATCGTTGGACACCTTTCCCCCAATCCACAATTGTCAATTGAAGGCCCTTTTATAAATAACAGCGTCTTCCTTCCTGATATACCCGGGTGTGCATTCATTGATTAGTGTTGTATTGTCGGATGGCTCGCAGATGTTTCGCCAAAATCTTATCTAGCATTACAAATGCTTACTGGTCGCTGATCGATACCTGGGCCGTAGGTTGTAGCGCTGGGTTGTGGGGATGGCTCCACCTTTTCTAAGCTGACGTGCCTATAGTGATGTTTTCAACACACTGAAACAGCAAAGATTTTAACAAACTCCAGACATCACAGGCAAATTTATCTCCCCAAGAGTCTAAACAAAATATAAATAAAGGCACCTCGTGATGGACACAACAGAATACACTAAATAACCCATCTTACAGTATCTCAAAACCCTAGAACTTACTTTAAAGAGACCATCAAAGCAAAAATTAACTAATCACTTATAAATCCCGAAATCAACCTAAAACTAGTCCCCCAAGAAAAATCTAGCAGAGGCCTCAAATTAAACGGCCTTTAGAGAATTCACAAACCTGACACCCCTCTGTGACCTACTGTAAGCGCCTACAACGCACCTCTCAATCAACTTGAAAAGCACCTAGGTATCCAGCATACTACAGACCATAGTAGAACAAGCCGAATCATACGTCCAAAATTCTGGAAACTGCCCTCAGATTCTCCATACCTTGATCCTCAAAGAAAACGGCATAATGGCGAGCTTCGACGTCAAGTCCTTGTACCCTAGCATTCCAGTAAATTAGATATATTAGACTGGCCCAAAAAAACCAAAGCATCGTTTTTTCAGATTCCACTATACAGGGTACCCCATATGTATGGAATAATGATTCCATAGCATTTATTAATCAGTGTGTCAAAAAAAATGTTTAAATAAAAGTTATAGGGTATTATACGGCGCACATGCTGACGTATTAAATGTTTTGAACTGTCAGTTCGAAGAAACTACGCCATCTTAAATTTTTTTTTAAATGGAAAGTCCTGTATATTATTTTATTTTTGAGTCGTACTAAAAATTCTAGATATTATTTATTTAACATACCATATGTCTAAATTGAACTGTTTTCGAATTATTGATATTTGAAATTAGGGAGATCAAATTTAAAAAAAAATGATTTATTGACGAAAACCTTTATTGCTGCATTTTGTGAAACTGCAATTTCAGCGTAATATTATAATGGTACATTTAACAGAAACTGAAAGAATCACTTTGTTAATGATAGTTGGTTACGGAGACCGTAGGAGAACACAACAGGAGGTGTGTGGTCTTTTTAACGCAGAATATCCGAATCGAGAACCTACCTATTTACCCAATCCGTAGTTGGCAAAACATTAAAACGATTTCGACAATCAGGTCATCTTAAGGATCGTTCTAAATCTGGACCTCCAAAAGGTAAAACAAGCGCTGATAAAAAGTTAGATGTTTTTTTGGCAATTACAGAAAATCCCCATACAGCCACTCGTCAGCTTTGCCTAAACCACAACATAACTAAAGGTACCTTAAGTCGTATACTGAATAAAGAAAAATTGCATCCATACAAACCCATTCTATTACAAGAATTATCTGAAGATGACTACGATAGACGAGTTGAATTTTGCGAAGTCATGATAAAACGAATCAATAATGATCCTAACCTAGTTCATAATATTCTTTTTTCTGACGAGGCCACATTTGGTCTTAACGAAAGAGTTAACAGGCATAACTGCCACTACTAGTCTACTGAGAATCCTCACTGGATAATCGATAGTCATTCTCAAATACCACAAAAGATAAACGTGTGGGTAGGTTTTTGTGGACGTCATATCATTGGTCCCTTTTTTATTGATGGAAATCTTACAGGACAGTGGTATTTACAGTTACTCCAAGAGCAAGTTATTCCAACTTGTGTAGGTCTTTTTCCCAATGAAAATAATTTGGATAACCCTAACAGGAATCTGTGGTATCAACAGAACGGAGCACCTCCTCACTATGAAATCAATGTTTGTAGATATTTGGATGCAATTTTTCCTAATTAATGGATAGGCAGAATAGGTGCTGTAAAATGGCCTGCAAGGAGTCCCAATCTTACGCCACTCGATTTTTTTTATGGGATCATTTGAAGAACAAAGTTTACCGAAGTCACCCCGGATTTTCTGCAAAACTCCGTTCTGGCTGTTTATGACAGATTGGGTCATTACCTCGCTGTTAACGGTGGATATTTTGAGCAAATGTTGCTTTAAAAATAAACCTACAGTATTTACTAACAGTTTTTTTGTCTTTTTTATTTTAAATTTCAAATGACAATAATTCCAAAACAGTTCAATTTAGACATATGGTATGTTAGACAAATAATATATAGAATTTTTAGTAGGACTCAAAAATAAAATAATATACAGGGCTTTCTATTAAAAAAAATCAAGTAATTTCTCAGAACTGACAGTACAAAACATTTTATTGTCAACGTCAGCATGTACATCGTATAACACCCCATAACTTTTATTTAAACATTTTTTTTAATACACTGATTAATAAATGCTTTGGAATCATCATTCCATATATATGGGGCACCCTGTATATATATATGTACGTATTTATATATTTATATATATATATATATATATATATATATATATATATATATATATATATATATATATATATATATATATATATGTATGTATATATATATATATATATATATATATATATATATATATATATATATATATGTATATATATATATATATATATATATATATATATATATATATATATATATATATATGTATATATATATATATATATATATATATACATATATATATATATATATATATATATATATATATATATATATATATATATATATACTTAATTTACCTGGAGTCCATTTCGTTTTTCACACTGGCAACCTGTATAAAGAATACTTGCTCTAAGTTCTCTTGACTTGGATTGTTTTAGCCTGATAGTTTTTTCTTCCGGTTTATCATCATGCTCTTTCCCCCTATTTTTTTTAGAGGGTTCTCTATAGCAAACCTAAAATTATTGTTTGGAACGTTAGGGACAATAATTAAATTTCTACTATTATTATTATATATACGACGTGTAATTTTTTACTTCGAGTAATTTATATGTACAGTCCGGGGTAAGTCATTCCATAGTGATATGAGGAGTAATAAGCTTCATCAGGATGTGATGCATTAGCAAGACGCGTAGTTCTAGCATGCACCACTCTGGAAAGAATTCAGCGGGTTACATCCGTCGAACACTTTTCGTATAAGTACTGGAAGAATAAGTTCAACCGCTAACCGTTCTTCGATGTTCCAAGGAATCAGGGTTTCTTGTTAGTTCCAGACCTTCATCAGGAGAACAAACCGCTTCTGAACAAAATCTAACAAACGCAACGTAAGTTTGGGGGCAGAACCCCAAACATAGAAGCGATATTCCATCGTTGGTCGAATTTATCAGGGAGTGTAATCCTAGCTTGTGTCCCGACATAACTATATCGGGTTCTGCAACGTTAACTTTTTTGGAATAAAACTGGGTTTTTGTAGCGTTAAATTCTACTTCATTACTGTCACCCTAAGAAAAAATTTCTTTTACGTATTTGTTAAATTGAACAACTTCCTGCTGTCTGCGGATATTTGCATGAGTGATCAATATTCGAGCTTTCAAGGTAAATGAAAGCGAGAGTAGGACGTTCCACAGCCTCCCTTCATTGGTAAGGAGAATTACACAATCTTTTTTTCATTTCTGATATAAAACGGATTCCAAAGTTACGCCTAAACCGGGAATAGAAGGCGTACCCAGGATAAAGAAAATTGACTGTGCTGCACAATGAACTGACCTTACTTTCGCAGAAAGCGAATATATACGGCTTCTTTGATTGCAAGTGTTGGTGCACTGAGTTTATGTTCGAGTTTAAGCCTCGTATATTACAAAACTCTACTTTAAAATTATGATCTCCAGATGGTGACGCTCCCGAACCCGTCTCCACTCGGAGATCCAAACGGCGGACTATTATTTTAGCTATGGAGTTGGAAGCTTCAACATGCTATTCTCCTCCTAAATTGAAATCCAGGGACATCAGCGCAGCCACGAAAGTTTAAACGATTTCACGCAGTCTAAGCCTATACCATGGTATCACACCAGGCAATGCCTGGTAGGATATGAGCATCTACTATCTAGTTTGTTCTTTCAGTTGTCTATTAGGATAGGCAGAACGTACCGGGGATCATATTCTATGCCGTAGCCCCCTAATTTTCTAAAATCTGTAAAGATAAATGTAAATATGGCATATATATATATATATATATATATATATATATATATATATATATATATATATATATACACATATATATATATATATATATATATATATATATATATATATATATATATATATATATATATATATATATATAAATATATAAATTTTTTAATTTTAATCGCGGTTCGTTTAATTAACACACTTGAGATTTTTTGTTTTAAATTTTTTTTATTTGACATTCCGCCCTTATTTTTGGGCATTTTCAACAATTCTCCTTGGGGTAATTTTTATGTCTCAAAAATAAAAAAATAATCGAACCAAACCAATACATTTCGGTCTGTCAGAATATATTCGTAGACCGTAGTGTATTAGTCTGGTTCACTTATTTTCGAGAAATAAAAATTACACCGAAGAAAATTGTTGAAAATGCCCAAAAAAAAGGGCGAAATGTCAAATATATTTTTTTTTTAAACAAAAAACTCAAGTGTATTAATTAAACGAACCTACACCCAAGATTAAAATTAAAAAATTTATGTACATAAAGGTTCAAGAAATCAATTTATATAATATATATATATATATATATATATATATATATATATATATATATATATATATATATATATATATGTATATATATATATATATATATATATATATATATATATATATATATATATATATATATATATATATATATATATATATATATGAGTATCCTAAAAACCAACGTAGTCTCTTTAAGGGCTGACAAGATAATCTAGCTCATAATTCACCAGAATATGTAAATAGCAATTTATTTTTCTAAAGTAAAACAGTAAATGTAATACCATTTTAGAAACTACAATAAATTAGCAATTTTTTAAAATAACTGCCCAGGTTAGCTTGGTACATTTTTTAGAAAATGAAGAGTCAAAGTTAGCTAATTAATGTTTTTACTTATGATACTTGCAAAAATGTTTTTTACCACAGACTTAGCACAATTAATTTTATTTTGAACTGTGATCAACGGCAGGGTAAGTCGGGATAACATAACAATAATTAAAATCTTAGAATACGGAAAGTTGTAGTTGGGGCACTCGATAAACTAATCTAAAGTGTATATTTTCGCTAAATTCATAAAAGTGTCAATATCTCGAAACCTAACGATTTTTCATATTTGCATAATCTAGTGAGTTATGAGCTGGCCTATTAGCCCTCGAAATAAATACGTTGATTTCTAGGACACCCTGTATATATGGAAACCTAATACCATAGGCGAACGATCTGATAGACCTGAAACTCAAATTGCAGCTACTCAACAGGAATTAGAAATCATTAGAAGGTGTAAGAAATTCAAACGTCCCTATTTTATCAGCCGAGCTTCTGAAAATATAAAGTGCTTTTTTCGGCCCATCCAGCTAAATTCTTGCCGCTAATTATTTGGTTCTCTAAAATTTACACGAAGTTACAAGGTACTATAAGAAATAATTTTTTTACTTCATTAATTAACGTTTCTGCATAACCACATTTCATTTTTTGTGACAGATCTTTTACTAAATTCGACTAGTAGCTAACGCAAGTCACGTGATAACGTCGACAAATTTAGTCGCTTTTATATAGAATATCTGCATATGAATGTATTGAGTTGATCTTATAGTCGCGCGCCCGGCCGCTCACATCGCTCGTGTTGTGACGCTCATGTAGTACACAACGTATTGATAGGTTAATTCTGTTTAGTGAATCAGGCATTAAGATTAATACTTTATTTAGTACTTAAAATAATGGAAAATTGACCTAACTTATGACTGTGTGAATGACTGAATTTCTCGACCTTAAAACTCCTGAATATAACATATGAAATGGATATATTAGATCTCTCTTTATATATAACATGACAACTTATACTATACTAGAGTATATACCACCACTACACCAAACACCTTATTTTTGAACATCAGGAGCGATGACTGACTAATCTTACTACTGTACTTACGATGAAGGTTTAATTCCGTTGGCCGTGAAGCCACCTCAACTATGTTGGAAATGTGGAATCTTTGGCACAATGACACTACTCAGTATATATCAACACTACACCAAACACTTTATTTTTGCACTCGACGCACGTTTCGCTAGCCATGTTAGCTTCATCAAGAGCGATGATTGAATGTCAATCATTCCCAACATAGATGACAAATTATGTTTCGTATTAGCTTATTTTACAAATTAAATACCAGGAAAAGTCAAATGATGAACATATTATAATACCTTCCTCTTTTACCCCCTTTACCCTTTGTTGTCATGTATTTAATGAAATTTGTGTGATTTAAAAAATATTTTTACCATTACTGGTGGAGGATCAAATGTAAGACCTTTATTTTTCAGTTCCTCATTCTGCGTTTCTGGATGAGGAAAATCGGCTAATGGAACAACACATGGAACACAAATGGGTTTCACTCCAACTGACAACTTATTCTCAACCTCTTGTAAGGCATCCTTAATTTTTGTCGCTATTTGAGTAATATTTTCGGCTTCGTCTTTTGTGGGGCACACAAAAACCATTTCTAAGAATTTTATGACTGAGAATTTAGAAAGGAAACGAAAATTTTAACAAATGGGCCGAAAAGTGGTAAATCTAATAAAAAAACGTCAATGTTATAGTGACATATTTGAAAAAATATCCATGGTACTAAAAGAAAATTTGCTGGTATCCCATATTTATTTAATTCCCTAAATAAATCTCATAGTCTTTGAAGATTAATGTGATTTGGTCTTGCGGTAAGTCGCACGCTTTTAAGAACTTGATCTACGTGTCAAAGTTTAAAATTTATGTTCTGCGTAATTTTCGCAAATCTGTCAAAATCAATTTAAAGCAGCCTTCGTGATTTTTTTTAAAGTAGTTACCGGCAGTTTAAATCTCAGTAACTCTAATTTGTCTGACGTAAAAGGATATATTCTGGGTCTCTCATTATATGTATTACCACGATTTACTAAAGTTACTCTCGGTACAGCAAGGATTGTATTTATTTAACAATATCGTCGGGCTATTATAATCTTTTTGATGTTCCGTACGGAATACTTATAAGATTACTTCGGTGTCCGTCTGTCTGACTGTCTGTCTCACCCGATGTAACACTTTTCTTTGTATTATTTTTAAAAATTGCGAAAAATCGCTGTCTCCACCCCTTATCTCGAGAAAACTGATCAGAAAATTTTGAACAAATTTTAGAATATTCTTCACATGGTGTAGATTGAACGAAAATCATCACGAGTGCATTTCCATTAAAAATTTATCTGGTATATAAAAAATAAAATTGTCAAGGTCCTCAGTTTTCAGTAAAGATTGGAAAAAAACGTTGTTGAAAACTCATTTGGGATGTGTTTTGTGAAGTGATTGATCATTTAATACCTCCGTAACAAAATTTTTTATTTTAAAAGCAATCAATGTACGGAACACTAATTGCGCAAGTCCAACTTGCACTTGACCGGATTATTTTCAATAATTTCTTTTAACTTCCTATTTATACGTAGTTTTTCTGAATTATTTTGAAGAAAATTAAAAGATGAAACACAAAACTGTTACTTTTTCCGGAAAAAAAAATCCGTAAACCACTATTCATTTTACCTCATGCAAGCACATAATTTTTTTCTTTAGAATATTTCCAAAGCAAAAAGAAATTTAAAATTTGGCTCACATCAATTTATGAGGTTTATAGTCTACTAAGTTTAAAACTATAAAGCACAATTTTTTTATTAAAAACTGAAAAAGATTTATGAGAATTTTTAAAATTTCCTTTGGGCCCATTGTTCATTCATAGTTTTTAGCGAAAAATATGATTTATGGTTTTAACTTTAGCCCCACAAATTGATAGGCCGAAACTTTGAGTTTTTCTTATGCTTAGAATATAAGTTTTATACGCTCAAGCTCTGCAAGCAGTAAAGTTCCCTTATTATGAAAATTTTTAACTGGAATAGTTACTGAAAATTAATTATTATGTAAATAAGTTGTTTACGCAATTTTATTTTGCTCTTCCTTTTTGATAGATAATCTTTTTTATGATGGTTCAAAGTCAAAGTCACACGAAAAGGTCGTCCTCCGAGCGCATCATAGACAACGTTGCCAAATTGCTTAAGCTTTCTTTACTTAAAGAAGGGCCTTGTTTCTTATTTTTATTTTAATATCAACTGTATACTAAAATTATACATCTTAAAGTGCTCGATTTATATGTGACCAGGGTGCTATTTACCTAATTTCTTTCTAAATTTCGTATTAACGGAAACCTATTAAAGTTATGTCGTATTGTATTTCATTATTTGTAGAACTAGTGCACTACTTTATATGCCTTTTTAATAATATAAATATGCTCACTAATTTATTTTTTATTGAAAAATGCTTTTAGACTACTATCATTTGTTATTATATATCATTATACATTATGTACTGTAGTACAACTTGAAAATATTCTGCCGGGTCTATCACCAGTCATGCTTTTCAGTAGATATTCTTTTGTTACATCACGAAGAGCAAAACTAACATATAACATAACATAATGCTGACCACCAAGGTACTTCCTTAAGTACAGGAACAAATGGTAGGTTTGATAATAATTAAATCGTAAAGAATCTGTTTCCTCGAATTTTTCATCAACTTTCTTCACCAGGTCATCATTAATAACGGACGGTCGCTCACTCCGTTCCTCATCGTGCACGTTCGTACTGCCATCTTTAAATGTTCTAACCCATTTTCTTACCATTCTATCGATCATAGCGTTTTCGCCATACATTTTACTAATCTGCAGGTGAATTTCAGCCACTTCCACGTCTTTTGCATTTAAGAAACGCGTATTTCACAATCCGCGGGATTTTCAATGATCTGAGGCATTTCGAACACACATAAATAAACGTAAACTCGGACGAATGCGTCTGTAATGTCGTCTGTGGCTAGTCAATAGATGCAGGCTCTCACCGCGGCCATATTTTACTTACTTAAGGGACGCGCCTCATGCATATATATATATATATATATATATATATATATATATATATATATATATATATATATATATATATATATATATATATATAAACTTGATTGGTTTTTCTTGGGTACTTAGGTTCTTTTGGAAAACACAAACTAGTTTATTTGACGTTTCGCCTTATTTTTTTTAGGCATTTTCAAAAATTCTTTATTTTTTAATATTCATTCTAAAATTAGAAAACATAAGGTTAAAATCTTTTAAGTCAAATTACACTTTTAAAAACATATAGCATTTTTACGCACACTCGGACATTTAAAATATTACACCATAACAAAAATATAAAACAATTTACTAACGTGTATATACCCTGAAAGGCAACTATTTGTGTGTTTGTGAATTTCAAATTCTATATTTCTTTCAGCATATCGTGTCTCGTACTTTTTACTGATTTTTTAAAAATTTTATTATCTATAATGGGTGTCTTAACGAAAAAACTATTTTAGAATGAATATTAAAAAATAAAGAATTTTTGAAAATGCCTAAAAAAGTAAGGCGAAACGTCAAATAAACTAGTTTGTGTTTTCCAAAAGAACCTAAGTACCCAAGAAAAACCAATCAAGTTTATGTAAACAAAAGGTTCAACAAAAAAATTATTATATATATATATATATATATATATATATATATATATATATATATATATATATATATATATACATATACATATACATATACATATACATATATATATATATATATATATATATATATATATATATATATATATATATATATATATATACATATATATATATATATATATATATATATATATATATATATATATATATACATTTTTTTTTTTTTTTTATTGGTCTAGCACACGTGCTGCAGGGAAGTCCCTAAAGCGCTCCAGGAGCGGCACGAGTGCGGAAAAAGCGATTCACGTTGCTCTTGAATCGCTGTAAATTGTACTCGGTGGGAAACACAGCGCTGGGCAAATTATTCCAACGCGGAGTAACAAGCTGAACCTCATACGGATGCGAAGCACCAGCGCGACGTGTATTTCTAACATGCACCGCTTTGGGAGGAATTAAGCGGGCTACATCCTTCGAACACTTTCCATGAAAATACTTGTAGAACAGACTCAAGTCGCCAACCGTTCTTCGATGTTCCAGCGAATCAAGGCCGCCGGTCAATTCCGGGCCCCCAATCAGACGGACCACTCTTCTCTGAACAGAATCCAACAAATGCAGTGTATGTTTGGGAGCGGAGCCCCAAACGTGGGAGCAGTATTCCATAGTTGGTCGAATTTGGGCTTTGTAAAGAATTAACAGTTGCTGTGGGGTGTAAAGCTTTCTGGTTCTAAATAATATTCCCAACTTTTGAGAAGCTCTCCTTGCTATGCCTGCAACATGTTCATGCCAAGACATATTTGCTCCCAAACTAACGCCCAACAAATTGAGCGACGATGCTAGGGGAATGGAGTGCCCCGACATAACTATGTCGGGTTCAGCAACGTTAACTTTTTTAGAAAAAACTGCCGCTTGGGTTTTTGTAGCGTTAAATTCCACTTGGTTACTGTCACCCCAAGATAGAATTTCTTCCAGGTCTTTGTTAAGTTGAACGACCTCCTGCTGTCTGCGGATATTCGCCTGAGCAGCCGATGTCCGAGCGTTCAAGGAGAATGAAGAGACAAGCGTACTGTCATCTGCAAAGCTATAGATTGGATTCCCGGTCTTTTTCAGCAGCTCGTTAATGTAAATGAGAAAGAGAGTAGGAGACAGTATGGAGCCCTGGGGCACACCGGCGTTGATAGTGAGGGTGTTAGAAAGAAATCCGTCGACCGCCACTCGTAAAGAACGCTCTCTGAGGAAACATGAGAGCCACAAACAGAACCTTTCAGACATACCATAAGAGCGCAACTTAGCCAACAGTCCATCGTGCCAAACACGGTCGAATGCCTTGGATATGTCAAGAGCAACCGCTCGAGATTCTCCAAAGTGTTCAATTGCGTTGTTCCAAACATGTGTTACATAAGTCAGAAGATCTCCTGTTGATCTATGTTTACGAAAACCATATTGGTGATCGCTAATAATATTGAATCGTTCAAGATATTTTAGAAGATGCTCATTGATAACCTTTTCCATGACTTTCGATATTATTGAAAGCAGGGCAACTGGTCGGTAGTTATTTGGCAAGGTCTTCTTACCTTTTTTAGGTATCGGCTGAACCGTGGCACATTTCCAGCAGGACGGAAATATTCCCTTTCTGTAGGATAGGTTAAAAAGTCTACAGAAAACTGGTGTTAGTTCCCTTGCACAGTTTTTGAGAACTATGGCAGGTATCCCGTCAGCGCCAGAAGCCTTCTTGGTGTCTAACTTCATTAAAATACGCTTTATGATGCGCTGTCTGAAGACAACATCGGGCATCCTTGACTGCAATATGGGAATAGTAGGTGGTGTTTGTCCTTGGAAATCGACAGTAGAATGTGAAGCAAAGAGTTCAGCCAACAAGTTCGCTCTCTCAACAGGTGTGGTTGCAATGGAATTATCTGGCCGTGTGAGTGGTGGTATGGTGGATTTGGTAAAATTTTGACTAACTGCCTTAGCGACTGCCCAAAAAGACCTGGAATTGTTGGGACAAGCGAGAAGTTTGTTTCTAATTCGTTGATTGTGTGCCTCCTTGGTTTCGTCGATAATTCCCTTGCATCTGTTCCGGGCGTGAACAAAGATGTTTCGATTTAAGGTGTTAGGATTTTCACGCCATTGTCGGTAGGCAATATGTTTAGAAGCAACAGCTTCTTTGCATTTTCGCAACCAAGGCTTGCCGTTGGAGGAGCATACCAGCCAAAATAACATCGGAGACCTCCCTGGCGCAGTCAGATGGGTTATTGGATCGAAAACAAACGTCCATCCAAGGGAAAGTTCGAAAGTATTCCATGAGATCTTCCCATTTAGCAGATTTCTAGTGCCAAATCTTGCGCGGCCTAGGCGCCTCTCTGTCACTGATTGGCAGGATACTCGATGTCGAAAGCAGTTTATGGTCGGAAGAACCTAACGGCGGATTTACGGTGACCGTGTAAATCTCCGGATTGGTGGTTAAAAACAGATCAAGAAGACTGGCGAACTCCCCGTCTCGATCAGGGATCCGTGTTGGTTCGTCAATAAGCTGAGTTAAGCCATAACTGATTGAGAATGATTCAGCTTCACGACCTTGTTCGTCGGTAGTATTTGAATATTTGAGCCAGTTGATATTGTGGACATTAAAGTCGCCGAGGATGGCAATTTCGGCACTTGGATAGTTACTTTGTAAATGATCGATGGTGTCTGCAAGAGAAGCGAAAAGTGTTCGAAAATTGGTATCACTTGGTGGTCGATACAGGATACAGATGAACCTTGTGGTTTGTTGAGTCGTTATTTTTAACCACATAACATCAAAGTTTGGGGGCTCCAGAGCTTCTTCTCGTTGACAAGAGAGGTCGCTTCTGACAAAAAGACAGATTCCAAAGTTACGCCTAATATATATATATATATATATATATATATATATATATATATATATATATATATATATATATATATATATATAATTTTAAGAAAAAATATTTTTATTTTTATGCTAAAAAAAGTTAGTCATATCAATGAAATAGGTATTTTTTAACAATGCCTACCTGTATGTAATCAACATACTTTCACTGGAGTGTGTAACTGTGTTTTGCAATATATTTGAACATCAAGTCCATATTAACCAATATGTGTATTCAGGGAAAGTGCAAACTTTAAAACGTATAAGTGATTTTAGAAAGTTTTAATTTAAACTTTACCGAGACAATTTTTCTACTTTTTTATTATATATACATATATACATATATATATATATATATATATATATATATATATATATATATATATAATTAATAATTCTTACAAAACTTAATTAAGTTGTCCCATAGCAAGTTCATTTTAAAACATAATAGTAAAATATTGGTAAAACTAGCCGTGCCCGCGGCTCCGCTCACGTGGACTTGATTTACCTTTATCGTCACTGCTTATTCGTTATATTTATATTATTATATAGCTCGAGGGGCCTTAGAGGCTCATTGCTTGGTTGCATACTTGTCTCCATTTTTTTTTGTCCCCTGTTAGCTTTTCCCAGTGCGGGATTCCCACCAACTCCAGATCTTGCTTTACTGCCTGAATCCATGTAGATAGAGGTCTACCCTTGCTTCTTCTTCCAACGACTCCTCTTGTTAGGGCTTGCTTTGCCTGTCTTTCTTCCTTCATCCTTGTCACGTGTCCCAACAATCTTAATCGCTGGCTTCTTATGATTTGGCTTATAAGGAATTTCGTATATAGGCATTTTAATTCGTAGTTTGTTCTTCTTCTCCACAGTCCCTCTTCTTTCCTTCCTTCATAGATTCTTCTCAAAGCTTTCCTTTCCCACACCTCCAACGTCTCCTTTTCTCTTGCAGTCAGTTTCCACGTTTCGCATCCATATGTCACCGTGGGCCTGACAACTGTCGCATATATGTTTTCTTTTGCTTTTCTTGATACATTCTTTGATTTCAATATTGGATTCATTGCCCCCAAACATATCTGTCCTTTCGCTATTCTTTCTTGTATCTCCGTCCTTTCTTGTCCACTCTCTGTTATTGTTACTCCCAGATAATTAAATTTGTCTACTTTTTCAAACATATATCTTTTCCCTAAGTTGTTTATTATATCTAAACTTTTGTTGTTTTTATTATCCATCTTCTTTGTAATTTCCATGTATTTTGTTTTTTCCTCATTTATCTTTAGTCCGCTCATCCTGCCCCTTTCTTCTATCCTGCTTATGGCTTTTCTGAGGTTCTCTTTTGCTCTTGCAATTACTGCTACATCATCCGCATAGGCCAAGCATTGGCAAGTTTGTTTGTATATCGTTCCATTTGTTTTTATTCCTGACTCCCGGATAATTTTCTCTAGTACCAAATTAAATAGACGTGTCGACACTGTATCCCCCTGTCTTAATCCTCTCTTCACCTTTGGTTGGTTGAGGGCAAAGTCTGATACTTTGCCCTCAACCAACACTCTATTTTCTTTGTCATTCAGGGTCATTCTCATCATGCGAATCAATTTACTTGGAATTTTTAGTTCTTTCATTATCTTGTAATGTCTTTCTCTATTTACAGAGTCACATGATTCTCTGAAATCCACAAAGACCAAGTGTAGTGCCAAATTTTGTTCTAAGGTATTATCTTGGATTTCCTTAATCGAAAATATCTGGTCTGTAACCAAACTATTTTTCCTCAATCCACACGGGTACTCTCCCAGAATAGACTCGGCTTTCTCTTCTAGTCTGTTTTTGATAGTCACCACTACTATCTTGTACACGACATCCAGTAAGGCTATTGGTATATAATTAGCACATATAGTTTTTTTCTCCTTTTTCGTATATTGGACAAATGAGCAACTCTCTCCAGCTCACTGGCATCTTTTCTGTTTCCCATATTTCTTGCACCAACCGGCATATTTCATTTTCCAGATCTACTCCTCCAGCTTTTATCATTTCTACTGTTATACAATTTTCATCCGGGGCCTTATTTTTTTGGGTTCTGAGTATTTCTCTTATTTTTTCCCTCCTGCCCTTCAGTCTTTCTGCCAAGCTTACTGCTAAACTTCCATTTTTTTTCCTACATATTAGCATTTTGTCTCTGTTTATTCCCTTTGTATTTTATAAAAAAAAAAAAACATGTAAATCAGATAAGTGGTTCTTGAGTGCTAAGCGCACTAATGGCCAGACCGACCGACAGAGAGACGTTGTGTTTAATATATATTATATAGATTATTATTATTATTATTATTATATGACCTGGCCAGAGAATGAATGTATGAATTAAAAAAAAAAACACGTAAATCGGATAAGTGGTTCTCGAGTGATAAGCGCACTAACGGACAGACAGACATACAAACAGACAGAGATATGATGTATTTTATATATATTATAGATGTAATAAAATATATATCTATAACCTGGTCGGAGAACATATGTATGAATTTAAAAAATCACGTAAATCGGATAAGTGGTTCTCGAGGGATAAGCGCACTAACGGACAGACAGACAGAGAGACGTTGCATTTTATATATATTATAGGTATAGATTATTATTATTATTATTACATAACCTGGCCAAAGAATATATGTATGAATTTAAAAAAAGACACGTAAATCGGATAAATGGTTCTCGCGTGATAAACGCACTAATGGACAGGCAGACAGACAGAAGACATTGCATTTTATATATATTATAGATTATAGATATTCTCTGCTACATAATATTGTTTCCATATTTAATGGTTTAAGCTGTGTAGTGCAAGGGAACGCGCTAGCGGCAAGCTTTTTTCCTACTCCATTCACTATTATCATCACTGCTCATTCCTTATGCTTCCTATCGTAATAAAATATAGCCTATAATCTGGCCAGAGAACATATGTACGTTTTAAAAAAGAAAGTACGTAAATCGGATAAGTGATTCTCCAGTGATAAGCGCACTAACGGACAGACAGACAGACACAGAGAGACGTTGCATTTTATATATATTATAGATGATCTATCCAGAACCTCCCTTACAAACACATTTCCAAAATAAATATTGACTAGAAATTTCTAACATTAAAGATTAACATACAATACAAGTTGGCACTGTAATTGATAGGTAATTTATGGCATTATATTAACAGCAAGAAGGGTAAGGGTTTCTACTAAAATTGAAAGTAATGAAAAAATAGCATAATTTTTTCATTACTCCAAGAACCCTGAACAAAAGTGTCATATAATATATTGGAAGCAATCTACAGGCTCTGTCCTCCACCTTTCCTTTGAAGTGTTATCGCTCAAAAACTTTAGATTGCTTCTTTACTTTAAGAATTATATGTGTACTACATATAATATTTCGAGGGTTATCGTGCTAACAGACAGATAAACAGAGCGACGGAAATTGGGGACTATATTTTTCGTAATCTAAGGACCCTGAACGTAAAAAAATGCACACTTGAGTCTGTGATTTTTCACGAACGTCTTAGCAACCCTAACAGAAATCTTATAATATACTCGAATGCTTACTATTCATACTATCAGCAGCATGCTATCTATCACTAAGAGCAGCGATAACCAAAAATGATGCAAAGTCTATTTTTGGTTTTTTACTATCATTGCATTACCTGATAAGTTGATTTATTTTAGAATACACAGCAAATATCCTAACCTAAGATTATTTTTTGAGTCTCTCTTCCAAGGGAGAGATTATCTTCGTAAAAAAAATCATTTCGTCTCGTTCCAAAGTCCCTAAATCATGAAAAAGATAGTCCTCCATTTCCGACAATCTGCTTGTCTGTCTGTTGATGTTGGCACGATAACTCTCCTTTTCGAATTCGGTATTCAAATAATACTTGAAGTAGGAAAGGAATATATAATATATCTATAATTTTTAGAAAATATCTCTTATGGGGAAAGGGGTGAGGGCCAATAAATTTTAACAATTATTTATATTTTATTATATGTCTTTTTCAGGGTTCTTAACGTACTTTTTGAAACTCGCGGTATTTTTTCATTATTTTAAATTATTCAAGATCAAAGATAAAAGGCGAATGAGATGACGGAGGGAGTTAGAGGGGCTGCTACGTATATAACGTTTTATAGGTCCTTTTCAAAATTCTTGTAGTCCAGGAATCTACAAGTTGTGTTATTATTTCTTTATTTTCAATTTGAAAAACGTAGTACGTACAGGGAGACAGGAAGCTTCAGTAAAAATCTTTCCGCTACTCTAATTTTTTTGTTATTAATATCTTATCGAAAGTTACCTATTATTTCAAATATCGACTTGTGTTGCTTGGATTAAGTTATTCTTTAGTGGGAGAGGATCAAATTCGACACTTATTTTAGAACTAGATTTTTGCAAGGGAAGTACTGTGTAAATCACTTTAACGTTTATTTTTTTCCTTGCTAAAGGAAAGTATAGTATTCGTGAAAAAATCACAATACGAGATTTGTGCTTTTCTTCAATTTCAAACCTAGTATATATATACATATATATATGTATATATATATATATATATATATATATATATATATATATATATATATATATATATATATATATATATGTATATATATATATATATATATATATATATATATATATATATATATATATATATATATACATATATACATATATATATATATATATATATATATATATATATATATATATATATATATATATATATATAATAAAGGGATTAAACCTAAAGTTTTTGAGCGCTATCGCTTAAGGCCAACGAGGTGAAAGCGATGGGGGTCGATAAATTTTGTCTGGTTTTAGTAGTAATACGGTAATTTTTCCTGGTTTCTTGTTCAGATAATAAACAAATATTTACAGAAAAATAATAAAAGAGGCAAGAGGGATGGGAGAGGAAATTATAGAGGTTGTTTTGTATATATAGCGTCATATGTCCTTTTCAAAAATTTTTGAGTTACAAAATTCAAAAATTAGGTTATTTTTTTCATTATTTTCAATTTTAACCGAAGAAGGGGGTTAAAGGGGTGGGGATCATTAAATATTGTATAGGTTCAATTGTATTCTGAGAATTTTTACAGGTTTTTTTGCTTCATGTAATTAACAAATTTTAAGTATACTATTTATAGTAGAATATAAAAAGAGTAAATAGAGTGGGGTAGAAGGTTAGAGGGGTTGTTTCATATACATCCTGCTATATGCCATTTTTAAGATTCTTGGACTATAAGAACATAAAAATTAAGTTATTTTTTTACTATCAATTTTATTAGAGGAAGGGGCAGAAAGAGATGATAGAATCTTGTATACTTTCAACAATATTATGAGAATTTTTCGACGTTTTTTGGCTAAGAGAATCGGCAAATTTTAAGCATAATCACTTATATTAAAACAAATAAGGGGTCAACGGAGTGAGGGTCTTTTCGAATTCGGTATTCAAATAATACTTGAAGTAGGAAAGAAATATATAATATATCTATAATTTTTAGAAAATATCTCTTATGGGGAAGGGGGTAAGGGCCAATAAATTTTAACAATTATTTATATTTTATTATATGTCTTTTTCAGGGTTCTTAACGTACTTTTTGAAACTCGCGGTATTTTTTCATTATTTTAAATTATTTAAGATCAAAGATAAAAGGCGAATGAGATGACGGGGGGAGTTAGAGGGGCTGCTACGTATATAACGTTTTATAGGTCCTTTTCAAAATTCTTGTAGTCCAGGAATCTACAAGTTGTGTTATTATTTCTTTATTTTCAATTTGAAAAACGTAGTACGTACAGGGAGACAGGAAGCTTCAGTAAAAATCTTTCCGCTACTCTAATTTTTTTGTTATTAATATCTTATCGAAAGTTACCTATTATTTCAAATATCGACTTGTGTTGCTTGGATTAAGTTATTCTTTAGTGGGAGAGGATCAAATTCGGCACTTATTTTAGAACTAGATTTTTGCAAGGGAAGTACTGTGTAAATCACTTTAACGTTTATTTTTTTCCTTGCTAAAGGAAAGTATAGTATTCGTGAAAAAATCACAATACGAGATTTGTGCTTTTCTTCAATTTCAAACCTAGTATATATATACATATATATATATATATATATATATATATATATATATATATATATATATATATATATATATATATTAAAACAAATAAGGGGTCAACGGAGTGAGGGTCACTGTATCGTTTCAAAAGTATTATGATAATTTTTCTTGGTTTTTCGTTGGGATATTGGATACTTAATATAAAATATTTTTTTTATAGTAAAATATCTACGGTGTGAAAGGGATGAGGTAGGGGGTAGTTGCATGTATATCGTAATATACTTTTATTTAATTGTTCTTGTTTTTTCATTATTTCTAATTTTAACAGAAATTATATAGAGAAATGATTGAAATCTGATTACAGAGCAGCCTAAAAAATGTTGAATTGAATATAGAACAAGATTCAGAAACACAAACGGTTAAATTGGCGGAAATGTACATATAGAACAGCACGTAAATTATTGTATTTACTTTCCCTGCTAACCGAAAGTAAGTATTGGGTTTTTCTTTTTTTCAGTTTCAAGGTTTTTTGTCACGAAAAACATATTTTTTTACTTCCAACTTCTTAACAAATAATATATATATGATATATATATGATATATATATATATATATATATATATATATATATATATATATATATATATATATATATATATATATATATATATATATATATATATATATATATATATATATATATATATATATATATGTATATGTATATATATATATATATATATATATATATATATATATATATATATATATATATATATATATATAATATATATAAAAATGCAACGTCGGTCTGTCTGTCTATCCGTTAGTGCGCTTATCACTGGAAAACCACTTATCCGATTTACGTACTTTTTTTTTTAAACCATACATATGTTCTCTGGCCGGGTTATAGGCTATATTTTATTACGTTAGGTAGCATAAGGAATGAGCAGTGCCGTAACATAGTGAATGAAGTCGGAAAAAAGTTTGCCGCTAGCACGTTTCCTTGCAATACACAGTCTAAACCATTAAATATGGAACAATATTATGTAGCAGAGAATATCTAAATCTATAATATATATAAAAAATGCAATGTCTCTCTGTCTGTCTGTCCATTAGTGCGTTTATCACGCGAGAACCACTTATCCAATTTACGTGTCTTTTTTAAAATTCATACATATATTCTTTGGCCAGGTTATATAATAATAATAATTCTGTCTGTCTGTCCGCCCGTTAGTGCGTTTATTACTGGAGAACCACTTATCCGATTTACGTGCTTTTTTTTAAAACATACATATGTTCTCTGGCTAGGTTATAGACTATAATTTATTACGTTAGGTAACATGAGGAATAAGCAGTGACGGTAACAGTGAATAAAATCGGAAAAAGTTTGCCGCTAGCGCGTTCTCTTGCAATACACTGCCTAAACAACTAAATACGGAACAATATCATGTAGCAAAGGATATCTATAACATATATAAAATGCAACGTCTCTCTGCCTGTTTGTCCGTTTGTGCGTTTATCACTGGAGAATCACTTATCCGATTTACGTGCTTTTTTTTAAACATGCTAAACCATTAAATATGGAACAATACCAAGGAGCAAAGAATGTCTATAATATATATAAAATGCAACGTCTCTCTGTCTTTGGCCGTATGTTCTTTGGCCAGGTTATAGGATATATTTTATTACATTAGGTGACATAAGGAATAAGCAGTGACGATAATAGTGAATCAAGTCGGAGAAAAGTTTGCCGCTAGCGCGTTCTCTTGCAATACATTGCCTAAGGCATTAAATATGGAACAATATCATGTAGCAAAGAATATAATATATATATATATATATATATATATATATATATATATATATATATATATATATATAATGCAACGTCTCTCTGTCTGTCTGTCCGTTAGTGAGCTTATCACTCAAGAACTACTTATCCGTTTTAAGTGTTTTTATAAATTTATACATATGTTCTATACAATTCGACGTAAGCCTAGATAAGGAAAAACAACAGGAGATAAGTCGAGACAAACCTCGATAATGGGAGATAAGGTGAGATAATGGGAGATAAGTATAAACAATGGGAGATAAGGAGAAATAATGGAAGATAAGCAGAGATAAGTCTAGATAATGGGAGTTATGGTAAGATAATGGGAGATAAGAAGAAATAATGGGAGATAAGGAGAAATATTGCGAGATAAGTCGAGATAAGCCTAGATAATGGGAAATAAGATAAGATAACGGGAGATAAGGAGAAATAATGGGAGATAAAGAGAAATAATGGGAGATGAGCAGAGATAAGCTTAGATAATGGAAATTATGTAGAGATAATGGGAGATAAGAAGAAATATTTGGAGATAAGGGGAAATAATGGGAGATATTTTATTAAGTACGTATAAGGAATAAGCAGTGATGATAGTAGTGAATCAATTCCACGCGAGCGGAGCCACGGGCCCGGCTAGTATATATATATATATATATATATATATATATATATATATATATATATATATATATATATATATATATATATATATATATATATATATATATATATATATATATATATATATATATATATATATATATATATATATATATATATATACATATATATATATATATATATATATATATATATATATATATATATATATACATATATAATATATATATATATATATATATGATATACATATATATATATATATATATATATATATATATATATATATATATATATTGCAAAAATAATAATGTGTGACTACATATCACCAAAAAAGCTTATTTTTAATTACAAGTCAAGAGATTTTTTTTCAGCATACCGGACCCATTTGAATTTTATTCTTTAACGTACGCACGTATTTCGTTGGCAGAAAGCATATACTTTGGTCGATATGATTTTAAAAAAGAGAATTGTAGTTTTTTAATAATTAAATATTTGTTTTTGATGATTTTAACACGGTAAATTTCTAGTTTTTTTATTAATATTTTTCATAAAATTATTTTTAAAAAGTCAAATTTAAGGGGTTATTTTAGAACTGCATATTTGCAAGCAAAGTACTGAGTAAATCATTTTACCAATTTTTCCCCTTCGTTAAAAATCATTTATTGTATTTACTTTCCCTCCTAACCGAATGTAAGTATTATATTTGTAAAAAAATATCAGCTGAAATTTTTCTTTTTTCAGTCTTAGGGTTTTTTGATCATGAAAAACATATTTTTTTACTTCCAACTTCATAATAAATAATATATATATATATATATATATATATATATATATATATATATATATATATATATATATATATATATATAATCAAAATAATAATGTGTGACTACACATAACCAAAAAAGTTTTTTTTATTTACACATCAAGAGGTTTTTTTCAGCATACCGGACACATTTGAATTTTATTCTTTAGCGTACGCACGTATTTCGTTGGCAGAAAGCATATACTTTGTTCGATATGATTTTAAAAAAAGAGGATTGTAGTTTTTTAACAAGTAAGTATTAGTTTTTGATTATTTAAACACGGTAAATTTCTATTTTGTTTTATTAATATTTTTCCATAAAATTGATTGGTTATTTTAGCACTGCGTATTTGCAAGGAAAATACTAAGTAAATCATTGTACCAATTTTTTGCCCTCCGTTAAGAATCATTTTATTACCGATGTAATAAGTTCCTAAATTTATTATTTACATATTATAAATATTAGATTTCTTTATTAATTCTACTCACTTACCTATATGTAATAAAGCAAATATTCCAATAATATATTTAAACATGATGATGGCTAAACCCTAAACCGGCACAGCGATTTCACTACAGTAAAAACTCGCGACCTACATTCACTTCTTTGATGGTAAACAATAACACTAAAACTGACTGCTTATTATGAATTACATTTCAATATATGTAACAAATCCTCCTGTTGGGGCCAGGCTACGTTCATTGCAAGCGTGTGAAATGGACTGCTGCTCCTGCTCAAAAATTTCCCGGCTAAAATGGGCGGGAAACCACGGGAAAACGTAGGCGGGATTCAAGAATTCCCGCCCTCAAAGCGAGCAACACTTGCAGGAATTGTGCGTGTCGGGACCGTTTAGCGACGACGGGTCAGGACAAAATCTTCCAAAATTAATGATTTTTTAACTTTATTTACTCACTGTTTTCATAATGTGTCCGGATGTTTAGTTCTACCCTTCGCAAAATGACTTAATTATTTCAATGGCGAAACTATGAATATATACGAGGAGTTGTCATTCGGAAGTGGAAAATACGAGTCTGCTGGTAAAAATAAACAAGAAGACTCTCACCAGGCCATTTTATTTTTAATTATACGACTAGTAGTAAAAAACTACACTAAAATGAATATTCCATAATAATATATATTAAGATTCAGACTAAATTTAGATCTAAAAGAAGTATGTATTCGTTGTTTAAATTTAAAAAAAAAAATGGGACAGGTGAAACAAATTTCTAAAGTACATATAAATTTAAACAAGCAGATAGCTGATCATCAATCTGGTTTTTTTATAGCGTCCTTCGCCTTCCGGTTCCCAGTTTCCATCCTCTTCGATCTTCCCAATCTCCGGGTCTTAGATTTCTCTCTGACATTGCCCTCTAAACACCTTCAAACCATGTCGCCCTTGCTCTCCCTCTTTTCCTCTTTTCGCGTGGTATCTACTTTAGAAGTATCTTTGGTATTCGGTGTTCTTCCATTCTTTCCACGTGTCCGTACCTTATAAGTTGCTGTTGCCTGTATTCAGAAACGTGACTGGTCGTACACAGCTGTTATACTGCGGCGATTGCTGTACTGTTTATGGTTGATCGTTCTAATATTTGCCATAGTTTTTTTACTGGGACGGTATAATACGCTTTGGTTAGCTCTACAAACAGTAGATGGAGCTCTCTGTTTAATGATGTATTTTTTTCGTTTAAGTGAATTACACTAAATATATTATCTACACACGATCTACCAGCTCTAAAACCAGATAGCTGATACATCTCAAAAAATCCATTAGTAGTGAGAACAATAAAATAGATGCTCCAGAAAATCCATCTCGTTCGGGTAGAGACCATGGGAAAAGCGGAGCAGCTGCAGGAGGGATGCTCTTAGATGAAGATCCTGGAATGAATAAGATCGTTGTCAGTAGGCTAATGGACTCAGTGTTGTCTTTTATCGCTGCTAGCAAAAGTTTGAACCAATAATCTTTAAGCATGCTCTCTAGTGTGGAAAACTTCAGCCAAAGGTTACATGGTTGGTTAATTGTAGGCGAAGTAAGCGATAGGTTTGTACACTGCAACTTATTGGCTTCGTGTACACCATTTTCCTAATTACATCTCTTTAAGAAGGTTCGAAGCATATTATGTGGGAATTTAGATGCGTACATAAGATTACATGACTACGTAGTCTACTTTCGCTGATCCCGCTGTGTTTCAAAAATACTCTTGAGGCAGTAGCTCAACAAATAAACCATCCCAACAGAAACATGGAGATTCATAGAAATATCTATACAAAGGTAAATGCTAATGCACGTCCTTAAGGTGAACTTTTGGAAAACGCTGAAGAGCCATTAAATGCAGATACAGCTCGATGAAAAAATGTTGTGTAGCATCGTACACAGGGACGTGCGTGGCTTTTATTACCATCCTAGAAATTCGTGTAAGGTGTTGTATTTACTAGAATTTTATCTTTCTGGTCAGAAGGCATTTACAAGACAACGCACCAGACACACGATGCGTTGTGATTTTCTAATGTACAGGGTGAATCAACGACAGAGTAAAGTTCATTATCTTATTTGTTTCGGAGATGACGAAAAAAATGTTAAATACAATGGTTTTAGGGAATGTTAAGGTGCACAGTTTAAAATTATTTTTGCGTATACAGGATACTTCATAAAAGTGTGGCCGATATAACATATGTTTTTTTAAATGGAACATCCTATTTTCTAATTTATTTTTAAAATCTGTGTAAAATTTTATAACTTTTTTAGTAATAATGTTATATATCTAAACCTAGTAGTTTTTCTAATATTTCAATTTTTTTAAAAAATACTAGTTTTCAGTTTTGTAAAAAATTGTCAGTAGCACCATTGTTTCTGAAGGTGGAATACTCACAATTGGTACGAACGTTCTATAGAGATGAAAAAAGAGATATATGTAAAGAAATTTGAGTTAGAGACTACAGGGTGTTCAAAATAAATTTATTCATTTTGACTATTTTAAATTGAAAAATCTCAAATTTTTTAAAAGGCCCACCCTGTATATTATTATTTTTTCTGATAGATTTTACAAAACCCTTCAACTTTTATTAAGTATGTCCTATACCTAGTTCTAATAGTTTTCGATTTATTTTGAATTTTTCAATTTTTACCCTTATTTTTAATACACTTACGCTATTGTGAAAACAAACAAATAGTTAATAATAATTTTAATATCGTTTAACTTATCTAAGGATTAATTATTATGACGTAATAAATGAAAAATATGCCCGTCTACTTGAATACACATGATAAGTCGTTTTACTATATTTTCCTTCACTTTCCTTAGCATAAAGGGCGTTCTTGTCCTGCACGCATCCCGTATCCTATTTTCCATATCTAATGGTGTCGTAGGGGGATTCACACGATCTTTAATGTAGCCCCACAAAAAGAAGTCTAAAGGTGTTAAGTCACATGATCGAGGGGGCCACTGAATGAATCCATCCCTACCGATCCATTTTTGTGGGTAACGATCGTTTAAAAATTCCCAAGCTTCCCTGTGTTAATGAACAGGAACTCCGTATTGTTGAATCCATATTTGTTCCCTTTCAAATTTATCAACTTCTTCAAGATGCTGGCATAATTCGTTTTGCAAGAAATTTAGATATCTAGGCCCGTTAAGCGGTTCACGGAAGAAATATGGACCAATAATTCGAAAATTTAATATCCCACACCATACATTAAGCGACCAATGGTTTTGAACTTGAATCGGACCCAAAATGGATTAACTGTTGAATAATAATGCATGTTACGGCTGTTAACTGCTCCATTACTGCGAAAAGTAGCTTTATCAGAAAACATTATTCTGGATAAAAAATTTGGATCGGCCTCTATTGCTCCGTTCATGATGGTACAGAAGTTTACGCGTCGTTCAAAATCACGGTTTTAAAGTTCTTGGTGTAGTTCCATATAAAAGGGATGATATATGTATTTTCTCGTGGTGCGGTTAGCCGTAGATTGGGATATGTCAGATAAGTTAGCTACCACTACCATCAAACCGTTCCATTAAGCACTGAAAAGATTTTCTAGATGGCATACGTCTATTAGGGTACGTCCTCCGTAAAGCCTTACTGCCAAAAGACAATTTTTCCCGCCTCACCCAGTATATAAACCATATCAATTAATTCATTTCTAGGAAAATCCATAACTATTACCCTTATACATCACTTACTACAACAAATTAAACTATTTTTACTTGCTTAATAGACATGTCAAAATTTGACAATGCCTGCATTTTTGTTTAGTCTTGGCAATTATGATGTTATAGCATAAGTGCATTAAAAATAAGGGTAAAAATTGAAAAATTCAAAATAAATCGAAAACTATTAGAAATAGGTATATGACATACTTAATAAAAGTTGGAGGGTTTTGTAAAATCTATCAGAAAAAATAATAATAGTATACAGGGTGTACCATTTAAAAAATTTGAGATTTTACAATTTAAAATAGTCGAAATGCATACATTTATTTTGAACACCCTGTAGCATCTAATTCAAATTTCTTTACATATATCTTTTTTTCATCTCTATAAAACGCTCGTGCCAATTATGAGTATTCCACCCTTAGAAACAATGGCGCTACTGGCAATTTTTTACAAAACTGAAAACTAGTATTTTTTAAAAAAAATTGAAGTATTAGAAAAACTACTAGGTTTAGGTATGTAACATTATAATAAAAAAGTTATAAAATTTTACACCGAATTTAAAAATAAATTAGAAAATAGGATGTTCCATTTTAAAAAACATATGTTATATCGGCCACACTTTTTTGAAGTACCTTGTATACTTAAAAATAATTTTAAACTGCGCACTTTAGCATTCTCTAAAACTATTGTATTTAACATTTTTTCGTCATTCCCAAGATGAGATAATGAACTTTACTCTACCGTTGACTCACCCTGTACAATAACACCACACAACAGGTATAACCAATACATCAAACCCTTTAATTCTTTACGGCATGTTTGTTTCACTAGTCATGTTAGCATCATCAGGATTCTGATATAGCACTCTGTAATAAGACGGCAATAAGCCTCTTCATAATGGAGTTTTCGATACCTACTAACACAAACATAGTAATCGAAGAGGAGGCCAAATAGTCTAAGTATATCGATCTGAAATTCGAACAGTCCATTACGTTCTTACGAAATTCAGTAATAATAGGAGTTCTAAATGACCGGTTTGCTAAACCATATTCTTTCCACAGACATCAGCAGGTCGTACAATGAATGAAAAAAATCCCCTATGTTTATAGAAGATTAATACTAACCTAACCCTACTTTTAATTTATTTTATTGTAATTCTGCCGTAGTACATCTTTCACATTAATACTGCGCATGATTGAGATAACGATAAGGACAAAAGCATATGAAAAATAAAGGTTGCAAAATCTCTAACGGGTTATTTTTTCACCACTTATTTAGATTTGAGAGCGGTTTAGAAGGGTTGCTTAGTGTGTATTGTGTTATATCCTAGGAACCTACGGATTTAAAAACTATACAATTTTTTCATTATTTTTAATTTGCAGAGAAATAATATGGATAGGTTAAAGTCCAGTATTAGTTGTATGTTTCACTGAAGCGCTTGCGCCGTTTAATTTTTTTATGAAAATACATTTATGACACCTGTCATTTAAAATATTGACTTGTAATCCTTGAAATAAGTTATTCTCTAGTGTGGCGTTACACATTTGTTCTGTTTAAAGCAATGCTGACGTCAATTCTCTTACAAATAAATATGCTCAATTATCAGTTGGTAATGAACGTAGGTTTTTAGAATTAATGTTAAGCAATAATTTAACGAAAAGCGATCATAAAAATTATAAACTTAAAGCAAGTTCCATACGCTTAATATACATAAACATTTAACAACTAGGCTGTAAAGTTTTTGGTCTGGCCAATATATGTCACCCTTTTCAAAATCTATAGATTATTAGGAAGTACCAACCTTCAAACGATACATGTCAAAATTTCATGATATTTCGACGATTAGTTTACAAGTTACAGTGACTTTAGTGACGCTACTTTTAATATTTTCAAAACAATGAAAAAAACTGTATTTCGTGTGTTGATTAAACATTGTTTATTGGGAAAAAATACCGTTCAAGCAAAGCAATAGGTGTTACGGGGACTGTGCCCATGAAAAATCACTCATCATTTACTAGTATGCTAAATTTAAACGCGATCGTACAGATACAAATGATGCTTAACGCTCTGGACGCCGAAATGAGGTGGTTGGACTGGAAAACATCAAAAAAATCCACAAAATTGTTTTGGATGACCGAAAAGTGAAATTGCTTGAATCAAAGGAACATGTTTGTCATATTTTGCATGAACATTTGGGCATGAGAAAGCTCTGTTCGAAATGAGTACCGCATTTGCTCACAGTGGACCAAAAACAACAACGAATTGATGATTCTGAGAAGCGCTGTTTGGACCTGTTTAAAGAGGATTTTTTCGTGCGATATGCCACAATGGATGAAACGTGGATCTACCACTACACACCGAAATCAAATCGGCAGTCAGCTGAGTGGACAGCACCGGTGAAAGCTACTCGAAGCGACCAAAGACACAACAGTCGGCTGGGAAGGTTTTGGCCTCTGTATTTTGGGATGTACATGGAATAGTTTTCATCGACTATGCTGAGAAGGGAAAAAGCATCAATAACGAATATTATATAAAAGTATTGGTGCGCTTGAAAGCAGAAACCGCAATGAAACATCCCCAAATGAACAAGAAAAAAGTGCTCTTTCATCAAGACAAGGCACCATGTCACAAGTCAATGGTTACTATGGCAAAATTGCATGAATTGAGGTTCAAATGGCTTCCTCATCCACTGTATTCTCCAGATGTGGCCCCCAGCTACTATTATCTATTCGCAGACCTCAAGAAAATGCTGGCGAGAAAGAGATTTAGCTCCATTGAAAAAGTTATCGCCGAAACTGAGACCTATTTTGAAGACAAAGACAAATCCTTCTACAAGAAAGGTATAGAGATGTTAGAAAAACGTTGGACTGATTGTATCGCTCTTGAAGGAGACTATATTGATGAATAAAGTCGAATTTTTCAAAAAAAGAAGTGTTTTAAGTAGACCAAAAACTTTTCAGCCTACGTGCTGTAAGAGTATTTCACCTGTAACTTTATTAATGAAAAACAAACGATTTAAATCCGCTCCGCTTATGTTGGTGTCAAATTAAAGGTTTATAAAATATTTAAAATAAGGTTAAAGAAATTTTCTTAGACATGTTACTACTCGCTGGGCCATTTCCTGAGTCGTACTATGGTAACATAACGCAAGAAGCATGTTAGCATTGCGCCACTTTATTATTGCACTCGACGCGCGTTTCGCTAACCATGTTAGCTTCATCAGGAGCGATGATTGACTAAAGCTAAACTACAAGTCTACTCTATTTATACTTAGCCTAACCCTTAAATTACTCAAGCGGAACTAATGACATAGGCTTGAGTAATTCAAGGGTTAGGCTAAGTATAAATAGGGTAGATTTGTAGTTTAGCTTTAGTCAATCATCGCTCGTGCATCGCGAGTGCAAAAATAAAGTGTTTGGTGAAGTGGTGATATATACTAAGTAGTATCATTGTGCCAAAGATTCCACATTCCCAACTTAGATTAGAATATTTGTCATTGACGAACATACTGAATTATTGTCATACTTAAAATGTAATAAACGGAATTTGAATTTATATGGGAGACTTCAGACATAACAGGCAGGCTGAAAAGTTTTTGATCTAGCTACTTAAAACACTTTTTTTGCAAAATTCGACTTTATTCATCAATATAGTCTCCTTCAAAAACGATAGAATCAGTCCAACGCTTTTCTAGCATTTCTATACCTTTCTTGTAGAAGGATTTGTCTTTGCCTTCAAAATAGGCCTCAGTTTCGGCGATAACTTCTTCATTGGAGTCAAATTTCTTTCTGAACGAGCATTTTTTTGAGGTCTACGAATAGATAACACAGGGCAACAAAAAAATATTTTTGTTTTGGTGCCTGGAATTTTAGAGCTGATTTTAACTATATTTGGGACGCTAAATCTATACATGCAATCCGTTTTTCTCTATCAGCTCTACTTTTTTAGATACATCAACTTATCTACCAATGTGGTTTTTATTCAGTATATTCATTTATGAGAGTTCTAAAATTATTATATATTCATTAATGTAGGTACAATGGTTTTATTGTCAGTCTGTAATTGAGTAAATTCCAGGTAAATCTATAAATAGTGGAACCATTGCCTATCAGGTACCTGAACTGACCCTTTTAATCACCTAACTCGGGTAAGTCTCGTCAGTTTGTGCGTTCTTACTAATGAGAGTAGATCGAATTCGGCGTGTTATTTTATGTTAAGAAAAGAGTGTTTTTGTGTTATTGAACAGAATTAAAATGAGTTCAGGTTCCAGTTCAAGAAGAAGTTGTGTAAATCAACCTGATGTGTTTTGCTATGTATGCGGAGAATACATGTTTCAACAAAACAGACAAACTATTACTGACTTTGTAAAGCGAGCGTATCTTGGATACTTTGAAATTAAGCTTGGTGATCAGGACAAAACGTGAGCCCCGCATCTCGTATTTAAAACTTGTACAGAGCATTTACGGCAGTGGACTACCGGGAAAAGAAAATGTCTAAAATTCGGCGTACCAATGGTTTGGAGAGAACCAAAAAACCACTTCAATGATTGTTATTTCTCTTTAGTAAATACTAATGGAATCAATCGAAATAACCGCAGTAAGTGGACTTATCCCAATTTAGACTCGGCAATACGCCCTATCCCGCACTCAGATGAAATACCGATTCCAACATTTCATCAGCTACCACATATCTCTGATGATGAATATTTTCCCTCTGATCGCTCTTCTGATGCTAATAAAAGTTCTGATACTAATGAAACTAACAGTGACTATGAGGGGACGTCATCAGTTCCTCAACGCTTCAATCAAAATGAATTAAATGATCTCACCAGGAATCTCAATTTATCGAAAAAAGCTTCTGAAGTACTGGCTTCTAGGTTGAACGACAAAAATTTACTGGAACAAGGAACCAAAATTACCTTTTACCGTACAAGAGAAAAAGATCTGCTACCATTCTTTTCTCAAGAAGACAATCTTGTATTTTGTCACGAAATTAGGGGACTCATGAAAGAAATGGGACTTTCTGAATATATTCCAGATGATTGGCGCCTATTTATTGACAGTTCAAAGCGAAGTTTAAAATGTGTCCTTCTACATAATGGGAATAAATATGGTTCAATACCACTAGCTCACTCAACGAAACTGAAAGAAGAATATAATATCATAGCTTTGGTCTTGCAGAAGATAAAGTATTACGAACATCAATGGATGATTTGTGTAGACTTAAAAATGGTAAACTTTCTTCTTGGGCAGCAAAGTGGTTACACGAAATATCCGTGTTTCTTGTGCCTCTGGGATAGTAGGGACAAAACACACCACTGGGTTAGAAAAGATTGGCCTCAGAGAGAAAACATGGACGTTGGGGAAAAGAATGTCATTAACGACGCTTTGGTTGAAAGAGAAAAAATCATACTTCCTCCGTTACATATAAAGTTGGGCTTAATGAAGCAATTTGTAAAGGCTCTTGATAAGAATGGGTCTTATTTTGCATATGTAGGGGTAAAAATGCATCAGTTGAGCACAGGAAAACTCAAAGCAGGGATATTTGACGGCCCACAAATAAGACAATTAATTAAGGATCCTGCCTTCATAAATTCAATGAATCAAGTTGAACGAGAAGCTTGGACATCATTTGTTGCAGTTGTAGAAAATTTTCTAGGCAAACATAAAGCTCAAAACTATGTTGAAATGGTTAACAAGATGCTTAATAGTTTCAAATCCTTAGGGTGCAATATGAGTATTAAAATACACTAGACCGTTTTCCAGAAAATTTAGGAGACATGAGTGAGGAACAAGGTGAAAGATTTCACCAAGATATTAAAGTTATGGAGGACCGCTACCAAGGAAGATGGGACATGCACATGATGGCAGATTACTACTGGAGTTTAAAAAGGGACTGTTTAAAAAAACATTCAAGAATGTCGCGGAAAAGAAGCTTTCCAAGTGTTGAGTGACTATTTCATTTCTTCAATGTTTTTTTTTGTTTGTAAATACGACATAATATTGTATTTTGTATAACTAAAATAAAAATTTCGTTCCCCTGTGTAATAGTCGCTGGGGACCAAATCTAGAGTATACGGTGGATGAGGAAGCAATTCGAACTTCAATTCATGCAATTTTGCCATCGTAACCATTGACTTGTGACACGGTCTATTGTCTTGATGAAAGAGCACTTTTTTCTTGTTCATTTTTGGGGCCGTTTCTTTGCGATTTCTGCCTTCACACGCCTATTATCAGCATATTCGAAGAAAATTATTCCATGCGCGTCCCAAAATACAAAGGAAAAAACCTTCCCAACCGACAGTTGTATCTTTAGTCGCTTCGGGCGGCTTTCACCAGCTGCTGTCCACTCAGCTAACTGCCGATTTGATTCCGGTGTATAATAGTGGATCCATATTTCATCCATTGTCACATATAGCATGAAAATATCCTTTTTATTGCGCTTAAACAGGTCTAAACAGTGCTCAGAATCATCAATACATTGTTTTTTTTGGTCCACTGTGAGCAAACGTGGTAGGGTACCCATTTCGAACGGAACTGTCTCATGCTGAAATGTTCATGCAAAATATGACCAACATATTCTTTTGATATTTTTAGGGTGTAAGCAATCTCAGGCAATTTTACTTTACAATACAATTTTGTGGATTTTTTTTGTTGTTTTTCGGTGTAACCACCTCATTTGGGCGCCCAGAGCGTTCAGGATTATTTGTATCTGTACGACCGCGTTTAAATTCAGTATACCAGTAAATGATGAATGATTTTCCAGGGGCAGAGTCCCCGTAACTCTTATCAAGCCCTTGGTTTGCTTGAACAGTATTTTTTTCCATCAAAAAACAGTGTTTAATCAACACACGAAATTCGATTTTTTCCGTTGTTTTGAAAACATCAAAAGTAGCGTCACTAAAACCACTGTAACTTGTAAACTAATCGTCGAAATGTCATGAAATTTTAACACGTATCGTTTGAAGATTGGTACTTCCTAAAAATCATATGGAGTTTTTGAAAAGGACATCTATGTGTCAGTCCAAAAACTTTTCAGCTTACATGTTACAACTCAAAATTAACATTTTTACATACTTTTTTAAATTTTCAAGCTTGGGATAGCTCTAATGTATCGGCGACAGTAAATTTTGCAAATATATTTTTTTTTATCGTTCATCTCCCCGCCTGAGTAGGGATTACCCTTTTTTTTCATATCCTGAGGATACCGTCGGAGATGTAATAATCGTCAACGTTGTCCAAGTGCCGAAACATACATTTTTGTATTTCACGGCACCTTTTATCACCGCGGTAGTGCTGCCACGGACGTTATTGCATTTCTGCGAGCAACTACTACCTATGTACGTGGCCAGGCCCAATATTCTTAAATAAATTAATAAATAAGTACCCAACCTGCAGAACTGAACCCTCTACCTTCTGCACCGTAAACAAAGTACTACGCAACGGAGCCACGAACGGCCACATCCACATTAGTATATCAAGGCACAACATATACAGACAATGATTACTATTCCTGGATATTTTAGTTATTAAATATAATTATAAATTAGAATTTAACATCTATAGAAAAGATGCTGTAACAGTTACTCCTAACAATTATTTTCATTGTAAACAACATAAACTTGTCGCGTTACAGTTTTTGATTGATTGTTTAGTCACTTTCCCATTGAATGAAATCAGATTCAGAAATGAAAGGAATCATAAAGAATGTAGCTAGAATCAGTGGCTATGACGAAAACTTAATAAACCCGTGTAGGTTAAATATTCATAATTTAACATTTTTTATCGTGAATTCGACAAAATGCCAAAGGATTTAATAAGGTATTTAATAACATAGCCCTTACGTTAAGCTATAAGTCATCAGACAACCTAAAAAAAAACCTTAGGAAATCACGAATGTGATACAAATGGAATTTACGCAATGTATATGTAATGATTATAAGTTGAGAAAACAAGAAGATCGATTCAAACAAGTTTTAAAGAATATTTAGCTCATTTGAGGTACGGTAGAGCTTAAAAATCAAGCATTGCCGAACATATAACATTGAAATAATAAAGCGTAAAAATAGTCTAAGTAAGAACCGAGGACCTCCTTCTCACAGTTCTCAGAACTAATGTTCCGGGTGTACTTAGTTCCACTGGATTAATTCCCAATTTAGTATAAATAATCTAGTTTGTATTCTTAGATTTACTCAATCATTGTTCCTGATGATCATGGTTAGCGAAATATGCATCGAGCGCAAGAATAAAGTGTTCTGTATAGGGGTAATAAAGGTGGAGTAATGTCATTGTACCAAAGATTGCAAAATCCCAACGTAGCATATCAGGAGCTTTCATTAAAAAATCAGGAGTTCACCTGATGTGCGATAAAAGAGGAAGTTTTGATCATTTTATCCTTTAATATTTCTTAACCCTTTGAGGACAAGTGGTTACCACTGATAATCACCTTTTAAAAATTATATTGTAGCTTTCCTACCGGTTTCTCCAGTAAACCACGATGTTAAATTGTTTGCCTAACGTATCAAGAAATCTAATCATGCATGCTTAGGGTTTGAAATGTCCACCAGCGTTTAGTTGACATTTGTAATTGCACGTCGTAGGTAGTTGTGAGTTTTGCAGTACCAATTAGGCTGTTATTTTTCTTATAGCTGGTTATTCTTTAAGAAAATGTCCGGTAAGTACTTAAGATATATCTATTTACTACATATGAATATATATCAAGTGCAATTTTTGTTTTGCTAAGTTTATAAATAGATTTATTTGTGGTGGTTACAAATGCTAACCACTAGAACTATATGTTTTTTTTAAGTGAAAGTGTGTTTTTTTTTTTTAAGTGACGCGTATTGCTATTACTATTATGCATAATTTTTCTAATTTTTGTTTGTTCATTTTTTACAGGTTCAAAAAAAAAATGTTGGTCTTTTGGCGAACTTGAAGCAATGAATAGCACAGATGTTTTCGCGATTTTGGATGAAATTCCCAGTGACTGTGAGTCCATTGCATCAGATGTGGAGAGTACTATGGACAACGAAGCCCCCATAGATTATTTACTTTATGATGGAAGGGATGAACTTTTTGATATAGAAGATATTCCATTCATTTTCGAAGATAATGAGCAAGCGAAAGTCACTAAAGAATGGGACAGTGAGGATGAGTTACCGTTAGAAGTAATTCGTCAAGAAGAACTTAGAAAAAAATCAGTTGTTTGGACAAATGATGTCACTCATGCAACACGCGTAAACCAATTTGTGTCTCAGGCAGGACCTAATGTTCCTGACAACGTTTGAAACTCCTACCGATATGTTTTTGTATTTGTTTCCGGATTGTTTCATATCTGAAATTGTTTTTCAGACAAATTTGTATGCCTTACAAAAAAATGGTGGCAGCAACTACTTTATTCCAACCACCAACAAAGAAATAAAATCATTTTTGGGTGTAAACATGCTAATGAGCTTGAAAAAAATGCCAAGTTATAGAGACTACTGGTCCTCGAGAGAAGAACTTAGGGATTATTTTATAAGTTCTGTTTTATCTCGTGACAGATTCACCTGGCTTCTAAGTAATCTTCACGTAAATGATAACTCAGTACAGCCAAAAAAAGGTAAGGCCAATTATGATAAAATTGTACAAAATCAGGCCATTACTTTCTAAATTGACACAAACTCTTGGCTCTGCTTTGAATCCTGGTGAATTTCAATCAATCGATGAATCTATGATCAAGTTCAAGGGGAGAAGTAGTCTTCGCCAGTATATGCCAATGAAGCCCACGAAACGAGGCTACAAGGTATGGATTCGGGCTGATTCTACTGGATTTGTATCTGAGTTCCAAATTTATACGGGGAAAGTTGATCAGTCAGTTGAGAAAAAATTGGGACATCGCGTAGTAAAAGATCTAACTAGGGCTTTAGTTGGCAAGCACCACAAAGTATTCTTCGACAATTTTTTCAACTCTGTAGAATTGCAAAGAGACTTGTTAGCTGATGGCATCTATGCATGTGGAACTGTGCGTAAAGGAAGGAAATATTATCCAGAGCTCAAAGTGGATAAACACATGAAAAGGGGCGACATAGATTGGAGAGTTTCTACAGATGGATTAGCAGCACTGAAGTGGATGGATCGAAGAACCGTTTTGTTTTTAGGAAACTATCATGACCCATCCATCATGGAAGTTGTCTCTAGAAAACAGAAAAATGGCAATACAGAAGAAATCCCATGTCCTGTTATGGTCAAACATTATAATAAACATATGGGATACGTAGATCGATTTGACATGCTGAAAAGTATCTATGAAATCGATCGAAAAGCCCACAAGTGGTGGCACCGCATTTTTTTTTTACTTTGTAGATGTTTGTGTTGTGAACGCGTTCATTTTATTTCAAAATAGAAGTGACTCACGATGTATTACATTGAAACAATTTCGTGTATCGGTTGCTCGAGGATTAATTGGTGCCGTTAATTCGATTTCAAAAAAAAGAAGATCAGCAGAACAAGCACCTAACAAATACAAAAAAATCATTCCCACTGAGGTACATGATCGTGCTGCACATATGCCTCTTAGATGTGGATCTCTCAGATGTGCTCATTGTAGCACAGCGAAGCATGTGCATCGAACGACCTGGAAATGTTCAACCTGTGATGTTGGTCTCTGCCTCAATAAGGAGAGAAATTGCTTCTTTAAAATTCACGAAAATTAGTTTTGAGTGCCTTAATTCCTAGTGGTTAGTGCTAGAAACCACATCCTGCAGGATAATCCAGGATATTTTTTACGTGAAATGAACTTTTACTTTGTTTTTGATGTTGGTTGAATACATTTTTTCAAAAAAATTCTTCATATCTTTTATTTTTTTTTCTCCGGCCTCAAAGGATTAAACCCTCTACTTACTCTTTCAATATAATTTTCAAACTGTTTTACGTCAATTTCGTTATATATATATATATATATATATATATATATATATATATATATATATATATATATATATATATATATATATATATATATATGTATATATATGACGTAGGCAAAGATCAACAAGAGATCTTCTAACCTACGTCTTGAAGTCCTGAGTGGTACACTCAGGATTATTAGATCAAAAAATCCAACACTACATTGCCCAGTTTCCTATTTTCAAGACCTTGGCAAACCGACGGCACGAGCAAAAACCTGGACATCTTGCTCTCTATTTGCCCTTAATATATCCAAGGCATTTGACCATGTTTGTCATGATGCCTGTTGGCAAAGCTGCACTCTCATGGTATGTCTGAAAAGTTTTGTTTATAGCTTTTGGGTTGCCTTGAGAGTAGCTGCTAATTTGTTTCCGATACCTTCACTACCAATGCCGGTGTACCCCAGCTCTCTATACTCTCTCCTATTCTCTTTCTTTAGATTAACGACCTACTGAATATAATAAAAAATCAAACATGACACTTTGCGGAAACATATCTGCGGGGAGCTGGAATTATAGATAAAACTTAATAGACTTGGAGAAACTTCTGTCTGGAGGTCACAGTAATCAAGTAGAATTTACCACTACAAAAACCCAGGCAGCAGTTTTTTCTAAAGAAGTTAACAATAGAGACCAGAAGATAGCTACATAAGTCTGGACATTCCATTACAGCATCATCACTCAACTTGCTAGTCGTTAACTTGAAAGTAAACATGTCTTCGTATGATTATGTCGCATGTATAGAATAAGCATATTATATGACTTATTTCATACCAGAAAGTTTTACAATCTACGGCATCTTTTAATTCTGTATAAAGCTTCATTTTGGGACAGATGAAATACAGCTCCCATGTTAGAAGCTGCTCCCAAACATAGAGAGTATTTGTTAGATTCTTTCCAGAAGAAATCTGTTTGTCTGGATACACGGAATTCACCAGCAACCTTAATCACATCATAGAAAAGTTCATGACTTAAGTCTATTCTATAAATACCTTCATGGGAAGTGTTCGATAGGTGCAGCTCACTTGATTCCGCCTAAAGTGGTGAATGCTAGGAATACACATTGTGAATACAACAGATCCGTATAAGGTCAACTTGTGACTCCTAATAGAAACCCCTTCAAGAACTCTTTTATTTGGAGAACCTTATTCCTTTCAAATCAACTGTGCAAGACTGCATCCCACCGAATACAATCTGGAGCGATTTAAGACCAACATAAATCGCTACCTCCGCGCAAGTGCCGATTTGGTATTTTTCTTATTTTTTGGTTGTGATAATAAACAAATTTGAAGTATAATTATTTATAATCAAAATTATAGAAGGGGGGGAGCAGTAGAATTTAAAAATTGTGTTATTTTGTCATTAACTGAATGTGACATTTGAGATGTTAATGAATGGGAGAAAGTTAGAAGAGTTGTTTTGTATATTTTGTGTTATTCGTCCTTTCCAGAGTTCTTGAAGTCGTGGGATATGGGAACTGTGTTATTTTTTCATTAGTTTAAATTTGAACACAAACAGTAGATAGAGAAAAATGTCATGTTTTACTTATAATATTTCTGAAATGTTTCCTCCACTCAATCTTGTTTTGGTATTGATATCTAATCACAAGGTACTTATCATTCAAAATATCGACAGGTGGTTGGGTTACGTTATCCTTTTTGTGAGAAAGTTAAATTCAGCACTTATTTTATAACTACAAGTTTGCCAGGGAACTAAAATTCTTCTCCCGCTAGCCTAATCCAAAATAATTATAGAGTTAAGAATTACAGTATAAAATAGAAAGCTATCTGTCATATCAAATAACATATATCACAGTGGCGGCTCGTGATAGAATTTGATGGAAGTTCACATACCTCACAAGGCTTGGTTGTATGTAGCATTATGGGCCAATAAGAGCGTGAAAACACGATTTCCAGATACCTACTTAATTTTAAATGTTATATATTTATTCATACCTAGAGTACATTTTAAAATTTTCTTGACGTCCATAGACACAAATGAAAATACCTTACCTAATAGCATTGAAAATGCTAAACGTCAATAGGTTAAACATAATATCAAATATAAAATCACTTACCAATACAGAAGCTCCAACTATAACGGACAAATGGGCGCAGTGTATTGACACCGATGTATAAACGCGAACATAAATAATATAGAACACTCGACGAAAGAAAATGCTGTCCATATTAGAAACATAGCAAAATTCATTGGTTTGTTTAAAACATCTAACTATAAGCTGAACATTCTAAACACAATGCTTAAACGAAAAGTCCATACGACGATTTTTTTAAATTTGCAAATTTGTCAATCACTAATTGATTAATATCTTCTATCATTTTCTTTTCTGTTGACAACAATCCTAATGCTGAAAGTTTTTCTTCATTCATGGTACTTCTCAAAAACGACTTAATTCTTTTTAAAGTGGAGAAATTTCTTTCAGCTTCAGCAGTTGTCATCGGAATGGTAATAATTAGCTGCAGTAAAGTGTACGTTGCGGAAAATATATTTTGTAAATTATTTTCGATTATAAATTACAAACAATGTACCCCTTCTGGCAAATTTCTAAAATCTGGCCGTTTATAACTAAGTTCAAGTTCAGTTTGTAATCTAATTTTGCCCAAAAAGGGATATGTCTGAACTATATCATTTAAATAGTGCGATGGGAATTTATTTTCAAACTCCGAGAACTTAAACAGAAGCGAACGACTTAGATGACTATTAATTGAAAACCTTTCCTTAATTTGAATTAATATATAATAACATACTTCTTTTGCTGCAACTACTTTCGTTAAATAAAGATTTTCCTTACGTCTTTTATTCTGAAAATGAACTACATCTTCAATTAAAGTTGGAATTTCTTCAGCATTTTGTCTTTCAGTCGCTATACATTTTTCAAATATATTAATTGCTGTGGCTACCTGCGCAAGATCAGAAGTCGATTTTTGCAAACTGTTATATAGGATATCGACGTGTGGCATAACTTTATGAAAAAATGTTAGCCAGAATACAAATTGTGCATCGTATAACATTCTAGATTGCAGAGGCTTGATTAATTGTGGTAGATTGTTTCGAAGTATATTCGATAAGTGCTTTTCTGTTCTCAAAAATAATATTTATAGCTCTACTTTTAAAAAGCCACCGTGTCGTAGAAGTTCTTAGAATATGGCAGCGTACAACTTCATTTAATACTTCAACCCGCTGCGGAGAATTTGAAAAAAAATTCGTAATATCTGTTATATTAGAAAAGAAGATGCGTACTTCTGCATTCTGGCTAGTTGCATGAGCTAAAATTAAATTTAACTGATGAGCATAACAGTGAACATAATAGCCGTATCTACAATCTTCTTGAATAATTCCGTTTACTCCACCATGACGGCCACTCATAAGATTTGCTCCATCATAGCTTTGTGAAATTAATTTATTTGGTGTATCTGTAACTTTGAGCAGAACGTCTTTAATACAATTTGCTAAACTAATAGCGTTATGATCTTGTGGATTCAAAAAAGCCCAAAATCGTTCAATTGGGGTACCTTCTTTTAAAATGTATCTGAAAACTACTACCATTTGAAACTTACAAGAAATATCTGTGGCCTCATCTGCTATAACAGAGATGAATTGGGCATCTACTATTTCATTCTTTATATATTCGTGGCAAACTCGTAGCATGCAATCTAATAATTCGTTCTGAATTATTTTTGAAGTACCTTTGAAGACCGTAGATTTTTCAAAATGCTCTTTTAAAGCCAGATCCAACTCTTCACTAAAATTGATTAGACCTTTGAAAATGCCCGGATTTTGCAAACCATCCCTTTCATCGTGTCCTCGCAAAGCTAATTCGAAACATCCACAGAAACTTTATACAATTTATAATTTTCGACAAAACGTATGTTTTTCAATATCTCTTCTGTAGGCACTATCCAGTTGTTGTTTTATATCAACTTTTCCCAAAAGTCTTAGTTCGAACAGCGAATTTATATGAACCTGCGAACTTTCATGTGTTTTATTTTTTTGTGATAAGTATACCAGATCGACTACCCCACTTTTCACCCAACTCGCTTCAGCACTTTCAGATGCAAATAGCAAACATGGAAAGCAAAACACTGCATCCGCATAGACATGCATGTTTTTCATATAATTCACTTTCAAAACTTCTTTTGAACTCGCGTTTTTGTAACTTACTTACTTGAGTAATACTAAGATTCGGAATCGGTTTTCCCGCAGCTTTCACTTTAAGTTTGTCTTCTAAAGGCAACTTCGAAAAATTTTGTTTTAAATAATTCACTGTATATTCAAAGTTTCTTTTAACGCCTAACAATTTACTACACCCCGGCTGTGCATTCATTTTTTCGTTCATTACATCAATCATAATCAGTTTATGTCTGTATGTAATTGCATTCACGACTTAATACTAACAATACACCCTTTATTGCAAAATATTGAGCGCCAAAACCAAATTTAACTACTCTGACTGGAACCGCTTAGATTAGACGTAAAATATAAACTACTCAACACGATGCTTCTATCCCAATCCAAATCCGCAAGATCACCAAGTAAGTGTGAACCATGGAGAGAGAAAAACGACGAATTTACATCGTATTAGAGACACAGTTTGCCAGAACGCAAAAAACGTATAAAACGAGATAGCGCCGTATACCGCCTTGCTTTACATCCAGTTTTTGTAGTTTGTGCGCTTAGGAAGTTTCAGTGACAACTCGAGGTTTGACGATACGTAAAGTATTAGGGTTGTTATAAATTGTTCTTGTCCATTTGTAGGGAAGGTTCACTTCTTTAAAAGACGTTTGTATGACTAAGGTATAATACAAAATAATTTGCATTTTGCCTTCTCGTTGATAGGGGGTTCACGTGCTCATGTACCTCTATAGATATATCATAAAAATCGATAAAATATGAGGTATTTTTTATTTGCTTTTAAAGATAGTTTTTTTATACATTTCTTGTCATTTTTTTCTAATATTTGTAAAAGGACAATAAAATTAATAAAGTTAACTATGCCAGAAAGGAAAATTGAAAAATAGAAATAAAAAACCGGCCAAGTGCAAGTCGGACCCGCGCAATTAGTGTTCCGTATGTTGATTGCTTTTAAAATAAATATTTTTGTTACAGAGGTATAAAATGATCAATGACTTCACAAAACACACCCCAAATGAGTTTTCAACAAAACTTTGACCTTGAAATTTTTGGCTTTTCTTATTTACCAGATAAATTATTAAAGGTAATACACTCGTGATAATTTTCATTCAATCTACACCCTTTGGAGAATATTGCAAAATTTTTTGATCAGTACTTTTCGATATAAGGGAGGACAGCGATTTTTCGCAATTTTTAAAAAATAATACAAAGAAAAGTGTACGCAAGTATTACGATATATATATTTTTGAACTCGTGTTTTTACAAGCTTTCATTTGATACTCCACTCGATGACCTGGTTTTTTTTTTTTTTTTTTTTTTTTTTTTGCACTTCCGATTTCATCCCCCAAAACTAACCCCTTAAGTCAAAATTTAACTTTTAAAACTACACACCTCTGATCAGGCCATCAATTCCTAGATTAGTGTTAAATTTGAACTTTGAACTAAGTTTCGGAGAAAATCGGGCGTGATAGACGGACAGACACCGAAGTGATCTTATAAGTGTTCCGTAAGGAACACTAAAAATAAACAAAAAAAAATGTTATGGAGAGCCTTAAACGATACGAACAATGCTATATTTTATTTATATTTTCATGTTGAAACAATTTCTTATTTTAAATAATTCTTTAATCCAAATTAGCAAATTTTATGGTTATGGTTTATTTTTCCATAAAATAACATATTGCCTATATTATGTTTTGCAACTACACATATTCTATATATGAAACTTAGCATCCCTCCGTAGGGGTGTATAAATGTCCACTCAAGAACGAACAATAAAATTATGTTGTATTTTCTTCCTCACATGTCGTTACATCATCTGATCAGGTTTTCCACTATACTGGAATCAAATTCTTACAGAAACAACGAAAACATCAATGCAGGAATATGAAAGGACTTTCCTTCCAGTAATCAATGCTTCCCACATATTACATACAACAGCTGTGAAGCCATGTCGAAATTCATACTGCTACTCGACTTGGAAGTATATTCTCGAACTCGGCTTTCGAGCAGTCCAATCTGATTTTAGATATGCGCATGACAGTTCAGCCGAATCACTCTATAGCAATGTCTGCTTGATGAATTAATATGTAGTTTAAGCTCTATCCGAGATGGGAGGTTGCTACAAATGGCACGATTGAAGCAGCAAAGTCAAAAATGGCACAATCTAGACTGCGGAACTAGGATTGTCAATAGGTCTTAACCCGAAATCGTTTTTGAAGCTCAATACCTAGAGAATACTAATGGCTAATCCCTACAGTACCCTGATCGTGGAGCGACGAGTAAAAAAGATGTTTTGTCAACATTAAAACATGGTGATTGTTCAAAATAAAAATAAGACGGGGAAATTTTTAGCTTTTTAAATTTGGCGAATCACAGAGCTTGAATATACATACAACATACGAATTTAAGCAAATTGAAATAAAAATTATTACATTATCTAACATTACAACATTACAACCGTACAACAAATACAAATAAAAAATATCACATCATTAACCTTGAATTTAAATGACAAATAATGGACTGGCTGAATTAACTTGAAGCCCGTCCAAAGTAATGGATGAAGCAATTTTCGTGACTGTACAGCTATTACGGTAATGTTTTAATGCACACCCGATTACTAAAGATTACTAAATGATAGGGTTGTCCCCCTTTCTAATAGACTAATGCAACAGGGATGTGACAAAGGCATAAAATGGGGTGTAAAGCTCCGATTTACATTAAGATCGATGAGACATGAACCCCTTTTTTAAGGTTTTGCGATAAAGATAACAATTAGTATTTCAGGACAAGAAGTTATATTTTTACTATTCATTTTTTAATAAAAAATAATACTAACCTTCGATTTTGATCATGATGATTCCTTAAAAATAATGTATTTCAGTTAGTTTAAGGTAGAAAAAAAATAAATATATTAATAATAAAAAAATATATTTAAAAATAACCTTATTTTCTAAGGTTTTTAAATGCCAAACTACGAAATATCAGTATCGATGTTGGAGGGGAACAAGATATGTGATAGAATAACCGATTAATTTCTATTTTGTCATTTAAGAAATGAATGTTGTTAGTCAACAAAGGCTTGCTATAAATTTCTCTCTCTCTCTTTGGAGCCGGTAAAAAAACAGTAACAAGAATTTTTAACACAAAAACCATCAACTGTTAAGAAAAAGTAAGCGAGGAAAAATATGCTCAATCTAGCAAAGAATCTTTTAGAATTAAAAAAAAAATTGATGCACTTTTCGATTATTATAAGAAGATTGCTTAAAAAATGCATAAAAAACAGAAAAATTCTACAAGAATCTTTTAATTTCAGTTGCTCTAAAAATATTAATTAGTTAGTCAAATATGTTTAGAAATTGTCGTTTCCTTTTTTGTCGAGTACCATAAAAAATTAACATTTTCAAAAAAAGTGTTTCCAACAAAGGCTTCTTATTTTTTTTATGAACAATACCAATTTACAAACAAATATATTGGTTTCTAATTAATAAAATTGAGTTGACCTTAAAAACACGACAAAGTTTATTTTTCAAGTTATTCGATAATGGGACACCCGGTATATATATATATATATATATATATATATATATATATATATATATATATATATACATATATATATATATATATATATATATATATATATATATATATATATATATATATATATACATATACATATATATATATATATATATATATATATATATATATATATATATATATATATATATATATATATATATATACCCATATATAATTGAAACTTAACTTCAAAATTTATGAGAATTGTGTTAAATAAATAGTAATTTACCAGCCAATTTGTTAGTTTTAAGTAAATACATCAGTTAGTAGTTCTTTCCATAAAAAACCAAATTCAAAATTCAATGTTATAAAACTTTTTTAGGGTGTTTAATACAGATCTTCAATTTTCTTAAAAGAAACTCATTTTTTTTGCAAATCATAATTAGACCACTCTACGAAAATATAATTTCTCCTATTCAAAATAACTTCTGGATAGCCCTTATAGATATGACTAGCTAGGGTGTATATGCCACCCCCACCACTATAGGTACATACATACATACATACATACATATATATATATATATATATATATATATATATATATATATATATATATATATATATATATATATATATATATATATATATATATATATATATATATATATATATATATATATATATATATATATATATATATATATATATATATATATATATATATATATATATATATAAAAGCCAACCCTTGCAAGTCATCCTGCTTTTTTCCCTAAACCTGAACTAACCTGAAAAATCCCTTTAGATCAATTTGTCCTCTAATTTCCACAACCTGGCTACGCTACTCCCTACAAACAAGTAACCGGCCAAATGCAAGTCGGACTTCCGCAGTTAGTGTTCCGTACGTTGATTGCTTTTGAAATAAAAATTTTTGTTACGGAGGTATAAAATGATCAGTGACTTTACAAAATACACCCCAAATGAGTTTTCAACAAAGTTTTTTTTCCGATATTTATGGAGAAGTGATAACCTTGAAATTTTTGTTTTTTTTTATATATCAGATAAATTATTAAAGGTAATGCACGAGTGATAAATTTCGTTCAATCTACACCCTGTGGAGAATATTCCAGAATTTTTTCACAATTTTTTGATCAGTACTTTTCGAAAAACGGGAGTAGACGATTTTTCGCAATATTTTAAAAATAATACAAAGAAAAGTATGCGCAAGTATTATATTATATATATTTTTGAACTGGTGTTTTACAAGCTTTCATTTTTCACCCCAATTGATGACCTGGTAATTTTTTTTTCACTTCCGATTTCACCCCCCAAAAATAAACCCTTAAGTCAAAATGAGAAATAGAGAATTAAAAAAAAAAAACTTTTTCGGTCATTTTATCAATATGGTGGCAATAGGTTGGCAGGTGGCGCTGGTGCTTCACATCCATATGAGGTTCAGCTTGTCATTCCGCGTACAACGCTTTTCAAGCAGTCTTTTATATGGAGAACATCATCCCTTTGGAATAATTTTTCCAGCGCTGTGTTTCCCACCGAGTACAATTTACAGCGTTTCAAGAACAACGTGAGTCGCTTTTGTCGCACGCGTGCCGCTCCCGGAACGCTTTAGGGACTTCCCTGCAGCACGTGTGCTAGACCCATAAAAAAAAGAAGTACAAGAATATTATGAGTTTATAGGATAAAAGCTATTTCAGATTTTTACAAATCTTTTCCAAACTAGTGGGCCTTGAAAACTTTGCTCTTTTTTGATTTAATCACGTAAAAAAAACTATTCCACACATAAAATCACTTTGGTGTCTGTCTATTTTCTCCAAAGACATAGAAAGTTGAAATTTAATACTAATATAGGAATGGGGGGCCTCATCAGAGTCGTGTAGTTAAATTTTAACTTAAGGGAGTAGTTTTGGGGGGTGAAATCGGAAGTAGAAAAAAAAATTTTACCAGGTCATCGAGTGAGGTGTCAAATGGAAGCTTGTAAAAACACAAAAAATTGTGAAAAATTCTGGAATATTCCCCACAGGGTGTAGATTGAACAAAAATTATCACGAGTGCATTACCTTTAACCATTTATCTGGTATAAAGAAAAAACAAAAAAAATCAAGGTCATCAGTTTTCAGTAAAGATCGGAAAAAAAACTTGTTGAAAACCCATTTGGGGTGTGTTGTGAAGTCATTGATCATTTTACACATTCGTAATAAAAATGTTTATTTTAAAAGCAATCAACGTACGAAACACTAATGCGCAACTCCAGCTGCCCTAGATCGGTTATTTGTAAATAGTACCTCATTTCATAAGTACCAAAAACTTTTACTAATTGCTAGAAAATACAAGCATCCAATGAAAAATGTAATTTGGAAAATTTATTTAAGATAAAAACTAACGATCAACTTTCCGCATAATATACTTCCATTGTAGCTCTGCCATTCTTGACTTGCCGATAGAATTGAGAACCTATTTGAGAAGGAGGTGTAATAAAAATCGTATGAAATTAATAGCGTAAAACTAGTTTTGACAACTAATTGTTGCAACCGATTACATTGAGTTGTATGAATGCCCCAGAACCTTAAAGCATACTAGAGGATCCATATTTTATGTCAAATGCGAGCAAAGATTGGACTTTTAAAACTTATTGACATATTCTATTTCCGAATTTGGTACTTCAATTTTTCAACTTTTTCCTGGATCTGTTATTCGATTTTCTGAACTTTCTGTTCAGTTTTTTTGACTTCTTTATTTACTCACATCCTTGCTTGTAGAGTGTAGCTTCTCTATGGATTCTAGCAAACATAAACTTCCTGTTTTATTTGATTTGTCGGATTTGTTATAGTAGGGCGTCTCTTTCCACTTCATTTCATTCTCAACCTCTTCTCGATTTTTATTTCCCTAGATTCAAAAAATGATTCCTGACTCGCTTCCTGTTTTAATTCCACTGACAGCTATACCTTCAATTTCCGTTTAAATAACTACATCTTCTTTAACTTTAAATTAGAAATTCTGATGAAATTTATATTGATTTTATCACTTTCAGAGGAAATTCTTAGGAGAAATGAATTTTTCACTTTTTCTCGAATTGACGCCAAATGACATTTGCTGTCGACGCGCCTTATCTTAACATCATCATCATCATCTTTTTCTCGAAAATGTTTATATATTAATTTATAAAATAGAGAAAGACAACTTTGGAAAAGCTCTAACTGCTTGCATACAAAATGTGGAATTAATAATTAAAATTTTATACTTGTTTTTTAAAATACAAGAAATAACTGATAATTGGTTTTAATATTCTGGGAGCGTTATCTACTTCCTAGTAAAGAAAATAAAATCATTTTAAACTAAAAAAAATTAAATGAATAAAATCAAAAATGGTAAAAAAATAATAATATTAGTCTTCTAATTTTACGTAGAACGCGATTTAACTTACCCAAAGTCATAAATATACATATATTGTCTCATTTTTCTTTCCCTATTTTATAAATTATTGTTCATTACAAATTTGGGAAAAAGACTTAAAATACCTTCTTAAGATCTTACAAATAAGGAGGACAAGCGAAAAAACACCTAAGCAATTTCAGAACTGCATGAAATGCGTTACCAATTATAATACCAAATTGCTATTTATTTAGAATTAACTTCAAAACAACTTAAAAATACGGCACCTATATATATATATATATATATATATATATATATATATATATATATATATATATATGTATATATATATATATATATATATATATATATATATATATATATATATATATATATATATATATATATATATATATATATATATATATATATATATATATATATATATATATATATATATAACAAATATATATATATATATATATATATATATATATATATATATATATATATATATATATATATATATATATATATATATATATATATATATATATATATAACAAATAACAAAAGACCAAACGTTAGCTTTAATTTTGAAAAAATAGATAAACCTTATTCTAAAGATAAATCCATTGTTTTGTAAGGGTTTTGTGAGCATGCAGAGGTGAAAATAAGTTGCAGCTACTAGTTTCTAGAACTAATCCTGTCGAGTTTTAATATCCGAACGAAAGCCTTAATTGATTATACAATCTATTTTTACATCAACAGCCTTCAATTACCACTTATTATAATCTGATATGTGATAAAAGTAAATAAACTATTTTATATTAATACTCTCTCTTACTTCGTCCTGATAATATAATAGATATCGTATTCATGGAAACCATTGTCATGACTACCGTTACTAAAACAGATGGTCATGAATCTTTCTTGGTTATGGAGTTTCTTAGAACCTCATCTGAAAAAATTGTAATTTTTAAAGTGTTTTTTTTTTTTTGTGGTAAAAATCTTTTCTCTTATAAAATCTGAGGAAATTCCTAAAATCTACCGAATTTTTAAAACACTTTCTAAAATTTTATATACGACAGCCTTAAATTCTAGTAGAAAGTTTTCCAATTTTTCAAAAATTATAGATTTTTTTTTCTTGAATTCGTAGTATAAGAAATATTTTCGCTGAAATGAAAAGAAATGTCATTTTTTTTAACGGAAATCTAAATTCTCTATTGAAACTAAAAATCTATAACCTATAAATCTGTTGTTTTGAACGTCTGGCTTTAATAATTTGATTCAGCTCGGATGATTTACTTTTATATTTTATGACTACAAATTATAACAACCAAGAATATCCAGAACACCAATAGGACTGAAATCATATGGGTACTAAGCAGTACAGCAAAACATTTAAGTAGACACTTAACCAATCTGGATTCCACATATGGATATCGATTAAGTAAATCAGACAACTAGGTATTTAATTTCTCCGACGAACTGAAACTCGCCAACTACGTTAGATATACTATATTGTTAAATTTATTCATATTATAACGACTTCTACAAGAAGATTAGCCTTTTTTTGATCCTCGTTAATGTTACCACCATAGACATAGAGGATGGACAGTATTAACTATAACCCTCTTTTTCTGTAGGCATGTAATAAACAAGGCGCTGTACCCTGAGACGGAATTCAAGGCGAGAAAAGCACCATACCCGATTTTAGTTCAAATAGAACACTTAGAAATATTATTTTTAAGAGCGCCGTAGCTTAGAGGCATTCTAAAAAGAAACAGCTACTGGCCACTCGTTCGCTTTGTCTCTCTCACACTTTTGCGTCCATATTTACTTCACAGCGGGATACGGAACACTCAGTCCATCCTCTATGTCTATGGTTACCACATTATCTTTACATCTTTTTTAAGGCCTAAAGGCAATTGAACTGTATATTTATTTTTAAGCTCCGATAGGAAAAAGGAATATTTTCCTCTGTGGTCATAGTATATTTTGCCAACTGCGATTCGAAACACTGCAAAAAAAATATTTTTTTATAAATAAATTCTATTCCAGAATTATTCGAGAATAGAAAAATATGAATTCCAGCATTTTAGAAGAATTTTGTTAATGGAATATATTATTATTAGAATTTCAGGTACTCCCTCTAACAAACAAAAGCTGTAAGATAACAAAAGCCAGTTAGTGATTGTTGTTACACCTTATGTCCGTTGGATTATTGATTGTTGATCAAATTAATTTACCTAAGTAATTTAAGTGGTAAGGCCACTCAAGGTCCCAGGAAAAAACGGAAGAGTATAATATAAGCAGTCGAAAATTTATCGGAAGTACTTGATTAAAAAAATATTTAAGTGTATAAAAATATATTTTTTATCTTTTTAATTCAAAACTACCGCTTCAGAATCCAAGACAAGGCATCTTTTATAGGCTTGAAACGGGCGAAACGATTGCTCCCGTAGATTTCTACCTAGAACAAAAAACCAAAAAATGTTCATTAATATATGTCAAAAACTAGTGGATAACATACGGATTTTGCGATAAGTTATAAATTTCCTTCTATATAAATAATTTTTCGTGAAATTTTTAGGTGAAGAATGGACATCTTTTTCCAACGTGTACCATTTTTCAGAAGAAACGATATTTTCAAATTTCCGCAAGTTATCCACTAGTTTTCGACATATATTAATGAAAATTTTTTGTTTCAGGTTGAAATTTACCTGAGCAATCGTTTCGCCCGTTTCAGGGCTCGCATAAAAGATGCCTTATCCTCTTGAATTCTCAAGTAGCCATTTTGAATAAATATTTGTTTAATAAAGTACTTCACATAAATTTTCAACTGCGTTTATTATACTCTTGAAAAAAATTCCCGAAATTAGCCTTAGACCTGGAGTGGTCTTACGCCTCAAGAGAAACCAGAATCATTTTTAGTGTTCCGTACCGAACCCTTATAAAATCACTTCGGTATCTGTCTGTCCGTCTATCACACTCGATTCTCTCCGAAATTAGGGTATTTGACAGAGAAACTTGAAATGGCACTAATATAGGAATTGATAGCCTCATCAGAGCCTTGTAGTTTTGAAAGTTACATTTTGACTTAGTTTTATGGAGTGAAATCGGAAGTGAAAAAAAATTGTTTACCAAGTCATCGAGTAGGGTGTCAAATGAAAGCTTGTAAAAACACGTGTGTAGATTGAACGACAATTATCAGGAGTGCATTACCTTTAATAATTTATCTCGTATAAAAAAAAACAAAAATTTCAAGGTCATCGGTTTTCAGTAAAGATCGGAAAAAACTTTGTTGAAAACTCATTTGGGGTGTGTTTTGTGAAGTCGTTGATCATTTTATACCCCCGTAAAAAAAAATATTTTAAAAGCAATCGACGTACTAATTGCGCAAGTCCGACTTACACTTAGCCGGTTATTTATTATTACTATAAACAAAGTAAAACAAAGTTTGGAATGTTAAATAGTCCTTTTCTTGAAACCAAATAAATTTTCAGGTCCACCACGTTTGAATTTTAAAAGGTGTTTGTAACCCCAAAATGGATAAGATAATGAAATGGTGAATGCGATATTAAAGGTGGGGTTCAACTTACTAATTTGTTATTTCTATATACCGAATTAAAAAGCCAAACTAAACCCGTATGTAGTTTAAGGTTTTAAACGTCCTTTGTAGTACTTACTTCACATTGTACTTTTTTACTTGAGATAATTTGAATGAGCAAACTCAGTATTGCTACACAAAGTAGCATACCGGAGTCAAAACTGTAGTAGATCTTTAGTTTTCTGATATTTTAGAACAAATTTCTAATCTTTGTTTTTCATCAAAACGTTTCACTGTATTTTTAAACTTAAATCGATTAATTACAAATGATTTTGTAATCAAGAAAGACTTCATTTAAGTAGTACAAGCCACAATACGTATTTATAACAAAAATCTTTATTTTTGTATAATATTCAATTCACAGTTTATACTTAAATGTTAAGTAAACAAAAAGGAAATAACTTCCTAATCACAGAGTTGATTTGCTATTAACCATAATCAAAATTAATAGTTTACTATAATTATAAATTAAAAGATCTCTATAAAGTTTAGCTGTTTTATCAATCTAGTCTGATTTTTGTTTTATTCCTTTCTTATTTTATTCATAAATAAGTATGAAAATACACCCAAGCAACTCATTTTGTGAAAAATAATAATTAATACTGTAATAAATAAAGTAATATAATTTTAAAAAATGTTTTTAAAATCAAACTAGATAAGTAAAGCAGCCTTATAGTAGAATTCAAATTTTGTTCTCTTAACTAGTAAAATTAGTTGGTATGTCAAACAGATCACAAGCACCTTCATTATCTAATAGTCCAAAAGAATAATCTTGAGTCAACGGTACCGGACTTAGTCGCAGAAATGGTTCATATCCTTAAAAAAAAATAAAAACAATTTTGTATTATAAAATATCTAATACTTTCACACATTTTAAGTGTTTTGTTCATATATACTGACAGAGATTATGATCCACAAGTTTGGAAGCAGTAACTATTTTCAATACAAAATTCAAATAATGAAAAAAACAAACCTCTAATAAATCTTTATTAATTACCTCAACTACATGATATAATTACAATAAGTTTTTATACACGTTCGAGCTAAAGCCAACACAAAACCTGAAAATCAGTTCAGCACAGTGATGTCTAAAAGAAACTGACACTTTACTGCTGCCAGAAAACCAAAACTAACAATCAAACACTCGCAAAACAAATTGCAGTGAGTTAAAAAACATACAAACTAGACAATACACCAACGAAACAAGGTCCTCTGAAGAGATGAATTCCAATTTTTTTTTTTATCCTAATTGAAGAATATTTGTACACCACTTAACTAACAAAAGGGTTACAGAAGTTTACAATGACACGGAGATGTAGTTTACAGATATTTTGGTGGCAATAAGCCAGACAATTTGGTGAAAATAAACCGTAAATTAAATAAAGGATACTAAAAATCCTGCAAGAGCATTTCATGCCACCTCTGCTAAATATTGTTGGTTGCAATTTTAATTTTCAACAAGATAATGAATAAATACTCTGAAAAACTACATCAAGAACATCGTAAAGAACAAAAGAAAGAAAAACTAATAGACTTAATAATTCTCATCAAATTAGTATGGGATAAGTTAAATCGAAGGATTAAAAATTGTTATCTGTTGTTTTTGGGAATATCTAAAAAATAAATGGAAGAAGATGCAAAACATTTATATGACAGTAATTAAAAATAAAAGTAAATGAAAGTAAGATTTAGTGTAAATACTATTTAATGAATATATTAACTACTGATTTTGTAGACAACATCTAATTGTAAAAGTAGACATTAACATTTTGTATTTTGGTTTTAAATAGAACTTGATTAGCCTGTTGGACAATAGCATATGTAGTAGCATACCCAGGTTCTAGGTGTGGAGGGAAGATGGAGCTAAAGGCTATTTTTTTTAGAAGAACAACAACAAGAGCAGATTATAGTGAGGTTTTGTCTTTTTAAACCACGAGTGGGGGAAGAGCATATGTCTCTCCTGGCTAAAATGCCAAACATATATAAATATACTTTTAGTGTTCCATATGGAACGCTTATAAGATCATTTCGGTATCTGTCCATCTTGCACACCCGATTTTCTCTGAAACTATTTGACATAGAAAGCTGAAATTTGGTACTAATATAGGAATTGATGGTCTCATCAAAGCCGTATAGTTTTGAAAGTTAAATTTTGACTTAAGGGGTTACTTTTGGGGGGTGAAATCGGAAGCGAAAAAAAAATTACCAGGTCATCGAGTGGAGAGAGGATGTCGAATAAAAGCTTGTAAGAACACGAGTTCAAAAATATATGTAATGTAATACTTGTGCATACTTTTCTTTGTATTATATTTAAAAATTCTCAAAAAATCGCTGTCCTCCCTTATCTTAAAAAGTACTGATCAAGAAATTTTGAAAAAATTCTGAAATATTCTCCAGAGGGTGTAGATTGAACGAAAAAAAATATCATCGCAAGTCACACACCTTTAATAATTTATCTGGTATACAAAAAAAAAACAAAAATTTCAAGATCATCAGTTTTTTAGTAAAGATCTGAAAAAAACTTTCTTGAAAACTCATTTGGAGTGTGTTTTGTGAAGTCACTGATCATTTAATACCTCCATAACAAAAATTTTTATTTTAAAAGTGATCAACGTATGGAACACTAATTGCGCAAGTCCAACTTGTACTTGACCGGTTCTTTTTGTAAATATACTGGGGGTATATTTTTTAAATAGTATATAGCTATTAATAAATTTATTTTAAAAGACTTTCTATACAAACTAGGGCCAACAAAATCTTGAATTGTTTTGCATTTTTAATTTGAGAGTCACTCTTATTTCTTTCTCTTTAAATATTGTTCAAAATAGTGATGCCGAGATGTTAATGGTGGAAAATAAAAGATAATATTTCTAAATACTTTTTGAGGTTTTTTAAAACTCATACATGCTATATTTAACAAAGTAACTTATTTTATTGGGTACTACAACATACTAAAATAAATGTCTTAAAAATATTTTTACAAGAAACGTTACCAAAAAATTTCTATACATACCTGGTAGAACCTCATTATCATAATATTTTTCATTATTTATCTCTCTGGGAGTTTTTCTAAAAAGAATTTCTGCTGTTACAAAGTCTGGATCATCATATTTTGGCTTTTTTTTTACTCTCTACATCCTCAGAATTTGATTTGCTGATCTAAAATCCAGAGACAAAAAGCCCTAATAAAAACATCGTGAAAGGAATGAAGTGGAGATAATGAATTCCCACAAACCTATAATATTCTATTATTCTAAAATAACTTACCCTACGAGGCCTTTTTCTTATAACCTTGTTATCATCTTGCATTAATTTTTCAGATAATAAATGTGCAATAATTGGATTTCCTGAGCTTTTTATCTTAAGATTATATGAATCATGGCCATTCTAAAGATATGGAAAAAAATTTAAACATAAATTCATTATGAAAAGAAAAAAAAAAGTTATTTCTTACCATAAACTTAACACTGGTCTGATTAATTGGTGTGTTTATAACAAAAACAGTTTCCTCTTTGTCATAACATTTAGGGAAGTCTTCGCTAGTTACATACAAATATTTACTTGTATCTATGTCTTCGGTAGTATTTTTTATACTTTGCTCGATCCATAATTTGTGTAGGTCTAATTCATGTTCATATTCATCTAGTTTTGCTAATTCTTCCTTTAATTTTGATATTTTAGCTGAGAATTCTGAATTGTTACAATTTCCAGGAGGTAAACGATTGTAGTCACTACTGTAAGTGCTGTATGGTCTATAATAAAAAGATTAAAAAGTCAATTAGAGTTATACTGTTTCAGATTTACTTAATGGGTCAATAACGAAGCCAATTTGTTTATCTTAACTTTTGAATATGAAATAAATATAGTTTAATACATTCAATCTGCTCAATAAAACTACTTACTTCCACTGAATACTGTTCTTGCTTTTTTTTTCTATTAAGCCAATACCTTCCAAAACGTTTGTAATATCATAAATTCTTCTTTTTTGTCTTACTTCTAAAATATCAGCAGCCTAAAATTAAAAAATTAATAATTTTTTATCACAATATAAACTTTTTTTGATCTTTTTTGCTACCTGTTCAACTTACCACTTTTAGGTCTAATATCCCTCCTTTAGATTTTTGAAGTAAGCTAACAAACTTCGTAGTTAACAAACCAAGTGATTTCTCAAAACGACTTTGCATATTTTCACCCATTTTGACTAAAAATTATTTAAAAAAAACATTAAAATTTTAAAATCATTTTTGTAAACGCCAAAAGCTTCTGTTTTTGACGTATAAATATCGATAATATAGGTTTTCATACTACCGACCGCTAAAGAAATTTTCAACTGGAAGATATTGAGCATTTAATATTTATCGTAGCAGTTTCTACGTTATCAAGTAGTTAAGGCCACTTTAAAATACTTAGGGTTGGTCCCCGTGTTACCAACTTAGCGATTTTTCTATAAATTTACCGAATTTTATGGAAACTACCGATCTAACTCCTTGTACGTATAATCTACTAAAAAGCTCAGTTTGAAATTCTTATTCTTTCATTCAAAACACATTCTTTTTTTTTAAAAATATGTTCAATGTGTATAATATATATATTATATATATATATATATATATATATATATATATATATATATATATATATATATATATATATATATATATATATATATATATAATAATGTGGCCAAGCGCCATTCTAATTCACAGAGATATTAGAATAGAGGAGCGAAAGTATATAGTCTGCTGTAAGCGAAAGCGTATAGTCGTTAAAAAGAAAAGGAAATAAAATAAGACAATTATGCCTCTCTTACTTTTCCTTGTCTTTCGTTGGCTCCGGACGAAATACAAATAACATTCTCGCGCGGGGCGTGCCCTGAGTAAGAGAGATGAGAGACAGAATAACTCTAATATTATTTCTTTCTTTTTCTATAAGCACCACGCTTTTCGCAAGAACATACCTCCTCTATTCTAATATCTCTATGTCCTAGATGGAGAATAATTTTTATTGGCAGCCTATGTTCACTTCGAAGTAGCTGGGAATCTGCAGACGCCGAACAAGGCGTTAAGTAGGTAAATAAGTATAATGTTAAAACTTCAGAAACTACACAGTCTATACTATATTATAGAAATGATGTATGTGCTCCCCACCTCTATTCGCGTTTGTAATTAAAAGAAACCTTCATTTCATAACTCTGTAAAGAAAAGAGTGCATGGAAAATGCAACTAAAATTTGGCAGGATTTAACGATATCATCAAAACACACAATTAATCCCGCCGAATTCTATTGTCTTTTTTTTTATGGGTCTAGCACACGTGCTGCAAGGAAGTCCCTAAAGCGCTCCAGGAGCGGCATGAGTGCGGAAAAAGCGATTCAGGTTGTTCTTGAATCGCTGTAAATTGTACTCGGTGGGAAACACAGCGCTGGGCAAATTATTCCAAAGGGATGACGTTCTCCATATAAAAGATTACTGTTTTAATTGGTATTGCTAATCCCAATAAATTTTGGTTGCTATAAACATCCTCCCAGAGATAAGGTAGGTGGACAGGGCTTTGTGGCCATTTTTTTTAAAAATAATGTATAGAAAAGTATGCGCAACTATATATGTTTTTGAACTCGTGTTTTCACAAGCTTTCATTTGACACCCCCTCGATAACTTGGTAATTTTTTTTTCACTTCCGATTGCGATTTCACCCCCCAAAACAAACCCCTTAAGACAAAATTTAACTTTCAAAACTACCTAGCTTTGATTGGGCCATCAATTCCTATATTTGTGTGAAATTTTAATCTTCTGTGTCACCCTGTGCCGTAGCCTATATCCAGGCCCGCCGCTAGCCACTTGAACACCCACGTGCAAAACCTACTTTGCCGCCCCTTCCAAAATTTTCCGTGGCCGTCCCCATCCCCATTTTATTTTGTGCGAATTTTCTCGCAATAAATGTAATGACATTGATAAGGCTGATTAAAAAGAGCTTGAATATTTGCCGCCCCCCTGGATGTGCCGCGCACGTCCTGTGTACGCCTGCTTACGGAGGACCTGCCTATATCATATTAGAATAATACACGCTATTCCTACAAAAAATTTAAATATTTACAATATTATAATGCAGCTGCCTTAAAAAAAAAGGTACTGAATTTTAAATATTTCGAGAAATGACTTGATTTCACAAGGCTGGAACCAAATTTTTTGCATATCATTTTACGTTCCCCCGACTACGAAAAACATCTTTTCCCATTTCCGTCCTTTGTTTTCTGTATATTGAGAAATACCAAACAATTTTACCATGTCATCATATTCAGGGCAATTAGATATCATTAATTTAGTGTAAATCCGCTTTATGTTAGATTAGTGAAAATCTGCATAAAAATTTTGAAAAAAAGTCAAAGTGTGTGTTTTCCTAGGGACGGAAGAATGCAAAAGATGATAATTAATAATAATAAATGGCCTGGAAACACCCCTCTTGGGGTATGGTCACCCTTTGGGTTCTATAGATCTAGTTTATGGGTTGATCAGCCCCGTTTTCCTTGTTGTCATATTTCTTTGCTTAGATGTTTCCACAGTTTTTCTGTTAGACGTCTTCTCCTTCCAATTAGTAATCCCTGCCGCCTCCATGTCTTCCTTGACTTGCTGCAGCCATCCTATTCTCGGTGAAGTATTTCATATATTGGTGCTCCTGGGCCTGCTCTCCATGTGTGCCCTAGCCAATTAAATATCTTGTTTTATTTTTTTGACTATGTCCTCCTCCACTTCTTCCAAAATTTCTTGATTAGTCTTCCTTCTATAGATTCCTTCATATATTCTTATTGGCCCTAGGATCGCTCTTAACATCTTTCGCTCAATTCTTCTTATGTCTTCCTCTTGTTTCTTTGTCATGCTTATAACTTCGGTAGCATACATTAGTTTTGGGAGTATTATTGTCTTGTATATCCTCATCTTACTGTGCCTTCCTATATTCTTACTACTTAACAATTTCTTATTGCTATGGAACAACTTGTTTGCTATTATTAATCTTTCCTTTACTTCCATTTCCTTGTTCCCATCCCAATACAGCGTCACTCCCAAATATTTAATCTTCTCTACTCTTTCGAAGGTATATTCGTTTATTCTAATCCTTTCCATTTCCTGAACATTCTGTTTTCCATTTTTCATTATTTTGATTTTTTCTTCATTTATCTTCAACCCCATTTTTGCTCCTTCTACGCTTATTTCTCTCACCATTTCCTTCATTATTTTCTAGTTTGCAATAATTACTACATCGTCCGCATATGCCACTACCTGGCTGCCTCTTGTTCGTATTGAACCCTGATTTATATTCCTTAGTACATATTGTAGTGTTAGGTTGAATAACGTTGCCGATAATGCATCTCCCTGTCTAACTCCTTTGTTAATTTCGAAATCTTGTGTTCTTCCTTTCTGTGTTTTAATATTGGCGAATATCTCTTTCAGTGTCATTATAAATAGTCGTTTTATCTTGCTCGGTACTCCTAGTTCTTTTAGCACTGTATTTAATCCAGTTCTCTTAACCGAGTCAAATGCCTGCTTGAAGTCAACGAACAACAATTCCAAGTTTAGTGCATGTTGTTGTGCTCTTTCCAATGCTTGTTTGACCACATGTATTGCATCTACCGTAGATTTTCCTCGTGTAAATCCGCATTGGTATTGTCCTATTATATTTTTTTATTACATATTTTAGTTTTTCGTGTATAATCGTTGTCAAAATCTTGTAGGCGGTGTTGAGCAGGGTAGTTCCTCGATAATTTTCGCATACTCGTTGATCGCCGTTCTTGTGTATTATTACAATTTCACCTCCTTTCCAATCATGTGGCATGCGTTCTTCTTTCCATATCTGTTTAATTAGTACAAACATGCTTTCAGAGTTCTTCCCCGCTGTATTTGAACAATTCCATGTTTATCCCGTCTTTACCTGGCTTTTTTCCGTCCTTACTTCTTAGTATTATTTCTTTTATTTCATCTCTTGTGGGTTCTAGAATCATTTCCATTTCATTTTCTTCTTGCTCATTTTCTTCCGTTATGTGTTCTTCCTGTATTTGTTCGTTTAAGAAGTGCTTGAAATGTTCCTCCCATATAATAATATACTGTTTTTCTTCTTCTATTATTTTTCCCTGTCTATCTTTCACTCCTCTGACTTTTCCTTTATAAGTTCTGTTCTGTATTTTGATCTTATTGTAAAACTGTTTTGTGTTAACATTCCGACCTTCTGTTTCTAGTTCTCCAATTTGGTCATCTATCCATTCTTTTTTTCACCATTTCATCCTGGCATTTATTTTTTTGTGTGCCATTCTTTTACATGTTTCATTAAACCACTCTTTCAATTTGTGGTTTATTTCTATCCCTACGCTTTCTTGCGTTGCTTCTCTCACGCATTTTTTCAGTTCGCTCCATTTATTTTCAATACTTTCTTCTGTTTTTTTTGCGTCAATAGTTTTCTTCTTAGAGATTCTTTATATTCGGTTCTTTTTTGTTCTTCGTTCAATTTTTGTACATCCCATTTGTTTTCTTTGTTCCTGCTTGGTATTTTCTTTTTTAATTGTGGTTTTATCTCCGCCACAACTAAGAAGTGGTCGGAGTCTGCATTGGCTCCTCTGTACGTTCTTACGTCCTGCACTGAGGATTGTCTTCTTCGGTTTATTAGCACGTGGTCTATTTGTGTTTGTACTAATTGGTTTGGTGCCAGCCATGTGACTTTGTGCGCTTTCTTGTGTTAAATTTTGTACTGCTTATGATCAGGTCTGTGCTTCCTTCCATAATGCATAATTTCTGTCCGTTTTTGTTTGTCTCCTGATGTATAGTATGCTCACCTCCCACTGTTTGTACGAAACCCTCTTTACCTATTTGCGCATTGAAATCTCCTACTACCAATATGGTATCCTCTTTGGGGATTTGTTCTATTTCGTTTTCTAGTTCTTCATAGAATTTCTCCTTTTCCTCATCAGATACATTTTCTGTCGGTGCATATCTATTAAGTATGGACGTTTTGAATGGCTTTGTATCGAATCTTATGTATACCATCCTTTCGTTTATTGGTTTGAACGATTGTGTGGTGATAATTAAACAACATTAACATCTTAGATATTTATTTATTACATAAATAACATAAACAAAACTTAAATTACCAACGTAAAAAAGATCTAAATACTGAACATTAAATATTTCCTGTAAACTACATCACAAAAAACATACTAACGCATCTCAAGTAGGTAAAAAGTTGATAAAAATGTCCTTAAAAATAGACTAATTTAGGGCTCGCCTGAAAGGTAGGCTAGGGCAAAATTTCACTTAAATATGGTCCTAGAAGTAACTCTATAATTAAATAATGTTACTGGAAAAACTCTTTGATCCCTTATTAGGGTAAATCAAGAATAAGCTAAGTTGGATTCCCGACAATACACATCCAAGGAAATTGGGAATCTGAAAATTAAAAAAATATATTTATGATAAATTGTTACGACAAAACCAATCAGCAGCGCAAAATAATTTCCCGTTTTAATCATGTAGACAAAGAATACTTAAATGTGCCCCAGATTCCCAACGTACCCGGTGAGCATGTTGAGTATTAGGGCGCGCTTTCTTCAAATTAGGTCAGCAGTGATGAAAAACTCAGTACTTAGCAAGCATATCAAAAATATTTATTTTGTTAAACTCCGAATAATTCTCCCTTCAATACCTTCGCCACCACGGTGGTGTCCCCCAGAGTTTTTATGACCAGTCAAGATGTCGCCCCTTCCACGACAGTGCTGGCCTTCGTTTCTTTGAGGACTGCTGATACCTCAGCATTTCAAAGTATGATTTGATAAATTTGGAACAAAAAATTATTAGCGCGCCCTTTTCTGTAATTAAAAAGGCTATAATTAAACATTTTGCATGACATTTTGGTCTTTAATACTTCATATCTATCCAAGTTCACGCAAGGCCAACTTCCTTCTCAATTCTATGAAAATCAGAAGAATAAAATTATATAAAAAAATAAAACGTAATAACGGGTATACTGTATTTTTATTTAAAAAAAAAGTATCAACAAGCTATTGATCCTTACCATTATTAATTTATGAAATATTGTGCAACATGCTAGAAGTTGACATTTTTATTTGTCGACTAATGAGTTTTAAGTGTGCATGTTTTGTTTGGTGTAAAATAAGCAAACTTTCATTTACTTTTAGTCTACTACACATAATTACATTTACATTTTATTAAAAATTCATTTAAAATAATTAGTAATAAAACTTTAACAAATTCAGTAACTGTTAGAAAATAATCTATAATACATATAAAATGCCACGTCTCTCTATCTGTCTGTCCGTTAGAGCGCTTATCACTCGAAAACCACTTATCCGATTTACGTGTTTTTTTTTAGATTTATGCATTTGTTCTCAGGCCCGGTTAAAGAATATATTTTATTACGTTAGGTAATATAAGAAATAAGCAGTGACGATAATAGTTAATCAAGTCGGAAAAAGTTTGCCACTAGCGCACTCTTTGCAATAGGCTGGCCTAAATCGTTAAATATGGAATAATATTATGTAGCTAAAGAAAATATTTTATATAAAATGCAACGTCTCTCTGTCTGTCCGTTACAGCGCTGATCACTGGAGAACCACTTATTTGATTTACGTGTTTTTTTTTAATTCATACATATGTTCTCTGGCCAGTTTATATTATAATACTAATAATCTATATAATATATATAAAAACTAACGTTTCTCGTCTGTTAGTGCGCTTATCCGATTTACGTGTCTTTTTTTTTTAATTCATACATATGTTCTCTGGCCAGGTTTTAGGATATATTTTATTACGTTAGGTAACATAAGTAATAAGCAGTGACGATAATAGTGAATCAAGCCCACGCAAGCGGAGCCGCGGCACGGCTAGTAGGAAATATAAAGGAAAATGCGCCACTATGGTTTTCCCGCCTGCTAGTCTAATTTCACAACCTATTACTAATAAATTTCCTTCCTAGAAAACAACCTGCAACTCCGAACTATATGCTTTTTAAACATAACTATTTTAGTACGTGACCCGCTCGTAAATCAAACTAATATCAGTACATATAATATATACTTATTTGTATCTTAACTTTGTTATACTTAACTTATTAGCATTTGGAAATAAAGAGACTATTTTACAACATTTTAAACCAAAGTATTGTTACTTCCGACAAATACTGATTGCCATAAATATCTTTCCTGTGCTCTTTTGTTTAAAGTAGTGTAAAATGATGTCTCTCTTAATTACGGACGCCCATAGGTCAACTATTTCAGAAGGAAAGAGAAATATAAAGTTTTTTTTTATATTGTTCACCTTCCCGCCTGAGTAGGGATTTTACACTTTTTTCATATCCTAAGCATATCAGCGAGGATGTCGTCAACGTTGTCCAAGTGCCGAAACATACATTTTTGTATTTCACAGCAACTTTTATACAACACGGTAGTACTGCCATGGACGTTATTACATTTCTGCAAACAACTACATCATTTTGACACTAAACATTATTTAGACATTTCTAAAAGTATTTTAAGGAGGAACAACAGGGTGAAAATTTCAAAAAAGCGACTTTTTTATACATAATTCAAAAATATGCATCTTAAAGACTCTCGTCCAAAAATATTATGTTAAAATCCGTTACATCGCATTTTGAGGGATATCTGTTAGGGTGATGCCTGTCGACAGGTATAAACAGGTTTGTATGATAGAAAGCTTCGAAAGATTAAATAAAACTGTAAACTGGCCGTTTATTGTGTTGACAACTCTAAACATGCAATTTCAGTTTAGTTTTCGTTCTGTCCTCAGTTTTACAATTTCAAACCATGTTGTTCAAACTGGTTTTTTTTTTGCTTTCTAATTTAAATAGGATCTCTTTTTTCAAAAGTACTTCCACATAAAATTCTCTTCAGTTAAGCACAGGTGAAATTTTTGTTAATATTTACTATATTTCTGGTCTTTCGAAAAAACTTCTCAGATTTTTTGATTATTTTTTTAAACATTCGACATTTTTATAATAATTAGTTATTTTTAACCCGCTACACTTAATTAAAACCTCTATAATATGCTTTAAAATCCCTTTGTTTTTGTTTTCCAGATGATTTTAAACTAAGTTACATGAAAAACAAGGAGAGGAACTTGCTTGTTGAAATTTGGCACTAATATAGGAGTTGATAGCCTCATCAGGGCCGTGTAGTTTTGAAAGTTAAATTTTAACTTAAGGAGTTAGTTTTGGGGGTTAAATCGGAAGTGAAACAAAATGTTTTTACCAAGTCATCGAGTAGGGTGTCAAATAAAAGCTTGCAAAAACGTTCAGAAGTATATATGATGTAATTCTTGCGCATACTTTTCTTTGTATTATTTTTAAAAAATTGCCAAAAATCGCTCTCCCCCTTGGAAAGTTCTGATCAAAAAATTTTAAAAAAACTATGGAATATTTTCCACAAGGTGTGAGCGAAAATTATCACGAGCGCATTACCTTTGATAATTTATCTGGTATATAAAAAACAAAAATTTCAAGGTCATAGGTTTTCAACATCGGAACAAACTTTGTTGAAAACTCATTTAGGGTAACATAATGTTTTATTTTAAAAGTAATCACGGTACGGAACACTAATTACGCAAGTCCAACTTGCACTTGACCGGGTTTTCTAACAATGACCTTGTTGAACCGCTTTTAAATTACCTGATTACCTGAATCCAATTTAAATACTTAATACTGATAAGTTTGGACTGTATATACCAGGTGTACAAGTATGAATTGCGGATTTCAAACAACAGATGGTGCACCAATGCAGTTTGTGCTTTAAAGACTTGACATTGCGCCATTTTGTTGTGTTATCAACAAGTGTTAGACGCGCACGAGTGATAAATTGGAAAAGTGTGTGCATAGTGTTGTGTTGTTGTGTTCAATATGTCGAAATTTATACTGAACAATTTTTTGTTTTTAGTTGAAGAAAACTGCTGTTGAATCATACCGATTACTTCGAGAAGCTTACGGTGAACATGCTCCATCGCAAGATACGTGTGAACGATGGTTTCGGCGTTTCAAAAGTGGTGACTTCGATGTTGCAGACAAGGAACGTGGAAAACCGCCAAAAAAATACGAAGATATGGAATTGCAAGCATTGTTGGACGAAGATGATTCGCAAACACAAAAACAACTCGCCGAGTTTGGGCATTAGTCAACAAGCTGTTTACAATCGTCTACGAGAGATGGGAAATATTCAGAAGCCGGTAGATGGGTACCACATAAGGTGAACGACAGGCAAATGGAAAAGCGCACAAAAATACGTGTGACATTTTGCTCGCTCGGTACAAAAGAAAGTCGATTTTGCATCGTATAGTTATAGGGGATGAAAAGTGGATTTATTTTGAGAATCTCAAGCGCAGAAAATCATGGGTAGACCCATCCACATCGACCGCAAGACCGAATCGCTTTGGCAGAAAGACGATGCTCTGTGTTTGGTGGGACCAGAGGGGCGTGGTCTATTATGAGCTGTTAAAACCTGGGGAAACGGTTAATACTAAACGTTACCAACAACAATTGTCCGATTGGAACCGTTCGCTGCTTGAAAAAAGGCCAGAATACCGAACACAAAGTCATTTTTAGTGTTCCGTACGGAACACTTATAAGATCACTACGGTGTCTGTCTGTCTGTCTGTCTGTCACACCCAATTTTCTCCGAAACTATTTGACATAGAAAGTTGAAATTTGGTAATAATATAGGAATTGATGGCCTCATCAGAGCCATGTAGTTTTGAGAGTTAAATTTTGACTTAAGGGGTTAGTTTTGGGTGGTGAAATAGGAAGTGAAAAAAAATTTTTTTTACTAGGTCATCGCGTGTGGTGTCAAATGAAAGCTTGTGAAAATACGAGTAAAAAATGTATATATAACGTATTACTTGCACGCACTTTTCTTTGTATTATTTTTAAAAAATCGCGAAAAATCGCTGTCCCGCGCCTTATCTCGAATCCGGAATATTCTGCACGGGGTGTAGATTGAACGAAAATTATCACGAGTGCATTACCTTTAATAATTTTTCTGGTATTTAAAAAAACAAAAATTTCAAGGTCGTCAGATTTTAGTAAAGATTGGAAACAAACTTTGTTAAAAACTCATTTGGGATGTGTTTTGTGAAGTCACTGATCATTTGATACCTCCGTAACAAAATTTTTTATTTTAAAAGCAATCAACGTACGGAACACTAATTGTGCAAGTTCAACTTGCACTTGACCGGTTTTTCTTCATGACAATGCTCCATCACATACGACAAAAACCAGTTCGCGACACGTTGGAAGCACTCAGCTGGGAAGTTCTACCCCATGAGGCTTACTCACCAGACTTGGCTCCTTCCGATTACCACTTGTTTGCATCGATGGATCACGCACTTGCTGAGCAGCGCTTTGGTTCGTACCAAGGTGTGAAAAAATGGCTCGATGAATGGTTCGCAGCAAAAGGGGAAGATTTTTACTGGCGTGGTATTCACAAATTGCCCGAAAGATGGGAAAAATGTATAACAAGCGATGAAGCATACTTGGAATAAAGCACTTTTTATCATTCTTCCGCATTTAACATGTTTTTTTAGAAAAAAAATCCGCATTTCATACTTGGACACCTGGTAATATAAATGTAGAGTTTGTCAAACCAGATTAGGTGGTGCAATAAAATTAATGTAAATAGTTTTGGCGAGTATTTAAAAAGATTAGAAATATTTTTCTCTTTCGGTTCTAAAGCTTTATTTATGAATTTGCTGATTCGTCAAAAAGCTCTAATATTAAAATTGACCTAACTTGACAATTAAAGGTAAAAATGCTAAAATCACTCAACTAAAGTTAGGATTGTGAGCATTACAAGATTAGAAAACTTATTTTTATTAATAATTAAGCTGATAAAAACGGAACATTATGTTAAAATTCTAAGAACTGTTATATTTCCTACCAGTTGCAAAACCTTAACTCTCGATTTTTGTTTTAAATCTTGTTACAAAAACTTTTTTTTTGGTCAACGACATATTCATAAACCCACACTTCCATTTACTCCCGTTGTACCAGTTTAATTGATAGTTTAGAACCAACGATAGTAGATGGCATCACTTATTTGATCTATCAAAGTGCATAATTTAAGTCAGTCTTAAAAGGAGGCAAGCACGCTTCAAGCGAAAAAATCAAATATGGCAATCATAAGTTCAGCATATTATGCGCGACTTGTGAAATTAATTTTTAAGTAACGTGGTAAATAATATTACGTTCTAACCAAGTTTCTAGACTACCTACTAGAAAAGTCCTGTAAAAAAAGAGGTAAATAACATTTTTTTTGCAAAAACAGAAATTTCTCAATATAATCTCCATTGAGGTCAATACATTTCCAGATTCCAATTTTTTATTCCCTCAGAAAAAAAAAATGTTCCAAACTGTGCATAATGCTCGTCTCTTCCTCCAAGCCAATTTTTCAGGTTAGGAAACAAAAAAAAAGTCACTTGGGGACAAATCTGAGGAATAGGGTAAGTAGGGAACTATTTCGAAGAGCAGCTCGTGCACTTTTGCTATTGTAACGGCCGACGTGTGAGCAGGCGCATTGTCCTGGTGAAGGGGCACTTTTTGCGAGCTAATCTTGATTGCTTCTGCTTCAACAAACGCTCTAATAACGTCATGTAATACGAGTCAGTCACTGTTTTAACCTTTTCCAAATCGTCAATCATGATAGTACTCTGTAAGTCTCCAAAAATAGTTGGTATTAGGTTTCCCGACGATAAAACTGTTTTCCTTTTTTTCGGTGCACTTTCACCTTCGTAAATCCACTGTTTTGACTGCCGTTTTATCTCCGGGGCGTAAGGGTGGATCCATGATTCGTCTATAGTCACAAAACAACGTCAAAACACCGTCGGATTACGCTGCAACGTCTCAAAACACGATTTTGAAATGTCCTTTCTAGTACGTTTTTGTTCTGGAGTCAACAAACGCGGCACCCATCGCGAACTCATTTTTTCCTTTTTAGAACGTCGTGCGGGATATTATGTACCCGTTTATATGAGATGCCGACGATCTTCTATCACGATGCCATAAATTTTATCGCCCGTTTTTTCAGAAGAACGTACAGCATCTGCAGTGCTCGTACATTTAAATTCATTTATCCAGTAATAAGTGGTCTTGAGTGCTGGTACAGAGTCCCCATGCACTTCCTTCAGACCATTTTTTAAAATAAAAATGTCTGTGCACGATTCTCGGCTTTATCACGAATCGTGCAACACCGATTACTTACAGTAGCTGCCAACAAACAACGCGCGCGTTACATCTGTTTGAACACAACCGTCACAAAAGTCACGCTTACCAATAGTCATGCCGCTTAACAATATTTTCCGCCATTTGGTAGAAATTTACCAGACCTATCAATCCACCTTTGTATCTTCACTTATAAAAACATTAGCTGGCCACTGACACACAATCTATCATTTCAAAAATCACGGTGTCTTGGATGTGGCGGTTAGCGTGCACGAAAAAACGGCACGGCAAAAAAAACTGTCTTTACCCATAAACGATGCCAAAGTCACAAGGTGATTTAGCATGTAATTGCTAGTGCCACTTCAGTTCCAAGGGAAAAATTGTATGTGTGGGCAAAAACTGTCATTTGGCATGTCATTTGACACTGCGTCGCGTCATGTCGAAATTTTTAACGTGATTTTGTATGCTTTGAAAACATTTAGTAAATTTTGTCTTCAAATGTGGTGAAAATGGAGCACAGGAAACGAATTTGTATTGTTGCCTGTGCTGTTATGGCCATTTACCATCCAGAGAGCTGGATGAGACCCTATAAATTCTGTCAAGAATTCTTTGGTGGCGTTAAGTATATCGGCCATGTTAGAAATCTAAATTTTTCAATACAGTAAGTGAAATGTAACGTAGCACGTGGCGCAGCAAGGTTCTAAGACGCCGTGAATTTTGAAATGGAAGAATGTGTGTAAGTGGTTATCTACCAATGTGCATACACCCCACTCCAAAGAAAAGAACGTTTCAAATCTCTTCCTGTACTATCACGGCGTGAGGTTGTGACCACTAATGCAAACGATTTCCACATAATTTTACAGAGGACACGATTTTCTACGCGAAAGAATGTATGTGAGTGACCAGCTATTATTGAATGTTCAGATGTCGTCACGTTAAAACGACGCACAGTTTTTAAGCATTCTCTATGATTTGATGATTTTTACAATACAAATATTACATTGTCAAAAACGAAAATAAACTGGACAGTTAGAAGTTTTAGATTCTACGGCAACTAGATTGGGTCTAACCTTGTACAATGCTTTTGGTGAATTTGGCTGTAAATTAGAAAATGACAAGATACCAACTCACTTATTACTTCAAAAAAGGACTTCAAAATTTTCAAATTTTGCCCAGCTGAAGTACTTTCCTTGATTAATTTAAGTATGCTTTTATTTTTATAAGTAACAAATAGTTAACTTATACAAGGTTTTAATATCCTCCCACACCTGTAAGGTTTTTATTCTGGTATTGTAGGCATTTTATTGGTGCTAACTATATGCTTAATAGTATGATATAATAAATCTGTTGAATCCTTCCTCTCAGACCGCACATTCCAGGTTCGATCAGACTATTTCCGAAGTCAAGCCCATCCGAGCTGGAATCCCGCAAGGGTCTGTCCTCTCCCCACATTTATCTAACATATACACAGCAGACATACCCAAAGCGAATCACACTTCCCTTTTCATGTACGCCGATGACACAGCCATCACTGCTACCACCAAGTCGACGAGGATCATCACGAACCGCCTCCAACGCCACCTCAACATGCTAGTCCCCTGGTTCGAACACTGGAGAATCTAGCTTAACCCAGTGAAGACCCAAGCCATTATGTTCTCAAAGGTCCGCTTCCCACCGCCAGAAAGCCTGACCCTCAAAGGAACCCGACTCCGATGGTCTAACAGAGCCAAGTACCTGGGACTCCACTACGTCAAGCGGCTAGTATGGAAGGACCAGGTCACCGCCTCCGCCCGGAAAGCCAACCAACTCCTCGGCAAACTTTTCCCCCTTCTCAAGTCAAGAAAATTGTCAACGCGCAACAAGTTGACAATCTACATGACGATCATCCGAGCAGGAATGACCTACTCCAGCCCTGCGTGGTGTCAGATGTCACGCACCCACAGATCCACCCTCCAGACCGTCCAGAATAAGGTCCTCCTTATTATCGCCCATGGTTTGTTAGCAACACTCAACTTGACAGAGATCTCCAGATGCCTACAATCCGGGAATTCATCAGCACACAGCTGAAATTCCTGGACAAAGCCACACTCCACCCCTAACTCCACCGCCTGCCTCCAAGTCATGCTCGCCGCCGTCTGCAAAGACCCAGCGACCCTACGCCTCCGGATTAGCTTAAGATTTAATTAAGTTTATGTTCATGAAACATCTTAAGTTGAAATATCTTAAGTTTGTCAATACTTAGGCTAAGTTAGTTAGGTCCCTGTCATGTATATATCTTAAGACATAAATTGTAACCATGCTTACTCTACGCATTGTATGTTAGTTATAGTTTTTTGTTACTAGCTAATTTGTCAATAAATGAAATGTGAATCTGTTGAATATACATAATACTCCCCTAAAAACTGTTACAAACTTTTATGTACACCCTCTATAAACATTAACACTTTCTTGGGGAAATTGTTTATAAGTTATGTTATTCAGTTGTTGTGTGTAAGCATATTTAAAATTTGAATTCTTTAGATAAGGCAGTGAGGTTATCGAGAAAATAGGATTGCTGTTATAGCTTTATTTAAGTGCGGTATGGAGAAAAGCGACATTTTTGAGACCTTAAAATCGCTTAAAATAAGTCGTATATTTGTTTACTGGGCGATAAAATTATTTACCAAGACGGGAGACATAAAAGACAGGCAACGTTCAGCAAGACCAAGCACAGTTCGAACGCCATAAGCTGGCGCTTGCTAACGGGAGATTTAAAGCAAAAACGGTGAAAAAAATCTTAGTTTGTTGAAGGAATAATGCTAATGACAAACACACCCAAATTTTGTTTACCAACGAAAAAATTTTCAATGTTAAACAATCTTTCAACAAGCAAAAAGAGCGGTTATCATCCAGCATCAGGTATAGTTTGGTAGGGAGTCAGCTTTGATGGAGTTAACAGTATTCATTTTTGTGAAAAAGGTGTGAAAACTTTGGCTAAAATATATCAAGACACTATTTTAGAGAACGTTGTGAAACCCCTAAACCATACTGTTTTCAAAAATAAGCATTGGGTCTTCCAATAAGATTCTGCACCAGGGCACAAAGCTAAAACAACACAAGCATGGCTTGAACAAGATGTGCCTTCATTTATTACTACAGAAGATTGACCTTCTGCAAGTCCTGATCTAAATCCTTTAGGTTATAAACTATGGTTCCTCTTAAAGGGTATAGTTTGCCCTAAAAAAAACATGCCAATCTGGACTTTTTATAACGAGCTTTAACAAAAGCAATGGATAATTTTCTGTTGGATCAAGTGAGTGCTGCCATAGGCGAGGGCTTGTGTAAAAGCAAGAGGGGGACATTTTGAGTAAATATTAAATTAATTTTGTCATTATGAACATATGAATTAATTCCATAATAATTTGTTTTAATTTTCATGGAAATCAAATGTTTAGGTAGTTTTCATTGCAACAGTATTTATAGGAATACTAGGTAGATGAGCAAATTGAGAGAAATTTATTTTAATAAGAAACATTCACAAGTTACAAAGCTTACAGGTATAATTCTTCTAGTTTTTTCTGTGTCGTCCGAGTAAATGATGCTGACGTTTCGCCAATCATACTGCTAATTTCAATAAGCTGTCAAGAAGCTGGCAGGATGATCGGCGAAAAGTCAGCAGCACTTATTCAAAAAACACTGGAGAATAATTATACCTATAAGAAATTTGTTTGTTTCTCAGCAGCACTTATTCAAAAAACACTGGAGAATAATTATACCTATAAAAATTTGTTTGTTTCTATTTCATAAATCAATATTTATAATAAATTCAGAGAATAGCCAAAAAGATGCTAAATTGTTTTGTTATGTAATACAAACCTGGATAAATCGATCATTCAACAACATTCCATATATCATCCACTGCAAACTGACGATAAACGTTGCAACGATCAAATGATATGGTAGACTCTCTGTGCTCTTCACTTTAATAACGTGCAACAAAGATACAAATGGAGCAGCAAAAAACAAAATGGTGACGACGACGCAGATTTGCCCCAAGTTTGATCGGGCGGTTTCAACGTTCTCCGTGCGATGTAGTTTCATTAATATTATTATTAGGATTAGTAAGCAGACTAGAAATGAACGAAGGATGTGGACCTAAAAAATTAGAAAAAATATGCTAAATGATTTTGGTGTTCTATAACCCTAATACACGGCAGGTGCATAGCGAGCCTTTAAGAAACTTAACTGCTGCAGGCATTTAAGTCACCTGTCAGTTGTGTCTATCTATGTACAGTACAGTACATTCAAATCTTTAAATCTTTATCGTTTCCAGTAAAGTAAGAATTATAAAGAAGGTAAAAATCGAGTCGAATAAAATATATGCTCTCTGCCAACAAAATACGTGCGTACATTAAAAACTAAAATTCAAATGTGGCCACCAGTGTGTGTACTGAAAAGTATATTAAATCTCCACCATATTGTCAAACCAATTACAGTAATACCCCGCTTAGCGCGACCCCGTTACGCGCGGTTTCACTATAACGCGAATTTCAAATACCCCGCTTAGCGCGACCCCGTTACGCGCGGTTTCACTATAACGCGAATTTCAAATTTCGCGCTCATGTAGTCATTAACTTCTCTATGGTCGCGGGGGGATCCCCGCTTTCTCTGAATATTCTCTTTGAAGAATTGGGAATTCCCTGTCCTTCGACTTTGTTCTATGGGGATTTCCTCGTTCGTTTCGTGTGTTCATTTGTTCCGTAATGTTAGTTCGGTCGGCTGGCAGTTTTGTTTTAATATTTATTGGAGATACATACATACATAATTTAACCCTACGTTAAAAATGCCGCCTGTAAAGAAAAAAGAGCGTAAAAGCGTCACTTTGGAATTGAAGATGAAAGTGTTAAGAAGAATGGAAAATGGAGGCAAAAGCAACAATTGTTGGGAGAGATTTTGGACTCTCAGAATCGACTGTGAGAACGATTTATAAAAATCGGGAAAAAATTAAAATCTCCAGCGAAGGTTCAACACCTATAAATGCAACAAAACTTTCTCGTTCGAGATCATCTATCTTAGAAAGAATGGAGAAAATTACTGTCAGTCTGGATCGAAGATTTGAATAAGAAGAACACACCACTAAGTCAAGATCTCATATGCACAAAAGCAAAATCTTTGTATGAGATGCTGAAAACAAAAGAAGGAGAAGGGAGTGCCACTCCGACTTTTGCTGCCAGCAGAGGCTGGTTCCATCGGTTCAAGCAGCGTTCTAATCTTCACAATATCCACATAACAGGCGAGGCGGCCAGCGCGGACATTCAAGCTGCAGCTGAGTTTCCAGACAAGTTTCAAGACTTCGTTAGACGAGAGAAAATTCCTGCTTGTCTCATCTTCAATGTTGATGAGACCGCACTTTACTGGAAAAAAATGCCATCTCGAACATTCATTTCTAAGGAAGAACGTCAAGCCAGTGGTTTCAAAGCTGCGAAAGATCGACTAACACTTCTGCTGGGTGGTAATGCCACTGGTGATTTCAAACTGAAACCTTTACTAGTGTACCATTCAGAAACACCCCCGTGCAATGCGAGGCACAGACAAGACAAGTCTACCAGTTGTGTGGCGATCAAACAGAAAGGCGTGGGTTACACGGGAAATTTTTCAAGAATGGTATTCTAATAGTTTTTGCCCATCAGTCAAATCATACTGTGACAGAAATGGGCTTGAACCTAAAGTTATATTACTCTTAGACAATGCCCCAGGACATCCAACCTCACTTGATACGCCCAGAGACTTAAAAGTGTACGTAAAGTTCCTTCCACCAAACACTACGTCAATATTACAACCTATGGACCAGGGAGCAATAGCAAACTTCAAAGCTTATTACCATCGCCGCACTTTTAGCCAACTAATTCATGAAACTGACGGGGAAGGAAGACAGTCTATGCGAGAGTGGTGGAAGTCATACAACATTATGAAGTCTATTCACAACATAGAAGAGGCTTGGAAGGAAGTTAAAATAAGTTGTATGAATGGGGTGTGGCGTAATCTTTGGCCAGATGTAGTGGAAGCACCTAGAAGAATTGTCCAGATGCAGAGACAAGTGCTTGAAGACATTGCTGCAATGATTGAGGGGTCTGAACTTGAAGATGTCACGGTAGAAGATCTCGTAGAACTTGTAGCAACGCACGACGATCCTATTAGCAATGAAGATCTGATCGAGTTACAGAATAATCCTATCTACGATGAGGAAGAACAAGTAGAAGAGAAAGTTTTATCTTCAGGGGAAATACAAAATGCACTTTCAAAAATTTATTCAGGTTTGGACATATTGCAGAGTATAGACAATAATGATGACCGTGTCTTGACCGTGTGTCAAACAATTAAAAACAGTGTTGGGTGTTATGAACGTATTTTACAAGAACGTAAACAAAACGTTACCCAAAAGACAATAGATGTATTTTTCCGTAAAAAATAAGAGTATGTATTGCATAAAGTGTTCTTAGAATTAAAGTGATTGATTAAAATGATTTGTATTTTTTTGTATTAAATTTTGACTATGTTTAATCATAAACCTCGATATACGCGAATTTCAGTTAACGCGATTTTTTTCGGAACGTATCCCTCGCGTAAAGCGGGGTATTACTGTAGTTTCTTGTTTACTAGGTAAGTCACTCATGCTAATTTTCGCCCAATTTACACTTTATAGAGAATATTTTCAAAATTTTTTGATCGGTACTTTTTGAGATAGGGGGAGGGGACAGCGATTTTTGGCTATTTCCTTAAAATAATGCAAAGAAATGTGTGCCCAAGTATAACATTATATATATTTTTGAACTGTGTGTTTTCACAAACATTCATTTCACACTCACTCAATAACCTGGGAAAAAAAAACTTCACTGCCGATTTCACCCTCCAATACTAACCCCTTAAGTCAAAATTTAACTTTCAAAACGACACGGCTCTGATTGTACCATCAATTCCTATATTTGTGCCAAATTTCAACTTGTCAAATAGTTTCGGAGAAAATCGGTGTAACAGAGAGACAGACGGACGGACACCGAAATGATCTCATAAATATTCCTGTATGGAACCCCAAGAACTGTCAGGTATGTTAAGAAAAACTCCTCAATATGTAAATAAAAATAAAACTTTTTGTGATGTAGGTTGTGATTTTAATATTACTTTTTATGGAGTTGGAAGTTAAAAAAAGTTTTTCATGATATAAAAACCTGAAATACATACATATATATATATATATATATATACATATATATATATATATATATATATATATATATATATATATATATATATATATATATATATATATATATATATATATATATATATATATATATGTATGTATGTGTATATATATATATATATATATATATATATATATATATATATAAACACCACGTTTGAAATTGATATCTCATTTCGTTCGAGGATTATCGTGCTAACAGACCGACAGACGGACCGATGAAAATGAGTAATTATGTGTTTAAGGATCTAGGAACCCTAAACCGCCAAGAAAAGCAAAAATCTTGAAAGATGATTTTTTCCCAAATACAATACTTTCCTTTAGTAAGGAAAATAAAAAGTCAAATTTTTATTTGTAATGTTTTAATCTACTGCCTATAATTATTAAACAGTTTCTTTTAAGAGCAATTTAAAAAAATTATTATTAAAACTACGATATTCAATAACAAAAACTAATAAACATGAAATGAAAAGCTATTACCATTTTAAATAAATCATTTTAAAAAATGCTACTGATTAACTAAGTCAAATATAAATAGTTAATGCTGATAAGTTTGTATAATGTAAAGGTAGATTATTTTGTTTAATTACATGGAAAACACAAATATGACATATATTTTTAGCAATGATGAAAAATTAACCAAATTGTTGTTAATGTTTTAAAATTCTTAAAAATATAATTCATAAAATGTTTAGTACCCCAAGTAAAATACATGTGATTAAAAAAAAAATTACTTTAAAATATACAAAAAATGACCAGCTATAGACTTTAACTGAATTTAAACTGAAGTAACCTTTATGGATAAAAAATTAAACTGTAAAAATATGGATATGTGTGTGTCTGTATATGGCCTCTTACTTGAGAATGAATGATCCAACTTTCATGAATTTTTCTTTTACATGATACATTACTTAGACAGATTGCCTTGTAGTTAACAGATTTCTACACAATATCATATGAAGTTTAGAGTTGCCACAAACTATCATGCAAACATTAATTTACTAAATAGTTATATAGATGATAGAAAATTCATTAACCTTAAAACACCTAAAATCTATAAACAACTATTTTGTTATTACTATCTAATCACATATTTTAAAGATAGCTAGTATTTTTATATTAACATTATACTGAACAATTATTATTTTTAATTTTATTTAATAAATAGTATCATTACTGAATAAAATTAATACTGACAGTAAACTCACTTAATAAAAATATCAATAACCAACTTTACACAATTATTTGTGTGTATTTTGATGTTTTCAAGTTTATCAATTAATGTAGGTTAAATATGTATAAATTATATAAATTGTCATTATATTATTAATAATGGACCAAAAAACATATTTACATTTTTAAACTGTTTTTAACAGAGTATTAAATAGGACTGATTAATATTTTTGCAAAAAATAATTTTAGATCCTCAATTAAAAATATTGGAAAATCTTGTATTATATTTATTTGATTACTCATTATTGCTGGGATGTGTTATGGTAACATTTTATACTTAAAATTTAATTTGAATATTATAGAGAATATGAAGAAAATATTTAACTATTTTAATATCTTACCTTTTTAATACTATAGAGAAAGAACACTACCACATAGGAAAAAAAGAGTGAGACTCCAATAGTATTTACTAAAATAAGTGATGTATCTTGTATTAAAAAACCATATCTAAGCCATAGGGAAGTCGACAGACAACCACTTATAAATGGAAAGGACGATATATCTCCTGTGCTCTTGTTCTGCACAATTTTTTGGCATGTTACCCTGAAAACATTCAAAAATTTTTAAGTAACATGTCACTGAGGAGGATCATTTACTAAAAGGTATTTGAACATATTGAAAAGACGCTTACGTGCCGGATAAAAACTGCAAAATCGTGCAGATCGAAGCGGTAGTTGCTAAAATATTTTTTAGCGCTTCTTCATTCATATTTTGACTTCAACAAAAACATTTAAAATAATGAAAAAAGCGGAAAATGCACACATAGAGGAAACGTCAGGAAGACGTCAAAATGTTTATCAACATCAATAAAAACAAGTTGGCAATTTCTTCTTTTTAGAAATAAGTCAGTTTAGCCCAGTTAATCAGGTTCCTACTGAAAGATAAAGAAGTAGATCTTATAGTAACAAAATTGATCTCCAGATGTCGCTAAGCTTATTGTTTATATACGACAGTTTTATAGGTTAATTTTATGACTTTTTGCTGTTTTTAATCTAAAAATCATGGTAAATAAATTAAATAAAGAATTTTATAACACTGTATTAACTCAAGCACTAAGCCCTTGTGGACATTATTTGATTGCCGGTGATATTTATGGGACATTGTCAATCTTTAAGTGAGTTTTTATATAATTTCGTCGTTTTCTATCAATTAAAATCGATTTTGCTAGTTTTTTTTTATTAATCCTTGTAATATACAGAAGGATATATATTTCAGTTTATCAAAAGTTGTGAAACCGGAGGCAAATATTACTAAAGACGAATTGGTTCCAAAGAATAAAATAACAGTTAAATCAGATTATCAAATAAACAGCCTTCTAACAACTCAAAATCATCTTTTGGTAGGAGGATATGGGGAGATATATGCCTATTTGTGGAAAAATATCAAAGGTAATTTGTACAGTTTTTAATGCACATTTTAACATAAAGAAAATAAAAAACTATATTTGTTTAGGATCAAATAGAAACATTCAACCAGTATGGACAATCCAAATACCTTGTGGTCAAGATGATTTTAATAAAGCAGAAGTAAATGACCTTCTGTTGGACGAGGACGCTGGGAATATTTATGCAGCATGTGGTGACAATAAAATTTATATATTTAATTTAGAAAGAAGGAGTACTATAAAGGTTTTAATTGGACACACTGATTATATCCACTGTATTTGCAAGAAGTAAGAAAATTATTTATTTTTTTATACCCATTTATACAATTAATTTTCAAACTTCATAAATTGCTTGATATTGAGTCATTTTGAGATACACTGAGATATATAAAAACATAGCAAGACTGAAAATAAAATAAACAAACAATATAGCTACTAAACACAGTGGTAGTGGAGATATCTTTTTTGTGTCAACAAATGCCAATTTTTGTTTTAACCCATTTACCCTGTAACAGGACAAAACATAATTAAACTTTAATTTTTTACCTCAATTATTTTTCTTTTAGGGTTAATTTTTTTGTCTTTATAAATTTATATGTACAGTTTAAGTTCAGTTCAAAATTCTAATCTTTATTAATAAAATACATGCACATTATTTACAGATCAGTTAAAGAAAAAATAGTAAATAAATTAAAATAAAAATAGTCCACATAGGAACCACATTGAATCACCGGTATTTAAAAGGAGTATGTATTAGGACAAATATTAAACAGTCAGACAACTACCTTGCCTTTCCAGAACTAAGTTCAGCAAAATTACTGCTATATAAATATTAGAACTACCTTCTCTGCTAAAGTATTAGAACTACTGCCAATTTTGGTCACTTAAACTATAGTATATATTTCTCTGATGCAGTTATTCCTGAGTCCCAAACAAGAATAAAAAACAAAGACAATGCTCGTCACTTTTCTTGATGTAATAATGATTTACACCTGATTGGACTCTCGGTGGCTTTTTTAGAATCAAGCTCTGTGTGAAGAGTCAGCACTGCTATGATTTGGAAGGCATTCAAGCGATTTTAACGCGCGAGTTGGAGAAGATCTCAAAATTAAATTTTGTTTACTTATACAAACATGCTGAATGTTATATTGAGGTCAAAGGGGACTATGTAGAATTTTTAAAGTAATAAAACACAAATCCCAGAACTTTTTGTACAGATGGTATATGATCAAAACTAAACCTTTCTAATAATCTACGGATACTTAAATTCAAATTGGTGATATTTAAGTTCCATTTGCACCTTTGTTCTAACAACTCTACCTTTTAAGTCATTACTTTTCAATTAAGTTTTATTTATAATTCCCTTTATGAAAAAAAAGAAGATAAGAAAATGTGGTTCTGATTTTTTTAAAAATATTTTTTAATTATATTTATTATATTTTTTATTCTAATGTGTTTATAAATTGCAAATTGTGTATCTGATTATCAAGGCCTCAAACAGTGCAAAGAAAATTTTAGTCCAAAGTGCATGAGTTCTTTATTTTAAAAATAATTAGTGTTCTGCAGTTTAAAACTCTCTTTAAAATGATATGAAATTTTTGTATATATTTTGTTTGTATTGTTGATATAATTATGAATAAAATCAGAAAATTACCATTGTATAGTAACTATTACTTTTTAGTGGTAATAATGATCTTCTTTCTGGTGCTGAAGATGGTCTGGTAAACATTTGGGATTTAAGGAGTTATAAAGTTACTCAAAAAATAGAGCCTCATTGTAACAACCAGATTGCAAGAAGTGATTTGGGAAAATGGATTGGTGCTATAGATTGTAATGAAGATTATATAGTAAGTTACAGAAAAGTCTTGGAAGTTAAAAGTAAATACTGGTTGCCACCAGAATTGTTTTTAACTTATTTTTATTGATAGATTTCTGATTATTTATGATAAACACAGTAGGGTCCAAAGTTTCTACCCAAATTTGCTAAAACAAATCTGAACATGTCTAGCCCTGTCAATATTCTATTTTTTGTTGTACTGATCATAGAACAAGTTTTAGAAATATAAATAGTAAAATTGGCCGAAAGTTACTTACCTCTGGCACGGTAGGTAAATTATTGTTTTTACATCTCTTGCTAAAGGTGAAGAATTATCCATTGCAATTTTTGCTTGTCGGTATGTGTGTTGACAAAATAGATGGGTATACTGCACTCTGTCGGTGACTTATTTAAAGCCTTTCCAAACAAAGCGGCCAGGCCACAGCTGACACTTAATTGCAGAAGCGCACCTTCTCAAGCTTCCCGCTTGAAGGCATAAATTCAGTTAGTACCCGGATAAGGTCTGAAATAGTTTTCTTTGTGTTTGCTGAACCTAGCCCAGCTGATGAGCGGTGATACGGCGAAAGGCGTCTTAGGATGGTCTAGCAAAACAGAGAACACTTTTGGGAACTTCCAAATTGCGGATTTTTTAATTGGCCTTGGTTACTTCACCAATGCGCCATCTATGCCTTCAAGCGGGAAGCTCGGAAGGTGCGCTTCTGCAATTAAGTGTCAGCTGTGGTCTGGTCGCTTCATTCGGAAAGACTTTAAATAAGTCACCGACAGAGTGCAGTATAAGCATCTGTTTTGTCATGGTTTTCCGTTAGTACTTGGATAAGGTCTAAAATGGTGTACCTTGTGTTTGCTGAATTTAGCCCAACTGATGAGCCGCGATATGGCGAAACGCGTTTTGGGATGGTCTAGCAAATACCGAGAACACTTTTGGGAACTTCCAAAGTGCGGATTTTTCGAGTGGCTTTGGTTGCTTCACCAATGCGCCATCTATGCCTTCAAGCGGGAAGCTCAAGAAGGTGCGCTTCTGCAATTAATTGTCAGCTGTGGTCTGGTCGCTTTGTTCGGAAAGACTTTAAATAAATCAACGAGAGAGTGCAGTATAAGCATCTGTTTTGTTATGGTTTTCCGTTAATACTTGGATAAGGTCTGAAATGGTGTTCTATGTGTTTGCTAAACCTAACCCAGCTGATGAGCCGTGATACGGCGACAAATCATATAAAGTATCTGGGCGTTGTCATTGATTCAAGACTAAAATTTCACAAACACGTCAACCATATATTACAAAAAGGATTTGTGGCCATGCAAGGGCTTTACGCATTATTATCGCCGAATTCAAAACTAGATATTCAAAATAAAGTGATCATTTATAAACAGATCATCAACCAATGCCGCTCCAGTCTGGTGCGGCATAACAAACACACAATGCGCGAAAATACAAAGATTACAAAATCGCATATTAAGATGCGCTACTTTTTCAAATATATATATATCAGGATTGATAATCTGCATAACATAGCAAATATCCCTATGATAAGAGAGTACATAACATCACTCTCCGAAAAATTCTATAAATACAAAATACAGGCATCAATCCTGACTGAAAATATAACTAATACAAGGCAATATCATGGCGTAATCCATAAGCCACTCTACGCGCCATTATCAGTTTATTTTGAAAATCCCGAAGAAAACTATTTAACTTTAAAACATTAATACTAGTAATATAAGTTAGTCTAAACAAATGTACAAAGTAAATATGTATGTATGCATGTACGTATGTGTATGTATGTATTTACATGCATATATGAATATGTGCGTGTATGCAGGTAGATACATGTAAACGTATAATATTTAACATAAAATAGCGTAGTGATGTACAAAGATGAACAGGTACACAAACAGGCAAACGGACGCATTATGCCTGAAAATACTTAAACTTAACATAAGCGAAAATTCCTTAGGTTAAGCATCCGATAAGTTAAGTTAAAAAATAAACAAACATTACTGTAAAGAATGAAAGAAAGAGTGCCAGGGATAGAATGAAAGAAGGAATGAGATAGAGACGGATGTATGGGGAAATAGATTAGAATCTATAATAGACTCAACTTCTCATGCTACTCGTACCTGACTTTTTCTCAGCTGGTTTTTTTTTATTACTGTACAATTTTTTCCAGTGGAAACAAATATAAAATTCCCCAGCAAACATGAACGAAAAATTGAAAATATGTTTTTAGCAATGCAAACATACAAAAAAGGCTCCTTAAGGAAACGGAAGGGGTCATAAATTCATAACTAAAACATGTTAGCGATCTTACCCTAGCTCATAACATCGAGCCTCGCCAAGCGGCGAGTTAAATAGATTATGAATACGATTGATAGTCTTATTGTATAATCTAGGCTAGTAAAAAATGTAAGTGTAATATGTAATACCAAATTATTTATAATAAAGGCATGTTTGAATTTGAATTTGATATGGCGAAACGCGTCGTGAGATGGTCCAGCGTATACCAAGAACACTCTTGGGAACTTCCAAAGTGCGGATGTTTCGATTCGCCTTGGTTGCTTTATCAATGCGCCATATATGTATATATATATATATATATATATATATATATATATATATATATATATATATATATATATATATATATATACAAATAATGAAGACGTTTCTTGAACCAATTTTAGATATTCTGTTTTGTTTTTTTCTTCTTGGGAATATGGTTCTTGATTAATTTAGACAAAAATTGTTTTGGTAAAGTTATATTTTCTGTCAAATTTAGTGTTGGTTCATTATTTTTGTATCACTACATTTGGTCTTCATCAGTATTATTTACTCTTCCTACGAACAATTACATTCTATAAAATATTTTATAGAATGTAATTGTTCATAGGAAAGGTAAATAATACTTATGAAAACTAAATGTGGTTGAAACGTTTATAATAATAAACCAACATCAAATTCGACAGAAAGTTTAATTTTACCAAAAACAATAAATATATATATATATATATATATATATATATATATATATATATATATATATATATATATATATATATATATACATATATATATATATATATATATATATATATATATATATATATATATATATACATATATATATATATATATATATATATATATATATATATATACATATATATATATATATATATATATATATATATATATATATATATATATATATATATATATACATATATATATATATATATATATATATATATATATATATATATATATATATATATATATATACATATATATATATATATATATATATATATATATATATATATATATATATATATATATATATATATATATACACATATATATATATATATATATATATATATATATATATATATATATATATATATATATATATATATATATATATATATATATATATATATATATATATATATATATATGTATATACATATACATATACATATACATACATACATACATACATATATATATATATATATATATATATATATATATATATATATATATATATATATATATATACATATACATACATACATACATACATACATACATACATACATACATACATATATATATATATATATATATATATATATATATATATATATATATATATATATACAGTCCCTGGCCAAATTATTAGACGCACTGCAAGATTTCATGTAAAATATTAATTACCGAGTGATATTGTACCGTTTTATTATTTTAAATTGATTTGTTTTTTATTTTTATATTATCCAATCAATTACCTATTTATTTGACATAAATAAAACAGCATTAATTTAGAAAAGCATAAGTTTATTAAGTTTTAAAGAAAAGTGAAATTAATGTTAGTAAAAGTCAATATTTAGTTGAGCCACCTTTAGCCGCTATCAAAGCTTTAATTCTGCGCGGCATGCTATCAATGTAAGATTGTACTGTCTCCTGCATTTGAGGATGATGATTCCACACATGAATAATCTTTTCTAGGAGCTGGGTTTTTGTTGGTAATCACATCTTTGGCCACTTCTCTTTTCATCAGCTCCCACACATTTTCAATGGGGTTCATATCAGGGCTATTACCCGGCCAATCCAACAGAGGGATATTTTTTTCTGCCAAAAAAGCTTTAACAGACCGAGCAGTGTGGCAGGGAGCTCCATCTTGCATGAAAGTGAATGGTTCCCCATTTGGAAACCATTCTCTGAGCTGCGGAATCAACCGATTTTGTAATACTTCTTTGTACTGATCTTGCCTCATTATTCCTTTGACGACGTACAGACGTCCAGTGCCCTTGCCGCTAATGACTGACCAAATCATCACTTTGGTGGGATGTTTAACCGTCGGGACGACACAATCAGGATGAAACTTTTCTCCATGACGACGATGCACATACTGAGCTTTATTCTGCAAAATTTCGAATGTGCTTTCGTCACTGAAGCAGACCTGTCAAAAATAGGAAAAATATATAGACTTCCATGTTTATTTGCTTTATTTAACTGAAAATGATAATAATGTATCAATTATTGATTAAATTGCTGTATCTTACTGATCTCCAGAAGTCCACATCTTTGTCTTGCCATTGTTTGGCCCACTTCAGGCGCTTTGCTTTCATTGCAGCTGTTAACTTGGGCTTCCTGGCGGGGCGACAGGCCTTAAAATCTAATTCTTTCAATTTTCTTCGAACAGTGCGCTCAGAAGCATTTACGCTAGCATCCTGGAGTTGTGATTTTATTACCTTTGTGGTAGCAAATCTGTTTTCTACACAAATTTTCTTCAAACATCTCTCTGACCGTGGAGTGAAAATTGGTTTTCTACCGCATCTTTTCTTTCTTTTCGGGCTTAATTCCTTCCCTGACTCAATTTTATTTTTTATGCGTCGTACACTAGCTTCAGAAACCTCCAATCTTCGTGATATTTCTCGGTTTGTAAATATTTTCGCAATCACAAGGGCCTTCACTTCAGCTTTTTTACGTGGTGAAAGATCGCCTTTTCTACCCATAATGAAAATAGTCCAATTACTTTTTTTAAACACTGCATACAAAATAAACTAATCACTCAGTAGTATAAAACTGTTAAACAAACAATCACAGTCCATAAAGCCACAGAAACACGTCCGTACCTGACTCGATTCCGATCGCGACTGATACAGGTTTGTACTTGTTTACGTTCATGTATCACTTTGTCAACACAGTGTTGCCATATGTTAAACATAAATACAAATATGTAGTCTACAACAATTCTTTTAAATAAAAATCAATAATATTGTAGTTTAAATATACCATTATTGCATAAAAACTCTTAAGAAACATAAAATTACAAAAAAAAATACAGTGCGTCTAATAATTTGGCCAGGGACTGTATATATATGTATATATGTATATATATATATATATATATATATATATATATATATATATATATATATATATATATATAAATTTGTGGAAATTAGTTTAATAATAAAAAGCATACCAAGGGAGTTCTAATTTGTCCCACATAAATATATTTCTTAATTGTGCTGATTGATCTTGATATTTCAGGTATGTGGTGGTGGACCAAGGTTAACCCTATATCATTACCGCTTTCTAACAAACTCTACGATATTTCCCATTGATGATAAAGGTATCCATGTTACAGAAATTTATGAGGATAAAATATTTGCAGGGGGTAAGTTTGCTTTTTTAGTTTTTGTTGTTTATTGAATTATTAAACAGAGAAGGAGAAACAACACTACGAATAATGATTTTAAACAAATATGTATATCAAATTCTCTGCTTTTCTGAAGGCTATCAAAATTAAACCTCTGTAATAATATTGCGTTGTCTACCCCGCTCTATAGGTGCACTCCATCCTCTTTGAAAGAAGTATATTTTAAAAGTTTTCTTTGCACTTGCTCCATTGCTAATACATATTTACTATAAATTGGTGAGAGTGTCAAGGAATCATATTTCAATTTGCTGTATTCTTAATCACTTAAATTTTTTCAAGATAAATCCCAACATTTGCATGTCTAGTGCTTCCGCTGTTATTTTGTCCATGCGAGCACTAAAACTTAGCATAGAGTCCCCAAATTATGAGTATTTTGTACTTTAACTAACATCGATCCACTAACATTAATACAGCAAAGGACCCAGTTTTGTAGTAAACGACATCACTGAGCACTTACTAGCTTAGTTTATTGACCGTATACCGATTATAAACTCTGTTAAGAGCGTTTTATGATTTTTTTCAATCCTTAAGTCTGTCCACCAGTAAGTACAGCTTTAAATCATCGGCAAATATTTGATAAGTAACATTTATAACTTCAGAGATATTATTTATAAAGATTCTAAAAAGTAGGCGCCCTAAGTTGGAACCCTGGGGAATTCCAGTTGAAGCACCAAAAAAAAAGACTTAACATTGAACATGTTGAGATCACTATATCAGATATGACTGGAAAAGGTACTCAAATCTATCAGATAAACTGAAGGCTCTGAGTTGGCCAGAATGATCTTGTAGTCTATTTTGCGAAAAGCTTTCGAGAATTCGGTGAAAACCACATTAATCTGGTCCTTATTGTGAGTAACGCTTGATAAACATTGTTAAAAACATACCAGAATCGTGGTAGGTGATACTCCGTTCAAAAAGCCGTATTGGTTTAAAGTAAGAAACAGTTTAATTCTACTTATTAAGTAGCCATATAATAACTTCCCAAAAGTTTTGGAAAAATAACAAATTAATGAGACCCGTTAGTAATCACATATGTTAGACTTAACCTTCTTTTTAAATTATTTAAGGGCGTTCCCAAGAAAATAAATTTTCTTACGATTTTCCAGAAAATTTGAATATACATATTTATTAATGTTCGTTATACGTAGTAAAAACTTCAATACTCCTTACGGCACTAAATTTGTAAATATTGGCTGTTAAAATTTGCATTTTTAACATACGAACCCTAGCCCGACGTATGTTGAAACGGATGTTTTATTATATAACAGCGGTAATTTTTTGACGATCGTTTTGAAAAACTTAGAATTATTAATTGAAATTACAACAAATATTTTTCTGTAAAGAAAATTATGGCAAGCGGTATTCGTTTTTTCATAAAAAAAAATGTTGGAAGTGACCTACTTTTGATCATTTTCCTCGCATAACTTCATAAATAAAAGTTTGCGACTTGGCAACGTCGCTCTGCGCGGGAAATTTGAAATACCATCAACGCACAGCTGATTTTAATATATGCGTATAGCTCACAGATATAGAAAAAATATGAGTTATCGTAAATAAAAAGTCAATATTTATAACAAATCAAATATTTATTAGTATTCAACATAAATAAGTAGCATATTAATTATTATCAGAGACTTGGTTTCTTATTTCTCGAGTATTTACTAAATTACATTTAGTACAGTTGTCACATTTTATTTTGAACTGTGAATGAAGCCCTTCCCTTCTGAAATCAGTCAATTTTTGTATGTCTAAAAGACCTCTGCAGCCGGTGCATTTAAGATTATAGCTAACTCTCTCAATGAAAACTATACTCTTCTCATCAGGAATTTTAGATTGAACTATTTCATTGCTTGTTGTTTAAATTTCCTGTTTTTTTGCATCAGGCATACTTGCTAATGCTATATTAATTTTTTCAACAGTTTTTAACAAATCTGACATTCTTTTTTATCGCAAAGTCATTATTTTATGCACTATTAAAAAGTTCCAATATAAACATAACCTCGGAAAATACTTCAAAACATTAAAACCTAACATAAGGTTCGTTCCAACCTTAAATCAGAAACAGATTTCCAGCAATTTGCAAATCGTGTTTATCGCGCATGTCTGTAACATATTGACTTCTGATTAATTTTTATATGAATGGTTGGAACAGCTGATAATTTACTTGACGTGTGAATAAATATAACCTAACAAACTTAGGCCGGTCGAATCTTTGAATCTTGCTTTGAATAACCATATTTTTTTTTTATTTGCAAGGTTAAGCATAAAAGTCAAAATGGTTCTAGAAGGTATGTGATAAGGTTAATGTGTAAATATATCCAACATTATATATTAACGGTATGTTTACTAAATCACTCCAAATGTTGGAATTTGTGAGATGTTCTCACGACTTTCGTGGTGTCCAAGCAATACAAGCCTTTTTAAAATACTTTTATTCAAAGCTTCCACTTTGTCGGATTATAGGTTATATTGCAAGCAAAATCAAAATAGTTGCAATACGCATGCGCCAAATTATTGGTTAGAAGATAATCCGCAAACTGTTCTGATAGTTTTTTAAACAGGTTTGAATTTTAGTTGGAACATAAAACTAATAGTTTGCTAACCGTTAGTAACTTTGGTTGGAACGCAATTAACTTACTGCGCAGAATCCCGACTGTAAGAAACTGTTTCTGATGCGGGTTGGAACGAACCTATAAACAACTTGTATCTCGATCAGAGTAAGAATGTAACATTGCTAGATCTGAAAGACGAAGCAGTGGGATTATTTTTGTATTTCTGCGCATTGGGACGGGGCGAAAGAACGCACTGTGCCTCAACTATTTTTTATGGTACGCATAGTAGTTTACATAGGAGGGATCTTTTCGTCAGTTGAGCACGACTGCTCGTTGGGAACGTCCTTAAGCAGTGATTTTTTTTCCATAAATAAATGAGTTTTTAGTATAAACAGTTTCTGTTATACTTGAAATTTACGAAATTATCTTATACAGGTAGATCTAAGCTATTTTACCAAGCTAGCTTTAATGGAGATATTGTTACCGAAATACCAACCAGTGGAGCGACCACTTACAGCATTGTAAAACAAGAAGAACCATTTAAAGTTATGTGTATCGCTGGATCTAGCCCTAAAATCGATATATCTAGTAATTTTATGTATAAGGATCAACAACTGTCATTATATTAATTTGTACTGTTTTTAATATGTCTGTATTGTCTTTAAGACCGTAAAATAAAGACTTTTTATAAGCATTTTAAATTGAAATTTTCATATATTCAAATGAAAAATTGTGTTTTAATTAATTTTCATCCATAAGCAACATACTAATTTACTTGTAATTCGCACATGGAACATTACAATCAACTTTTTGGGTGTATCAAGATGAACTGAATCCAACAACAGTGACTCGTTAGCACTTCCTTTAATTATATTGGACATATTGCAACCCTTGCTAAATGATATACAACAATTTGTTTGCCGGAAGTCATCGATGAAATCAGGAAAAAGAACCAAAAACGTCGCATCATTCTTCATCATGACAATGACAGCTTTCACACAGCACCTCAAACAATTAATTATTTGACGGAGAAAAATATCACATTTATGACTTATTGCCCGTCTGATTTATCGCCTAACGACTTCTTTTTTTTTTTTCCCAAATGTCAAAAAAAAAAACGCGTGGACAGCGATTTTCATCACCTAAAAAAGCTGTTGAATCCTTCCAAAACCATATTTTTGAGGTACGAACTTCAGAGTGGAAAAAATGTTTGAGAATTGGTTTAAACGCCTGCAAAAGTGTATAAATCTTAAAGGCATGAATTTTGAGAAACAATAAAACGATTTTGTACCAAAAATTTTTTTTCTTTCATTGTTGTTGTAAAAGCTAGCCCTCGTATTACAAAAATGTCGATTATAACGTACCACTACTTATAAAATATTGACTATTTGTCGCAATTTGTTTATTACACTTTGGTTATTACAGTACAAAACTATTCAGTTCTTAAATGTTTGGTATTGATAATAACGATTATTGTCTAGTTATTGAACCGATTGTTAACAAATATTGTTAATTGCTATTAGGACAAAAATAAAACTAAAAATTCCTAAAATAAGTACTGAATTTTATTTAAAATAAATAAATTACAAATAAATTTGCACCGTTTGGTTGACATTTTTGTTTAATAAATACTGAAGCTCATTTTTTTTTTTCACAAAAACCCATGTCCAGCTATCACTGATGGAATAAACCCTTCTTGTCCTTCTTTATTTTTAACATAGAACCAACCTTTAATTCGGGTACTAAGTAGAAATACTACTTCGTTTTTCGAAACGGATATGGCGCCTTTACCCATACCTTTGTATTCTTCGTTTATCACTAGGAGAGTATGTCTAGTTCCTTTTCCTACAGACATAAAAATATTATTAGCAATTTGCTGACGTTTGTTTTTTTTTTTTTGTAAACATTTCCTAACCACCATTTAAACCAGTCAGCGATAGTCAAAATAAGGAAAACCAGTTTGCTAACTAAGTTGGCCAATTGAAATTAAATATTTAGGACTCTAATTTGTTAGACGCCTAACGTAGAAAATTAACAACCAAAAAACATTTAAAAATGTATTTAACCAGATATACGTAATTGATATTTTGATCGATAAAATAAGCAGAAATAATACAAGCACCAAAATTAATTTTGAAAAAACACTCCTAAGGTAAGGTCCGTTTTGACTTTTTGTACTCCTTCATGGCAGCAGTAAAACCGATCTTAATAAACTACTAGCTATTGAAAATAGAATCTTAAAGATCATACTTGATATTCTTAGGAATACACATAATGAGCAGATTTTATTTCATTCATCGCGACTTCACTATAAAGACAACCAATTATTTTCAAAAAGCCGATATGACACTCACATATCAATTCACATACAGATAACTCGAATATCATTCTAAGAGATTAATTCAATAAAAATCTTTAATAATACGATGTAATATCTAAATTTGCATTATTCCTTCTTTCCTTGACTAAACAACGAACTTTTAAATACTAAATTAGGTTAAAAAAAAAGGACAGAAATAAAATCGTGTTTTATTATTGTGATAATTTTTTATTGGCGATTTTTAACATACATAACTTTATTGAGAAAGGAATTTGCATTAAACTTTGTCTCAAAGACCAAATTTCTTGTACCGATAAGTTAAAAATGATAGCAGTATTATGGTAATGAATAATTAGCAAGATCCAAAGTTTAAAGGTGGTATAAATCATTAAAAATGGTTGAAGACCAATCGCGTTTTGAAAGACCATCCACCTCAACCTCAGAAGAAAACATCAACAAAATCAAGAATTTTATACTTAGTAATTGTCATTTAGGGATTAACGATCGTGTAGACGTTACTGAAATATCAACTAGATCAATACAATTGATTTTAAAAAACGTTTTGCGCTCAAAAACAACTGAACTTTCTTGAAAAATATAGTCGTGTGGAGATCACTAAAAAGATGCTTTTTTTTTGAATGACTCTATTTTAAAATGCATAATTACCAACGATGAGACGGGAATCTATTCATATGACCCGGAAACATAATCAAGTTAATATCGCGCAAAACATGAACTACGCCATGTTAACTGTTTTTTTCCATTACTGTGGTGTTGTGCATAAAGAGTACTTTTCAATTGGCCAAACAGTTAATAAAGAATATTATATAAGCATTATTCATCGTTTACATAAGTCAGTTCGTAAAAAAAGGGCTGAATTGAAATAGAACAATTCATGGATTTTGGCATACATGTGTTGCAATAGGAGGAAATCAATCAATCAAGTAGATTTTAATGAATAAATCAATAGTTTGCCTTTTTTTGTTGATAAGTCCACTTAATTTTTGAACACAGTAGTAGATAAAATTGAAGTTAAGGAAGTTTACCGTTACTCACCGGTCAAACTGATTTTCATTAAAATATTTATACTATTAAATACGTTATTCTACAGTTCCTCTATGAAACTCGAAACTTCTTCGGTTGTGGTAAACGAGACACATATGATATTTTGTGTCATACCATGTATGACATGTCATACATGTCTACTTTTTCTAAGCCTCACCTACAATTACGTCATGAAGTTCTTCAATGGCCCACCTGAATAGATAGTCTCTCCGTTCTTGTGTTTCTCTCAGATCACCATAAAATAGCATTATGACGTAATTGCAGATCACTCTTAGAAAAACTACATCTTTTGTATTAAAAATATATTCAGTTGAACGGATTGGATTAAATTTCGGATTAGAGTAAAACATGTCAAATGTATTAATTTTGTCCAATGTACTGATTTGGCGACGTTTCGAATTTCACCTGAGTTTTAAATTATATACTGAAAATTTCAAAGGAAAATAAATTTGCACCCTGATTAAATCGGTATGATTCAAACATACGGTCAAGAAATGTTTCATTTTCTGCTTTATTGAATTTTTTCTTAGATATGTAAACAACCAGTTACTCTAGACACTATAAATTCTTTCTATTATCTTTCTTTGGAATACAGCCTGATGTTTAAATCAATTTCTTCGGATTCTTTGTAAAGTATCGAAGATTACGATATCATTAGCGGTATATTTATCAACATGAAACCAAGGACGTCAAGGAAAGTTATTTTAATTAATTTAATTTAGAGAATTTTTTATGGGCTAGTTCCTGAAGAAAATTTTTAGTTTTAAATCAATAGTACGATATATGAATATGTCGCTAGGTTGCGTAATATGGTGTTTTTTTAAATAATGTTTAAAAATTTATATAATATCGTCTCAACTAACTAAATAAGTTTTAGGTAAATTTAGTGGTTTAGCGGATGACGATTGTAGTAAGAAAATGTCAAAAATAATGGTCTTTTGCTGTTTCTTCTTCTTCTTCTCATGCCTTTTTCCTAATGGATGTTGGCGACCACTTCTCTAAATGTTTCTCTATCCCTCGCAACTTGAAACAACTCCCCTACAATCATGTTGGTCTATTCTCTAATGTTTCTCAGCCAAAACTTTTCCTTTCTTCCGACACCCTTTCTACCATCAACTCTTCCCTGCATCATAGTTTGCAATAGCGAATATTTTGTCGTTTCTGAGTACGTGACCTAAGTAGAATGTTTTTCGTATTTTTATGATTGTCATGAGTTTTCTGCCTTGGCCTATTCTTCGTAGAACTTCCTCATTAGTAATCCTGGCTGTCCATGGGATTTTTAATATCCTTCGATACAGCCCCATTTCAAATACTTCTAGCTTCTTAGTAGTGTATGGCTTCAACGTCCATGTCTCGACTCCATAGAAAAGTTGGGACTACACGTAGCATTCCAGGAAACGTAATCCAAAGGCGAGAGATAAGTTTCTATTGCAGAACATTATCCGAAATTTTAAAAATGATTTTCTTGCAACCTCTATTGTGGTTTTAATGTCAGCGTCTTGGTCAATGTCAGATGTGATATAGGTGCCTAATTTTTTTTTACTTTTCTACACGTTCTATTTGTTTTCCTTCGAGGAATTGGCAATTGTTGATTTGATGTTTAGAAACGACCATAAATTTTGTTTTTTCCGTGTTTATCATCAGACCCGTTTCGACACTAAGATCACGGTATCGTCGGCAAAGCGAATGGTGTTTATCACTTCACCCCCTATCCTGATTCCTTGACTTCGCTCCTATAATACTTTCTTGAAGATGACTTGGGAATGTAAATTAAACAGTACAGGTGACAGTAGGAACCCTTGCCTGACTCGTCGCCGAATCGGTATTTCATCTGTTACTATTTCATTTAAATCAATAAATAATAAATTCATTAGGAAGAAAGAGGTGACGAAACAAACAAAAATAAAAGTGTTCAAGGCAATTTTTAGGGCTATCCTGACATATGGATGTGAATCATGGACCCTAACAGACAGGCAGAAAAACAAGATACAAGCCGTCGAAATGAAATACCTGAGAGCAGTACAAGGAGTTACACGGAAGGACAGAATAAGGAATACAGAAATAAGGAGAAGGCTGAGAGTACAAGCAATTATGGAATATATACAACAAAGACAGCTGGGTGGTGGGGACATGTACAGAGAATGAAGGATGATAGACAGGTGAAACAGAAGCGAGGAAGACCTAGACAAACCTGGAATGGGAGTATTGGAAGTATACTTGAGGAGAAGGGGAAAATCCTGGAAAGAAGCAGTGAAAATGGCAAAGAATAGAGACAGATGGAAGAAGTTTATATGTGGAGATTGAGAGGAAAAAAAAGGAGAATGTATAACTGCCCTACACCATATGGTAGAAGGGATATACGATTATATATATATATATATATATATATATATATATATATATATATATATATATATATATATATATATATATATATATATATATATATGTATATATATGTATATATATGTATATATATGTATATATATGTATATATATATGTATATATATGTATATATATGTATATATATGTATATATATGTATATATATATATATATATATATATATATATATATATATATATATATATATATATATATATATGTATATATATATATATATATATATATATATATATATATATATATATATATATATATATGTATATATATATATATATATATATATATATATATATATATATATATATATATATATATATACTATTTCATTTACTTGTACTACAGCAGTCTGATTCCAATAACTGTTCAGTGCTAGACACGCCTAATCGCTAAGTGCCAATTTCGCGTTTCGATCTATTGGACCTCTTCAGCAGCAGATGGTTACCTACAATCGTGGTCTGCTGAGCCACTAGGTTTCTTTCCTTTTATTAATTTACGACCTTTAAATACTTTTTTGGTTAAATAATTGAATAACATTTTCTGAATTCAAATATAAATGATGAAAATATATTTTTAAATTTTACTATTTTTCGGTTTTGTTCCATTATTTGACAAGATTTTTAAAATGCATACAGTGGGGGTTTAATTTCCTACTAAAATCCAATATAAATAATCTGGCATGTGAACAGATTATTTGCTGAAAAGTTCTAGCAAACTGCTAAGAACGTACCGATTTTCGGAAATTGCAATTTAAATTTTATATAGGGAACACTACACAGTCCAAGAATGCACTTATGTTATTCAACCTTTTTTTAAAAGAATTCTAGTGTTCCAAATATATTCTAAGGTTCGGTCGAGTCTGTGCTGTTGATATACTAAAAAAAAAGGAATGAGTTCGACAAAGAGAATACTCAAACACATTTTTATATTAATTTTAATAGTTGGTTGTATGTGGTTATATGTATGTAACTTATTAAAATAAAATTTTAAAAATATTTCATATTACCAATAATACCAAAACCACTGCATCAAGCGTCATTTCGAACTCGAGAGCATTCATCAGACTACGTCATGTAACATATTGAAGAAAGATTTGCATTTCTAGTTAGGTAATACTGGAACTAGGGCCCCTGGAGTCATGCACTGAGAAATGCCTCTCTTTTAATAAAGACGGTAGAGGTCGTGATTTTCTCGTCTACATTTTATCAAGGTCTTTCGGCAGTCTTTGTTTTATAAACAGCCCAGGCGCGACCAGACCTTGGAATATTTTTAACAACACTAGTTCCATTTTTTTTTTTAAGAATTGTGTTAATTTGGACGCTACTACGAAGTTTGCATGATAAGTACCTGGCCTCCGCCAAAGATGGCGCTACTACTATTTAATAACTTATATTTTTTGTAAACATAACCTTTCACAAGATTTCTGTCAAATTTTCAACTCGCTGCGTGATTTAGTTTGTGAGTGGCAGCCATTTAAATAGAACAACTTTTGTGATTGTGATAAAATGTAAAAAACTGAATATCGAACAGTGATAAAATATTTGTTTTTGAAAAAGAAAACAAATGATGAGATAAAAGCGGAACTCAGCGAAATTTATGGGGACTGCACCTTCGCTATCCACCAAAAATATTGGACAGCTGAATTCAAACGCGGCATTTTTGATGAAGAGGTCCAAATAAGGTCACCACATCAAAAATGATTGAAAAAATCCACAATATAGTGATAATTGATCGGAGAGTAAAAGATTGTGAAACTGTAAGTATCTCAATTGAACGAGTGCAGAACATTTTAACAGCTCAGTTGCACATGAGAAAGCTTTCCGCAAGATGGGTGGCGTGGTTGCTCACAATTGGCAACAAACACGCACGTGTGTCAACTTCAAAAGAATGTCTGGCAATGTTAAAGCGCAATCGGAATGATTTTTGGCATCGATCCATAACTGTTGACTGGATTCATCACAGCACACCAGATACCAAAGAACAGTCCAAACAGTGTATTTTCCGTGGCGCACGGGCGCCAAAGAAAGCCAAGGCGAGTTTAGTGGCCAACAAAGTCGTGGCCACAGCGTTTTGGGATGCACGCGGCATAATCCACGTCGATTACCTTGAAAAGGGCAAAACGATCAATTTTATGTATGTATTATGTTAACTTATTGGATCGTTTCAACCATGCTGTGAAAGAAAAACGTCTGCATTTGGCGAAGAAAAAAATTCTCTTTCATCAAGATAATGCACGCGTGCACACTTGTGTCATCGCCATGGCAAAATTCCATGAGTTAAGATACTAATTGCATCCGCATATTCGCCGGATTTAGCCCCCACCGATTATTTTCTATTTCCGAATATGAAAAAATGGCTCGGCGGAAAAATATTCGGTTCAAATGATGAGGTGATTGCTGAAACAAACGCCTATTTTGAAGGGTTGGAGAAATCGTATTTTTTAGATGAGATACAAAAGATAGAAAAACGTTGGACTAAATGTATCGAGCTAAAATAAAATAATTTTAACACATAAAAATGTTTTTTCTTATCGAGGCCAGGTACTTATCATCCAACCCTCGTATCTTACATCCTTGAAGTGGTTTTAATCGACGTATACAACAATCAAAATCATTTTTGCAGCTACTTTTGAGTTGCACAACTTTGAGCTGTTTCAATATGAAATTTCAAATTTATATTTGTAGCGAAAAAAAGTTCTAGGCAATAAAATACTTTACTGGTTTAGAAATTCCGGTTTTTTAATAATATATGTTTCCTTAGATTCCTAATCTTACCTTTAGCAATTGCAGCCGCTCTAAGGTAAAGTCTGTCGACGCTTTTTTCTCCACAGGTACTAAAGGCACTTCTATATCTAGCCCTAGAACAATATGTCTCCTCCTCATTTCCACATTCAGACTTACAGCTAAGTTTTTCCGTGTCCGTCATATTTCCGGAGGGCTTCGGGAAAACGTCCGTCGATTTTTCCCAGCAGGGAGATAATATGTCATCGTCAGGAGGTGGAATTATACCTTTTAAATAAATAAATTAATCATTCATCAAATCTTTTTTTTGGATCTTCTGAAAAAAAAAGGTTTTCGTTGTACGAAAGTTTAATACTCGTAAGAAAGGTTTTTTTCTTTTATCAATTTAACAAGGTCAGTCAATAAATTTTGAAAGCGGAAATGAAACAAGATGAATTAAGGAGTCGAAATACATTTATTCTTCAGTATAATCTCCCTTAAGCTCAATACATTTTTTCCAGCGATTTTCCAATTCATTTACCCCATCTCTGAAGAGGTTTTCCGGAAGGCCTTCAAAATACGCATCTGCGGAAGATATCACCTCATCATTTGTTGAAAAACGCTTCCCACGTAGAAATCTTTTGAAGTTTTGGGAACAGACGGAAATCAGACGGTGCCAGATCTGGCGAATAGGGTGGATGTTCCAACAATGCGTACTTTAATCCGACCACTATTGCCGTTACCGAAGCACCTCTGTGAGCAGGTGCATTGTCATGATGAAAGATGATTTTTTCCTTCTGCGAATCGGGCCTGTTCTTACAAAAGGTTGCAATAATACTCTCCTGTAATTGTTTTACCGGTTTGAAGGTAATCAATTAACAAAATTCCTTTTGCATCCCAGAAAACTGATGCCATAATTTTTTTGGACGACTTTGACCACTTTGGCTGCTTTGGAGCTGAACAACTGGGCTCAGTCCACTGTGCGGTTTGTTGTCGCAGTTCAGGAGCATACTGGTAAACCCAAGTCTCATCCATAGTTACAAATCAACGCACAAAATCAGTTTTATTATTTGTGAAACGAGCCAAATGTTGTTTAGAAAGTTTCTCTCAAGAGCGTTTTTGTTTCGATGTTAGCAAATGCGACAACCATCTTATGAGTAGCTTTCTCATACTATATTGGGAATGTAAAATCTTTGGCACAATGACGCTACTCAGTATATATCACCACCACACCAAACACTGTATTTTTGCACTCAACACGCGTCGAGTGCAGAAATAAAGTATTTGGTATAATGGTGATATATACTGAGTAGAGCTTTCTCATACCCAAAACATTAGTTAAGATCTCATGTACTGATTCAGGTGAGATGCCTATAGCCTCAGCTAAATCACCAACGGTTAATCGACGGTTTTCCATTACCATATCTTGTACTTACACAAGAGTTTATTCAGTTGTTGCAGTTTTTGGACGTCCTGAACGTGGATCATCATTGACGTTTGTACGACTGCGTTTAAACTCTAGAGTCTATAGTCCATCTATGAACAGTGAGAAATGAAGGAGCAGACTCCTCTAACACTTTCACTGACTTTGCCTGGATTTCAATTGCCGATAAACCTTTGAAAGCAAAGAATTTTATCACTGTACGATATTCGATTTTTTCCATTTTTAAAACATACTCAGACACGTCTAGTTTAACCAGCTAATAAACAATGAATGACTTGACAGATCGACTTGAAATTTAGGGTGTGTTCATATGACAGATGAAGCTTCAAAATGGTGTTCAATATTTGGTTCAAGTGATGTTCCATAGGTGTCGCTTCCAAAACTTATTAACTGACCCATAGACATAGAGGATGGACTGAGCGTTCCGTATCCCGCTGTGAAGTAAATATAGACGCAAAAGTGTGATAGAGACAAAGCAAATGAGCGGTCAGTAGTTGTCTCTTTCTAGAATGCCGCTAAGCTACAGCGCTCTTGAAAATAATATTTCTAAGTATTCTATTTGAACTAAAATCGGGTGGGGGCTTTTCTCGCCTTGATTTCCGTCTCGGGGTACTGCGCCTTGTTTATTATAGGCCTACAGAAAAGAGACAGGTATAGGCCACCCGATTTTAGTTCAAATAGAACACTTAGAAATATTATTTTCAAGAGAGCCGTAGCTTAGCGGCATTTTAAAAAGAGACAGCTACTGGCCGCTCATTCGCTTTGTCTCTCTCACACTTTTGCGTCCACATTTACTGCACAGCGAGGTACGGAATACTCAGTCCATCCTCTATGTCTATGGACTGACCGATATACGAACTTTCAGCGGCAGTTCAAAGTTATAATTTTCTCCATTTTTAGAGAACCATAAAAATAAAAAAAAAAAAAAAAACAGGAAACAATTTGACTTTAAAATTTTTTTTCTCGGTGATCTCATTATACTATTACTTTATTAAACCTCATTAGTAAAAATGGCATTTTTGCCAATGAGAACAAATATATCCCTTTGAAATTCTATTACATGTTATGCGAATTTCATATAATACCAAGAGCTTATACTACAAGTTATATGAAATTCACTTTTTTTATCAAATTGTCACATTAAAATTAAATAAAATACCTTCGAATATGTTTATTTTTCATCTTTATAGTCATAAGCTGATGATTGACGAACCAACACGGATCCCTGATCGAGACGGGGAGTTCGCCAGTCTCCTTGATCTGTTTTTAACCACCAATCCGGAGATTTACACGGTCACCGTAAATCCGCCGTTAGGTTCTTCCGACCATAAACTGCTTTCGACATCGAGTATCCTGCCAATCAGTGACAGAGAGGCGCCTAGGCCGCGCAAGATTTGGCACTACAAATCTGCTAAATGGGAAGATCTTATAGAATACTTTCGAACTTTCCCTTGGATGGACATTTGTTTTCGATCCGATAACCCATCTGACTGCGCCAGGGAGGTCTCCGATGTTATTTTGGCTGGTATGGAAGCTTACATCCCTTTTTTGAAGAGATGCTCCTCCAACGGCAAGCCTTGGTTCGACCGAAAATGCAAAGAAGCTGTTGCTTCTAAACATATTGCCTATCGACAATGGCGTGAAAATCCTAACACCGTAAATCGTAACATCTTTGTTCATGCCCGGAACAGATGCAAGGGTATTATCGACGAAACCAAGGAGGCACACAATCAACGAATTAGAAACAAACTTCTCGCTTGTCCCAACAATTCCAGGTCCTTTTGGGCAGTCGCTAAGGCAGTTAGTCAAAATTTTACCAAATCCACCATACCACCACTCATACGGCCAGATAATTCCATTGCAACCACACCTGTTGAGAGAGCGAACTTGTTGGCTGAACTCTTCGCTTCACATTCTACTGTCGATTTCCAAGGAAAAACACCACCTACTATTCCCATATTGCAGTCAAGGATGTCCGATGTTGTCTTCAGACAGCGCATCATAAAGCGTATTCTCATGAAGCTAGACACCAAGAAGGCTTCTGGCACTGACGGAATACCTGCCATAGTTCTCAAAAACTGTGCAAGGGAACTAACACCAGTTTTCTGTAGACTTTTTAACCTATCCTACAGAAAAGGAATATTTCCGTCCTGCTGGAAATGTGCCACGGTTCAGCCGATACCTAAAAAAGGTAAGAAGACCTTGCCAAATAACTACCGACCAGTTGCACTGCTTTCAATAATATCGAAAGTCATGGAAAAGGTTATCAATGAGCATCTTCTAAAATATCTTGAACGATTCAATATTATTAGCGATCACCAATATGGTTTTCGTAAACATAGATCAACAGGAGATCTTCTGACTTATGTAACGCATGTTTGGAACAACGCAATTGAACACTTTGGAGAATCTCGAGCGGTTGCTCTTGACATATCCAAGGCATTCGACCGTGTTTGGCACGATGGACTGTTGGCTAAGTTACGCTCTTATGGTATGTCTGAAAGGTTCTGTTTGTGGCTCTCATGTTTCCTCAGAGAGCGTTCTTTACGAGTGGCGGTCGACGGATTTCTTTCTAACACCCTCACTATCAACGCCGGTGTGCCCCAGGGCTCCATACTGTCTCCTACTCTCTTTCTCATTTACATTAACGATCTGCTGGAAAAGACCGGGAATCCAATCTATAGCTTTGCAGATGACAGTACGCTTGTCTCTTCATTCACCTTGAACGCTCGGACATCGGCTGCTCAGGCGAATATCCGCAGACAGCAGGAGGTCGTTCAACTTAACAGGGACCTGGAAGAAATTCTATCTTGGGGTGACAGTAACCAAGTGGAGTTTAACGCTACAAAAACCCAAGCGGCAGTTTTTTCTAAAAAAGTTAACGTTGCTGAACCCGACATAGTTATGTCGGGGCACTCCATTCCCCTAGCATCGTCGCTCAATTTGTTGGGCGTTAGTTTGGGAGCAAATATGTCTTGGCATGAACATGTTGCAGGCATAGCAAGGAGAGCTTCTCAAAAGTTGGGAATATTATTTAGAACCAGAAAGCTTTACACCCCACAGCAACTGTTAATTCTTTACAAAGCCCAAATTCGACCAACTATGGAATACTGCTCCCACGTTTGGGGCTCCGCTCCCAAACATACACTGCATTTGTTGGATTCTGTTCAGAGAAGAGCGGTCCGTCTGATTGGGGACCCGGAATTGACCGGCGGCCTTGATTCGCTGGAACATCGAAGAACGGTTGGCGACTTGAGTCTGTTCTACAAGTATTTTCATGGAAAGTGTTCGAAGGATGTAGCCCGCTTAATTCCTCCCAAAGCGGTGCATGTTAGAAATACACGTCGCGCTGGTGCTTCACATCCGTATGAGGTTCAGCTTGTTATTCCGCGTACAACGCTTTTCAAGCAGTCTTTTATATGGAGAACGTCATCCATTTGGAATAATTTGCCCAGCGCTGTGTTTCCCACCGAGTACAATTTACAGCGATTCAAGAACAGCGTGAATCGCTTTTTCCGCACTCGTGCCGCTCCTGGAGCGCTTTAGGGACTTCCCTGCAGCACGTGTGCTAGACCCATAAAAAAAAAAAAAAAAAAAGCTGATGATAAAGCTTTTATCGTAACGTGTAGTTACTTTAACGACTCATTCCCTCTGACAAATTCTCGGTACTGTTAAGACATCTTTCCTTTAAGATGTGGTATACAACTCTATTTTCCGTATAATTTTTTTTATACAGAAAAAAGTTTGTTTTTTTTTTTTAACAGGTTTTTAAAATCTTTTATTGTCTAGACTTAATAAATATTTAAATAATTACAATTTAGTTAAAATATTAAACATACATGTTTTTTGTCAATAGAATAAAAATACAGACGTAAATTTTATAATGTTAAAGCTACGTAAATATAGTTCGAACTCTTGAACTGAATAAAACAACCCTCAAGTAAAATATTTTTTAAACTTGCTTTAAATCGGTCGGCTTCCTTCAAGTCTATACGACGGTGGATTGAAAGATATTGTATAAAACATAACATTTTTTTGCAAAAACAAAAATTTCTTTCTCAACATAATCTCCATTAAGCTCGATGTATTTAGTCCAGTGAGATTCCAATTTTTTATTCAGAAAAAAAAAATGTTTCGAACTGTCCATAATATTCGTTTACAGCACATATAACTTCTTCTTTCGACGAAAGTTTCTTTCTCCCTAGCCAGTTCTTCAGGTTAAGAAACAAAATAGTCACTTGGGGGCAAATCTGAGGAATAGGGTGAGTAGAGAACTATTTCGAAGCCCAGCTCGTGCACTTTTGCCTTCGCAACGAACGATGTGTGAGCAGGCGCATGGTCCTGGTGAAGGAGCACTTTTTTGCGCATAAGTCTTGATCGCTTCTACTTCAGCTCACTATCTAAATGGCCCAATAACATTGCGTAATTAGCCAGCTTTCCCCCTTTCCAAATAGTCAATTATGATAATACCCTGTCAGTCCCAACAAGCAGTTGCCATCACTTTTGATCAAAAAACAAATCTTCGGATTACGCTGCAGTTTTTCCAAACACGATTTAGAAATGTCCTTCCTTTTACGTTTTTGGTCTGGAATCGACAAACGCGGCACCCATCGCGCAGTCAGCTTTTTTATGTTTAAAACTTCATGCAGGATATTATGTACCCGTTCATATGAGGTGCCTACCATCTCAGCAATCGCACGAAGCTTAATGCGACAATCCATTAGAATACCATGACTTTTATGGCCTATTTCTTCAGAAGAAACCTTAGTCTGGCGTCCTGAACGTGCACCATCTGCAGTGCTCGTACGGCCACGTTTAAATTCATTTATCCAGTAATAAATGGTCTTGAGTACTGGTGCAGAGTCTTCACGGGGACCTCCTTCAGTTCAGTTTCTACCTGGACCACAGTCCATTTTTTTAAATAAAAACATTTTACCACTGCAGGACACTCGGCTTTATCCATTTCTTCCGAACTTGCAAGACCAATTACACGATAGCTGCCATCAAACGACTACGCGTTGCACCTGTTTGAAACTTTGAACACAACCGTTAAATGAATCACGCTTACCAATAATCATCCCACTTAACAAAATTTGCCGCCATTTCGTAGAAATTTATCAGACTTTTTAATGCACCCTCGAAGCTCCCTAAAACGTACGCGATTTGTTATAAAAAGTGCGCTTATATTGTTTTCAATAAGTCTTATACATATGCCGAGTATTGTGACAGTGATGGTCCCCAGTGAAAGCAAATTTTCCTTTATTTTGAAAAATGTAAATTAGAGTTTAAGAATTAATATGGATGGTACCGTCCAAATTCTTTTATCTTTAAAAACTGTTCTGCAGTCCTCAATTTTCATTGAATTGGTTTGATGATATCACAGAGTGTACTAATAAGTCATAAATATTTAAAATCACTGTTATACTTAGGTAATTCTAGGGATAATTTACAACATAAAATACTTTGCTCAATTTTTGTATAAATATCATCAATGGCCGTGCTCCAAGACAGGTTGCAATTTAAGGTAGTCCCTAAGTATTATACAGTTTTTGAAACGTATAGCAATTGAGAACTATTGTTAAAATTTAGGTTAATTGGAGTTTTATCTTTATTAAAAAATCTAGCCAGTGCAGTTGTTTAAGTATTGATGACTAGCCTACTTTTAACGTCCCATTGTTCGAAACTTTTAATTACAGGTTTAATGTTTTTATAAAGTTCTAGTTTATTACTATCGGTAATAATTATGAATATATCATCAACATACAAAAAAAATTTTACAAAGCCTAAGTACTTAGTGGTGTCATTAATAAATAGTAAGAATATTAAAAAACCATATACGCTACCCTGTGACATACCTACTTTCAAGTTAAACTCATCAGAGTAAACCTCTCCACTCTCTACAGAGCATAGGCACAGTAAACATAAAACACAGTAATGACGCACAAGAAAATCTTTAGGTCCTTTTTTTATTACGCATGCGTGCCCTATCATACCAACAACATGGTTGCCGACGCGATCGCAGGTTGGGTTTACATCTGAATTTCAAGGAAAATCTTTTTATAACATGCTCCGAAATTCATTGTTAATAATTTTCCAATAAGTAAATGACTCCTTTGCCGTTATAATTGAAAATAATTAAAAAAAGATGTCAAGAAGAAGTTTTTGTTGTACGGTTAGAGCTTGTAAAATATATGTGGTATATCCAAAAGTAATGTATTCATAATTCTTTATTTCTATTATGCAATATAAAATAAAGATTATGATAATTGTGTTTTCATATTAGAGATACATTTTATTTGTAAAACAATTGATGTTTTATTATTGTTAAGTATTGGTTTATGTTATTCCACGTGTACTTTATTTCTGAATTCAGGGTAGAATTATGAGGAGTTGGTAAAGCGAGATTCTCAATTTTATAGCTACTTTAAAGCTTATAATTCTAGTGTAGATAATGCTTTTGGGAGTCTTTATATGCCTCATGATCATTTCATTATTTACATTAAGAAATTGGATGAAACATTCATGGAAAATATTCAAGAGCTAATTTTATCACGGTATGTAATTGCTAACATATTGACTCGTTTAGTCGAAGTAGAATTCACGCATCCTTGTCCTAACTTTCCGAAATCTTTCATATTAAAATTGTTTTCTAGAGATAAGTTATATTATCTGCTAAAATTCGCTAACCGAACTTTCGAAACTCAACCTGGGCATGCAAAAGTAGTAATTCTCCAGTACGAATAAATTTGAATAAATCAGTGCATGGATTTAATTTTTTTATATAAATGGTATGTAGGCATGAAAAGTCATTAGGTATATGAAAATTATTATATTAGATTTAACTAACGATAAAATGGAGCAAAAAGTGTGTTTACTTCATTTTTAAGTTCAGAAGAAACACGATCTCATCTTAAAATGATAATTATAATTATATTCAATCTCTCCAGTAGGGTGACAAGCCAAATTTTTTTTTTTATTTTCTTTGCTCCTACCCCCGCAAAATGTTCAGTCCTATAAAATATTTAGAGGTCGCATCCATCGACTGAAAATATTTTTTTCTTCTCAATCGTTTTTTGCCGTTCAACAGCCCCCCGTTAGACTTCTGATTTGAATTTAAGGATTACAAAGATGTTACCTTGTACATTTTTTGATGCTGAATCCGTTACCGAGGGCCCTTTCCCCCTAAAATCCTTCAATTTTTCGCAATGCTCATGTTAAGTGCGCATTAAGGGTGAAAAAATGCGTTCTCCTTTCAAAAAAGTTCCGCAAAATTTACGGGAAGCAATATGGCGACAGGTCATGTGATCATTACAAACTCGAATCCCTTGAGATCAAAGGTGCCGAGTTGGACTGTCGCTACTGTGTTTTATGTTTATTGTAGCATAAGTGCTTGAACATTTAGTTGCTGTAAAGTAAAGCGTTTCACTGGAGGGGAGTGTGACTTTTGTGTGCGAAAGTATGAAAAAAAAAAATAGTAATTCGGTAAATATAGCCCGGCAAAAATTTCGTGTCCAATATCATTTACACAGCGTAAATGAAGCCGCGTGATTCATCTGATTTAAATATAATGAAAACTGCCCCAAATCCCTCAATTTATGGATTTAAAAATGAATGCAAAGTTTGCCCTAACTAATTAAAGTAAACGTTCAGTGTCGTAAGTGTGCTAAGGTATTCGTTATAACGTATTCTTGGTGCAAAAATTAGAGCCTAGAGGCCTAACTTTGTTAATTAAATATTTAAATGCTTCTCAACATGCATTTTATTCGCGGATGAGGCATATTTCCACTTTAGCAACGACGCCAATAAACATCATTGCCGTCATGGGAAACAAACAAATCTAAAACTAGAACATCAAATAGCATTGCATAAAGTAACAGCTTGGGCCACAAAATTGGCACGTGGAATAATTGGCCCATACTTTGGGGCAAACAGAGGTCGCACAACAACTGTTAATTCGGGGTGATATATGGATATGATTAAGAAGTTCTTGACATCCGTGGTACAAAACATTGATGGTGTTATCTAGAAAACTTGGTTTTAGAAGAATCGGATGGTAATACAATCTGGCAGAAATTTTCTCGAATAAATTGAGGCACCGGATTGCAGAACTGCCTCTACGCGTGACCCCTGTTTCCCTAATAGGCAGGAAAGAGGATAACGCTGTGAACGCGTCGATCGACGGACAAAATCAATTTACAACGCAATAACCAACTCGTCGTTTTTCTGTTAATAATTAACGAATCAAGTTGATTTTTGCGTAGAAATACTCTTTAGGCTTGTGCGCTTCTTATGGATATAGTCGTTTGATAAAATTTTTTGTTTAATTTGTTATTAACAATGAATAAACTTTACGCTGAAAAATTTCAATATTAAGTAAATAATTGGCCAAAATGAACAATGTCGGCTTATTTTTCATACATTTATGAGTATATAAATATAAATTCAGGTCAGTATGTTAATTTTTGCAGCAATAATGTAGATAAATAAACAAACGCGCACGTGCTGTGTGAAAATTTGTTTTTTGAATGCTTTCAGCTGCCAAAAAGACGTTTCGTTTTCTTATTTGGTTATTTCATTTGAAAATGAAATAACTAAATATTAATGTTAATTTGTCGTAGCAAAATCAAATAAGAATTTTGAGTTGAAAAATTGTTACGATTTTAAAGCGTGCATATATCTTTTTATAACTTTTACTTAAAAAATTTTATATCTACATTCCCTTACATAAAAACACTCGAAAAACATTTAACTAATTGAGCGAAAAATACTGAACTTCATTGTTACATTATGAAAAAAAAACAATAAAGATTTTTTTAATGAAATAACCAAATAAGAAAACAATATGTTTTTTTGGCAGATGAAAGAATTCAAAAAACAAATTTAACGGAATTAACTGCATGAATATGCGCGCGTGCACTAAGAGCTTGTGCACGCTTGTTTAATTATACACATCATTGCTGCAAAAATTAACATACTGACCGGAATTTTTGATAAAATATTCGTAAATGTATGAAAAATAAGCCGACATTGATCATTTTGGCCAATTATTTAATTAATATTGAAATTTTTCAGCGTAAAGTTTATTCATTGTTAATAACAAATTAAACAAAAAATTTTATCAAACGACTATATCCATAAGAAGCGCACAAGTCCAAAGAGTGTTTCTACACAAAAATCAACTTGATTCGTTAATTATTAACAGAAAAACGTCGAGTTGATTAATGCGTTGTAAATTGATTTTGTCCGTTGATCAACGCATTCGCAGTGTTATCCTCTCTCCTGCCTATTAAGGAAACGGGTCACGCGGAGAGGTAGTTCTGTAATCCGGTGTCTCAATTATTTACAAAAGAGGTGATATGAAGTGGCGCCCAGTTGTCCATGATTTGACGTTGAGTTAAGTTTTTTTTTCGTAAGAACTAGAGTTTCGAGTAACATTCTTGCTACCTGGTACAGTTGAAAGAAAATATCCTACAAGAAATGGCAGCGATCTCCGAAAGAACATACCAAGCAATGCCCAATAATTTCATCACTCGCTTAAGAGATTGCCGGGAACGTAACAGTTCGCATTTAGAATATATTGTTTTAAGGAAATAATTTTTCAATAAGGCTTTTTAGTGTTCCATACGAAACACTTATAAGATCACTTCGGTGTCTGTCCGTCTGTCACACCCGATTTTCTCCGAAACTATTTGGCGTAGAAAGTTGAAATTTGGCCTCATCAGAGCCGTGTAGTGTTGAAAGTTAAATTTTGACTTAAAGGCTTAGTTTTGGAGGATGAAATCGGAAGTGAAAAAAAAAAAATTTTAAGTCATCGAGAGGGGTCTCAAATGAAAGTTTGTAAAAACACGCACACTTTTCTTTGTATTATTTTTAACAAATTGTCAAAAATCGCTGCCTCCCCTATCTCAAAAAGTACTTATCAAGAAATTTTGAAGAAATTCTGGAATATTCTCCACTGGGTGTAGATTGAACGAAAATTATTTCCTTTAATAATTTTATCTGGTATATAAAAAACAAAAATTTCAAGGTCTTCAGTTTTCAGTAAAGATCGATAAAAACCTTTGTTGAAAATTCACTTGGGGTGTTTTTTCATTTATCAATTTACTTTTTACGATAAAGATTTTAAAATTAAACTTTTTTTGGGACATCTTGTATTTAATTGCGTAGTTAAATCAAATTAAAGCCCTATTTTTAACAATAATGTGTAAATACTTTCAAAATATGACTATAATTGTTTATATTCTTAACAAAAATAACTTAAACATATATATACAACTACGATAACACTATCTTTAAATAACAAATATTTCAAATTCGCACTATAGACAATGGTTGTATTTACAAAAAACAGACAAATACCTGAAAATATTATCAAAGGAGATTTTACAAAGTGTTTTGAACTTGAGATATGATTATTGCCTGATTATACGAGGCTTATTTCTGAAGTAAATACTGTTTTGATATTAGAAAAAAAACGAAGCCATTTTTTTAACAATTTTGTTTCTACCCGAATGCCCAGACCTTAATCTACTTTTCAACATAATTTCCACCTATATTAAGGCACTTGTCGTAAGACCAGCTTCTGTATTCCACCCTCATAGAAATCTGCCACCTGGTTTGTTAACCACCGCAGCACGGCTGTTTTGGCGTCGTCATCGGTGTCGGGGGGGGGGGGGGTGATCAAATTGTTCCCAGCCACATGACGCGATGCGATCTTAGGTGCGATGAACCATGTGTGGATCAGCAGTGTCCTGAAGCAAAACGATCCCTCCACTAAGCATGCTAAGCCTTTTTTTTTTTGGAGTGGACGATGCAGTTTATTTAAGGTCTCCGAACATGTCTCAACATTTACTGTATCCCCCGAAGCAAAACATCCCCAAGCCTATACCAAAACACAGTATACATCATCTTTCGGGCTTATTTGCTTCAACTTCGCTTTCTTGGGCAATGTTAAATGCCTCTATTCCATAGACTATTGTTTTCCATTGTAAGGTGAGCAACCTAGGTTTCGTCACTAGTGACAATTTGACTTAAAAACTGATCACCTTCGGCCCTGTACCTCTCGAGGAAAGTTAAAAGTACTGGCTAAATGATTGGTTTTGTGCACCTCAGTCAGCATTTTGGGTACCCAACGTGAGCTCTTCCGATAATTTAAGCGTTCTGCCAGAACACTTCTTGAAACTTAAAAAACACATTAGATAATGATTAAATTGTAAAGCGTCTGTTTTCTCGAACTCTTTGATTATCTTTCCGCACTCGTCATTAATGACGGAGGGTCGCCCACTTCGTCCCTCATCGTGCACATTTGTACGACCATCTTAAAATGCTCTAACCCATTTTCTTACCATTCTATTGCTCATAGCATTTTCGTCATACACATCACTAATGTGCCGATGAATTCCGAACGCTTTCACGTCTCTTGCATTTAAGAAACGAATTACATCGCGTATTTCACAATCCGCGGAATCTTCAATGGTCTGAGGAATTTTACACATGCACAAACAAACATAAACTCGAACAAATTCTGTGATGGCTTGGCAGTACTCACTAAACAAAATCACTTCGCCAAATAGAGCCTATATAAAAATATTCAAAAAACAATTTTATATAACTATAAAATTATTAATAAAAGTAGTTCTAATATACCTCTCAGGAATAAGTATTATAAAATGTTACTATTTTCCGTAGAAAAACCTTTATATTTTCTGTTTATATTATGTCTCCAAATACCGTTTAACGGTCCATCATCGTATCTTTAACCAAACATACACAGAAAAAATCAAGAACTCATATCAATAAATAGCATGTCATTGTGTAATTTTTCAAGTTATGGTAGTATGGTCGGAATTTAAACTTCCGTTTTTTATTGTTGTTGACTACAATCTGAAAAAAAGATGGACAAACAATATCGAAATATTATAATAATAAAATATAAATTCCATTATTATACGAGGATGGATTGAAAAGTTCGCGGCCTCACCAAAAAATAATTATAATATTTTTATTATAGTGCCCTCAATAAGTTCATACTTTCCTTGGTTGTCACAGTGTAAAATTTTGTTGCTGTAGAATTTGTGGTTTTTAGGTTAGAACGAGTTTAGTGAGACCAAGTGCAGCGTTTTTGGAAAAATGGAAAAAATTGAACAACGTTCGGTCAAGTACCTGTTTAAAAAAAAATTAACACCAAAGGAGATCCACGATGATATGAAAACAACACTAGGGGAATCTGCCCGTCATATACCACTGTGAAAAAATGGGTGGCAGAATTTAGACGTGGACGAGAGAGCATCGAAGATGACCCTCGCTCCGGCTGGCCCACGATGTCTACGACTGAAGAAAACATCGGCAAAGTGTGTGATCTCATATTGAAAGACCGTAGATTAACTATCAGGGAGATTGCAGACACTATAGGCATCTCGTATGAACGAACACAAAACATCATTGCCAACGAACTCGGATATTCTAAGGTTTCCGCTAGGTGGGTCCCCAGATTGCTTTCGGTTGAACGAAATCGACTCACGATTTCTCGCGACTGTTTGGAGATGTTTGAGGCTGATCCGCAAGATTTTCTTAACAGCTCTGTGACAATGGACGAAACCTGGGTTCACCACTATACTTCAGAGTCAAAACAACACTCCAAGCAGTGGAAAAAACTGGTGAACTGACACCAAAGAAAGCGAAGGCAATTCTGTCCGCTGGAAAAGTGATGGCGTCAGTTTTTTGGGATGCTAAAGGTATTATTATGATGGACTACCTTCCGAAAGGCGAAACAATAAACTCGACTTACTATTGCACCCTTTTGCGTCGTTTATGTCAAGAAATTAAAGAGAAAACGCCCAGGATTACTGAGAAAGAAAGTTTTGTTCCATCAGGACAACGCTCGCGTTGTGGTTTCGCCCCACCCAGCTTATTCTCCTGATTTAGCACCTTGGACTTTCATCTGTTTCCAAACCCAAAAAAAAAACCTCGTTGGCCAAAAATTTTCATCACATGAAGAAGTCGAAGGTGCAGTTAACCAATATTTTGAAGACCTTGCGGAATCTTTTTTTCAAACAGGTGTGGAAGCTTTGAAAAGCAGGTGGAAGAAGTGCATAGGTGGAGATTACGTCGAAAAATAAAAATATTTTATACGTAATTTATTTTGTTATCTTGACTGGGCCGCGAACTTTTCAGTCCAACCTCGTATCTGTGGGACATTAATAGAATTTTAATATGTATAAATAAAAAAAAAATAGTGGATTGAAAAATATATTTGTATGTGCCATTGTAGCCTTATGGTGTAATGAAAGTGGGCGAAATTAGAAACCGAAATAGACATACGTGTAACATTAGTTTGGGAAAAAATAATAGTTTTTGTGGCCCACAACATTTTATAATCCTTTATTACGCTAATAATTGATTCTATATAATTATATTCTATTTTGATATGACAGGTTGAAACCTTTGTGTAAGTCAATTAGCAGCTAACGCAAATCTCGCAATAAAGTCAATAAATTTAGCCGCTTCAAAAATTGTTACACATCGCGGTAGTCGTATGTCGGTTCTACGTAGGACACCTTCCATATGAATATATTATTTTGAGTTTGTCGTTTCAGTGATGTCTCTCGCAGTAATGCACCCATTTAAGATACTTCGTAAACTAATTGGTAGGAAAATTACCATCGGCGGTACTATTGGACTCTTCGAATTTTACCTGAGAAGCTCTGTACGTGGTGTATGTTAATCTATTGCAGACACATTTCATGGTCAAAGTATAAGAAAATAAACATTTTCCAAAAATTATTAAATATTTTTTGGTATTGTAATAAATTTTCTTACCTAAAGGCAGACACGCTGAATAACTTACATATCCCTCCTCAGCATGGGGTGTCTGTACATACAGCCAATTTTGGTTTTTAAAAATGGCATTCACAACCATCCCTAGCGGTAGCGATATCTCGGCCTGGTAACCACCCACTCTAGTTCTATAGAGGACACTAGGGAAAGCAAGGACAACTGGTATGTTTGCAGGTTTGTCTAGAGTTGCCTGAAATTGTATTTTCTTATAGTATTGTGGTTTCAAATAGTAGTAAAATACTGATATGTTACATTAACAGAGACAGATAAACAAGCGTATAGTAAGAACATATTTATTAGTGTTCTGTACGGAACACTAAAAAGCTGGAAATGTCCAATTAAGAAATTACTGCTAATAGTTTAATACAATTGTTTCAGCCGATACGGAAATCTATAATAATTATTTTTCACACATTTCACATAATAAGCTAATAGTTTAATTACGGCAATATTGATTACGTAGGAAGAGAGTATAACTTTTGAAAACATATTCGCTGTAAATAAAAAAACCTAACTACATAAATAATTAATATTTGACCTACTGCTGTAAACACAATAATACTTATCCCGCGGAACATAAACTCCGTTTTTCTCTTTCAAGTTCATTCGACCAATTTCGGTATATCCGTGCCCTTTTAACCTCTAAATCCGAAAGATATAATTTATAGATTAATAAATATCGATAAGAAGTCCCGCAATCAGAGATCGTGGGTGGGATACAGACTGTACAGATGTGCCAGACTGACGGCACTATTATTATCTTGGTTCAACAGGTAGTATTTTGCGTCCACGAGACGACCAATAATGATTAAATATTCGATTTGAGCATTCCTCAGTGTTATGTATGGTCAACGGTATGGATTTTTTTATAAATGCCTATAACAGGAAAAGTTGTGTGAGAAGTTACCAATACTTTTCACGGTCAGCTAATAAAATTTTTAGGTCGGCTGAAAAATATAACCAAGTTTTTCTGCATTCCAAACAGGAAACGACAATATTATTTTATTTAAGATATTACATACACCTGGGCGCTGCAAAAAGTATGTATATTTAAAAAAAATAATTTTAAAGGTTATTAAGTGAACAATACAAAAGAGTCGCGATTATATATTTTTTTGTACTTTAAATTATAATAATTTTTTTTTAAAATATGTTTTAAATGTTAACTTTATTTTTTATCGGATTAAATGGACCACTAATGAAAACTATGGCGCCTCCTTGTCTGTAGGATAACTTCACCAAACAATAATTCAATCTTCAAAAAAAAAATTCTTCTTCTTCTTGATTGAGATCTACTGGTCTGTTAATTCCTATTTCGTAGCAGTTCATGTGAAGTAGACTGCTAACTGCGCTTCCATCTTTTCGGTGGTCTTCCAGGTGGACGCGTGCCTGCTGGCTTCCCTTCCTATACAATGCGGGGTAATCTGTCGTGGCATTTTCCTCTCGTGATCATACCATTGTCGTCTTCTGTGTCGTGCCCATCTTACTATATCCAATATTCCACAGTTTTCTGATGTCGGAGTTTCTTAAGGTCTTTCCCATGATTGTTCGCAATGTTTTCATTTCAGCAGATTGCAATATTTGTTTAGTTCGGCTAGTGTCCTCTCTGGTGTCTATGCCGTATGTCATAACCGGTCGTATACATGTCTTATAAATTCTTAATTTGCTATCCGTTCTCATATATTTGTTTACCCACACAATGTCTCTTAGACACCCAGACATTGCAGTTGCTTTATTAATTTGACTTTTAATGTCTCTAATCGGATTGTGACCAGATATTCATAACAAGGTACTTGAATTCATTTACCTGTTCTAACGATCTGCAGTCTATAATAGGTTTGCATCTTATTGGGTCTTTTGAGAAAGTCATGCATTTTGTCTTTTCTATCGAGAAGTTCATATTTAGTTTTGGACTAGTCTGTTAGAACTGGAACAGCTGCCTTTGAAGATCATCTTTTTCTGCAATAATAACTGCATCATCTGCGTAACATGGTATGCCAATCCGTTTTCTGTTCATTCTATATCCCAATTTTAATTCCATGACTTTCTCTATTATTTTATCCATTAATAGATTAGACTCTTAGGTCTGGTATGCTTCCTGTAGTATATGTAGATTTCGTATGGCCTGTATTATATCAACTGGTGTTTTCTTTTGCTTGAGTATGTTTATGATGTCTTCTAGTCTGACTTTATCAAAGGCTTTTGTCAGGTCTATAAAGCAGACGTGCGCTGCTGTATTAAATTCTATTGCTTTTTCCTTGATTGGTTTAATTATGAATATGGCATCTGTTGTCGATCTACCTCTTCTATACCCCTGTTGTTCTTCTCTGCTTGTTATTTGAGATTCTAGTTCTTCCTTTAGAATGCTTGTGAATAACATCATTGTCGTATTTAAAACGGTTATTCCCCTGTAATTTTCTGGGCAAGACTTGGGTCCTTTTTAAAAATAGGTATTGTCACGCTAGTGAGCCACTCATTTCGGATTTCTGATGTTTTGAGGATCTTTTTGAATAATACGAGTATGGTCAACTTTCCTGCCAATTCAGAGCCGCCATATTTCAATAATTCGTTAGGTATATTATCTGTGCCTGGGGCCTTCCTGTTGTTTAGTTTCTTTTGGATTATGGTGTTGACTGTGTCGTTATAGTTCCCTATTTGTACTTTCTCTGCAGTGCTGTAAAGCTGTGAAGTATTTTTTCCATGTTTCAGACGAGATGGAGTTTGTTTTCACAACTTCATTCACAGGCTTTTTCCTGTTTTTTAACATCTTCCACACTTTTCTTTGTGCTCCATATATATCCTGGTATATATCACTTGTCACTTTAATCCAGTGTTGTCTTTTCATTGCTTTGATTCTAGCGTTGATTGTGTTTCTAATTTCTTTGTACTTGTTGTACTGTTCTTGGGTGGGAACGCTTTTGTAGGTCATGTAGCTCTTTTTCTTTAATTCTGCTAGTTCTTTAATTTCTTGGTTGAACCACGGCGTCTTCCTATTTGTTGCATTTATGTTGGTTTTTGTGTTTGCCAATGGTGCTTGTTCTATACTGCTTTTGATTTTATCCCAAGAGTTCTCTACATCCAGCTCGATCAGGTCAACTTCTTTTAATTTGTAGTCCAGTCTGATCTGATACAATTTCCGTGTGCTTTCTACTTCTAATGACTCGATGTTATATTTTTCTATATATATCGGAGATTTTTTGATTTTACTAGGGCGTTCCAGAGTAATTTTACAGAGCTAGGTTGTGGTCAGTTCCCACATTAGCTGAAGTGAAAGCTCTTACATTTATTATTTGTGATGGTGTAATGGCTCTGTTTGTGATTATAAAATCAATCATGGACTTTCGATTTCTTAAAGAAATAAAAATTAATCTTGTGAAATAATGTAGTTAAAAATTGCCGAAGGGTTTTTTCAAAAATAAAAAATTTACGCTGTTTCAAACTTTAGTATGCAATTTTCGACCAAAAATTTTTTATTCAGTTATTTATAAAAAAATTTCTATTAGAGAAATTAAAAAAACCTCTAGTTATTTTGTAAAAACAGTAATCATTAACATTTAAAAAAAAAAAGTTAAAAAAACATTGCAGACAGTGTCTGAAAACAGGTAGCGGTCCCAATCCGACGCAATATCACATTTAATACTATAACTTTGTAATGGAATGAAGTTTCCTTAAATTTTGTTTTAATAATTCTTAGAAGTATAGAGAATTAAAGTCCGTAAAAAAATCAAATTTTTGGAAATTCCAGGTGTAAGTAACCCCTTAATATAAATAATCCTAATTTAGTTCTTAATAACTTTTATAAGAATTACTCTAAATTGCTAAAAGTGATTATAGAGAAAGCAAAAAGTATGGTTATTGAAGAGGAAATAAAACAATCGAAAAATATATCTAAAACCGTATGGACAATAGTAAATAATGAAACTGGTAGGGGAAAGCATATAATGAATTATGAATGGAAAATTACTATAGATAATGATGACATAACGGATAGAACTGCAGTTGCTAATACTTTCAATACTTTTTTTACTGGTGTTGCAAACATCTTTATTTTTCCTAAATTGATATTACCAAGAATAGATAATACACCTGTTAGTTTCTTCTTTAGTCCTGTGACGAGTTTGGAAATAAAAATGATAATTTCATCATTAAAAAATGGCAATTCCGTAGGTATTGATGAGATACCACTAAAATTTATAAAAACTCATCAAGAGATTTTATCCCCCATTCTAACACACCTGATTAATGTATCTTTTGCTGAGGGGTGTTTTCCGGATCAGTTAAAAATATCTAGGGTAATACCTGTTTATAAAAAAGGGCTACATAATGAAATAGCAAACTATCGTCCAATTTCATTAGCTAATGTTATTACGAAGATCATTGAAAAGACTGTACATACTCGTTTAAAAAAAATTCTTAGAAAAGAATAATTTGATGACTCCTTCTCAGTATGGATTTAGATCCAATTTATCAACAGAGAGTGCCCTTTTTGAAATTTTAAATTATGTTTATGGTGTGCGAAACCAGGGAAAGTATTGTGTCATTGTACAATGTGATTTATCAAAAGCTTTTGATGTAGTAGATCATAATATTTTTATTACAGAAACTCGAGAAATATGGCATGAGAGGCGTAGCACTGACTTGGTTTTGTTCCTATTTGTCTGATCGAAAACAATATGTTTCAATTCTTACTGACGGGAGTCGCGATGATTCTGATCTTGGGGATGTGACTGCTGGGGTTCCTCAGGGATCTGTGCTTGGGCCTTTGTTATTCAGTATTTATACAAATGATCTTCCTAAACATATCCAGGCAAAAGTTGTAATGTATGCTGACGACACAACTTGTCTCCTGAGTGACGACAATCCCGAAAAATTGCAGATAGCGACCAAAGATTGTATAAATGAATTAACTAACTGGTTCGCTGCAAACAAGCTAAAGCTTAATGTGGATAAAACCTGTCTCTTGGTCTTCAAAAATAGAAATTCGGAACCGCTATGTGAAAACATGTGTACAAGTGATTATAAAATCAACCCCATTTTAGAGTCAAAAATCTTGGGTTTGACTGTAGATTTAAACCTTAAATTTGAAACACACCTGAGAGAGCTTAAACTAAAACTTAATGCAATATGCTTCTCTATACGTGTTCTGAAAAATGTAGTGACTCTCAAGGTTTTGAAACTGGTTTACTATGGATATTTCCATTCAAGGATGGTTTATGGAGTTCAGTTCTGGGGGAATGAGCCTGGAAGTATGGGCATTTTTCGTGCTCAAAAGAGGTGTGTGAGAGCAATTTAATAATATAAAACCTAGAGATTCATGTAAAGAATATTTTAAAAAAAGATCGCATTATGACATTACCGTCTTGTTACATGTATAAGAGCCTATTAACAATGCACAAAACGAAGAACAAATATATGTCTGGCTCTAGGATTGTGGCATACCCTCTTAGAAGAGACCTCATTCGCTCGGTTGTGCCAAATACAGCCAAATACTATAATAGTACATTTTACCAAAGTATTATACTGTATAACCTATTGCCTGTGTCTATGAAAAACCTGGGCATTAACCGATTTAAAAAGAGACTAAAGAATATTTTATTGGAAGAGGCATTTTACAATATACAAGAATTTAAGGACTATCTTGGTCGCCTCTGAAGCGGAAAACTTTTAATTAATTCAGTATGTGTATTGTGTATCATGTATTTGTAGTTATTGTTGTTTATCTGACCTATACTTGTTTTATGTAATTAACTGATAATTTTATATATGTATGTAGTTTAGGACTAAATTTAAGTCTTAACCCTGTCTAAAGCTATTGCAAAATGGACAATAAGGATTATTATTATTATTATTATTATTATTAATAAGAAAAAAAAGATCAAGTTAAAATTACCGTTAGAATTAATAACCGGTCAAGTGCAAGTTGAACTTGCGCAATTAGTGTTCCGTACGTTGATTGCTTTTAAAATAAAAAATTTTGTTACAGATGTATAAAATGATCAGTGACTTCACAAAACACACCCCAAATGAGTTTTCAACAAAGTTTGTTTCCAATCTTAACTGAAATCTGATAACCTTGAAATTTTTGTTTTTTTTTTAAATACCAGAAAAATTATTAAAGGTAATGCACTCGTAATAATTTTCGTTCAATCTACACCCGGTGGAGAATATTCCGGAATTTTTTTCAAAATTTTTTGATAAGTACTTTTCGAGATAAGGCGCGGGACAGCGATTTTTCGCGATTTTTTAGAAATAATACAAAGAAAAGTGCGCGCAAGTATTACATTATATATACATTTTTTACTCGTGTTTTCATAGGCTTTCATTTGACACCACACTCGATGACCTAGTAAAAATTTTTTTTCACTTCCGATTTCACCCCCCAAAACTAACCCCTTAAGTCAAAATTTAACTCTTAAAAACTACATGGCTCTGATGAGGCCATCAATTCCTATATTATTACCAAATTTCAACTTTCTATGTCAAATAGTTTCGGAGAAAATCGGGTGTGACAGACAGACAGACACCGAAGTGATCTTATAAGTGTTCCGTACGGAACACTAAAAATATAACTTAGTCCAATAATTGTTATTCTCTGCAATGGGAATACCAAGGGTTAAATCCCCGCGAAAATGTTTCGGATGGGTTAATTTTTTTTTTATTGGCATAGCACACGTGCAGCAAGAAATCCCTAAAGCACTACAGGAGCGAGGCGTGTGCAATAAAAGCGATTCACTTTGGTCTTGAATTGTTCTAAATGGGAAACACAATACTGAGCAAATTATTTCAAAGAGATGAGGTTCTCCATATAATAGACTGCTTTAAAAGGGTTGTACAGTCTGTCAAGTAAGAACGTATAATTTATTTTCAGTAGATGCGATTCTAGCGATTCAACAAAAAATCGGTAGAAGGAACCTTTGAAATCACGTAAAATCCAAATGAGTCACTTGTTTGCGCGTCGGTTCGAGGCAGTCTTTCTTTGTTCCCATCCAAAGGAGCCTAAAATGACACATTTTGCGGCCGCTAAATATATTAAAAAGTCGGTATAGTTTGTGAAGAAGTGGGTAAATCGTTTTAACGAGACAAAAAATGTCGAGGACTTGCTAAAATGTGGCTCGGTAGGCAATGTCAATCGGAAAGTCGAAAAACGCATCATGTCTTTATTTTCACGGGACCCGACGCTGCATCAAGGAGCGGCAAAATTAAGAAAATCGGGTTTGAATGTGTCCCATGAGACCACCATTCAACAACATCTTCAACATCTTCGTACTCATGATGTCAAATTCCGAAGCACGTTGAAGAAACCTTTGCTGGGCGAAAATCCCGTCGCGAAGCAGGTCACTTGGGCTCACGATAAGATACACAATCGCCGAACGCCAACTCTCTTGAAAATGTTTGGTCCCTTGTAAAGAGAACAGAGAAAAGACTCTGAGCGCGAGATTTGAAAAATTTAGAAATCATTGCCTCGAAGATGCCAGGCGATTATTGATGCAGGAGGCGATTGGACAACTTACTAAGGTAATTGCGCCGTTGTTAGCACACCAGAGAATACATTGATGGCAAAAAATGTTCTCGAAACATATTTTTTTCAAAATTACGAGCGGTCACGTTCTTACTAGATAGACAGTACCAGGAGTGACAAGTTAAACCTCATACGGATTAGCACGACGTATATTCCTAGCATGCACCGTTCTGGGCGGAATTAAACGGGCTACATCCATGGTATACTTTCCATGAAAGTACTTGTAGAATAGCCTCAAGTCACCAACCGATCTTCGATGCTTCAACGAAACAAGGTTGCTCGTCAGTTCTGGATTTCCAATCAGGCGAGCAGCTCTCTTTTATATAACATCCAACAAATGCAGTGTATAATTAAGAGCGGAGCCCCAAACATGGGAGCAGTATTCCGTCATAGGTCAAAATTTGAGCTTTATGCAGAATTAAAAGTTGTCGGGGACTACAAAGCTTTCTAGTTCTCTTTGTTATGCATGCAATATCTTCATGCCAGGACATATTTACTCACAAGATAAATTCTACCCCTTCATGCCAGGACATATTTACTCCCAAGATAAATTCTACGTGATTACTGGCACTCTAAGATAGACTCTCTTCCAGATCTTCGGTAAGGTGAACGACTTTTTGCTACCTGCGGATATTTGCATGAGTAGCAGATGTTTGAGCGTTCAAAGCAAATGAAGAAATAAGCATAGTGTCATCTGCAGAGCTTGAATTCCTGATCCTTTCCAGCAAATCGTTAAGACAAAGAAGAAGGTAGTAGGAGATAGTATGGAGTCTTGGGACCCGCGTTGATAGTGAATATATTAAAAAAGACATTAACTCGCAAAGAACGCCCTCTGAGGAAACAGGAGAACCATAAACAGAACCGTTCAGATACACCACAAAAGCGGAGCTTAGCTTTGGATATACAAAGTGCAGCCGGTTGAGATTCTCCAAAATGTTCAATTGCGTTGTTCTAAGCATGTATAACATAACCTCCTGTTGGTCTTGGCTTACGAAAGTCATATTGATGGTCGCTTCAATCCTTCTAAAGGCTGCTTGATAGCCTTTTCCATAACTTTCGATATTATTGAAAGCAGTGCGACTGGTCGGTAGTTGTTTGGCAAGGTCTTCTTGCCTTTTTTTGAGTATCGGCTGAACTATAGCGCATGTCCACCAGGAAGAAAATATTCCCATTCTGTAGGATAGGTTGAAGAGTCTACAGAAAACTGGTGTTAATTCGCTTGCACATTTTATGAGTACTGTGGCAGGTATTTCATCAGCGACAGAAGCTTTTTTGGTATCTAGCTTCACTAAAATAGGTTCTATGACTCGGTGTCTAAAGACAATATCGGGCATTCCTGACTGCCCCTTGGGACTAGTGGGTGGTGTTTTTTCTTAGAATATGAAGCAAAGAGTGCAGTTAACAAGTTGGTCCTCACAAGAAATGTTGCTGCGATGGTATTATACCCCCTAAATAATAGACAAATTTATGTAGATTTTTTTTACTGGTGTCTCTTTGAGAAAAATCTATAATATATAGTAAACGCAACGTCTCTCTGTCTGCCTGTCCATTAATGCGCTTATCACTAGAGAACCACTTATCTGATTTACGTGTTTTTTTTTTCAATTCATACATATATTCTCTGGCAACGTTTTAGTATATACAATGGTGAGAAAAACAAATCGACTCGAACAATTTTGCTTCATTTAACACCGATCCTGAACGTTTCAAAAAGGTGTATTATTTTTGGTATCAATAGAATGCTGATTTTCTACTCTTTCCAATAATACCAAAAACATCTGGATTTCCAAAAAATTTTACTGATTAAAGCGATTAGAATAGAACCATTTTAGCTCGCTCAGCAACGTACTCGTTGCGCGCTATTCATCCCTGTAAAAACACATGCAACTGCACTTTCCTATCATTCCTTTATTAGAACTTAAACCGTCAACATCTCTGCTATACTTCATCGGATAATGGATTTCACCCCCCAAGAAACGGCACAAGTCATTACCCTATTGCAAGAAGGGCATAACCATCGTGTAGTCGCTGCGTAACTGCACCTGAGCCAGTCAGCTGTCTCCAGAGGCTACAGACGTTTCCAAGAGATTGACGCCTTTACACAGAGATCAGAATAAAGAAGAAGGTGTACCTCGGAGCGCGAAGACCTCTTCATTGTCAATAAAACTCTAAACCTAAAGTCCGTGGTCGGGCTGTCAGTCATTGGAGAGTCAGAAGAAGACTTAAAGAAGCTAACTTAACTCCAAAGAGACCAGCTAACGGACCACAATTGACATCAGCCCATCGACAAGCGCGACTCAGAGACCTTAGAGCAATTGCGCTCCATTTCATTCTCCGACGAGTCCCGAGTGTGCCAACATGGTAATGATGGAACAAAACTAGTCTATAGGAGGCCTGGAGAGCGCTATGCCCATTGCTGCATTACTAAAACCGTGGCCTACTGCTTTTCGTGACTGATGAGACTCGTAGCGGTGGATTAACTTCTCACCGGTACATCGAGGAGATCCTGCAGGACCACGTCCTTCCTTACGCTGGGTTTGTTAGCGATAGCTTCGTGCTAATGCAAGACAATGCGAGGCCACATGCTGCTGCATCGGTGTGGCAATACCTGGCGGAAGTGGGAATACCCACATTAGACTGGCCTGCGCGGAGTTCTGACCTCAATCCAATCGAGCACATGTAGGACGAGCTCAAAAGAACGGTTCGAGCCAGAAATCCAGCCCCTACATCGCTGAAGGATGTAAAGGTTGCGATGTGGAAGAGTGGGGAAGAATCCCACAGACAGTGGTGAAAAAGCTCACCCGCTCCATGAAAAACCGGCTGGAAGCAGTAATAAGGGCTAGGGGGTAATACAAAATATTGATTTTGCTTTTTATCGATAAATTTAATTGTTAAACTTAAAATTTGTTTAATTTTTCTTTTCTCTTACTCCTATTTTCAATCCTTGCTCTTCTTGTTTCCCCTTTCAATCAATTTGATCAGTAAAAAGAAATAAAATTAGTAATAGAGAGAGTCAGCAAAGAACCCATTAGGAACTAGACCAAAAAGACAGAAAAGAAAGAATGGTTTAATAAAGAATGCAAAGACCTGGCAGAAGATGAAAGAAAGGCAAGACAAAAAATACTAACCAACGCCAATCCAAGGTATTGAAGAAAAATTCCAAAACAAGGCGATCACATCGTTTTACCAAGAACTAAAACAAAAGAAAAACGGGTATCAAACCAGGAATATCTATATGAGAACAGAAGAAGGGACACTTCTAAGCGAGAACGACCAAATAATGATGGAGTGGAAGAATTTCTTTGAAGAGTTGCTAAATGGAAGTAGTGACGAAGAGGAAATAGTGGACCGGGCAATGGCGCAAGAAGAAATACACATAGAACAACCAACAGAACAAGAAATAATAGACAGTATCCAAGAATTAAAGAATAATAAAAGCCCGGGGTCAAACGAGATACCTGCTGAAATGCTAAAAGCAGGTGGAGAACAACTGCACAAAAAGATATATGAACTGGTGGAAACAATATGGTAAACGGAACAAATGCCAACAGAGTGGTCAGCGGCACGAATACGTCCAATTCTCAAAAAAGGCAACGAAATATTATGCGAAAATTATAGGGGCATTGCGCTTTTAGATACGTGCTATAAGATTTCAGCAAACTCCTGAGGAAAAGAATAGAGGAACATACAGAAAGGATAGTGGAGGAATATCAAGCCGGTTTCTGCAGGAATAGGTCAAGAACAGATCAAATTTTTACTTTAAAAGAGATTCAGACTAGTTGTTACTAATACAGCCTGACGTTGGATGTCCTATTTATAGATTTTAGGCAGGCATATGACAGAATAAACAGAAGAAAAATGTATCAAGCAATGTTTCAGCTGGGCGTCCCAGAAAAACGGATAAGACTGACGGAAATGATACTGAAAGAAACGAAGAATGAAGTGGACAACGAGCGGAGAGTTTTCAGGTGAAAAATGGCTTAAGGCAGGGCGACCCCTTGTCCACGACGCTATTTAATTTAGTTATGGAGGCAATCATAAGAAATAGTGGAATGGAAACAATTTTCAGAAATAACCACCAATGCCTTGCTTATGCAGACGACCTAACGCTACTGGGGAAAACAAAAAATAAACTCAAGAGAATTATAGCAAAACTAGAGGGTGAAGCAAGAAAATATGGATTAGTAATAAATGAGAAGAAGACAAAGTACATGATTACGGGGATGAACAGAGGAGAAGATGAAAAAAACCTGAAGATAACCTCTGGGAGTGATAAAAATTACTAATTCCAAAAAGTAGAAGAATTTACATACCTGGGGGTAGTACTGGAGAAGAATGGGCATGAGGGTGGGGAGATACAAGCGAGAATAGCGAAAGGAAGCCAAAAATTTGGGAGCTTGAGAATATTAATGAAAAGCAAACTCCTATCTAGGCAGATCAAAATGCGAATATATCAAACTATAATAAGACCAACGAACGGTGACGTATGCTTGTGATACCTGGGTGCTTAACAAAAAAGAAGAAGAGCAACTGGAAACATGGGAACGAAAAATGCTGAGAATTATCCTGGGAGGAATAAGGACGGAAGGAGGATGGAGGAGAAGAACGAACCTGGAGGTTTATGTACTCTATAAGGAACCAAGAATAACAACATATGTGCAGGCACAACGTATAAGATGGCTGGGACATATACAGCGGATGCCGAGAGAGAGTGCCGAAGATGGTACTACATAGAAAGCCTATCGGAAGAAGACGGAGGGGAAGACCGAGGACGAGGTGGATGGAGACGAGGGAGAAGGATCTTAGGAATATGGGTGTCGGGGAGTGGAAGAGGGAGGCAATGAAGAGAGCCCGGTGGAGAGTAGTTGTAAATATAAAATGTAAATGAGGCCCGAGGCCTACAAGGCCTGTAGCGCTGTTTAATAATAAAAAAAGCATGATGTATGCTATGAAATTTGGTACCATTAGAAAGAGAATAGAATGGACTTTCAAATGACTAACTACAATCCGTAAAAATACATAAACACTAATTCTAGAATCCGTGTTAAATGAAGCCAAATAGTTTGAGTCATTTTTTTTGCTCCCCAGTGTATTTTGTTACGTTAGGTAACATAAGGAATAAGTCGTGACGATAATAGTGAATCAACTCGGAAAAAAGTTTGCCGTCAGCGAGCTCTCTTGTAAACAAAACCTAAACAATAATTCTGTAGTCCACGCGAGAAGAGCACAACTAGTGCTATATAAGCATCAATTTCTATTTAACTGGAAATATAAATATTCTGTTTGGAAGTAACCGGAAAATTTATTCTTCCAGCTAAACCGAATATTAAAGGAAGAATGAAAAATGAATACCAAGTGTATGCAAATATCCCAAACCTAAATATACTAATATTTTTTAAAATGACATGAGCGGAAATCCAAAAACTTTTGTATTTAAAGTTTTTCTCTGTTGAAATATCAAAGAATTTCTCACTAAGCTAACACCCTGTATTTTGTTGGTACACTGTATCACCTACATATCGCCTGTCAACCTAAACCACCCCCACAAAAATTCCTAAAGGGAAACAAATTGTATGTCGGCATTTTTAAATCCATACGGCCCGACCAAAAGATGATCTATGAGCCGCTAAATACTACTTAGCCCCGTCCGCCTGTCTCCCTGTCCATCTGTTTGTCAGAAGGTAAATTATAGGCTACGATCTTTATTCTTTGGCCGTAAAAGGGCAACGGATTCTTACGATTCAGTTCTTTTTAACTTATTTTATATAAAATAATGGGATAATTAAATGATTATAGGAATAATGGATTATAGTTGCTATTTGTAACATAAAATCGTTCTTACACTGTTTCGTAATCCGGTAATTTGCTTTCTCTAAACAAAAAGACTTATGAAGACGAAAGAAAGCGTAAGTTTCCAAGCGGCTCCTATATCATCACCGCAGGAAGTTCTTTATAATTTTTTAAGAGCGAATTTACAGGGGTTAGCGAAAGAGGCACCCACTCTCTCCCAACCCAAAAAAATTTTATGTGTGATCAAAAAATAGTAACACTTTTGAAATAAAACGCAAACGGGTTATTTATTTTTCCAAGTTTATTTCGCCCCCTTTAAAATGGGTATGGATACAATGTATTTATGCCAACGTTTTTTCAAGTCTTCGAAACAGTAGTTGAATTCGATTTCTGGAATGGCCTTTAAAGCCTTCTTCGATTCGGTTTTAATTTCCTCAATCGACTCAAAACGATGTCCTTGAAGCGGTTTTTTGAGTTTAGGGAGTAGCCAGAAGTCTGATGGAGCTAAATCACGCGAATAGGGCGATTGCGGAATGATATAAGTTGAATTTTTGATGAAAAAATCGCGAAGAACCAATGCTGTATGAGATGGCGCATTATCGTGACTCTTGAGACGAATAGCTTCACGCAAACGACGCATAACACTCAAATAATATTCCTTGTTGATAGTTTGGCCCGGAGGAAGGAATTCACAATGAACAACACCACGATAATCGAAGAAAACTGTTAACATCACCTTGATTTTCGACTTGCTTTGGCGTGGTTTCTTCGGTCTGGACTCACCTCTAGCACGATATTCGCTTGATTGGTCAGCAGTTTCCGGATCGTATGCGTAAATCCATGTCTCATCTTGTTTGGGAAGCCGAAAAACCATTTTTAAAACAAAATTTAATGCAACTTCTTTGCTGAATTTTTTCACTCATGTTAAGAATCGAAAAACGCACTTTTGTTGTTGAACGAATGCAAGCGAATCTTATTAACTACTGACGCTATGGTCTTAAAATTTGACACAGATGGCAGTTAAGGCCCTACCAACCTAACGAAAAAAAATTAATCCGATTTGGAAATGCCCAGGCGATTTAAATTTAAAAGTCTTACTATTTTTGATCACAGTATATATATATATATATATATATATATATATATATATATATATATATATATATATATATAATTGTTAGCAACTTGCTAACAATTACTGCTAGGTAGGAGGTAGTCTTTTTTTACAAAAAAGGTTTCTTTTTTTGGAAATCTCCCCCGCCCAATCATTAATTTTTAATAATAACTATCGATAAGTCAAAATTATCGATAGAGAGGTTGCCGTCTATTATCGAAAAGTAAAATTAATTATCGTCCATCACTAGCTGCAACCGGAGATTATCCATTTTTAAACTTTGATTCATTGAATAGTATACTAATTTTATATATAATATTTATTAATAAAAATATTTTATAGTTATACTTTATAGAAATATATTAGAAATACTGAACATCCTATTCTAGGTATCTGTAATAATATTTTTATTTTTACCAACTTGTAATCCATTAATTTATTTTTAACCCTGAGGTGATTGCATGCTACTTATTTTATGTTAAACTTTGTAAAAATGGGTTAAATAAATAAGTAAATAATACAAAAAATCTTACCTTCGTCAAAAATCCATCAACATCTTGAATCTCATATCCAAATTGTTGTACCTTGACTTCACTCTCCCCTTTCAACTTTCCCCTTTTTCTTCTATGTCTGTGCCTTTCCCTTCCTCTTTCACCACCTAAGTTGGGTTCACTTTTTGTCCTTAATGGCACGTTTTGTTTATTTACATATTTTATAGAGTCTTTTAAGTCTTTTTTGCTGCTTTTTACATGACTTTCGGATAATCTTTCATGAAATTTTAAGTGTCTTGTACTAAATTCTAAGTCTTGTAGATTTCTTGGTTCTGTACATTTTTTAATGCAAGGTTCAAGGTCACTCGCGTTATGCCAACTCCCTATTTTGTCAATTTTAGCCTCCTTCGCATTACATCTTGCTACATTTCTATCTATAATAGAATCTTGTATATCAAATGTTGAATTTTCAACATTTATTAATTTCTTAACACCATTCGCAGTATTTTTAGCCTCTTTCACATTATTTTGACCTACTTTTACTTCGTTTACGTTTTTTACACTGCCTAATACACTTTTTAAGTTATTTAATGTCGGAAATCCAAATTTTTCAGTATTTTTGTCTTTGTTTCTCTGTTTTTCCGTACATTTTTTATTAGTTTTGTATAAAAATTTAATGGGCTGTTCAGGTTTTGGCGTTTGCTGTGTTCTGCGGGTTTTTCTGTAAAGGAACGAGGGTAGTTTTTTGTGAAAATAAATGCTGGTTGGTGGTCTGGATGATTGTTGGCCCATATCATTTGTAAACGATCAAAATTATGGATTTTCCTTGGGTCTCTGGTTTGAATGGGATATGTTTCCCGAGGAATCGCATTTTGAAACTGCAAATTACAAGAAAATTACTCTTGATATTTCTGGGTGTAAAAATTATTGATGGCGTTTTTCAGATCATATATATATATATATATATATATATATATATATATATATATATATATATATATATATATATATACTTTTTTCCTTTTTTTTATTTCTTTGAACATGTAACAGCTATATTTTTTTTATAATTTTCTTGGGTTTAATGTTCATCGAATCAAAAGACTCATAGTATATATTTCTGACAAAACGTTTCGAACATACATTCTAGTCTTCATCAGTTGTTTAATCTGTTATTTATTTTAAAATACTGGACACATATGAATTAAAAATAAACTAAAACGATACATGACAACACCACATGGACAGTTACATTTGAATTTGGTATTAGCACTAGTGCTTTCAACGGCTGAACTCTGTTGGAATAGAACACAATCGGAGATATAAATTAAAGTTAACAGATATATTTATTTTATTTTTCTTCGGCAGGTTTTTTTTCTAGCTTTATAACCCTTGAGCCCCGCATTTTGAAACCTTCTCGCTGTTCGAGCAGAAATTTTATTTCCATTGTCTTCAGAAAAATCAGCACATAACCCAGAAGACGTCTTTTGGCGATTTTTCAAATAAAAAAAAAAAAAAATATATATATATATATATATATATATATATATATATATATATATATATATATATATATAATATATATATATATATATATATATATATATATATATATATATATATATATATATACATATATATATATATATATATATATATATATATATATATATATATATATATATATAAATATATATATACCAGGTGTACAAGTATGAAATGCGGATTTCAGACAACAGATGGTGCATCAATGCAGTTTGTGCTATAAAGCTGCCTGCGCCATTTTGTTGTGTCATCAACAAGTGTCAGACGCGCACGAGTGATAAATTGGAAAAGTGTGTGCATAGTGTTGTGTTCTTGTGTTCAATATGTCGAAATTTATACCGAACAAAGAGCATTCGCGGACAGCATTAATTTTTTGTTTTCATTTGAAGAAAACTGCTGTTGAATCATACCGATTACTTCGAGAAGCTTATGGTGAACATGCTCCATCGCACGATACGTGTGAACGATGGTTTCGGCGTTTCAAAAGTGGTGACCTCGATGTTGCAGACAAGGAACGTGGAAAACCGCCAAAAAAATACGAAGATATGGAACTGCAAGCTTTGTTGAACGAAGATGATTCGCAAACACAAAAACAACTCGCCGAGCAAGTGGGCGTTAGTCGACAGGCTGTTTCCAATCGGCTACAAGAGATGGGAAAGATTCAGAAGCCGGTAGATGAGTACCACATGAGTTGAACGACAGGCAAATGGAAAAGCGCAAAAACACGTGTGACATTTTGCTCGCTCGGTAGAAAAGGAAGTCGTTTTTGCATCGTATAGTTACAGGGGATGAAAAGTGGATTTATTTTGAGAATCCCAAGCGCAAAAAATCATGGGTAGACCCAGGCGCACCATCCACATCGACCACAAGACCAAATGGCTTTGGCAGAAAGACCAGAGGGGCGTGGTCTATTATGAGCTGTTAAAACCTGGGGAAACGGTTAATACTAAACGTTACCAACAACAATTGACCGATTTGAAACGTAACTGTAAACAAAATCTAATATCATTTTTCACTACTTTTTTATTTAGATTAGGCGCTAATGCTTAGAAAAATTAATAATAATAATTATTAAATTAAAACGAAACGTTCAAAGGAAAATAAAACAAGTCACACTAAAGTTATTATTATGTATCTTGGTACATATACAAGTATAAACGAAAACATTAAAATACGTAGTTTATACAATAAAATCAGTAATTTGCGTTGGTTCCATTTTACTTGATTGTGATTACTTGGTCACAAAAACTACTCCATATATGTTCATGAACTTCACGAGATTCCAAAAGATTGCGCGTTTCAGTCATTTTCTTAGTCATTTCTGAAATGGATGGAACATAAATATTATCTCCTTCTCCAAGCTCGTCTTCGTTGTCATTATCGGTTAAAATCTTTCCAGAAGTCACTGATGTCACAATTTGATCATCAGTTAATATTTCCCTCGTCATTAATTCATTATCAGCACATACATATTCTTCAAAATTAAAGTGTTTAAACATCTTTTTAATCTCGATTTCCACTGTACTTTGTTGAATGTCAGCATCGTAAACAAAATCTAGACAATCAGTAGGATCTTCTCGATGTTTTTCAATCCACTGAGTCAACGGTAGCTCATCATCTGAGTCATATGTACATTCCTTCCTTAAAAATCCGCCATGCTTAAAGCAGTTGCAATGGTTTCTCTACTGACTCTTTGCCAAGCCATATGGATAAAGTTAATAGCGTTCAAGAGAGTTACAGAAAAAAAATGTTACCCTCGACATTTTCATAAAATAAAATTTTTCTATAATGACATTCTAAAGAATGTATCACACCTTGATATGAAGCTTTGCACTTGTGTTTGGAGGCATAAAAACTAATTTTATTTGCTGTAGATCAGCTTCAAGGTGCACTGAACAGTTGTCAATCAAAAGTAATATTTTTCTGTTCGTGAATTTTAATTCTTTGTCCCATTCGATCAGTTCGTTTTTAAAAATTTCTGATGTTATCCAGGTTTTTCTGTTTGATTTGTACTTTACTGGTAAATGTTTGTTTTTTTACTTTTCCTATCACCAACAATTTTCTTTTTTGTGTTCCAGACATATTTGCAGTTACCAACATAGTAATCCTTACTTTTGATAATTTTCCACAAGCACAATTCTCTCCGACAAATTTTAATGTCTTATCAGGCGTCATCTTGTAAAACAAACCCGTTTCATCCGCATTAAAAATGTCCACATATTCATAACCTTTTCGAATTTCCGGCCATACCTTGGCGAACCACTGATCAACAACAGTCATATACACTCCTGTAGTTTCTCCTGCTATGTTACCCCCACTAATATTATGTCGCTTTTTAAATCGTTCAGTCCAACTTCTAGAACAGTTAAACTCAGAGTCACTAGCTTTCTCTTGTAAGTATAGCCGGTAATAGGAACATGTTCATGTCGTTTTCGACTAAACCATTTAAGGAGTCCCTTATCGACTTGGTCATGTGCAGATTTTCTTACTTTTTTTACAACTAAAGTTTCTTTTATCATAGATTGATAAGATTTCTTGCCTCTTCTTTCATATGGTAGAAACCGTAGATTCAGTTAAATTCAACTGTTTGCAAACATCACTTTGTTTAACTCCATTTTCTATTTTCCTTATAATATCGTGTTTGTCTTTTAAAGTAAATGTGTTACGTTTTTGTGTACTCATTTTAAAATAAAAACTTAAACATTCACTTTGCTACTTTGATCAAATATGCATTAGAACCACATAACACAACAAGTGAATTGGAAATAATACTGCTCGAACTAGCGACGTGGCGGTAACAAGTAAAATAAGGGTTCCCAGCTAGTTTCGGTGAATTCCCTAGATCAAGTCGCGCGACATCGAGCACAGGGAGTGGTAAGTTCGTTATAAACGTACACAAAACATCAAAATTTGGTTCGCTTTATCGGGAAGTTCGTTATAACCGGGTTCGTTATAACCGATAAAAATTTGCATTGGTCTTGTGGAAGTTTTTTCGTGCATTATAAAATAGTTCGTTTTAACCGGAAATTCACTATAAACGGGTCGTTATAAGTAGATTTCACTGTATATATATATATATATATATATATATATATATATATATATATATATATATATATATATATATATATATATAATCAATCACAGTTCTGTTGACAATTACACGCCTTAGGTCGACTTAAAAAAATTATAGTTTTTATAATTTTTCCAAAATCAATACGTTTTAAAAAGAATTTCTTTGGTGTTATGCCAAATCATATTTGAATCATTACAAATAAGGATAAACAAAAAATAAACCATAAGCGGAGACCTTGAATGCTGGACTTCACACCAACCAATTCAGCTGAAGCAACGTGACACTTAATTTGGCCGAATAATAAATAAATTACAGTAACATCATCTTTAAGACTGGATAAACAAAGTGTTTTGCAAGTTGGGAATTTTTTATGTAATTTTAATAGCTACTAAATAAAATTACTTCGCCTTACAAAACCTACATAAAAGTTTTTAAAAAACCTAAAAATGTATAAAATCATGTTTAATCCGTCCGACATACATCGTACAAAAACAACTCGATGGATCATCTCGATATTTTATATTCAATTGACAAACAAACACTGAAAATAAAAGCAAACAGCAACTGAGAATTTCAGAATTGAGTTTCGAGGCCTATAAAATTGGCAGTAAAGCGGGATTTATTCAGATAGGTAAATAAAATTTGAAAAATTTTAAATAATTTTAAAAGTCGAATCACTTATTATTTAACTTTTCACCGATGCTATATTTGGTAAAGTGACTTACTTTAAGTAGTACTATAACCTGTTCAAATGAATGCTCCAAATTAGAGAACACGTTGTATAAAACTACGAAGGTTAAATTTAATTTTAGGACTGTCTCAGACAGTGGGTCACTCTAAAAACACGTATGTTAACGGATGATGCTCGGATGTCTGTAAGTAAATATCATCAGTCATCATCAGAGATGTAATTCCCAATAATATGCGCGACCATCGACGAAGATACAATCTGTCAAGTAAGAACGTGTCCGCGATAATTAATTTTTGGTAGATGCAATTCTAACGATTCAACAAAATATCGGCGCATTTTAGTAATCGATTCCAAACTTTCGTCGAAATCACGTAAAATCCAAAATGAGTCACTTGTTTGCACTTCGGTTCGAGGCAGTATTTCTTTGTTCCCATCCAAAGGGGCCTAAAATGACACATTTCGAGGCCGCTAAATATATTAAAAAGTCGGTTTCGTTTGTGAAGAAATGGGTAAATCCTTTTAATGAGATGAAAAATGTCGGCAACTTGCCAAAACGTGGCTCGGCAGGCAAAGTCACTCCGAAAGTCGAAAAAGGAATCGTGTCTTTGTTTTCACGGGGCTCGAAATTAAGGGTGGGTTTGAATGTGTCCCATGAGACCATTCAACATCTTTTGTGCTCATGATGTCAAATTCCGAAGCACGTTGGAGAAACCTTTGTGCCGGGCGCCAACCCTATTGAAAACCTTTGGTTCCTTGTAAAGAGAAAGCTCAGAGAAAAAACTCTGACTCAGTTGTCTTGCAAGATTCGAAAAATTTGGAAATCATTATGTCGACAGCATGCCTCGAAGATGTCGGGTGATTATTGATGCAGGAGGCGATTGGACAATTTACTAAGATAATTGCGCCGTTGTTAGCACACCAAAGAATACATTGATAACAAAAAATGTTCTCGAAACACATTTTTTCAAGAATACGAGCGGTCACGTTCTTACCAGACAGACTGTACATGTTTATAGAGGTATTCGACTATTTATGGTCAGCTTGTAGTTCCCCTGTGAATTTTACACTATCCTAATTGTAAAATCTGTTAAGAAATTTTGTTCTACTGTAAGTTATTTTTGTTTGTATTTGTTCAACGCCAATGACTTTTTTAGTGTTCCGTACGAAACATTTTTAAGATCACTTCGGTGTCTGTCCGTCTGTACATCCGATTTTTTCTCCGAAACTATTTGACATAGAAAGTTGAAATTTGGCACTAATATAGGATTTGATGGCCTCATCAGAGCCGGGTAGTTTTGAATGTTAAATTTTGACTTAGGGGGTTAGTTTTGGGGGTGAAATCGGAAGTGAAAATTTTTTTTTTACTTAGTCATCGAGTAGCGCGTCAAATAAAAGCTTGTAAAAACATAAGTTCAAAAAAATATATTACTCCGGGCCCGCGTCTCCGCTCGCGTGGACTTGATTCGCCACTATCATCACTCCTTATTCCTTATGTTACCCAACGTAATAAAATATCTCCCATTATTTCCCCTTATCTCTCAATATTTCTCCTTATCTCCCATTATCTCACCTTATCTCCCATTATCTAGGCTTATCTCGACTTATCTCTCAATATTTCTCCTTATCTCCCTTTACTTCTCCTTATCTCCCATTATCTCACCATAACTCCAATTATCTAGACTTATCTCTGCTTATCTCCCATTATTTCTCCTTATCTCCCATTATTTATATTTATCTCCCATTATGTCACCTTATCTCCTATTATCGAGGCTTATCTCGACTTATCTCCCATTATTTCTCCTTATCTCACCTTATCTCCCCATTATCTAGGCTTATATCGAATTATATAGAACATATGTATAAATTTTATAAAAACACGTAAATCGGATAAGTGGTTCTCAAGTGATAAGCTCACTAATGGACAGACAGACAGAGAGACAGGCAGACAGAGAGACGTTGCATTTTATATATACTCTAAATAGAAGATTATAGATAACCTGGCCAGAGAACAAATGTATGAATTAAAGATAAAAACACGTAAATCGGATAAGTGGTTCTCGAGTAATAAGCGCACTAACGGACAGACACACAGACAGAAAGACGTTGCATTTTATATATATTATATTCTTTGCTACATGATATTGTTCCATATTTAATGCTGGCAGTGTATTGCAAGAGAACGCGCTAGCGGCAAACTTTTCTCCGACTTGATTCACTATTATCGTCACTGCTTATTTCTTATGTCACTTAACGTAATAAAATATATCCTATAACCTAGCCAGAGAACATATGTATGTTTAACAAAAAAGTACGTAAATCGGATAAGTGGTTATCCAGTGATAAGCGCACTAACAGACAGACAGACAGACAGACAGAGAAACGTTGCATTTTATATATATTATAGATACTCTTTGCTACATGATATTGTTCCATATTTAATGGATGTAATAAAATATATATCTATAACCTGGTCAGAGCACATATGTGTGAATTTAAAAAATCACGTAAATCGGATAAGTGGATCTCGAGGTATAAGCGCACTAACGGAAAGACAGACAGACAGAGAGACGTTGCATTTTATATATTATAGATATAGATTATTATTATTATTATTATTATTATTATTATATAACCTGGCCAAAGAATATATGTATGAATTTAAAAAACACATAAATCGGATAAATGGTTTTCGCATGATAAACGCACTAATGGACAGACAGACAGACAGACATTGCATTCTATATATATTATAGATTATAGATATTCTCTACTACATAATATTGTTCCATATTTAATGGTTTAGGCTGTGTATTGCAAGGGAACACGCTAGCGGTTAACTTTTTTCCGAGTTCATTCACTATTTTACGTCACTACTCATTCCTTATGCTACCTATCGTAATAAAATGTAGCCTATAACCTGGCCAGAGAACATATGTATGTTTTAAAAAAAAAAAGTACGTAAATCGGATTAAGTGGTTCTCCAGTGATAAGCGCACTAACGGACAGTCAGACAGACAGACAGAGAGACGTTGCATTTTATATATATTATAGATGTAATATTGGCGCACACTTTTCTTTGTATTATTTAAAAAAAAAATCGTCAAAAATCGCTGTCTCCCTCCTTTATCTCGAAAAGTATTATTTATCCGGTATTTTTTTCTTTTCTGGTATAATTTATCTGGTAAATAAAAAAAAACAAAAATTTCAAAGTCATCAGTTTTCAGTAAAGATTGGAAGCAAACTTTGTTGAAAACTCATTTGGGGTATGTTTTGTGAAGTCACTGATCATTTCATACCACCGTAACAAAATTTTTTATTTTAAAAGCATTCAACGTACGAAACACTAATTGTGCAAGTTCAACTTGCACTTAACCAGTTATTTTTTTAAATTTATTTTATTATGGCAAACTATGGAAATTCTAATAACTCGTAAGACATTAATAAGATAATGATCTTTCATTATTGTGTTTTTAATAGCGAGAACAACACTAAATGGTCATTATGTTTAATTTTATTTATATTTATACATATGTATTTAAATAGCGAAAAAAACTTATTTATTTAAAAGATATTATCCTATTTTAAAACGAGGGCAACGGTAACATAAAACTATAAAAATAAATAATGTAAACATCTGTATAATAACAGAAAGTAATTAAGTGACTAAAGAGATACAAATTACATTTACTTTAACGTTATTTTGACAGATGAATACGTTACCGTTATTAACCTTAAAGGTCTTCCTTAGAGGTTGAATAAGCTTTCGACAAAATATATGATATCTATGTCTAATTTGAAACGAGCTTATGACAAAACGTAATTATACGATTTTAAAAATTTAATTTTTTAAGTCAAAGTTCCGTCTTTCTTGTTTTAAATTCTATTAGATAAGTACGGTAGGTGGCGGATTAAGAAATATACATATACCGTAAAACACTATTTTTTGTACAAAAAGTAACAAATTACGGTATAATTAGTTTTTAGCTATCAGTGTAGAAAGAAGTCACAGTTATATGATGTTTTTCGAATTTTCTTTCCAACATTTTTAGCTCTGAAGTTATACTAGACACGTCCAGGAGGGCCTCAACTACAAGCCTGGCTCAACCACTTGAAGCTTAAACTCAATCCAGCAACAATTCAAGTCATTTATTACACCAAAGTAAGGAAAAAAACTACATCAGCATTTACTACTCAACAATACACGAATACAGTGGTTGGGCACCGTAAATTACCAGGTCAGGGCAATGATAAAGAGTGCTAACCGGACAATATTATAACAAAACAACAACTATATAACTAAACAGAAAAGAGTAGGCTGACTGTCAAGAACTAGCTCATCATTCACATTTATAAGACCGTGTTTAGGTCTACCCTTTATATACAGTCTCAAGTAAGAACGTGTGCGCGATAATTCATTTTTGGTAGATGCGATTCTAGCGCTTCAGCAAAATATCGGTAGAGGGAACCTTTGTCTACGACGCATTTTAGTAAAAGTATGAGTCGATTTTTTTTTTCTATGGTCTAGCACACGTGCTACAGGGAAGTCCCTAAAGCGCTACAGGAGCGACACGTGTGCGGAGAAAGCGATTCACGTTGTTCTTAAATCGCTGTAAATTGTACTCGGTGGGAAACACAGTCCTGTGCAAATTATTCCAAAGGGATGATGTTCTCCATATAAATGACTGCTTGAAAAGCGTTGTACGAGGAGTAACAAGCTGAACCTCATACGGATGTGAAGTATTAGCGTGACGTGTACTTCTAACATGCACCGCTCTGGGAGGAACTAAGCGGGCCACATCCTTCGAACACTTTCCATGAAAATACTTGTAGAATAGGCTCAAGTCGCCAACCGTTCTTCGATGTCCCAGCGAATCAAGGCCACCTGTCAGTTCCGGGTCTCCAATCAGACGAACTGCTCTTCTCTGAATAGAATACAACAAATGCAGTGTATGTTTGGGAGCGGAGCCCCAAACATGGGAGCAGTATTCCATAGTTGGTCGAATTTGAGCTTTGTAAAGAATTAACAGTTGTTGTGAAGTGTAAAGCTTTCTGGTTCGAAATAATATTCCCAACTTCTGAGAAGCTCTCCTTGCTATGCCTGCAACATGTTCATGCCAGGACATATTTGCTCCCAAATTTACGCCCAATAATTTGAGTGACGATGTTAGGGGAATGGAGTGCCCCGACATAACTACGTCGGGTTCAGCAACGTTAACTTTTTTAGAAAAAACTGCCGCCTGGGTTTTTGTAGCGTTAAATTCCACTTGGTTTCTGTCACCCCAAGATAGAATTTCTTCCAGGTCTTTGTTAAGTTGAATGACTTCCTGCTGTCTGCGGATATTCGTCTGAGTAGCCGATGTCCGAGCGTTCAAAGTGAATGAAGAGATAAGTGTACTGTCATCTGCAAAGCTGTAAATTCGATTCTCGGTCTTTTCCAGCAGATCGTTAATATAAATGAGAAAGAGAGTAGGAGACAGTATGGAGCCTTGGGGTACACCGGCGTTGATAGTGAAGGTGTTAGAAAGAAATCCGTCGACTGTCACTCGCAAAGAAAGCCAAACACGGTCGAATGCCTTGGATATGTCAAGAGCAACCGCTCGAGAATCTCCAGTGTTCAATTGCGTTGTTCCAAACATGTGTTACATAAGTCAGGAGATCTCCTGTTGATCTATTTTTACGAAAGCCATATTGGTGATCGCTAATAATGTTGAATCCTTCAAGATATTTTAGAAGATGCTGATTGATAGCCTTTTCCATGACTTTCGATATTATTGAAAGCAGTGCGATTGGTCGGTAGTTATTTGGCAAGGTCTTCTTGCCTTTTTTAGGTATTGGTGACACATTTCCAGCAGGAAGGAAATATTCCCTTTCTGTAAGTTTTTGAGAACTATGGCAGGTATTCCGTCAGCGCCAGAAGCCTTTTTGGTGTCTAACTTCATCAAAATACGTTTTTATGATACGCTGCCTGAAGACAATATCGGGCATCCTTGACTGCACTATGGGAATATTAGGTAGTGTTTTTCCTTGGAAATCGACAGTAGAATGTGAAGCAAAGAGTTCAGCCAACAAGTGCGCTTTCTCAACAGGTGTCTTTGCAATAGAATTATCTGGCCGTGGTATGGCGGATTTGGTGAAATTTTGACTAACTGCCTTAGCGACTGACCAAAAGGACTTGGAATTGTTGGGACAAGCGAGAAGTTTGTTTCTAATCCGTTGATTGTGTGCCTCCTTGGTTTCGTCGATAATTTCTTTGCATCTGTTCCTGGCACGAACAAAGGTGTTACGATTTATGGTGTACGGATTTTCACGCCAATGTCGGTATGCAAGATGTTTAGAAGCAACACCTTCTTTGCATTTTCGGTCAAACCAAGGTTGCCGTTGGAAGGGCATTTCTTCGAAAAAGGGAAGTAAGCCTCCATACTGGCCAAAATAACATCGGAAACCTCCTTGGCGCAGTCAGATGGGTCATCGGGTCGAAAACAAACGTCTAACCAAGGGAAAGTTCGAAAATATTCCATGAGATCTTTCCATTTAGCAGATTTGTAGTGCCAAATCTTGCGCGGTTTAGGCGCGTCTCTGTCACTGATTGGTAGGATACTCGATGTCGATAATAGTTTATGGTCGGAAGAACCTAATGGCGGATTTACGCTGACCGTGTAAATCTCCGGATTGGTGGTTAAAAACAGATCAAGAAGACTGGCGAACTCCCCGTCTCGATCAGGGATCCGTGTTGGTTCGTCAATAAGCTGAGTTAAGCCACAACTGATTGAAAATGATTCGGCTTCACGACCTTGTTCATCGGTAGTATTGGAATATTTAAGCCAGTTGATGTTGTGGACATTAAAGTCGTCCAGGATGGCAATTGTGTCTGCAAGAGAAGCGAAAAGTGTTCTAAAGTTAGTATCACTTGGTGGTCGACAGAGGATACAGATGAACCTTGTGGTTTGTTGAGTCGTTATTTTTAACCACATAACATCAAAGTTTGGGGGCTCCAGAGCCTCTTCTCGTTGGCAAGAGAGGTCGCTTCTGACAAAAAGACAGATTCCAAAGTTACGCCTAAATCGGGAATAGAAGTCGTACCCAAGATAAAGATAGTTAACTGTGCTGGTAGATGAACTGAGCTTGGTTTCACAGAGAGCGAGTACATGAGGTTTATTTGATTGCAGGTGTTGGTGCACTGAATTTATGTTTGAGTTTAAACCTCGTATGTTGCAAAAATCCATTTTAAAATTCTGATCTCTGCATGTCGACGCACCTGAACCAGCCCCCACTCAGAGATCCGAACGGGGGGCTATTTTACCTCCGGAATTTTTTGTATCCAGGTGCCTCATCATGCTATTTGGTCCCACAGTCCGGGACATCGGCACAGCCACGAAACGTTAAGCAACTTCACGCAGCCTATGCCGATGCGATGGTATCACACCGGGCGATGCTGGTGGGATCTGGGCATCTACCATCTAGATTGTTCTTTAAGTCGCCTCCTACGACAGGCAGAACGTACCGGGGGAGATTCTCAGCTTTCGTCGAAATTATGTAAAATCCAAAATGAGTCACTTGTTTGCGCGTCGATTCGAGGCACTAACATAACACATTTTGCAGCCGCTAAATATATTCAAAAGTCGGTGTCGTTTGTGAATAAATTGTTTTAACGAGACGAAAAATGTCGACGAGCGAAGCTCAGTAGGAGCGGCAAAATTAATAAAATCGAGTTGAAATGTGTCCCATGTGACCATTCGACAACATCTTCGTGCTCATGATGTTAAATTCCGAAGCACGTTGAAGAAACCTTGGCTGGGCGAAAATCACGTCTCGAAGCGGCTCGCTTGAGCCCACGATAAAATACCAGAATGGCCCTCATAATCGCCGGACGCCAACCCTATTGAAACTCTAAGGACTTTGACTCAGTTGTATCACGAGATTCGAACAATTCGGAGATCATTGCAGAAAATCTCGTCGACAGCATGCCAGGCGATTATTGATGCAGGAGGCGATTAGACAACTTACTGAGGTAATTGCGCCATTGTTAGCACACCAAAGAATACATTCATGGCAAAAAATGTTCTCGAAACACATTTTTTCAAGAATACGAGCGGTCACGTTCTTACTTGATAGACTGCACTCCTACCAGATGTGACCATATTTATCAGCTCAGTAACTCCACAATCTCCTGATGCCAACAATCAACCAACACATATTTGAACAACGGGACAAATTTCAGACTACAACCAAGTGGCTAGAGATGCCTTCTACCCCAAACCTAACGCTAGAACAATCGTGTATAGATATCGACAACAGGCGATATTTACACAGGATAACAACCCAGCTGTATTAGTGAAAAATGTAAAGGGGATAATTCCTAGCATAGTTATCAATAAAAATGATAGATGTCAAATGGAGATACAATTTTTCTTGTAAATACATTGCTTCAAAGTGACTGAGGAATCCAAATGAAAAGTTGCAATCAGGAAACTGTCTATATTAATACACATATAAGCAAAATTTTATTTCAAAATCTTATTAGGCCATTTTATTGTTACCTGTCCATTACGGTGACATAAAGTAAACCTAGACTATCAAATCTTATTACTACATGTAAAAGTTTTTTACTTATAAAAACATTTTTCATATCTGTTTAGTAATAAATACTGTCACACTATTAAATGCAATACGACCTTTACGGGGTGAGTCAACGATAGAGTAAAGTTCATTATCTCATTTGTTTCGGGAATGACGAAAAAATGTTAAATATAATAATTTTAGGGAATGTTAAGGTGCACAAATTATTTTTGAGTATACAGGGTACTACAAAAAAGTGTGGTCGATATAACATGTTTTTTTTTTTTTTTTAAATGGAACATCCTATTTTCTAATTTATTTTTATATTCTGCCTAAAATTTTATAACTTTTTTATTATTAATGTTATATGCCCAAAGCTAGTAGTTTTTCTAATATTAAAAAAAAATACTAGTTTTCAGTTTTGTAAAAAATTGCCAGTAGCGCCATTGTGTCTGAAGATGAACTACTCATAATTGGTACGAGCGTTGTATAAAGATGAACAAAAAGATATATGCAAAGAAATTTGAGTTAGATTCTACAGGGTGTTCAAAATAAATTTATACATTTCGACGATTTATTTTAAATTTTTCAATTTTTACCCTTGTTTTTAATACTCTTACGCTATTGTGAAAACATAAACAAATAGTTGATAATAATTTTAATATAGTTTAACTTATCTAATTATTATTATGACGTAATAAATGTTCAAAAATATGCCCGTCTACTTGAATATTTAATCGTTTTACTACATTTTCCTTCACTTTCCTTAGCATAAAGGGCGTTATTGTCTTGCACGCATCCCGTATCCTATTTTCCATATCTACTGGTGCTGTAGGGGGATTAACATAAACACGATCTTTAATGTAGCCCTACAAAAAGAAGTCTAATGGTGTTAAGTCACATGATCGAGAGGGCCACTGAATGAATCCATCCCGACCGATCCATTTTTGTGGGTAACGATCGTTTAAAAATTCCCGAACTTCCCGCTGGTAATGAGTAGGAGCTTCGTCTTGTTGAATCCACATTTGTTCCCTTTCAAAGTTACCAACTTCTTCAAGAAGCTGGAGTAATTCGTTTTGCAAAAAATTTAGATATTTAGGCCCGTCAAGCGGTTCGCGGAAAAAATATGCACCAATAATTCCAAAATTTAATATTCCACACCATACATTAAGCGACCATTGGTTTTGGTTTTGAACTTCCCGGACCCAAAATGGATTAACCGTTGAATAATAGTGCATGTTATGGCTGTTAACTGCTCCATTACTGCGAAAAGTAGCTTCATCAGAAAACATTATTTTGGATAAAAAAATTTGGATCGGCCTTTATTGCTCCATTCATGGTGGTACAAAAGTTTACTCGTCGTTCAAAATCACGGACTTGAAATTCTTGGTGTAGTTCCATATAAAAGGGATGATACTTGTATTTTCTCGTGGTGCGATTAGCTGTAGATTGAGATGTGTCAGATAAGTCAGCTAGCTGACGGCTGCGGACCTGGGGATTATCTTCAACATGAAGTAAAATCTCCATTTCTTTTTCCTTATTGGTAGCATTCTGGTTTACTACTTTCCGTTTTGTATACTCAACGCTACCACTACCATCAAACCGTTCCATTAAGCACTGAAAAGATTTTCTAGATGGAATACGTCTATTAGGCTACTTCATTCCGTAAAGCCATGCTGCTAAAAGACAATTTTTTCCCGCCTCGCTAAGTATATAAACTATATCAATTAATTCATTTTTAGGAACATCCATAACTATTACCTTTATACGTCATTTACTACAACAAATTAAACTATTTTTACTTGCTTAATAGACATGTCAAAATTTGACAATGCCTACAGTTTTGTCTTGACAACTATGATGTTATAGCGTAAGTGTATTAAAAACAAGGGTAAAAATTGAAAAATTCAAAATAAATCGAAAACTATTAGAAATAGGTATATGACATACTCAATAAAAGTCGGAGGGTTTTGTAAAACCTAACAGAAAAAATAATAATATGCCATTTAAAAAATTTGAGATTTTTCAATTTAAAATAGTCGAAATGTATAAATTTATTTTGAACACCCTGCAGCATCTAACTCAAATTTCTTTACATATAACTTCTCTATAGAACGCCTTGTACCAATTATGAGTATTCCAGCTTCAGAAACAATGGCGCTTCTGGCAATTTTTTATAAAACTGAAAACTAGTATTTTTTTTTTTTTAATTAAAATATTAGAAAAAACTACTAGGTTTAGGTATATAACATTATTAATAAAAAAGTTATAAAATTTTATGCAGAATTTAAAAATAAATTAGAAAATAGGATGTACCATTTTAAAAAAACATATGTTATATCGGCCACACTTTTTTGAAGTACCCTGTATACTCAAAAATAATTTAAAATATGCACGTTAACATTTCCTACAACTATTGTATTTAACATTTTTTCGTCATTCCCCAAACAAATGAGATAATGAACTTTACTCTATCCTTGACTCACCCTGTATATATTCGTGCCTTTGTGGTCTAAAATATACACCATAGTTTTCCGCTACATTTTAGTTAGGTTGATCGCGTCATTCGGTCTAAATTACCTTCTCAGTTAATTAAAAAACAATTAATTAAACTGTAGACTGCGAAGAAATTAAAGTGTCCTGTACTAATTTAGTTTTATATATGACCTAAAAAAACCTATTGGACTCAATTTAGATACTCTTTATGAAGTAAATAAAAATACACAAAATGATCGTGAGCTTAAATTTTACCTTGTGGTATGTAGCCCTGCTATAAGGTCGATGGAGTTTTTCTTGTCCGGATATCTCAAAATTAGAATTTAATATACCAATCCTCGCTGCTTGGATCCATTAGAAGGAAAAATCCGGCAAGAAATGTCAGCGCTCACAGTACAGCAATACCTTGCTGTAATCAATAATTTTACCGTTCACTTAGAAGAGTATCGGGAACGCAACGATTCCCAATTAGATGGCATTATTTTTAGGAAATGATTTTCCAAGAACTGTAGTTTTATATACAAGCGTTTTCATTTACCAGCTTATTAGGTGTACAAATTAATTCGGTGCCTTTGAAATAAGTACCAATTTTAAAGAGGCAAATTTGCTACTTTTTGCGATGCTGCTATCTACATAACCTCAAAATATAGCCTTGAAAGCGATGTCGCTCGACAAGCAGAATTGAGACACCGCAATTCAAAAGCAAAAATAGTGTCTGAAGATGCGCAAATGATTTGTTTAACTTTTAAAGAAAATTCTGTAAGACACAAAACCTAGAAAACCGAGTATCGGCGATTTCAAAGTGGTGACTTTGAGCTTTCGGATCGTCAACGTTCTGGTCAGTTCTAGGCTACACGCGGCAAGCACGACGGGAAGTTTTACTTTTTCTTTCGGATGGGAAGTTCTCTCTCATGCGGCATATTTTCCATATACGGTGCCGGCACCGTCTGATTACTGTTTATTTCGGTTGCTGATTCGAAATCGTCATATTTTTTCAGAGAGCCAGCTACCTGGAAAGTGGGTAAAATGTGTAGAGAATAATGAGGAATATTTTTCTTATTCGAGTTGTATTCTGTTCACGACAAATAAACATTTTGTAACGCAAAAGAGAGTCGAATTAATTTGTACACCTAAATAAATAGTTAAATAAATAATTGTTCACTCTATCGATCAGAAAACAATGCTTGATATACAACAAAAACAGCCAGTCAGCCAATATAAATATTTTTTTCAAAAGAAAATAAAGAATTAAAAATGGTTATTCCCTAGTGAGTGGTCAGCTGAATGACAAAGGCTTACAAATGGGATATTACCGTATCGATCAGCTGTAAAACAACATCTTGTGGATATATATTTATCCGCGGTTCGCAGAACTAACTATAAAGACGATATAAATAAAGCTTTTTCGAAACAAAAGAAAATGAGGAAAATGTATCTTTTCAGATAAAAGAATTAAGAATACTAAAAATAGGTAAGGGTAAGGTACCTGCGATCATGACTACGGTTACCATATTGCTTTTTTTAGTGTTCCGTACGAAACACTTATAAGATCACTTCGGTGTCTGTCCGTCTGTCACACCCGATTTTCTCCGAAACTATTTGTCATAGAAAGTTGAAATTTGGTAATAATATAGGAATTGATGCCCTCATCAGAGCCACGTAGTTTTGAAAGTTAAATTTTGACTTAAGGGGTTAGTTTTGGGGGTGAAATCGAAAGTGAAAAAAAAATTTTTTTACTAGGTAATCGAGTGTGGTGTCAAATGAAAGCTTGTGAAAACACGAGTAAAAAATATATATATAATGTAATACTTGCGCGCACTTTTCTTTGTATTATTTTTAAAAAATCGCGAAAAATCGCTGTCCACCCGCCTTATCTCGAAAAGTACTTATCAAAAAATTTTGAAAACATTCTGGAATATTCTCCACGGGGTGTAGATTGAACGAAAATTATCACGAGTGCATTACCTGTAATAATTTATCTGGTATATAAAAAAAACATAAATTTCAAGGTCATCAATTTTCAGTAAAGATTGGAAATAAACTTTGTTGAAAACTCATTTGGGGTGTGTTTTGTGAAGTCACTGATCATTTTATACTTCCGTTACAACATTTTTTATTTTAAAAGCAATCAAGTACGGAACCCTAATTGCGCAAGTTCAACTTGTACTTGACCGGTTATTATTTTTTACAGTAGGAAAGACTAACAACTTTTAGTCCCAAATATCTCAGTAACTGTAACTATATTAACTTTAAGGGCGTTTAATATGACATACAGTCGGTCAAGTAAGAACGTATCCGCGATTCATTTTTGGTAGATGTGATGCTAGCGATTCAACAAAAAATCGGTAGAGGAAATCTCTGTCTACGACGCATTTTAGTAAAAGCATCAGTCGATTCGTCGAAATACGTAAAATCTAAAATGAGTCTTTCTTTGTTCCCATCCAAAGGGGCCTAAAACAACACATGCCGCAGATGCTAAATATATTAAAAAGTCGGTATCGTTTGTGAAAAATGTCGACGACTTGCCAAAACGTGGCTCGGTAGGCAAAGTCACTCCGAAAGTCGAAAAACGAATCGTGTCTTGGTTTTCACGGGACCCGAAATTGACACTGCGTCAAGGAGCGGCAAAATTAAGAAAATCGGGTTTGAATGTGTCCCATGAGACTATTCGACAACATCTTCGTGCTCATGATGTCAAATTCGGAAGCACGTTGAAGAAACCTTTGCTGGGCGAAAATCCCGTCTCGAAGCGGCTCGCTTTGGCCCACGATAAGATACTAGAGTGGTCCTCACAATTGCCGGATGCCAACCCTATTGAAAACGTTTGATCACTTGTAAAGAGAAAGCTCAGAGGAAAAACTCTGGGAACTTTGCTTCAGGTGTCTCGCAAGATTCGAAAAATTTGCAGAGTATACAGAAAATCACGTCGAAGATATCAGGCGATTATTGAGGCGATTGGACAACTTACTAAGGAAACTGCGCCGTTGTCAGTACACCAAAGAATACGTTGATGTAATGTTCTCAAAACACATTTTTTCAAGAATACCAGCGGTCACTTTCTTACTTGACCGACTGTATACGAGACAAGTCTTATAACCCCTTCCCCATCCTTTTAACATCTATAATATATATATATATATATATATATATATATATATATATATATATATATATATATATATATATATATATATATACATAATTATACTTAAAAACTTTCATCACAACAACTAAAAACCAGGAAAAATTAAATTAATACACCAGTTGCACCTCGTTCTCTCTGAAGGCATATTGCTCAAAAATTATAACTTCCTTTCCTACATCAAGTATTGTACGTATACCAAACTTAAATTCGAAATTTCATTTTGTTTGACAGTTATTGTGCCAACAGATCGACAGATAGAGAAATATTTTGGGATAACAGGTGACGTCCCAAAGTCATTAATCTTGCATCTGCAGGAAGCACTGCGGATGTCGACTTCTTATTTCCTCCCTACTCGTGGGAATTTTATTGGTTGAAAATGACATAACCTCTAAATTAGACAACAAGGAACTTAATAAAGATGCCGTAGTTGAATCTCCGGTGCCGGGGCCTGCTGGTTGCAAACGCTTTAGATCCGATGGCAGCTCTCCCGACTTACGACAAAAATTAATTAAATCGTAAATAGATTTTTTTATGATTTAGAGACATCAAAACGTCATCATGGTGATTTTTTGGAGAATTGCTATGGCATGATAAGAACCGTTTTCGTGCGTCACCCTTAGTGATTTCACAACATAACTTGAAGGTTTCCTTGTTTTTATTAGAAATCAGTTTTAAACAAGTTTATTAACAATAACCGGCCATGTGCAAGTCGAACTTGCGCAATTAGTGTTCTGTACGTTGATTGCTTTTGAAATAAAAAATTTTATTGCAGAGGTATAAAATGATCAACGACTTCACAAAACACATCCTAAATGAGTTTTTTCAACAAAGTTTGTTTCCGATCTTTGTTGAAGATTGATGACCTTGAAATTTTGTTTTTTTATATATCAAATAAATTATTAAAGGTAATGCACTCGTGATAATTTTCGTTCAATCTATACCCTATGTAGAATATTCCAGAATTTTTTCAAAATTTGTTGATCAGTACTTTTCGAGATAAGAGGAGGACCCGCGGTTTTTGGCAATTTTTAAAAAATAATACAAAGAAAAGTGTGCCCAAGTATTACATTTTATATATTTTTGAACTCCTGTTTTCACAAGCTTTCATTTGACACCCCACTCGATGACCTGGTGAAAATGTTTTTTTTTTCACTTTCGATTTTACCCCCCAAAACTAACTCTTTAAATCAAAATGTAACTTTCAAAACTACATGCCTCTGATGAGGCCATCAATTCCTATATTAGTGCCAAATTTCAACTTTCTATGTCAAACAATTTCGGAGAAAAACCATCGAAAGTAATCTTACAAGTGTTCCGTATGGAACACTAAAAAAACGTAGTAATTTTGAATTAAATTATTTTTTACTATGAAAAAGCCAAACTTAGTATTTATTTTCAGTTGTTAGGGAAATTCTGGGTAAATGATCTGACCATTTTTTTTCGGTATAAATTTTAAAAATATTTAAATTTCCAATTTATGTGGTAGTTAATAAAAATTTATTGTTAGTAATTATAAATTCCTTAGCATATCGGCATAAAATGAATAATAATTATGACATAATCAAGAGATATAACATAAGTAAAAATCAGTTATAAGCCCATTAAAAAGCGGTAGGTGCCGATAAATTAATAGATGTTTCCCCTAGACCAAAATTATAGCCTTTCATATAAATTTTAATGATTATTAAAATCGTGTAATTCTGACCACCCAGAGGGAACACTTGTTTATTTTCTACTTAATTAAGAAAACAAGAAAATATTGTGAAATATTATTACTAAAATAGATTCCACAAAGTCAGTGGTATCAGCAACTTTAATAGCTTTTCTTTGGGGGAGGTAAAACCCTATCTAGGCAGGAGGTCTAAAAATATTTAAAAAGCTTATTACCAATACAAAATTTCATACTGTGAGGACTGAGATGTGCCACCCACCACCCTTCCGGTACAATAATTAATTTTTTAACATTTTAAGATAGATCTGGGTTAAAAATGTAGTCACGTGGAATACTTTACAAGAACTGTCGGATTTATAACAGAATGCTTGAAGATTTCACTCCGAGTTATCGCTTAAGCAAATTTTATATCGAATATTATGTTGGCCAAAAAATTGACCACGAAATGATAATTTTTCGAACGCAAACACAAAAACCATATTTTATGGATGTTTTATTTATATTTAAAGACAACCGGCCAAGTACAAGTCGGACAAAGATTATTGTTATGGAGGTATAAAATGAACAATGACTTTACAAAACACACCCCAAATGAATTTTCAACAAAGTTTGTTTCCGATCCTTGTTGAAAACTGATGACCTAGAAATTTTTGTTTTATTTATTTACAAGATAAATTATTAAAGGTAATGCACTCGTGATAATTTTTGTTCACTCTGTGGAGAATATTCTATTTTTCAAAATATTTTTGATAGTACTTTTCGAGAAAAGGGCGGGATTTTTGGCAAATTTTTAAAAATAATACAAAGAAAAGTGTGCGCTAGTATTACGTTGTATATATTTTTCAACTTGTGTCTTCACAAGCTAACCCTTTAAGTCAAAATTGAACCTTCAAAACTACACGGCTCTGATGGGTCCATCAATTCCTATATTAGTACCATATTTCAACTTTCTATGTCGAATAGTTTCGGAGGAAATCGGGTGCGACACGCGGGCAGTCAGACAGGCCGACGGACAGACACCGAAGTGATCTTAAAGTGTTCCGTACGGAACACTAAAAAACACCATTTTATAACACTGTAAACATAAGAGCGCGGGGCAGATGTTTATAACTACGAGAATTTGGCAGGCTAAAAAATATCAATCAAAACAGATAATTAATCCCGCCAAATTCTATCGCCTGTTTTGCTTGGTATTGTTAATTTCGCCAAATTCTCGATGCTATAAACGTCTTCATCGCGCTCTTTCTTTTACCGTGTTGTAAAATGGCCTTTTTAGTGTTCCATATGGGATTATTTCGGTGTCCCTCTGTCAGTCCATCCGTCACATCCGATTTTCTCAGAAACTATTTGACCTAAAAAGTTGAAATGTGGCACAACTATAGGAAGGAAAGGCGCCGGATACCAGGCGCCCTCCGATAGTAAGTAGCCTTGCTGTGGCATCTAGGCTCTGCCGCAGTCGACCCTTCTTTCCTAGGATACCTCGTGGGAACACTATGTTCAATAATAATAATTATAATAGTGATAATGGCAGGGTATTGAGGAGGCGGACCCCTGTCATACAAACAGCTACAGCACCACCGCAATAACAACAACCACAGATGATCCAAAAAAAAAACCGCCTCAGCCGAAACTACTCCCGACAGTTTTACCAGAGATCTGACATTGTAGGTGATGGAAATTGCCTTTTCCGTGCAGTTAGCTCACACTTATATAGCCACCAAAACTGTCATGAAAGACTCCGAGCGGTTGCTCTAAGATATATACAACAAAACTGGTCGGAACTTGAGACAATTTCACTAATTGAACACGACGATATGAAAGACTTCAATAACTACTATAACTATATGAGGAAAAATGGTACCTATGAAACGAGCCTAGAGATACTTGCCCTCTCGGAAACCCAAAATAGCAACTTTCATATCTTCTCAAAACAACGAAGAACAAGAGATACAAAAATAACTTTTAGGGACAGACCAATAAAAGAAACATCGGATGTCGCAAGAAATGGCAGCTCGATCAAAACGATGAAGACCGGGCAACCGAAAATGGACCTGCCAAAAGTGTTGCGCCGGCGAGTAAGCCGACACCCACCAAGGCGGGAAAATCAAAGTAACGCATGAGTTGCACCACAGGAACCACAGGAAGTTAAAATTTGATTTAAGGTTTACTTATCTCGAAAAGTACTGATCAAAAAACTTTTAAAAAATTCAGGAATATTTCATTCTCCATAAAGTGTAGATTTAATGAAAATTATCACGATTGCGTTATAAACGAGATTTGAAAAATTTGCGTGAATATTTACAACTAAGAAGCATTTAAACAAAATAAGCGCGGTATGACGAGGCTAAGCCTGCCGAAAATATTTTTTATTAAATTAATTATCATAAAAAGAATAATGTTTTACCGTCATCGCGGAAATTAATGAAATTTACAGAATTTGTAGGAAATTTTACGCTCTTTCAGAACAACCTTCTCTTGTCGGAAGTGTCTGTCATACCTCCCGAGAAGGTGAGACAGGTAATAGGAATTTGCCGTTATGACGTAGACATTTTTTTTAAATTTTACTTATTGCAACGTGCTTTTCAAAAATATTTTGGTATGATAACCTAGAAATTGCCGGAAATACCTGTCATACCAGTTTGTTGCGGAGTATTGACCCTCGTGTATCAAAAAATGCTACAAATATAGTAACTGCACTGAATTATTGAACTTTTTTGGTAAAATTACAAAAATGAAGTGTTTTTGTTTTGTGGATTTTTTCCATTTAAATGAATATGTACCCAACCATAAAATACTCATTAAAGCATTAGATACTGACGTTCTAATAATTTGTCTTGGAAATATGCACAAATTTCAAGATTGTCAAATATGGATGACCAAGAAAAGTGTTGTAAACCAACTATTTTTATTGTTACATTGTTTTGCCATTTAGCTACGCCTATGAGCTTAATACAAGTCATAGTTTAACAATAATCAATTCTCAATAAAAAAGTGTATGTACACTTACTAATGGCTTAATTGATAAGTCGCCAAACTTATTTATCATTACCATGATAAGTAAATATTTGTTAGTTCAACTTAAGAGTTCGCCTATGGTAAATTTTAGATAGCAAAAGTATAAAATAATAGGTGGTCAGCTAGAGAGGACATTAACATTACATTATTAACATTATCACTATTAGTGGCATTATTAGTATCGTTATTAGCTAAATTTACTGTTGAAATGTACAATGCTTAGAAGGTTGGAGCTTTTTTTCAAATTTTTTTCAAGGTAGAAATGACAACAATGATTTTTACAAGGGTATAATAAACTTTAATTCCAGTAATATTCCTCCATGCTGGGCCTCTTTATCGCAGAAAATTTTACGACCATATTTATTAATGCAATGTGGCAAAATGCAACAGAAAAAACATGTAATTTTGTATAATCCAATTCAGTGTGGGTGGGAATTAAATGAAAAAAAAATAAACTGGAGCCATTATGGTATGTTGAGAAGGCAGAGCCGCTAAGAGTCAAAGAAATTGTTAGCGTTCATGACCACGAGGAAGAAAACGACGAATTAAATGATAGTTAACAGTACATATATGACTGACGATAATTTATAATGATGATTAACAATAAATATTTCTTTTATTAAACATAATTATTAATTATGACACCTTTATCTCATCGAATTATTTTTCCATCCTATAACCTAACGAAAGAACATTGTTTTAAAAAAAAAGCAAGTAAATCGGAAAAGCGTACTAACGGACAGACAGACAGATAGACAGACAGACGTTATATTTTATATATATTATAGAAGATTATAGATAGCCTGACCAGAGAACAAATGTGTGAATTTAAAAAAAAAACACGCAAATCGGATAAGTGGTTCTCGAGTGATAAGCGCACTAACGGACAGACAGACAGACAGAAAGACGTTGCATTTTATATATATTATATTCTTTGCTACATGATATTGTTCCATATTTAATGGTTTAGGCAGTGCTGGCTAGCGACAAACTTTTTTCCGACTTGTTTCACTATTATTGTCACTGCCTATTCCTTATGTTACCTAACGTAATAAAAGATATCCTGTAACCCAGCCAGAGAACATATGTATGAATTTAAAAAAAACTAACCGGTCAAGTGCAATTAGTGTGCCGTACGTTGATTGCTTCTGAAATAAAAAATTTTGTTACGGAGGTATAAAATGATCAGTGACGTCACAAAACACACCCCAAATGAGTTTTCAACAAAGTTTGTTTCCGATCTTTACTGAAAACTGATGACCTTGAAATTTTTGTTTTTTTATATACCAGATAAATTATTAAAGGTGCACTCGTGATAATTTTCGTTCAATCTACACCCCGTGGAGAATATTCCAGAATTTTTTCAAAATTTTTGGATCAGTACTTTTCGAGATAGAGGGGGGCACAGCGATTTTTGATTTTTTCAAAATAATACAAAGAAAAGTGTGCGCATGTAAGACATTATATATATATTTTTGAACTCGTGTTTTCATTTGACATGCCACTCGATGACCTAGTAAAAATTTTTTTTTTCACTTCCAATTTCATCCCCCCCCCCCCCCCCCCCCAAAACTAACCCCTTAAGTCAAAATTTAATTTTCCAAACGACACGGCTCTGATGAGGCCATGAATTTCTATATTAGTACCAAGTTTCAACTTTCTACGCAAATAGTTTTGGAAAAAATCGGGTGTGACAGACGGACAGACAGACTGACGAAGTGATCTTATAAGTGTTCCATACGGAACACTAAAAACACGTAAATCAGAAAGTAGTTCTCCAGTGATAAGCGCACTAACAGACAGAGAGACGTTGCATTTTATATATATTATAGGTGACCATAGGGTCACGTTCCTTTCACTGAATAGAATTCGAGGACCGGGTGTAAGACTCAAATACAGCGAATTTATAATTTCTAAGTTAATTTAAACAGCCAGTTGAATGGCTACTACTAAGAAGATGAAAAAACAATCGATATCTTGAAATAGTATAACTGGATCGCGATTAAAGTACTTAAAATTGCATGAATTTCTAACAGTATTTATTTATTTATTGTAGTTCGTTATGCACGATTAAACATTTTATTAGAACAATTACTGTACATTAAAATAGGTATAAATTAGCCATTATAAATTATAATTCACCGCTTTCTTTGACAAGTGTAAAATACAAATAATGTCAATTAATTTTAAATAATCTTCTAGTTCGGTAAGTTTATAGAAGATTTTGCAGAGTTTCTGTTATTTTTTACGATGCTACGAGGATTTTTACAAATATTTATTTAAAAAGCAGTACAAGATTGTCCCCTAGTTACTTTGATATCAGTATCTAATCAACCATCCTTTATTGGGATGCCAATATAACTAGTTTTTCTCGTTTTACGCCAAAGTAACTTACTTAAAAATAATAGATTACCATAACCGTGTTGAAGTTTGTACTCGCGACGTAATACGGGGGAGAATCAAATATAAACGAGAATTTCACTTCAGAACCGAAAGGTGGCGGAGCTGGGAAACGCAAGTTTGATGACGTGTTGGTGGGAATTTGTGGAAGGGATGCGCAGCCAGAGAGCGCCGTTGAATCAGTTACAGTGCACATAACACCTAGTAGGTGTTACGTGAGTCAATATGCGACACAATAAGCGAGCAGCAAGTTCGTCTGTCTATTGTACAACGTATCGTAATAAAATTTCTAATTAGCACCAGCCTATGTTTTTCATTGGCATAAAACTTTTTTTTAAGAGAAGAAGATGGTTGAAAATGAGAGTCACGATTGTCGTCCAAGGTCCTGTCTGACGCAGCACACATTCCTAGCGTCAGAGACTTTTTCCAGACTGACCATTTCTTCAAGCTTGAATAAGTCATAAATCATTTGCGAGTTCGGGTTCACCAAAGGATCAGCTCGTTGTGTGTGGCGCTCTTCTGATAAATCAGCAAAAAAAGGTTCATCTTGACATCTATTAACGGCTTCTGAGTTATAACAATGAGGGTGACTCCTTATTATACCACATAACCACCTGTAATGAGACGTGGGTCTATTAGTACATCCCAGAAACCAAGAGGGCCAGTATCGCACCGGTGGAAACCAACACCCGCTTGTCAGATGGGATAGTTTTAGCCATAGTAGAACACAAGACGAAACCTACCGACAATACAAGGACACATATGGCTTATCCGACGTGGAAAAAATTGCAGGCAATTTCGTGGATAGCAATTGAACACTCTCCCTACATTCCTAACTTAGGTTCACGTAACTTCCATATATTTGAACTCTTGAAAAACGGCGTTGAGACGGGAGCGTCTCAAGGATAATGCAGAAATAGAAGCCTTCGTATGCAATTTGCTTATGATACATCCCCGCTACTTTTACGGTGTCGGAATGAAAAAATAATCTATATTATGGTAAAAATATGTTTGGTATGTAGAAAAATGATGTTTGTTTGTATTTTTCAATTATGTATAAGAAAAAAATATTAACAAATTCTCGTTTATATTTAATTCATTCACCTGTATGAAGCTCAACAACAAACCACTACATCAACATTTTCAGATATTTTTCATTCATTTCGAACATAACTATTTGTGGTAAATGGCTATAACTAGTACTACATATAAAATTACTGTCAATTCAGGTCACTACTGTTATAGTATAAAATTACTACAGGTTATTTTTCCCATATTTCCCAGATTACTGATCAAATTTTAATCAAATATAGTGGGGAAATTGGGCGTGATAAATGTTATTTTATTAACAGGTTTAGATAAAAATGTTAAAACAGGTATCATCCCTGCTTGATTTATTAACGATAGTGTCATTAATCATTCTATTCACAAAAATGCAATAAAAAACCCTTTTTCCAATTCCTGCAGTACTCAGCAGAATGACTGATATATTTAAGGCCCGAGAAAGGAAGATTCCCTGTCGGAAAAAATGTCTAGAAAAATTTTATTGCCCTTGAAATAGGATGACTATCGGTAGTTATCGATAAATATCAATATCTTGTTAAGTATCGGTGCACCGATAATTGATAGTTTTCCATATATCGATCGTTTTTTGGATTCACCTATTGTTATGCGATATCTCGAAAATAATTTTCGTCCCTATTCCCGAATTTACAACATTTGAATCTCTATAACTCTTAGAACATACAATATGTAATTCTACATATATAACAGAAAATGTAGACGTTAAAATTACAGGAAGTGACGAAAGAGTTTATTTTATTCATTTAATATATATATGAGCATTTCCGAAACTTGTATGCCAATGTATATATACATGTAAGATTAATATCTTTAAATACACCATTTTTAATTTACGGCCATTTCTGACCAAAACGTGGCTAGAATCTGACCATAACTTGGAAACGATATCCTAAGATTAACAAGGTACATAAAAATTCCAAGTCAGCAGGTCAAAGACCATAAGAAAAGTGTACCTGAACGTTAATTTGACTAAAAGATATAAAATGGGCAAAAAATGAGCAAAAATGGCCATTATATAAAAAAGGAAAACGTTATCAGGATTCACGATGAATAATTTCAATAAATCTTATGGATAAACTTATAATACGCTTTTTAAGGCAAATTAGCGAGTTTTTTTTTTTTCCATTTTTTCCGCAAAAATTTGAATATATATCTTTTTTCTTTTAGTGCCGTGACCGTTATCGGTCGTTGACTCTCATGATAAAACTATCATGAGAGTCTGCTGCTTGGAACAGTTGCTGGCTTGTTTTACCAAACAATTGCCTTAGGTTTTTTGAGCCATGAAGTTATCCTTCTCCGATACTTCTTTTTCCCTGTATTTTGCGTTCAATTATTAGGTATAAGGTAGCATAGTTTTCAGGGTTTCTCATTACGTATCCTAAGTATTCCAGTTTTCTGCTCTTTATTGTAATCACTATTTCTGTTAGGTAAGCGCTGTAAAACTGATTCGTTGGTTATTCGGTTAGTTCACTTAATTGTCAAAATCCGTCGGTAAGTCCACATTTCAAAGGCCTCCAAGCGTCTAAGTAGCGTGTCGGTAACCGTCCACGCTTCTACTTCGTATAACAATCCACGGAAAACATAACATCTAATCATCCTTACTTGGAGGCCTATGTTTAGGTCGTGTCTACATAGAACTTGTTTCATTTTTACAAAGGTTGCTCGTGCCTTCACTATTCTGCTCTTAACTTCAACACTTGGCCTAATTATAGTTCCGATATTCCGTTCCATTTTTTTACTCGTTCAAGATTCTTACCATCAATTTTTTATTCCGTCATCCTGGGCAACACCTTGTTTGCTTATGATGATATATTTACTTTTGCTGATGATGAGTCTCAGCCCATAGTGTTTGCATGAGCTCGTTATTTTGTTCATTAGATATTGTAGTCGCTTGTTGGAATTTGCCAGATTTAACGTATCATCAGGGTATCGGATGTTATTGCCCATTCGTCCATTGATTATATATATATATATATATATATATATATATAATATATATTATATATATATAGTATATAGAATATATATATATATATATATATATATATATATATATATATATATATATATATATATAATATTAATCTGTAATCTCTCTCTAGTTATAATTAACGTAATCATGCAAATCTTCCTATCGATTTAAATACCATACATTAGCACAACATACCAGCAACATATAAATATTATACGCATCATAAGAGTTTTCTACTGTTTACATCAAAATAGCTACGTCCACAAACGCAATTAATTTTTGAAATTTCTCTGTTACCCGTTATTTGAAATTTTATATTTCAATCTTCCTGGTATAATTACATATTTTTGTTTGTTTGTCAAGAACTAGCATTAATAAATGAAGTTTATAAGTACATTTTTAGTCTACTATTAGTATATTATGTAGGCATTTAAAGTGTAGCAACTCAAATTCCTATCTTGCTTCCGTATCATAAAATTGTTTATGATATGACTTTATATATTCCATGTTAAATTTTTCCAATATTGCTAGAGGGATATTAAAATATTTATTTTCAATTTTGCTAAAGTGCATACTCAATAAATATATCTTCTTCTTAGTGTGCCTTATCTTCTAAGGACGTTGGCGATCACATTTGCCCATTTGATTTTATCTATTGCCGCTCTAAACAGTTCAGTAGATGTCATGTTTCTCCACTGTAAGTTTTTCAACCAGGAGTTGCGGCGCCTACCGATTATTTTTCCTTCAATTATATGTTGCAGGAACTCATACTTTTGGCTTCTCATAATATGGCCAAAGTAAGTGCTTTTTCTCTCTTTAACAGTTGGAATCAACTCCCGTTCCTTTCCATCCGATCAAGTATTTTTACGTTTGTCGTATGCGCTGTTCAATGAACACGCAGCATTTGGCGATAGCACCACATCTGGAATGACTCCATTCTTTGTTGTGTTGTCTCTGTGATTGTTGCAGTTTCTATACCGTATAACATGACCGAGAACACGTAACATCTGAGCACTGTTCTTATTTTTAAGTTTAGTTGGCAGTTACAGAGTATGTTGCGCATTTTATTAAAGCAGCTTCCTGCTTTTTCAATTCTTGAGCGTAATTAAATAGAGTGGTCCCAATCTTCACTAATTACGCTTCCTAAGTACGTTATTTTTGTTACCCTTTTAAGTGTTTGTTGATGTACTTTAATATTTATGTTTGTATTATGATTCTTACTGACCACCATTGTTTTGTAACTAACTACTAACTAAGTATATATAATATAGTAAAAAAAAAACGTCATCTTATGTTTTTTGGGGCGCTAAATACGAATCCGATGTCGGAAATTGGCGCTTGGCCACCCCCGCACCCCTACGCCACCCCCAACTCCCGAAAATCAAAAAAAAAATCCCAGGGTGTCAGCAACAATAATATTATTAATAATAATAATAAACGCCCGCATAATTGAAAATTTTTCCCGTTGAAAATTGTTCGACTTGCACTTGATCGGTTTAAGTTGAAAAGTCCCGAGACTTTCGAAGAGATGGCAGCACAAACAAAAAAACCATGTGATTTTCTGTTAGTGTCAACTCTCAGAAGATTCGTGACACTTTGTCTTCCTAGTTACAGCTGTTTGAATGACGCTACTTTTGATTTTTGTAAAACGATGGAACAACACTAATTTCGGGTGCTGATTAAACATTGCTTTTTGATGGGAAAAAATACAGCCAGAACCCAAAAATGGCTTGAGAAGTGTTATGGCACATCTCCTCCGTCGAAAGCAACTGTATGTCGATGGTATAGTGAACTTAAATGCTGTCGTGCAAGCACCGATGATGCACCAACTTCCGGGCGTCCAAATGAGGCAGTGACTCCAAAAAAACAAAAAATCCACCATGTTGTTCTGAATGACTGCAAGATGAAAGTAAGAGAGATAGCTGACATTGTGACGATATCAACAGAACGCGTGCGGTATATTTTGCATGAATATTTGCATACGACAAAGCTATGAGCCCTATGGGTGCCCCGCCAAGTAACAGTCGGACGCAATTGTAGTCCGAAAATAAATACAAAAAGTTTAAAATACTCAATAGCAGAGTATTTAATTTTTGTCGGGGACTGTATTGGATAAATAGAAACTTTCATATGAAGACACACACTTTTAATGAAAATAATTATGGCAACGCTGCCATTGCGTATACCGAATGCTCTATGCCATAGAGTCTATGGAATGACGTTTATGTAGGTTATTTATTATACTTTGTGTATGTTTACTGTTTAGATCGTATTCTATTTAAAGTAAACATAAAGGTAAATTTGCAAAGGAAAAGCTCATCAATAAACGCAAAAAAAGTATATCGACAATGAATGGCGCGAAAAAAAATAAAAACTGAAGATCCTAACCTGTATAGTGCTCGACGGATGGTTGAGTTAGATGAGTTAGGAAAAAATTTAAAGTGTTGTGTGTGTAAAAAAGTCCTTTCACTGGAAAAGATAACTCATGAGAAATGTTTAGAACGTAATTATAAATTACGTATCGTATAAAGAGTGCGTCATAAAAAAAATAATATTGCCACCTTTAAAAAGTGGTATTTCAGATTTTATGATTAAAAGAATTGCATCTGAATACATAACCTTGGAAAATCTAAAAAGTTCTTCTGATAAATTGGATTCTACAGGAATAGTGCAATTATTATCTAGTCGAAAAGACAATGGCAAACCACGTGTAACCAAAGATACGCGACTATTAAATAAAATAATTAATTACTTTACAAATAGTTTATAATACTTTATTTATTTATCATTAGTATCATTAATTATTTATTTAGTTTTACGGAGAAGTTTTATAAAACCTTTTTTTAAAATATATTTAATGTTGTTATCATCATTGATATGTAACAGTTTTTTGATAAATAAACATAATATTAACTCAAAATATTGAACCTACAAAGATATTTTTGTTAAATATAAATCTTTTAAATACTAAAGAAAAAAAAAATAAATATCAAGATACAAATTCAAATTTGTAATTAACACATTTAATATTCTTATTTGATGATTATAGATAAAGCTGATAAATATATTGTGTTTATTCAATAAATTATTTAACCTATAAATGAATTTGTGTTTATAAGTTAACCACCTTAAATGCTGTTTGAACTTTGGCACGAAAAATATGACGACATACATTCTTTTAAACAAATGTCAACTTTAAATATTTATATCTATTTAACAAATCTATAAAAAAAAATTATTTTTTTTAATTAAATGAAAAACATTTAGATTAACATCCTATTTCAATTTCATTAAATTCTTAAGAAAAGTGGATTTACGAGTGAACTACCTTAAAATAAAATATTTTATTACGGAGGTATAAAATAATCAATGACTTCACAAAACACGCCCCAAATCAGTTTTCAACAAAGTTTGTTACTGATCTTTGTTGAAAACTGATGACCTGGAATTTTTTGTTTTTTTTTTATATACCAGATAAATTATTAAAGGTAATGCACTACTGATAATTTTCGTTTAATCTACACCCTGTGGAGAATATTCCAGAATTTTTGCAAAATTTTTTGATCAGTACTTTTCGAGATAAGGAGGAGACAGCGATTTTTGGCAAGTTTTTAAAAATAATACAAAGAAAAGTGTGCTCAATTATTACATTATATATATTTTTAAACTCGTGTTTTCACAAGCTTTCATTTGACACCCCACTAGATGATCTGGGAATGTTTTTTTCACTTTCCGATTTCACCCCCAAAACTAACCCTTTAAGTCAAAATTTAACTTTCAAAACTACATGGCTCTAATGACGCCATCAGTTTCTATATCAGTGCCAAATTTTAACACTCTATGTCAAATAGTTTCGAAGAAAATCGGGTGTGACAGACGAACAAATAGACGGACGGACAGATACCGAAGTGGAACACTAAAAATAGCTATTGTAATACGTTGTGTATTATACACCAAATATAGTAACAAATTATAAACTTACATTTTTTAAATAATCAAAAAATATATTTATTAATTAAGAACCTGCATTCCTCTCTTTTAAAATCACATTGAACATAATATATACTCTGCGCCAACGAAATATGACACTAAAGAAGAAAATTCAAATATGAACGATACAGATTAAAAATTGCAGGTATGTTGAAAAAACCTGTTAATGTGCAAATAAAAGTTAACCTTTTTTTGTAATGTTGGAATGGATTATTATTTATAATATAAATAATAATCCATTCCAACATTACAAAATTGAATCCTTATAAATTTTATATGGATTCAATTTTGTAATGTTGGAATGGATTATTATTTACATGAAGTTCTCTCTCTTTCTTTCCCTTATATCCTTTGACCCTGCCGGGTGTCGAATAATAATTTGTCTGTATATCTGCAATTGTAGGCTCCATCCTTCTTACCCAGTCCTTTCACTTATCCCTCTCCATCAACATTTTGTTCATTTTTTCTATCGTTTTCCCCTTTGCTCTTCCTATCTCTTCAATGCCTCTTATCTAAGTTAGTCTTGGTCTTCCTCTTTTTCGCTTCTTTGCTGTTTTCATTTCCAGTATTCTGTTTGTTATTCTGTCGCTGTCTAGCCTAAATACATGCCCATATCATTGCAATTGCTTTTTCTAAATTTTTTGTATTATTGACTCTTGCACTAGCTTCCCTCTAATTTCTTCGTTTTTGATGTGGTCCAGCTCAGTCTTTCCTGTTATCTTCCGGCGATATTTCATTTCATTTCTGCTGCAATCAGTTTGGGCCTATGTTTTTGCTGTATTGTCCAAGTTTCACTTCCATATAATATCATTGGGTCCACTATTAAATTATATACTCTTAATTTTATTCTTTCTCTTATTTCCTTTTTTCCAAAAATTATCCTGTTTAGCGAATAATAGATATTGTTTGCTTTTTTAACTTTATTGGCTATTTCAAGTTCTATTCTTCCATCATTTTCTATTATACTTCCTAGATATTCCATGGTGGTCACTTCCTCCAGGGCTTGGTTCTTATACGTAATATTATTTTGTCCTTGCCCTTCCCTTTTATTTGTATACATTATTTTGCTTTTATCTACATTTACTTCCATTTTTAGCTTTTCTATTTCTTCTACCCATACATCTATCAATTTTGGTGTCTCCATCCGCTATAAGCACTAGGTCATCAGCATATAATAAGCTATCCATTCTGATTGGCATCATATTTCTATATCCCACTGTAGTCTGCAGTTTGGACTATTTATAAAATATACGGACTCAAACTATTTCCATTTACTTGCACTTTTGCTCGGGTCTTCTTGTGCTTCTACCGCTTGTCTTATTATGAAATTGGAAGTTAAAAAAATATGTTTTTCGTTATCTATCCGAAGGGTTCACAAATACACTACTTCCCGTTAGCAAGGGACGTAGCTACAATAATTTACGCGCTAGGCTGTAAATATGCTTCCATCAACTTATATGTCTAAAACTTGTTCTATATTCAACTCATCATTTTTTAAGGTTACTTTGTAATCAGATTTCCATCTCTTCTATATGCTATTTCTGTTAAAATAATGGAAAAACAAGAGCACTAAAAGAGAAGCATATTCCAATATATACCCTTCTAGCCACTTACGTCCTCCCTTTCACCCAATATATAGAAATGTATTTTGTAATAATTATTCAATATGCCAATCAAGGAGCAGACAAGATTCTTATAATACTATTGAAGCGATACAAGGACCCCCACCCCTCTGTCCCTCTTGCCATGTTAACAATGAAAATACACGTAATGGAAAAAATACACTGTTTCAGTCCCGTTACTAAAAGAACCCCGAAAAAGACCTTCAACATGATAAATGGGAAGTCACACCTCTACCTCCTTTCTACACCCCTTTCACTCTTTATGTTTTTTATAAATGATAACGCTTAAAATTTACCCATTTTCCGATCTGAAACACCTGGAAAATTGTTCATAATTATATTGAAATTACACAAGATTCTCTCTTTTTCATCCCCTTCGCCTATCAGAATTAGATGTAAGGAAAAAATAAATTATTTTTCATATTCTTAGAATCCAAGAACCCTGAAAAGAACATATACCATAGCACGATACATGTGAAGCAACCTCTTACTTTATTTTTTGTTATTTGCAATTTTAAAAGGGGCGAGGATGAAAGTAGTATAATTTCAATATATTATAACACTTTGGCGGGTTTCTGGCTGAGATATTTTAAAAATTTTTTACTAATCATTTATATAATTTATAATATATTAAGATATATAAGGTGAAAGGAATGGAGTAGAGGGTTAGAAGGTTGGTTTCGCATATATCATAATATACTTCTGTTTCAGTGTTCTTGCTTTTTTCATTCCCAAATTTTAACAGAAATAGTATAAAAAAGGGATTGAATTCTGATTACAGAGTAACCTAAAAAATGTTAGATGAATTATAGAAAAAGTTTTAGAAATACAGTTAAATTGGCCGAAACTTACCTCTGGCCCAGAAGGGAAATTATTGTTTGTACGACCTTTGTTAAAAGGAAAGAATGACCTCCTGCAATTTTTGCTTTTCTTTAGGTTTTAATGTTCTTAGATCGCGAAAAACATGGATTCCCATTTCCATCGGTCTCTCTATCCAACTGCCAGGCTGTCGGTCTATATATTTAAAATAGGGATGAAACCAATAGTTTTTCAATGATATCATTTCAAGAAGAGAGAGTGAAAGGGGGTAGGTGCTGATATGTTTTATGATTTCATTCATATTATGGAAATTTACTTTTTCTTTACTTGAGAAACTCAAATTCATTACTTATTTTAGAACTACCAGGGAAGTACTGGATAAATCATTTTACCGATTTTTTTTGCAAGAAGTCGCTTTGATGATTAGGTAGATTACTTAAAAAGACACCCCAGTACCAATCTATCTTAGTATTTTAGTAGCTACTGATGGTAAGTTGACGAGTTTGACTGATTTTTAAAAAGTCAACATATTTTTGCAAATATATTTATTTACAGTCTGTCATATAAGAACGTGGTCGCGATAATTCATTTTTGGTAGATGCGATTCTAGCGATTCACCAAAAAATCGCTGGAGGGCACCTTTGTCTACGATGTCTTTTAGTAAAAGTATCAGTCGATTCCGAAGTTTCGTCGAAATCAGGGGAAATCCCGTTTTAGGCTTATTGTAGTGTTCTGACTTCGAATCCAATATTAGTTTTTCTCTGACAGCTCATGTTTTTTAATATTTTCGATCTAACCTAACTTAAACGACACCCGCAGTTTTTTAAGACCTACCCGACTAATTATTTTTTTAATTTCAGTTATAGCTTCGACACGTAGACGTTGTTTACACAATCCAGATTGTTTTTACCATATTTGTGGCGAATACATCTTTGAAAAATATCAAAAACCTATCTCGAACTTCGTTAAAACTACGTATTTTAACCATTTTCAAATAACATTGTGCAAGACAAGACAACCAATGGGTACCTCATATTGGGGCAATACTGATTCGGATTTCACACGTAATCAGTCATCAGATCTTCAACCTTTTAATCAAAAGGAACTGAATGACTGTGTAAGGGATCTAAATTTGTTAAAAGAAGCTTCTGAAATTTTGACATCTCGTTTAAAAAAAAAGAATTTACTTGCACCAGGAACCACAATTACTTTATGTCGGACCCGAGAAAAGAATTTGTTACCATATTTTTCTAGAGAAAATGATTTAGTTGTTTGTAATGATCTCAAAGGTATTTTGGAAAAGATGAGTTCACAACGATACCAACCAAATGATTGGCGTCTTTTTATAGACAGTAGCAAGAGAAGCTTAAAGTGTGTGCTACTTCATAACGGCAACAAGTCCTATACCTATTGCACACTCTACTACTATGAAAGAAGAGTATACAACTATTTCTTCAGTAATGGAAAAAATCGAGTATCGAGACCACAACTGACCCATTTGTGTAGACTTAAAGGTAGTTAGTTAACTTTCTTCTCGGACAACGGGGTGGATACACGAAATACCCATGTTTTATGTGTCTGTGGCTTAGCCCCGACAAACAACGTCATTGGTCTCAAAAAAGTGGCCAGTACGAGAGAAACTGATGGTTGGTACCAGAAATGTTATTAATTTGCCCTTAGTAAATCGAGATCGCATTATACTGCCACCACTTCATATCAAATGCCTTTGACAAAAACGGCGAATGTTTTATTTTTCTTTCACGCAAGTTTCCAGAATTAAGACAGAAAAATTGAAAGCGTGCATTCTGGATACACCATAAATCAGACAACTTGCGAAAGTCCCAAACTTTGTGAATTCGATGAATGAAATCGAGTCTAAAGCTTGGAAATCATTTGATGTGGTGATTAAAAATTTTCTCGGAAACAATAAGTCCGACAACTATTCTGAGTTAGTTGAGTGCATGTTATCCAATTTGAAAGATCTAGGCTGCAACATGAGTATCAAGATTCATTACTTACATTCTCATTTAGATCGATTCCCAGAAAATCTTGGCGATTTCAGTGAAGAGCAGGGTGAAAGATTTCACCAAGATATACGCACAATAGAAGAACGTTATCAAGGAAGGTGGGGCATCCATATGATGGCCGATTACTGTTGGAGTTTGCAAAGAGATGATCCTCAAGCCGTACATTCAAGAAAATCGTTTAAATAACGTTTCATAGTGTGTTATTATATCAAACATAGAAATAATGTTGTATTTTTGTTCTATTTTTGAGGAAAATTATAATTTCACATAAATAAAAAAGTAGAGTTGACAGCATTAAACCAGTATTTTTTTCGTAATAAGCACTTTAGGTATACCCTGAGTATAATACATATAAAATCTCAGGATAAAATTTCAGTGTTAATCAGTGTTATTGATGCAGAATACGAGCGGTCACGTTTTTACTGGACAGACTGTAAAACAAAAAAGGGCATAGGCTAGTTATTTTACTAAGTAATTCCAAAAATTTGCATAAATACATTAAAAAAAAAGGCACTTAAACCAATCGAAGTGTCTAAACTTTCCTTTACCCTGTTTGGTGAACAGATTAAGTTTTTCATTTGTCATTAACTTCTTTTACTCTTTTATTAAGTGATAAAATAAATGCAAATGTAGTTATTAATTTTTTCATGCCAGATTTAATACCTATAGACATATTTTTAGTGTTCCGTACGGAACACTTATAAGACCACTTCGGTGTCTGTCTGTCTGTCCGTCCGTCTGTCTGTCTGTCCGTCCGTCCGTCTGTCTGTCCGTCCGTCTGCCTGTCACACCCGATTTTCTCCGAAACTATTTGACATAGAAAGTTGAAATTTAGTACTAATATAGAAATTGATGGCCTCATCAGAGCCGTGTGGTTTTGACTTAAGGGGTTAGTTTTGGGGGGTGAAATCGGAAGTGAAAAAAACATTTTTTTTACTAGGTCATCGAGTGGGATGTCAAATGAAAGCTTGTAAAAACACGAGTAAAATATATATATATATATATATATATATATATATATATATATATATATATATATATATAATGTAATACTTGCGCACACTTTTCTTTGTATTATTTTTTAAAAATCGCGAAAAATTGTTGTCCACCCCCTTATCTCAAAAAGTGCTGATCAAAAATTTTGAAAAAATTCTGGAATATTCTCTATGGGGTGTAGATTGAACGAAAATTATCACGAGTGCATTACCTTTAATAATTTATCTGATCATCATATTAAATAACCGGTCAAATGCAAGTTGAACTTGCACAATTAGTGTTCCGTACGTTGATTGTTTTTAAAATAAAAAATTTTGTTAGGGTGGTATAAAATGATCAGTGACTTCACAAAACACACCCCAAATGAGTTTTCAACAAAGTTTTGTTTCCAATCTTTACTGAAAACTGGTGACCTTGAAATTTTGTTTTTTTTCTATACCAGATAAATTATTAAAGGTAATGATAATTTTCGTTCAATCTATACCCCGTGGAGAATATTCTAGGGTTTTTTTCAAAATTTTTTGATCAGTGCTTTTCGAGATAAGGTAGGGGACAGCGATTTTTCACGATTTTTTTAAAAGTAATACGAAGAAAAGTGTGCGCAAGTATTACATTATATATATATATTTTTTACTCGTGGTTTCACAAGCTTTCATTTGACACCACACTCGATGAAAAATTTTTTTTTCACTTCCGATTTCACCCCTCAAAACGAATCCCTTAAGTCAAAATTTATGTTACAGTGATACAAAATGATCAGTGACTTCACAAAACACACCCCAAATAAGTTTTCAACAAAGTTTATTTCCAATCTTTACTGAAAATTGATGACCTTGAAATTTCTGTTTTTTTTATATACCAGATAAATTATTACAGGTAATGCACTCGTGATAATTTTCGTTCAATCTACACCCCGTGGAGAATATTTCAGAATTTTTTCAAATTTTTTGATAAGTACTTTCCGAGATAAGGCGGGTGGACAGCGATTTTTCGCGATTTTTTAAAAATAATACAAAGAAAAGTGCGCGCAAGTATTACAATATATATATATTTTTTACTCGTGTTTTCACAACCTTTTATTTGACACCACACTCGATTACCTAGTAAAATTTTTTTTTTTTCACTTCCGATTTCACCCCCCAAAACTAACCCCTTAAGTCAAAATTTAACTTTCAAAACTACATGGCTCTGATGAGGCCATCAATTCCTATATTACTACCAAATTTCAACTTTCTATGACAAATAGTTTCGGAGAAAATCGGGTGTGACAGATGGACAGACAGACGGACAGACACCGAAGTGATCTTATAAGTGTTCCGTACGGAACACTAAAAACAGAGGAAATAAAATGAGAAGTCACGTTACGTTTCTGTATTTATTTATATTTCAATACTTACGCGTTTCAATCCATTCAAGATCATGATCACGGCTGTAGGAACTTAATTAAAAACACTCACACACAATCAGATTAGATAACTACGAGATACACAAGTTCACCAACCCACTCGTTAAAAAAAAGAAGATTGACAGGACTTCTCATTTGCTTTCCAACGTTCTTCATTAGCGTTGAAAATTTTGGTGGTTTAAGTCATGTAGAATTTCATACAGACGTTCGAGTAATAACGTGTCGCCTATAACTTGTAATCGGTAAAAGGGGTTTTTGTTGGCAGCCTTGCAAACAATGCTTTCTGGAAAGAGATTCATTTCTAACCCTATTTATGGTTAGATAGTACATTATCATGAGTGCCGCATACGCTTCGAGACTTTGTTCCTATGTAATTATCCAAAAGGTCCGAAAATGACGCCTACAGAGGCCCTTTTTTATCGATCACTTCCCAACCTGAGTAGGAATTTTACCCTTTTTTCATATCCTAAGGATATCGGCGAGGATGTCGTAATACCCGTCAACGTTGTCCAAGTGCTGAAACATACATTTTTGTATTTCACAGCACATTTTAGACAACGCGGTAGTGCTGCCACGGACGTTATTGCATTTCTGCAAACAACTACTACCTATGTACGTGGCCAGGCGGAATATACTTAAATAAATTAATAAATAAGTATACCGACCTGTAGGATTGAACCCTCGACCTTCTGCACCGTAAGCAAGGTACTACGCTACGGAGCCACGAGCTGCCACGAACACATACAAGTCGAGGGCATTCGTTAGCAAGTGGGTAAAACGATATTCTCAGTTAAAAAATGTTGATGTTCTAGCAGCACGTGGTTCGAGAGGAAAAGTGTCGGACAAGGACGAAAAAATAATTATTAACATGTTTTCCCAAAATCCTCAATCCACTTTGCACCAAGGGGCGCAAAAACCAAAGCAGAAGGTTTGGATATATCCTATGAAACGATTTGCACTCATCTCCGGGCTAACGATTTGAATTAGCGGAGTACAATCAAGAAACCATTGCTGAGCGAGAAACCCAAAGAGAAACTACTCGCGTGGGCAGAGGAAAACATACATCGAATCTGGAGCAATGTACTTTTTTCTGATTACGCTTCATTTTGGGGTTATTTTATCAATCCATGAGCCTGGTCAATTTCCACTAACCGATTAGTTCAGCACACCGTGAAACACCCTGTGAAGATCCATGTTTGAAGACATCTTTCGGAAAAGAGTTTTTGGGGGACTCTTCCTCTGTACCTACAATTTGAACGCTAAAGAAATGCTCCAGATTTACAAGAAGGCATTGTTCAAAAAAATGAGGAGTGGACTCCTTAGGAGGATAACGATCCCAAACATCGGAATAAAACGTGTAGCCAGTGGAAAAGAGAATCCGGTATCGTCACACTAGATTAGCCAACTCAGGCGACCGATGCAAACCCAATGGAGAACTTGTAGTCATACCTCAAGTAGAAGCTTCGTAGAAAAAAGGTGTACACAGTGAAGCGGCTGTCACGGCAAATTTGGTCAATTTGGAAATCTTTGCCCCAATAATACGCGGAAAATCTCGCCGAAAGTGTGCCCCGAAGATGCCAGGCGATCATCGACGCTGATGGGGACTCGACAAACTACTGAATCATTAACATTTTAATGGCAATGGCGAATGATGTAAAAAGCTTTTAAATTAAAACGTTTTTTAATGAACAATGCGCGACACGATCTTACTTAATCGATTTTTTTTGTTTCGTTTAGAAATGGAAGTATTCTGTTAGTCAATTAAATTATTCGTTTATTATTCCACACTTTTTCTTTATTTTTTTTTATTTAACTTAAGGAGTTACATACACCAAAAATTTTCAAAAATTCGATTTTTTTACGTATTTTTATTCTCTATACTTTTAAGAATTATTCATTTTTTAAAATTCCATTCCATTACAAAGTTATAGCATTAAATATTACCTGGGATAGTATGGGGTCCGCTACTTGTTTTCAGACACTGTCCGCACTATTACTCAGTCAATTTTTAATGTTTTTGAACTTTCTTTTTAAATCTTAATACAGTGAAGTCTGCTTATAACGAACCCGATTATAGCGAATTTCCGGTTAAAACGAACTATTTTATAATGCACGAAAAAATTTCCATAAGACCAATGCAAATTTTTATCGGTTATAACTAACTTGGTTATAACGAACTTCCGGATAAAGCGAACCAAATTTGGATGTTTTGTGTCCGTTTATAATGAACTTGCCACTCCCTGTGCTCGATGTCGCGCGACTTGATCTAGAGAATTCACCGAAACTCGCTGGGAACCCCTATTCTACTTGTTTCCGCCGCGTCGCTAGTTCGAGCACTATTATTTTCAATTCACTTCTTGTGTTATGCGGTTCTAATGCATATTTTATCAAAGTAACAAAGTTTAAGTTTTTATCTTAAAATGAGTACGCAAAAATGTAAAGCGTTTACTTTAAAAGACAAACACGATATTTTAAGGAAAATAGAAAATGGAGTTAAACAAAGTGATGTTTGCAAACAGTTGAATTTAACTAAATCTACGGTTTCTACCATATGGAAGAAGAGGCAAGAAATCTTATCAATCCATGATAAAAGAAACTTTAGTTGTAGAAAAGTAAGAAAATCTACACATGACCAAGTCGATAAACGACTCCTTAAATCGTTTAGTCAAAAACGACTTGAACATGTTCCTATTACCGGTTATACTTTACAAGTGAATTGGGAAAGAAAATAGAGAACACCGAGTTTAACTGTGCTAGAAGTTGGATTGAACGATTTAAAAAGCGACATAATATTAGTCGGGGTAAGATAGTAGCAGGAACTGCAGGAGTGGATGTGACTGTTGTTGATCAGAGGTTGGCCAATGTATGGCCTGAAATTCGAGAAAGTTATGAATATGTGGACATTTTTAATGCGGATGAAACGGGTTTGTTTTACAAGATGGCGTCTGATAAGACTTTAAAGCTTGTCGGACAGAATTGTGCTGGTGGAAAATTATCAAAAGTAAGGATTATTGTGTTGGTAACTGCAAATATGTCTGGGACAGAGAAAAGAAAATTGTTGATGATAGGAAAGTCCGCCAATCCCAGGTGTTTTAAAAACAAACATTTACCAGTAAAGTACAAATCAAACAGCCTTTGTATGACCTTAGAAATTTTTAAAAACGAACTGATCGAATGGGACAAAGAATTAAAATTCACAAACAGAAGAATATTACTTTCGATTGACAACTGTCCTGCGCACCCTGAACTTGATCTACAGCAAATAAAATTGGTTTTTATGCGTCCAAACACAAGTGCAAAGCTCCAGCCTATGGATCAAGGTGTGATACATTCTTTAAAATGTCATTATAGGAAGATTTTACTTATGAAAATGTTAGAGACGATCGATAAAGGTAACATTTTTTCTGTAACTCTCTTGGACGCTATAAACTTTATCCATATGGCTTGGCAAACAGTCAGTAGAGAAACCATTGCAAACTGTTTTAAGCATAGCGAATTTTTAAGGAAGGAATGTAGATATGACTCAGATGATGAGCTACCGTTGACTCAGTGGATTGAAAAACATCGAGAAGATCCTACTGATTGTCTAGAATTTGTGTACGATGCTGACATTCAACAAAGAACAGCGGAAATCAAGATTAAAAAGATGTTTAATCATTATAATTTTGAAGAATATGTAGGTGCTGATAATGAATTAATGACGAGAGAAATAATAACTAATGATCAAATTGTGACACCAGTGAAAGATTTTAAGCGATAATAAGGACGAAGACGAGCTTGGAGAAGGAGTTAATATTTATGTTCCATCCATTTCAGAAATGACTAAGAAAATGACCGAAACTTTTTTTGAAATTCCGTGAAGTTCCTGAACATATATGGAGTAGTTTTTGTGACCTTGACAATTATACAAACACCATTTCTTTTTCAAGTAAAATTGTACCAACGAAAATTACTGATTTTATTGTATAAACTACGTATTTTAATGTTTTTGTTTATACTCGTATATGTACCAACATACATAATAATAACTTTAGTGTGACTTGTTTTATTTTCCTTTGAAGGTTTTGTTTTAATTTAATAATTATTATTATTCATTTTTCTAGGCATTAGCGCTTAATCTAAATAAAAAAGTAGTGAAAAATGATATTAGATTTTGTTTACTGTTTGTAACGAACTTCGGATATAACGAACCATTTTTAGTGATTTTTTGGAGTTCATTATAAACAGACTTCACTGTAATTACTTTTTCTATAAAATGTCTAGAGGCTTTTTTAATTTTTCTAATAGACAATTTTTTTTATAAATAATTAAACATACATTTTTTGGTAAAAAATGGTATACTAAAGTTTATAACACCGTAAATTTTTTATTTTTCAAAAAGAACCTTTCGACGATTTTTAACTACTACATTATTTTACAAACTAAAGTACAGTAAAAATATATAATCGCCCTTCTTTTGTATTATTCACTTAATAACCGCAGGGCACTAAATCAGGATTATAGGGTGGATGTTATAACTCAACGAATCCACATCCATCAGCCTTCCAGAAGAAGATGAGTTTTACCTTTCTTTGAAGGTGGAGTATTCTTATGCATCATTATGTGTGGAGGTATCATCACCTGTAACAATTTGCGAAAAATAACTCTTATCATTCTCTACAACAGCCTAATGTTCTGCAGCACTGGGATCTTCATTCGTCGATCTCACAGCAGCAAATCTTTATCAAGCCTGATGGTTTCTTCGGTTCTTATCTCAACCGGTCTTCCTGATCTGTGGTAATCCTGAATTGAGTCTCGACTAAACGGAACTGTTTAGATCAAAATTTTATTGGATAATAACCGTCATTGCCGTACACCTGGAATATGCTTTTATGAATAACTTTTGGTCCATATCCCTCTCTAGTGAGAAACTTTATCACTTTTCAATAATTTTTCAAAAGAAAAAAATGGTAAAGACTGCAGAATTCGTACATATTTTCGTTAAAATATTTACAACATTTATCTGGTATCATTTTGATGGCTAAGTAGATAATTTTAAAGAAGCCCTGGTATATTCGGTATCTCTTAGCAAAGCCTTTTAAGACCATGTTATGATATCAGAAATTCCTGTATCTTTAAACATCACCCTGTATTATGTAAATAGAAAGAGGTTGTTCTTGAATAACTTTTGGTCCATATCCCTCTCTAGTGAGAAACTTTATCACTTTTCAATAATTTTTCAAAAGAAAAAAATGGTAAAAACTGCAGAATTTGTACAAATTTTCGTTAAAATATTTACAACATTTAACTGGTATCATTTTGATGGCTAAGTAGATAATTTTAAAGAAGCCCTGGTATATTCGGTATCTCTTAGCAAAGCCTTTTAAGACCATGTTATGATATCAGAAATTCCTGTATCTTTAAACATCATCCTGTATTATGTAAATAGAAAGAGGTTGTTCTTGAATAACTTTTGGTCCATATCCCTCTCTAGTGAGAAACTTTATCACTTTTCAATAATTTTTCAAAAGAAAAAAATGGTAAAAACTGCAGAATTCGTACAAATTTTCGTTAAAATATTTACAACATTTATCTGGTATCATTTTGATGGCTAAGTAGATAATTTTAAAGAAGCCCTGGTATATTCGGTATCTCTTAGCAAAGCCTTTTAAGACCATGTTATGATATCAGAAATTCCTGTATCTTTAAACATCACCCTGTATTATGTAAATAGAAAGAGGTTGTTCTTAATGGTCAAACAACCGTATTAATAATACGAGACCATTACAAGACTAATCATAAACAACAATTATTCTAATTTAATGGTCTGGTTTCAAAAAATGTATAAATAAATCAATCAACTGGTCGTGGTAATTCTGCAATACTAATTTTGTATGTTCTTCGATCATTAATAATTATTTCAAAATAGCAGATGGAACAGGGAGCTGTCACATATGCTGAAAAGATTGGTATTTACAAAATTAGTTATCGAGACCTATTACTTTCGTCACTTTCTATCTAAATGGTTTAGCATGAGAAAATGGACATAATTTTTCTACAAGTCATCTACAATTTACTTAATGTTTATTGATTTACGTTTTTTCGACACAAACAAAATTGGTTACATGCTAAACAACACACAGTACTTTTCATTTTTATTGTTAAAGACTTATGGGATCGATCACTTCGATGTCCGTGTGTCACACCCGGTTTTCTCCGAAGCTATTTAACATATAAAGTTGAAATTTGGCACAAATGTAGGAATTAGTGTTAAATTATGACTTAAGAGGTTAGCTTGTGGGAGAATTTGAAAAAAAAATTCTAAGGTCGTCGAGTGGGGTATCAAATCACAGCTTGTGAAAACGCGAGTTCAAAAATATATATAATGTAATACTTGCGCCCACTTTTCTTTGTATTATTTAAAAAAAAATGGCCAAAAATCTCTGCACCCCTCCCTATATCGAAAAGTACTAATCAAAAACTTTGAAAAAATTTTTGAATACTCTCCATAAAGTGTAAATTGAGCGAAAATTGTCACGAGTGCATTACGTTTGATAATTTTTCTGGTAAAGGGTGTTTTTTATAGAGGTATAAAACTTTAAGTTGGCAACACTTTTTTAACTGGCGGCCATTTTGTCAGCTGTCAAGTGATTTATGTTTAGTTTGGTTTGGCATTTCAACATGAATAGACTGACGCCTGAACAACGCTTCCAAATTGTGCAAATTTATTTTGAAAATCATGGTTCTGTTCGAAATACGTATCGCGCACTACGTCCATTTGACGGTCAACATAATCGTCCATCAGAGCAATTAATTCGATTAACTATGGAACGTTTTCGCACCACGTTTACTCTAAATGATAATACGCATCCACAGAGACGTCGTACAGTGCGTACAGAAGAAGTCATTGCTGCTGTAGAGCGTAGCGTAGAGGAAGACCCGAATCAGTCTATCCGCCATCGTGCACAGGAATTGGATATGTGTCCATCCACTTTATGGAAGATTCTGCGGAAAGATCTTGGTTTGCGTGCTTACAAAATCCAACTCGTGCAACAATTGAAGCCACACGATCACCTAGCAAGGCGTAGATTCGGTGAATAGGCCCAAAACAAGATTGCCGTTGATCCCGATTTTCATAAGCGAATTTTGTTTAGCAATGAAGCTCACTTTTGTTTGAATGGATACGTCAATAAACTAAACTGCCGTATTTGGAGTGATGATAATCCTCAAGTGTATGTTGAGACACCGTTACATCCAGAAAAACTGACTGTTTGGTGTGCTTTATGGGCTGGTGGAATCATTGGTCCGTACTTCTTTAAAAACGATGCTGGTCAGAACGTTACAGTCAATGGTGACCGCTATAGAGCCATGATTACTGACTTTTTCGTTCATCAACTGAACAACCATGATGTGCAGGAGCTGTGGTTTCAACAAGACGGCGCAACATGTCACACAGCTCGTGCCACAATTGATTTATTGAAGGAAACGTTTGGTAACCGCATAGTTTCACGTTTCGGACCCGTGAATTGGCCTCCAAGATCGTGCGATTTAACGCCGCTAGACTATTTTCTGTGGGGATATGTGAAGTCGCTAGTCTACGCCGATAAGCCCGAAACGATTGACCATTTGGAGGACAACATTCGCCGCGTTATTGCCGATATACGGCCACAAATGTTGGAAAAAGTCATCGAAAATTGGACCTCCAGATTAGACTACGTCCGAGCCAGCCGTGGCGGTCATATGCCAGAAGTCATATTTAAATTATAATGCCAGAAGATTATCTTTCGAATAAAGTAAATTTCATGTCAATTTAAAAAATTCATCTTTGTTTTATTCCATTTCAAAGTTCTATACCTCTATAAAAAACACCCTTTATAAGAAAAAAAACTATGTGGCATGACAGAATGGTGGATGTTTGGACAGTTGTATTCTGTGATGACTGGTGACCGGCCGATAGGTACCGACGACAAAATAATTTCATTTTATTTGTTTATAATTAAACAGATATTTAGGCAGTAAATATTTGTTTTAAGCGTTTATTACTAGATTTTAAATTGAGCTGGATTCATTTATTGGCTATTATAGTCCGTTTGTTTGGAGTTGATAGCACACAACATGGGTTATAAACATTACAGTGTTATAGGCCCTAAGCGTCCGAAATTTTTTCTACCAATTATTTGCATTTTTAGTTTTAATCACTTTTATTTTCTATCTCTATAACAGTGCAACTTTTTTTCAAAAAAATTTATTACATGCCTTCTAAACTTTATAATAATCTATAGAAATCAACGCATATCAAAGTTTATTTTAATAAGTAAATGAGGCCTAAACGAGTACAATTAACAGTTCTTAAGAACTAGAAATCTACAGTGTTATAAAGCTTAATAATATCTTCTATCTTTCTTGAATTTTTCTATCGGATCTTTAAGTAATATTTTGAAATTTCCTTTCTTAATAAATTCTAATGTTTTGTCTATATGTTATATTGTTGTTGATCTATAGCGACTATTGTGTTACCCTTATCTGCTTTTGTGAAAATGATATTATTATTTTTAGCCTTGTTTTGTATTGCTCTAGCTATATTTATTTCATTATCTAAATTTGGTTTGTTGCTAAGAAATTCCTTTTTTTATATCTGCGCAATTGTATTTTTTTTGGCATGTTGAATGGTACATTTATTAAAGCTATTTCTGTTTCTACAGCCAAGATTTAAAAGAATCTGAAATCTTGGCTGTAGAAACAGAAGTAGCTTTAATAAATATACCATTCAACATGCCAAAAAAATACATTTGCGCAGATATTATAAAAAAGGAATTTCTTAACAAAAAACCAAATTTAGATAATGAAATAAATATAGCTAGAGCAATACAAAACAAGGCTAAAAATAATAATATCATTTTCACAAAAGCAGATAAGGGTAACACAATAGTCGCTATAGATCAACAACAATATATAGACAAAACATTAGAATTTATTAAGAAAGGAAATTTCAAAATATTACTTAAAGATCCGATAGAAAAATTCAAGAAAGATAGAAGATATTATTAAGCTTTATAACACTGTAGATTTCTAGTTCTTAAGAACTGTTAATTGTACTCGTTTAGGCCTCATTTACTTATTAAAATAAACTTTGATATGCGTTGATTTCTATAGATTATTATAAAGTTTAGAAGGCATGTAATAAATTTTTTTGAAAAAAAGTTGCACTGTTATAGAGATAGAAAATAAAAGTGATTAAAACTAAAAATGCAAATAATTGGTAGAAAAATTTCGGACGCTTAGGGCAGCAGATAAGGGTAACACAATAGTCGCTATAAATCAACAACAATATATAGACGAAACATTAGAATTTATTAAGAAAGGAAATTTCAAAATATTACTTAAAGATCCGACAGAAAAATTCAAGAAAGATATTAGAACAGCGTTAGGTAAAGCTTCTAGCATCATATCAGACAACCAAATCTCAAAATTAACAGTCATGAATCATCAGCCCCCTCTACTTTATTCATTAGTCAAATTACATAAAGAAAATCATCCTATTAGACCTGTAGCCTCCTACCTATCGGCCCCAGCTTACAAACTCTCAAAATTTCTCATAGATATCATTAAAACAAACATTAACTTCACCCCAACTTACACAATAAAAAATTCGTTAGAATTAACGGAAAAAATTTCCAACGTCTTTCTACCAGATAATTCAAAACTAGTATCATTTGACGTCCAAAACCTTTTCCCTAGCATAGTGGTTCTTGTCATAAAAGTTACATAGGTCATTCGAAACTCGGATTTTAGAATATAAAAGAAGCTATTTAAAAAACAAAACTGACTCAGCGTACAGTAATCATTTAACAGAATTAAATCATCTCTTTGGCGATAAATTTAAAATTCTACACATACAAAACAAAGGCGTAAAATTAAACCTATTAGAAAATTTAGAAATAAATAGAATTAAAAATTCAGACATCATCTTAAACGAACAAAAAGATATCTGTCTGGCCCATGGTAACTTCCCTTTGCTCAATTTATACAATTAATATTCAGGATGGATTTCCCAGCAATGTTCATTAGCATATAGTATTAATTTTATTACCTATCTACCTTAGGGTATTTATATAAATGTAACAACACTAATACTCAAATATAATTTTGTATCAGAAGAAGCTATAGTATAGCGAAACGCGTCATACAGTTTCAGTGAAACTAAATAAAGTGGAAATTTGACAATATTAGTCTTTCATTACATTCGTTATGAATTTCCATCAAGTAACAGTCACAACAATTCAAAGTTTATATTTTTCTTTTAAGGAAATTGTACAGAAGAAAAACTTACCCATTTACAGTTCAATTAGAAAAGCATTTCAACTTTTGAAGAAATCAAAATATTGAAAATGTAATAAAAAATTGTAATATAAAATCATATAATTTAAAAACTTAAACTTATAGTTAAAAATATTTTCTTTAAACGTTAGTGGAAGACTAGTTTTTAAAATAATCCACTTAAAAAAATAATGATAAAAAAACGTATTTTCTACTTTCTCGCGATAAGTGAAAAAAGTCGAAAGCCCATACGGCACACTACTTATGCATATTTACGTAACATTGGCTCTGGTGCATCACCGAAGAACGACCAGATCGTGACTGAACACCGACTGAAGCACAGGATTCCCACACTTTGCGGAATTATATTGCGGAGATCGCACGTTGCTGCACCGGACATCATGCTATCACCGATCACGATTTTTTCGATATTTTTCTTTTTTGCACTATTCTTTAAAAAAAAATGATAAATTTATTTACCTGGGATTTTGCTTCTAAATAAAAATTGTACAAAAATACAGAATTTGAGTTCCTAACACTAAAAGAATAATCATTACTATACGATATTTCAAAAGAATGAATTAACTAATACCTTATTGTGAATCACAAAATACTAAAATGTTTTATAATATAACATGTAGGCTGAAAAGTTTTTGGTCTGACACATAGATGTCGCCCTTTTCAAAAAACCTATATGATTTATAGGAAGTACCAACCTTCAAACGATACATTATCAAAATTTCATGACATTTCGACGATTAGTTTACAAGTCACAGTGGTTTTAGTGATATTTTCAAACAATGGAAAAAATCGAATTTCATGTGTTAATTAAACACTGTTTTGCCCCTGGAATATCATGCATCATTTACTGGTATGCTGAATTTAGATGCGGTCGTACGGATACAAATGATGCTAAACGCTCTGACGCCCAAATGAAGTGGTAAACCGGAAAACATAAAAAAATCCACAAAATTTTTTGGATGACCATAAAATGAAATTCCGTGAGATAGCTGGCACCCTAAAGATATCAAAATAGCGTGTTGGTTATATTTTGCATGAACATTTGGGCATGGGAAAGCTTTGTTCGAAATGGGTTTGCTCACAGTGGACCAAAAACAACAACGTGTTGATAATTCTGAGCATTGTTTGGACCTGTTTAAGCGCAATAAAAGGGATTTTTTTCATGCGATATGTGACAATGGATGAAACATGGATCCACCACTACACACCGGAAACAAATCGGCAGTCAGCTGAGTGGACAGTAGCCGGTGAAAGCCGCCCGAAGCGACCAAAGACACAACAGTCGGCTGGGAAGGTTTTAGCCTCTGTATTTTGGGATGCACATGGGATAATTTTTATCGATTATGCTGAGAAGGGAAAAACCATCAATAGTGAATATTATATAAAGTTATGGGTGTGTTTGAAAGCAGAAATTGCAACGAAATGACCCCAAATGAACAAGACAAAAATGCTCTTTCATCAAGACAATGCACCGTGTCAAAAGTCAAGGTTACGATGGCAAAATTGCATGAATTGAAGTCGAATTCCTTCCTCATCCACCGTATTCTCCAGATTTGGCTTCCAGCGACTATTATCTATTCGCAGACCTCAAACAAATGCGGGAAAAACATTTGGCTCCAATGAAGATAAATCTCTCTACAAGAAAGGTATAGAAATGTTAGAAAAGCGCTGAACTGATTCTATCGCTTTTGAAAGAGACTATAGTGATGAATAAAGTCGAATTTTGCAAAAAAATGTGTTTTAAGTAGCTAGACCAAAAACTTTTCTGCCTAGGTGTTATAAGTCTTCCGTCTTCATAGTATTCCTGTTAAAATTACAATAATACAAAACTAACACAATTTTCAAAATCTTAGAATTCAAGAACCCAGAAGAGGATATGTGTAACCCGAAATATTCGCAGCAAACTTCGTTTCCCATCGCTCCAACCCTTTACATATTTGACTAAATATTTAATAATAAGGGAAAAAAAATTACAGGTTTTTTTTATTTTTTATTGTTCACTTCCCCGCCTGAGTAAGGATTTTACCCTCTTTTTTATTTCTTACAGGATATCGGCGAGGATGTCGTAATACCCATGAACGTTGTCCTAGTACCGAAACATAAATTTTTATATTTCACAGCACCTTTTAGACAACTCGGTAGTGCTTTCACGGAGCCACGGGCCGCCACACAGATTATGAGTTAGATTCCATTACCATCGAAAAACTTAATTCTCTTGTGGTTGTGTCTTTACCTTTATATATTTTCCTGTGAATTAAAACTTATTTATGGGACACCCTGTATTTATCCAATAAATCGTGTAGATAAACACGTGCTTCTAATTCTCTATAAATATTTTTTAATATTAAACAAAAACATCTGCCTCATATTTACTTCACGAACTTATCTCGAGCCATTCGCAAATTTTCCAGTACTTAACCACTTTAGATTAAACATACAATAGATTTTATATCAAAAAGAACTTTTCAAAAACATACTTGTATAATTCTGAATATTTAATTATAGATTATCTTATCTTACATTCATTTTCCAAGAAACAATTTTTAAAACGCATATGTAACCGCGGCCTGAGTACCCCATGTATGCGACCAAAAGCGGAGACATAGAAGGCACTTGTTAGCTGCAATACTCAAAAGGCATGAACAATCTTAGAGATTGTATTGTCGAAAGATTTATTTGTAACATTATCAGAAAGAAGTTTATTAATATTTATTATGCTGATGAAAGTTTAGGTTCTCTATCTAGCAAAATATTAGCATAAAATCTGCGTATTTTTGATATAAATTTGTTAATAACAGTAATCCTAATACTTATACATTGTATTAAAGGGAGGAAGTTGGCCTCTACTTTTAATTAAATCGAAAAAAGTTATTATTATTTTCGTTAGAAAGAATATAAACCACTAAATACAAATTCTCAGGTTTCACCTACCCAATTTATTTTTCCAGATGTACCTAACTTAACGAGACGTGCTCGTGACTTCAACAACATATACATAGAAAAAGATCACCAACTCAACCAAAATATAAATTAGCCTTCCGTCTTGGCTGACGAGCATATAGTTTTTTTAGAATCTTGACGTGTGATACGAGGGCTACCTCGAAAAGAAAAAAAAAATGTTTGGTGCAAATCGCTTTAGTGTTTCTCAAAATATTCGCCGTTAAGATTTACACACTTTTACATGCGTTCGAACCAATTCTCGAAACATTTTTTTCTACTCTGAAATTAGTATCTCAAAAACATGGTTTTGGAAGGATTGAACAGCTTCTTGAGGTGATGAAAATCGCTGCCCACGCATTTTTGACATTCGGGAACAAAAAGAAGTCGTTAGCGATAAATCAGGTGAATACTGGCCATGAAACATTAATTCGATGCTTTTCTCCGCCAAATAATCAATTGTTTGACTTGCTGTGTGAGAGCTGGAATTATCATGATGCGATGTTTTATCAATGACTTCTGCCAAACAAATTGTTGTATATCATTCAGCATTAACTGTTCTTCAATCCTCTAAAGCAATGTTTACAACATCTCCATATGAATTGTGCATGTCCTCGGTCGAAAATTTTGAGCATTTTCTTACACTAATTGACACGAGCCTGTTTTTGAGTTTCGGACAAAGTATGCAGAATCCATCGGGAACAGATCTTTTTCTCAGCTAAATGTTCATGTAAAATCGAACGTAGTGCAGGCTTCGATATGTCTAAGGATGCCGGCAAGTCACATGCCGATCCACTTCAAACATGTTGCACACAGCATCAATGTTTTTTTGGAACAATAACTGTTTTTGATTGTCCTTCACGAAATTCATCGCTGACAGAAGCACGACCATGACGAAATTCTGCAAACCAATTGTAAATAGTCTTTTCTGATAGTGATTCATAACCAAAAGTTGAACGAAGCGAATTGAGGCATTGTTGTTGAGTTACACCCTTAGTAAAATCGTAAAAAATCATCCAACGAAAACCTTCACGTGAAATTTGCATTTGTTCACAAAACTGTTTTTTTTTAAACGCTCACTGTAAACAAACTTCGCGGCCAATTTCTGAGCTGCCACTATTTTAACAATAACAAATGACAAATTTTACAACAATGGTAATATCACATCTCAATAGCGCCATCAAGTGGTCGTTTGTAAAAACTCAAAAAGGCGGCCGTCGTACATGGAAGATCACCAACTCAACCAAAAAATAAATTAGCCTTCTGCCTTGGCCTGTAGTTTTTTCGAAATTTGACACATGATATTTAAACAAATCTTAAAATATTTTCTGTTTTATTATTATTTTTGGATGTATTCATCAAGAAAAATGTTAACAAATAGAGCCTGTAAAATGCACAAATGGAAAATAAAATATTGAACTGTAATTCAAATTAGAAAAGTAGATACCACTAAATTTATCGATCAATATTAAGATAGTAGAGAGTGATCAGAGATCTATGTATGTCAATTGTAATTTAACAGTGTAACAGGTGTACAGATCACATTAAATTGTAAAAGTATGGTATAATGTAACAACTTTATTTGTTTCTTTTCAATCTATATCAAAACGTCAAAACAAAATTAAAAAAGTTAACGTTGCTGAACCCGACATAGTTATGGCGGGGCACTCCATTCCTCTAACATCATCCCTCAATTTGTTGGGCGTTAATTTGGGAGCAAATATGTCCTGGCATGAACATGTAGCAGGCATAGCAAAGAGAACTTCTCAAAAGTTAGGAATATTATTTCGAACCAGAAAGCTTTACACGCCACAACAACTTAATTCTTTACAAAACTCAAATTCGACCAACTATGGAATACTGCTCCCATGTTTGGGGCTCGGCTCCTAAACATACACTGCCTTTGTTGTATTCTATTCAGAGAAGAGCTGTTCGTCTGGTTGGAGACCCGGAACTGACCTGCGGCCTTGATTCGCTGGAACATCGAAGAACGATTGGCGACTTGAGCCTGTTCTACAAGTATTTTCATGGAAAGTGTTCGGAGGATGTGGCCCGTTTAATTCCTCCCAGAGTGGTGCATGGTAGAAATACACGTCACGCTGATACTTCACATCCGTATGAAGTTCAGCTTGTTACTCCTCGTACAACGCTTTTTAAGCAGTCTTTTATATGGAGAACGTCATCCCTTTGGAAGAATTTGCCCAGAACTGTGCTTCCCAGCGAGTACAATCTACACGTGTCGCTCCTGTAGCGCTTTAGGGACCTCCCTGCAGCACGTGTGCTAGATCCATAAAAAAAAAAAAAACAGATTGATTCTGTATCAATTTACTAGGAATTATGATTTTATGGGTCATATTCTACAAAATTCTATATTTTAATGCATCTATATAATTAAGTGGTTTGTAAAAAGGACAAAAACGCATACAGATTTTATTATCGAAAGGTTTATTAATATTTATTATCCTGATGAAAGTTTAGGTTCTCTCTATCTAACAAAATATTAGCATAAGAACTGCGTATTTTTGATATAAAATTCTTAATAACAGTAATCTTAATACTCATACATTTTGTTAAAGGGAGGAAGTTACCCTCTACTTTCGATTAAGCCGTAAATGATGTAACAAGGACAAAAACGCATACTTAAATAATATATTTGAGGAGCTAGAACAGGGGTCGGCAACCTATGGCACGCGTGCCATGTCTGGCACTCCAAGCAATTTTGAATGACACGCGTACCTATTACACATTAATTCTGTAATCTGTGACATGTTTCGAAATTAAGTAAATAATCGAAGACAGTATTACTTTAACGATACAAACAAAAACGATATATTATATAGGTCACTAGGTATTATTACCAAAAACTACAAAATATATATTTTGTACTTTATAATTTTACTGAATGCATTGGTTTGGCTTTAATTTCGGCAAGTATTAAAGACGGCAAGCCTCAAAATATAAGCCTAGGCAAAAACACAAATAAACGTCCTCAATTCAGATCAAAAGAGCCGCTATAAGGCGGTTCTTGTTTGACTTGACTTCAATTGTTCCGACGCGCGCCGCAACTCTTTTTATATTGCCGAACTTTAGTTTTTGTTAGATTTAACTTCTAGGCGGCCCTTTGATTGCATGGGCGCGTTGTAGATAATAATTTTTGTTCTAAGAAATTTAATAAACGTAATTATTGGAATTTTCTGGAAACATTATTTTTCTATATATAGCAAGCGGCTACACGTTTGGATCATTTAGTATAGAAGTAACATCCGTTCCAGCCAATCGTCGTCGAAAAGTTTAAAAATTAAAATTACGTTGAGTTATGGCCGCGAAGAAAAAGAAGGTAGACGTTCGATCATTTCAAACTTCATGGACAACAGATTACGGTTTTGTACAGCAAAACGATCGGGCCATTTGTGTCCTATGTCGGGAAAGCGTAGTTTTCCGGACATCTAGTGTTCAACGACATTTCCACATAAAACATGAATCGTCATTTAAAGATAACGCTGATAAAAGGGAGGCAATACAAAGAGCAAGTAAACAATACGAGAAACAGTCAACATTCTTTAGCAAAGTTTTCCAAGGAAAAAATCAGGTAACTGAATGCAGTTTCAAAATTGCACAATCGTTGGCACAAAAGGGTAGCCCGTTCACTGACGGAGAATTTATGAAGCAAACGTTTTTGGGTACTGACGAGATTTTATTCGATGACTTGCCCAATAAGGATACAATATTGGCCAGGATTAGGGATATACCGGCATCAGCGCGGACCATCGAGAGACGAATTACCGAAATGGCACAAAATGTCCAAAAACAGCAGAGAGACCCTATCGAACGGAGTTTTATATTTAGTGTAGCATTGGATGAAAGTGTCGATATTAATGACATTGCCCGCCTGGCAATCGTTGCGCGATACTTCGATGATGGCAGTGTGCATGAAGAGCTGATTTGTCTGCTCCCATTGCAGGGAACTACAAGAAGAGAGGATATATTTTCAGAATTTGTTAAACATTTTGCGGAACATTGACTTAAAAAAAATTTTTTGCGTAACGACAGATGGCGCTCCTGCTATGATTGGGAGACATAAAGGATTTGTTTCCCTTCTTATTGAACGCATGGGTCGATCAGTTTTGAATTGTCATTGCATAACTCACCAAGAGAGTTTGTGCACTAAAATCTCCGCTGGAAGTTTAAAATCCGTGATGGATAGAGTGGTTAAAATAGTTAACTACATTGTCGGTCGTTCGTCACTGATCCATAGACAATTTAAGGCGTTTCTGCAGGAATTAGAAAGTGCATATTCAGATATACCATTGCACAATAATGTGCGCTGGCTCAGCCGTGGTAAAGTGCTCTCTAGATTTGTGCAATGTCTGGGCGAAATTAAATCGTTCTTGTTGGAAAAAAATCAAGTGGATGCTGGACCTGAACTAGAAGATAAGAACTGGATCTGTATGTTAATGTTTCTTACTGATATTACAAACCATCTCAGTGAACTCAACTTAAAGTTACAAGGTTCAGGCAAAACAGTTCTGGATTTATACGAATCCTGGAAATCATTCAAATTAAAAATAGATTTATTCATCTTATTTCCAAATTTAAAAACTTATATATCCAGTGTCGATGATGGTGCACTAATAGACGAAATTCTTAAATATATGACTAATTTAAAAGAGGAGTTTATCGAGAGGGGTCAGGATTTTGATAAACATGGTCCTATGTTCGCTTTTTTAATCAAACCAGATTTAATGAACAGTTGCTTTGACATATCTCTTTTCTCATGGATGGACATTAATGATTTTGATCTTCAATACATTGAATTTAAAAGCTCCGAGTTATTAGAAGGTGACTGCCAGAACCATTCAAACGAGATACTCAGTTGTTGGATGACTTTACCAGAGAAATTTATTTGTCTTAAGAAAGTAGTATTTGCCATGCTTAAAGCTTTCAGATCATTCTATATCTATGAACAACTTTTTTCCCATATGAGAGACCCGTACCGAAGCAGGCTGACAACAGACAACTCGAAAGCATGTGTGACACTGAAAATAACCAGACATGAACCGGATATAAGAAAACTCTCTAAAGAACTTCAAGCACAGGGTTCACACTAAATCCTAGGACTAGTATAATAAAATTATTTGTTAAATGTTAAATTTTTTTTTTGTAATTAAACCTTCTAAAAGCAATATTTTAAGTTAATTTAAGTTAATTTTTGTTAATTTTAGTTGTAGTAAGTACCTATGTCGGCACGCAAAATGTTGTATGGATGAAAACTGGCACCCCTTAGTTAAAAGGTTGCCGATCCCTGAGCTAGAACAACATGCTGCAAACAATCGACCACAAGGACTTTATGAAAAAGTAAAATATCTATCGAAAGAATTGAAACCTAAAACACAAATAATCAGACATAAGGAAGGTAGAACAGTTACCGACATGCTTGACAGGATATTTCATATTCTTGTACATATTATAGGTGGAAAAGTCTCATGATCGGGAATACATTTAAAAACTGGAAAACATATAATCACATAAAATATTTAAATAAGACCTATGAGACGCCTTGACAACATTTTTTTCGTTTGCAATACTGACGTTTAAAAATAATTTCCCATTTCTGCAAAATTGCCGCCGCCGTCAGGAAAGTATAAGTTTAAACAAGAAAAGAGTTGTAGCGATCTTATTATTAAAAATTGGCTATATTACAGGCAATTTTAGTGGTAATTACTGCCTTAATAAGTATAAAAGAAGGCTCATTCATATGGTACGCCCATTGGCGTACTATATACTCACCGAGACTATATAATACCGTTTTCAGTGGTGTAATATGTACAAGGTATCTCAATAAAAGAGTTTAATTTTAATGTATTTATAGTAAAATAACCGGTCAAATGCAAGCTGAACTTGCGCAATTAGTGTCCCGTACGTTGATTGCTTTTACAATAAAAAGTTTTGTTACGGAAGTATAAAATGATCAGTGACGTCACAAAACACACCCCAAATGAGTTTTCAACAAAGTTTGTTTCCAATCTTTACTGAAAACTGATGACTTTGAAATTTTTGTTTTTTTTTTATATACCAGATAAATTATTAAAGGTAATGCACTTGTGATAATTTTCGTTCAATCTACACCCCGTGAAGAATATTCCAGAATTTTTTCAAAATTTTTTGATCAGTACTTTTCGAGATAAGGGGGGGGACAGCGATTTTTCGCGATTTTTTAAAAATAATACAAAGAGAAGTGTGTGCAAGTATTACATTATATACATATTTTTTACTCATGTTTTCACACCCCCCAAAACTAACCCCTAAGTCAAAATTTAACTTTCAAAACTACATGGCTCTGATGAGGCCATCAATTCCTATATTATTACCAAATTTCAACTTTCTATGACAAAAAGTTTCGGAGAAAATCGGGTGTGACAGACAGACAGATAGACAGACGGACAGACAGACAGACACCGAACTCGTCTTATAAGTGTTCCGTACGGAACACTAAAAAAATGATAATTGAAAAAGAATTATTATGTATCAAATTACACTCCCTAGGAAATATTTTCTTAAAGTAATCAATATGTTTTCGACATCTTTCTAAGCGAACAATCAAATTATCGATTACTGCTCGGCACATCCGTGATCGCTGCCATCTCTTGCCGGCCTTTTCCTTTTGATTTTTGCAAGTATTCAGCGATTCAAGAACAACGTGAATCGCTTTTTCCGCATACGTGTCCCTCCTGTAACGCTTTAGGGACTTCCCTGCAGCACGTGTGCTAAACCCATAAAAAAAGTAGCAAAAAAACTGTAACTGTCAGATCTCTCCACCAGAAAAAATCCATCAAAGGGTAAGCAAGGGACAACGTCACCTCTTGTAGAAATCAATTTAGTCCGGAAATTTCTCGAATGACTAGTAGTGTAGTAAAATTTGTTGTATCTAAACTGTGCAATTTGAAATTGCTCGTGCTCATAATGTCAAATTCCGAAGCCGGTTGAAGAAACTTTTGCTGGGCGAAAATCACGTCGCGAAGCGGGGTCCACGATAAGATACTAAAGTGGCCCGCACAATCGCCAGATGCTAAGCCTATTGAAAACGTGTGATCCCTTGTAAGGAGAAAACTCAGAGGAAAGACTATAAGGACTCTGACTCAGTTGTCTGGCAAAGTTCGAAAAAGGATCATTGAAGATCATTACCGTAGTATGAAGAAAATCTCGTCGACAGCATGCCTCGAACATGCCAGGCGATTATTGATGCAGGCGATTGCATAACTTATTAAGGTAATTGCGCCGTTGTTAGAACACCAAAGAATACATTGATGACAAAAAATGTTCTTGAAACACGTTTTTTCAAGAATACCAGCGGTCACGTTCTTACTTGACAGACTGTAATTCTGAACAAAGCTCAAATTCGACCAACGATGGAATACTGCTCCCATGCTTGGGACTCCGCTTCCAAACATACACTGCATTTTTTAGATTCTATTCAGAGAGAATTTGTTGGGCGTTAGTTTGGGAGCAAATATGTCCTGGCATGAACATATTGCAGGCGTAGCAAGGAGAGCTTCTCAAAAGTTAGGAATATTATTTCGAACCAGAAAGCTTTACACTCCACAACTGTTAATTCTTTACAAAGCTCAAATTCGACCAACTATGGAATACTGCTCCCATGTTTGGGGCTCCGCTCCCAAACATACACTGCATTTGTTGGATTCTGTTCAGAGAAGAGCTGTTCGTCTGATTGGAAACCCAGAACTGACCAGCAACCTTGATTCCTTGGAACATCAAACAACGGTTGGCAGTTTGAGTCTATTCTGCAAGTATTTTCATGGAAAGTGTTCTATGACTGTAGCCCGCTGAATTCCTCCCAAAGCGGTGCATGCTAGGAATACACGTCGCGGTAATACTTCACATCCGTATGAAGTTCAACTTGTCACTCCTTGTACAACCGTTTTTAAGCAGTCTTTTTTATGGAGTACCTCATCCCTTTCGAATGATTTGCTCAGGACAGTTTCCCCCCGATAGTGCAGTAAAAATGGTCAAAATAATGATGAGATAGGCATAGTTTTGATACAGCAATATTATGATTATATCCTCTCTGGAGTATCACCAGGAGCATTGTCCTAAGTTTTAAACCTCGAAAAACGCTCTTTTTATAAACAATTTAAGTTTTCAAAATGCGTTTTTTGAGCTTAAAATGTGAATAACTCCGGTTATATAAGTCGGATCGAGACAAAAAAAAACTAAACTCTTCGTAATGAAATTTCCAATAAGTCCTCGTTGGTTAAATCGCTCAAATACGTACATAACCTACAAAATTAAAAAAAAAAAAAAAAACAGGCAAAAAACGGTTTTTTTTTTCATTTTATTGTACAGCTTTCCGATGCCATCAAAAAAAAATTTTTGGAGTCATTTTAACCGCTTTTTTTACATTTGCTTATTAATCTAATAACAACAAATGTGTTTTTTGAAAAAAGAATTGTTAACGAAAATGGAATTTTTTAAAAATACCAGATGTGATAAAAAAAGTTCAATTTTCTTTTCAAAATGATCGAAAAAACCCATTTGTTGTTATTTAATTAATAAACATTTGTTAAAAAAAAAACGGCTAAAATGATTCCAAATTTTTTTTTTTAATGTTATCGGAAAGCTGGCGTCGACTTAAATTTTGAAAAGAAAGATCCATTTTGGACCAAATGGCATAAAATGGCGGACAATTCAAATGTTAAATAACAAATTCAATTGTACTTACTGGGCTCAATATTCTTGTACCAAAATTTCGGGTTATTTTTGCTATAACAAAAGGCATATTTTTGAAAAGTTTCAAGCCGATCAATTCACTTAGTCGACCTGTACAATAAGATAAAAAAAAAACAATTTTTTTTGCCTGTTTTCCAATTTTGTAACGAGGATTTATTGGAAATTTCATTACGAAGGGTTTGTTTTTTTGGTCTCGATCTGACTTATATAAATGGAGTTATTCAAATTATAAGTACAAAAAACGTTTTGAAAACTTAAATTGTTTATCAACAAAAGAACACAAGTTTTTCGAGGAACAAAACTCAGAATTATACTACTGGTGATAACCCAGAGAGAATAAAATCATAATACTGCTGTATCACGAGTGCGCAATTTTAAATGCCTTTTTTACTACACTACGAGTACAATTTACAGCGATTCAAGACGCACGTGAATCTCTTTTTCCGCTCACGCGTCGCTCCTGTAGCGCTTTAGAGATTAACCTGCAGCACATGTGCTCTGCTCATAAAAAAAACCGTAGGGAAGATGTTCATAGTAACATTGACATATGATAAAGCATTGATATTAACCAATATTTGGCGGGATTAACATTACCAATCAAAACAGACAATTGGAAAGGTCATATATAAGTTTTATAACAAAACTATTTTTTTTTGTTATAATTAAAAAGTTGTATCAACTCGAAAATAATTTTTTAAACTTATTACCGATGACGCGCCGAAAAAAAACCCGAGCGCGTGTAACGTCATAATTTTTATTTCTCCTCGACATCACCGACAGCTGATACGAGTGTTTTAGTTTTCAATCAATTTATTCTTGTTATTATCATCAGTGTATTGATAAATTTATTGCAAATGTCTAATTTAAAAAGTTATTGTGCCTGTTTCGTACCATTTTGTACGAATACTCCCGAAAAAAATCTTTTTACATGTGCCACAAGATGTTAAACGTGGAAATCAATGGTTCCAAGAGGCACGACGTATTAATCCTAAAAACATCAAATATTTTCTGTTGTGAATATCACTTCGATGTAAGAATTTTAGCATAATAATATATTTAACAATCATTCATATCGAATGATTTTTGTTTTATTTAGGGTTTCAAAATTTATATATCCAACTAGGTTATACACTGAACCAAATCAACAGCGTTAATTGTCACCCATTACTGAATTAAATTCAATTAAATTAGTAACCAACAATAATTTTTTTTTTGCACTACACTTAAATAATCTTGACAGTAGACACACAGGTAGAAGCTGTTGACAGTATTTACGTGAAAACACTTTAACATAATGACGTCACAAACATGGCAGCCATATCGTGGCGCTTTTGTAGTCACATGATTTTCTTTTAAATTTTATAAATTTTAATTTAATTATAATTAATTGTAAAAAATTTTTAAAAAGTTTTTCGTATCGATTGTCAATATTATTTATGATAAAGTTTTAAAATAAAGTAAAAAATAATTATTTTTTATTCAAAAGCCCAATTATTAGCATTTATAATTAAGGGGGGCAGCATTTTACAACACTGTAAACAAAAGAATACAGTGATGGTAATCACAACCAGAATTTTGCGGGATTAGTTGCATTTTATGATTGGTATCGTTAATACCGCCGCTAGTTCCTATAAACATCTTCCCTATGCTTCTCTGTTTACAGTTTGTTGAAAAATGATGTTTCTCCTAATTATAAACGCCTATTCTCGTCAAATTTTGGTTGTTATAAACATCTTCTTTTCGCTCTTTAGTTAATAGTATTGTAAAATGGTGGTTGTGTTAATTACAAACGCGCTTGCATGGTACGAAAGCTATTCCGAGAAATACGGAAATTCATAAACGATAATCAGTGTGTAGCGTCGACAAAATTATGAAGTAACTTAAGGGAGTTCAAAAATATTCTGAAATAAAGAGAGGTAAAATTAAATCTTGATAAAAGTAAATCGTTACTAGAGCCCCTTTCCGGATGGATGCCATTTAATTTGAACGACAAAAATTTTAAAAACATTCTCTAAACACTCTCAAAGGCCAAAATATGCACTTGATATATGGGAAACCAGACCAATGAATACTTTTCCAACCTGAAGTCTACTAGGAAGTAGAAAAGAGTTTTTAAACATCACACCATGACGACTGTTAGGTAGGGTCTTGAAACATGGTAGACAGGAAATAATACCATTCAAGAGGTTATAAAAGAATATAGGATCAGAAGGATATTTCCGCTTATCCATAATAAGGTCAGTCAATAAGTTTTGAAAACGACTCCTATGGAGCATCACTTGAATCAAATATTGAACACCATTTTGAAGCTTCATTTGTCATATGAACACACCCTAAATTTTAAGTGGATCTGTCAAGTCATTCATTTCCAACTGTTCATTTCTAAAGCTTAAACGTGGTCGTACAAGCGTCAGTGATGATCCACATTCAGGACGCCCAAAAACTACAACTGAAGAAACTGTTGAGAAATACAAGATATGGTAATGTCGATTAACCGTGGATGATTTAGCTAGGGCTATAGGCATCTCACATGGATCAGTGCATGAGATCTTAACTAATGTTTTGGGTATGCGAAAGCTATTCACAAGATAGGTGCCGCATTTGTTAACATCGAAACACTCGAGAGAAACTTTCTAAACAACAGTTAGCTCGAGTCTTACCGCACAGTGGACTAAGCGCGGTTGTTTAACTCCAAAGCAGCCAAAGTGGTCAACGTCGTCCAAAAAAATTATGGCATCAGTTTTCTGGAATACAAAAGGAATTTTGTTAATTGATTACCTTCAAACCAGTAAAACAATCACAGAAGAATATTATTGCAACCTTTTGGATCACCTGAATGAAATAATTCGTGAGAAAAGGTCCGATTTGCAGAAGAAAAAAATAATCTTTCATAATGGCAATGTACCTGCTCACAGAGGTGTTTTGGCAACGGCAAAACTGTCGGATTAAAGTACGAACTGTTGGAACATCATCATTTTTTGAAAACCCTTCCTATGTATCTGGCGAATAGGGTAGCTATTCGCCAGACCTGGCTCCGTCTGACTTTCATCTGTTTCCAATCCTCAAATGATTTCTACGTGGGAAGCGTTTTTCAACAAATGAGGAGGTGATAGCATCCATTGGTGGGTATTTTAAACTCTTCCGGAAAACCACTTCAAAGATGGGGTAAATGAATTGGAAAATCGCTGAAAAAAATATATTTCGACTTCTTAATTCATCTTGTTTCATTTCCTCTTTCAAAACTTATTGATTGTAGTATTACATTAAATGCATTAGTAATCGTCATAATCGATGCAAAAATTCGCATTATTATAAATATTTATACCAGCTTTACATTCTATAGTACGCAGAAATCTAGTCTAATCTCAGCCATATAGCCGTGTTAATATGGTGTTCATACCACAGAGTCATATTCCAAACCTAAACGAGCCAATAGAACTATAATAATTTATGTAAATAGATATACATATTTGGTTGTTAATCTGATAGAAAAAACAATATGAAAAAATACCGACGAACTGCCTATGTTCTGACTCGTAACTCATAAAAATAATTGGTAGGTAATTTGATGGCTATCGGGATAATACGATCGGTCTTATCGAAAGTGGGAGGTACCAAAGAAGAGTTCTGAAGAACACCAAACCATACCGCACCGTACCAACTTAGTTTCTGACAAACCGGAAACCTCTTAAACTTACTAGAAGAACTATTCATAAGAAATATTTTTATGAGCTATAAACCGTAATTAAGATTTTCTATTAGATACTTCTTGAGGGTTCAATCTTTAGTTTATGATACTTCTCAGGTGACAATGACCCCATGTATTCCCATACTAGACTGATATTTTGTTTTAATTTTTGCTTTCACTAATGATAATAAAAGGGTAGAAGAGGGTAAGGGATGAGGAAGGGCGTTGTTTCGAATATATAGGTTATACGCGCTTTGCAGAGTTTGTGAGGGCAAGGAATAACAAATTTAGGTTACATTTCTTTATTTCTAATTTTAATAGAAGTAGTATATACGAGGTTGGATTAAAAAGTCTTGTAAAAAGCAAAGTAAATAACTTTTTTGCAAAAACAAAAATTTATTTCTCCTATTTTAATAGAAGTAGTATATACGAGGTTGGATTAAAAAGTCTTGTAAAAAGCAAAGTAAATAACTTTTTTTGCAAAAACAAAAATATATTTCTCAGCATAGTCTCCATTGAGCTCAATACATTTGGCCCAGCAAGATTCCATTGTTTTATTCTCTCAGAACAAAAAATTCGACGAAAATTCCTCCCCCCCCAAGTCATATATGTAATCCTCATATATAGCTAGCGCCTTATCTTCGCCTGTAAGCGAAGTGAGTGTCATTAAAGATAGAAGGAAGAGAGCAGATTGTTAACGCGCATGCGCATTTGCTAGCGCGCATATGCGCCTTTATATAAACTATATAATTTCCGAGAACTCGCACAGAATTAACGTTTTTTTATATAATGCAGGGGTTCCCAATCTTTTTTTTAATGCGACTCCCTTTATAGGTAGCAATTTTTTGCAACGCCCTTCTAAAAGAAGATACCTGTGTGTAGCTCTAGGAGAAAATAAAATTACTTTATTATTCAAAAAAACTCCAAAGAATATAGAATCTTAATTATTATTTATTAGAAAACATAAAAAAAACTACAAACAATACCATTAATGAGAAGGATGAGCTTGCTTTTCTGAGCATAACTTCTCAAATCGGGGCTGAAATTTTGAAATTGCTACTCTCATTTGTTTTTCTAAATTTATTTGTGAGCTGTACTTCGATTTGATTACTGCAACTGCAGATAAGCCAGTTTCACACAAGTACGACGTAACAAATGGTAAAAGAACCCTCAAAGCCGTAATATTGATAGTAGAATATTCTTGGGATGCATTGCTCCAAAATTGGAACAGTTTGTCTTTATCGAATCGTGGTTTTAGGCTCGTATCACAAGATAGTTCTAACAGCTGTTCTTCCTCGACTTTTGAAAGTGTAAATGGTAGTGGGGTCTATTGGAATGGGTTTTTAATCCAGTCGTATTGATTCAGATTCTATGGAAAATATTTATTAAAATGCGACATTGTAAAAGGTGAGTAGAGCTTTGGAAGGAATAGATGCTCTGGAAAACAAGGATGTCGACTGAACTTTCAGTTCTCGCAATTTTCTTGCATAAAAATCTCGCGGCTTTTCTTGTAAATTACTGTGGGTTGTTTCTAAATGACGTTTCAATTTATTAGGAAGCATATTTTCAGCAGCCAACACCTTATTACAAACAACACATTGGGGAAGTTCCATATTTCCTTTGCTAACGTAGGTAAATCCAAAATCTAAATATTGGTCGTCATATTTTCTGTACTTTTTTCGTTTTTCTACAGTTTCTTTTCTACTCTCTCCTGCGACTTCAAGACGTTTTCTATTTATTTGAATAAAGTTATCCATTTTAAGTAATGAATACGCGCGCGTAAATTAAATACAACACACTTGAAATCGAAACACTGCATTCATCAACGCTTGTAATCGACGAATAAATAAAGCACCGAAACAAAAGACAGAACGATGAACGAACGAAAGCGCGGGGAAATGGAGGGGCGGGTTTACTGAGTCGCTGATGAGAAGCGCACCGCGCCACGCAGTAGCTAATTACGACGCGTGCAGGCAATGTGTGCGTATCGTCTCGCGACGTCCCAGGGCGTCGCGATGCACAGTTAGAGAACCCCTGATATAATACATGCGCGGTTCGTGCAAAGTTCCGAGTTAAGGTGCAAGAAAAGGGAGAAACGATCGTCTATACCCTACTAACGTCAACACACTTCTCTCTCAATCTAGCTATATAGGAGTATTATATATGCACCAAGTCAATTTTTGGGGTTAGGTAACAAAAAGAAGTCACTTGAAGCCAAATATAGGGAATACGATGGGTGGGGAACTATTTTGAAGCCCAGCTCGTGCACTTTTACCATTACAAAGGCTAATATCTGAGCAGACACGTTGTCCTGCTCCTTTTTGCGCCCTAATCTTGGTCGCTTCTGCTTCAACTTGTTATGCAAACCGTCCAGTAACAAAAGCTAGTCAATGTTTTAATCTTTTCCAAATAGTCATGTCATGATATCCTGTGAGTCCTAAAAAATAGTTGCCATTACTTTTTCCGCCGGTAAAACTGTTTTCGCTTTTTTTGTTGCACTTTTACCTTCGCCAACTCACTGTTTTTACTGCCAGAGGTTCTTTGGATTACGCTGCAACTTTTCCAACCACGATTTTGAAATGTCCCCCAGAAAAACCTCAATCGAGCGTCCCGAACATGCAGCATCTGCAGTGCTCGTACCTCTTCACGTTTAAATTTATTTATCCAGTAATAAATGGTCTTGAGTGTTAGTGCAAAGTCATCATAAACTTCTTTTAATTTAGTTTTTATCTGGGCTGCAGTCCATTTTTTTAAATAAAACTGTTTTATCACCGCACGAGACTCGGCTTTATCCATTTCTACGAAACGTGTAACATCGATAACTTACGATAGCTATCAATTGCCCATTGCATCTCTTTGAAACTCTGAATACAACCGTTACGAGAATCATGCTTACCAACAGTTATGCCGCTTAACAAAGTTTCCTGCCATTCTATAGATATTTACCAGATTTATACATTATATATACACTGGTGTCCCAAAAACCAATGTATTCCCTTCGAAGGCTGATAGGCCAGCTCATAACTCACCGGAATATGTAAATATGAACTTAGTGAAAAATCAAATTGTTAGATTTCGAGATACTGACACTTTCATGAATTTCGTGAAACTCTACACCTTAGATCAGTTTATCGAGTGCCACAACTACAAATTTCCGTTTTTTTAAATTAAGTCAAGAAAAAAGGGCCCCTTGCGCACCCGGGCCAACATCGACTTCTGTCAATCATTGAGCGCAAGTCCTAATAAACTGGCTAATGATACTGTACCAGTGTAACAGTTTCTGTGCAAGATGAACCTGTCGAAGGGCCAAGTTGCCAGTGCCCAAGCCACTTTTCTTCCCGTAGCTCTTGGTCATAACTTATGCTGTATCGAAAGATGTCCACATTTAGCGTATTCAAATTATTTGTATGTCTATCCGGTTTCTAAGCGTCCTCCGATGCCTCCCAACTTCCAGTCTCTATGGTCTCTGTCCATCCAGAGGCCTTCCAATCCTCCGTCTGTCATTTCCCTATCTATGCTCTCTCCAATATCCTTGCGGTCGTCCTCTTTTCCTTTTAAGACTGATGTCCAGTTTAATATATGTTTCGATAGTCATTTGTCTGCCATTCTTTGAACATGACCATACCATTGTAATTGTTTTGTTTATATTTCATCCGGTAATGTATGGTTTACCCCCATGATTTCACGAATTCGACTACTGGGGTCTTTTCGAGTCTAGACTTCCCAGCAGCGCGAGCGCGTCTCTAATAATCCATTTCGGTTGCTTCGAGAGTAGCATGAAATTATAAAATTATTTCATTGCAGTAAAAGTCTTGATTGCATTTGCCGATGGCGAAACTGAACGTTGCCGAACGTTTGATATTTTTAACAAGAAAGAAAGAAAAATATTTAATTTAGATAAAGCATTTCATGAATTTCAAATATTCGGCGACAAAGGCGAGAAAGTTAATAGGCAATAAACAATTCGCATTTGTAATTCAGACGAGGCTACTATTTTTCAATACTATAAAGATAAGAACGCAAGGAGGATGTTTATATCAACCAGACTTTGACGTGTTTAACTTTCTGGATTATTAACTCTGCCAAATTCTGGTTGCTATATACATCTTCTCTACGTTCTTTTGTTTACAGTATTGTAAAATGGTGTCCCCCTTACTTAAGAATGGGAATAATTAAATAAAAATTAAAAGGTAGTCCCACAGGTAAATCATTTATTTACATTAGAGTGAAAAAGCAACGCAAAAAAGCCGAAGTCGACAATGACCTTTTTGATCTATTGTATCAGACATAAGGTTAAGATCAGGCGGTTAATTCTGTTATCGTTTTTTATGGCATTTATACATTTGTTTTTCAGTGTTGTAAACCAATAGGTTTTCTGTAGTGCAAAGTAGGTATATCTCACTTTTGTACTTAAATTTGTCCTCTCTCTTGTTTAGTCGTTTCTGAAATAATTCGGCGGTCGAGTTTATTTCAGACACCCCATACATGTCTAATTTTACCAGAAATTTACCCGTCTAGAGAATATGAGGGACGAGTTAAATAGTTTCTGTATAATTATGTAGCTTTACCGAAAATTCTTCAAAACCATCTGGTGGGTAGGTAGTACCAAAGTAGTACGTAAAAATGTTCACGTCGAACCTATTATAAGCTTTATGGGAGAGCATGTACGTGACGTTATAAAACTGTCGACTGATTTTAATAAGCTTATTCTTTGATAAAAACCTTATTAAAATTTGACTCAAATGACGGCGTTATATACTGTGGTGCATCGATCAAGATAAGGTAAAAAATTTCAATCATATAAAGATGGGTTTAACAGGCATATGCGCAATTAATGCAGCAAAAATCAACATTTCCAACCTTCCTATTGTAATAATGTTTCCGTGAAAAAAATCACGTTTCGAAATTTTTGGATTTTTTCAGGGTTCGGAGTTCCTAGATCCCGAAGAACACAGTCTCCAGTTTGCTGGTCGGTCTGTCGGCACAATAAATCCAAAAAAATGAGATATCGATATACATATATATATATATATATATATATATATATATATATATATATATATATATATATATATATATATATATATATAGTAATGGTTTTTCGGGTATCCCGTGTTAGCTTGAAGTCCCTTGATGGACGGTTTCGCTGACGTTTCGATGGAATCTCATCCATCTTTTTCAAAGCGTTGATCACTGGTCGGTGTCTTGGCGTTGAATGTCGAGACTGGCCCTGAGTGCGCCGGTTTTATGTACTCGGGGGTGTTTCTATTGGTCGGACGGATCTGGCCAATAGAGGCTCGGCTTTGGCTGCGCGTTGTCGGTCCTGTGGTTCTTTGTAATGTTTGTGTTGGTGAAGTAACATATGGTTGAATTATTGTTTCTCTTGGTTGGACTTGGTACTGGGATAGAATATGTTTCCAAGAGTTCGGTAAACGTTGGCTATCATCCCGATTATTTAAGTTGTTGGGCCTCTTTTCTATTTCTATGGCTTCTTTGATTACCCTAGTGGATAGGTTATTACTTTTTTGTAGGGTTCTGGTTTTGTCAAAATCGATTTTGTGGCCGGTATTGTGTGCATGTTGTGCTAGAGAGGAGGTGGTAGATTTTTGTTTTACGGCGTTTTTGTGCTCGTCTCTTCTGGCACTAATTTTCCTGTTTGTTTGGCCTATATATGAAAGACCGCAGTCCTGACACGGAATTTCATATACGCCTTGGTCTTCTAAGGCTATAATGTCTTTTGGTGTAGGTAGAATATCTTTAATTTTTTGGTTGGTTGTGTAAATGGTCTCAATTTGGTGTTTTCCTAGAAGTCTTCCTATTTTGTCTGTGATGCCTTTTACATATGGGAGAAATGCTTTTGTAGTATATGTCTTTCTTTCTTGTTTGTGTTGTTTATTTAGGGCCCGCCGGATCGTGTTTTGACTATATCCATTTGAAAGTAAAACGTTTCGAAGGAGCTTGGTTTCTTGTTGCAAATGTTCCTTGTCTGTTAGGGTTTCTGATCGGTGAGCTAAGGATTTGGCAACGGAGAAGAGTTGGGCTGGGTGATGATGTGAGCTGGCATTTAAGTATCTGTTTGTATGTGTCGGTTTTCTATATACTGAGTGAGACAAAGAACCATCTAATTTTCTTTGAAGCAAGACATCTAGGAATGGTAGTTGTTCTGCTGCCTCCCTTTCCATTGTAAATTTAATGTTTGGATGTATGTTGTTAAGGTGTTCCAGGAACTTGTTTAAGTTGTCTTCACCGTGTTGCCATACCACAAAAGCGCGGCCCTAAATAAACAACACAAACAAGAAAGAAAGACATATACTACAAAAGCATTTCTCCCATATGTAAAAGGCATCACAGACAAAATAGGAAGACTTCTAGGAAAACACCAAATTGAGACCATTTACACAACCAACCAAAAAATTAAAGATATTCTACCTACACCAAAAGACATTATAGCCTTAGAAGACCAAGGCGTATATGAAATTCCGTGTCAGGACTGCGGTCTTTCATATATAGGCCAAACAAACAGGAAAATTAGTGCCAGAAGAGACGAGCACAAAAACGCCGTAAAACAAAAATCTACCACCTCCTTTCTAGCACAACATGCACACAATACCGGCCACAAAATCGATTTTGACAAAACCAGAACCCTACAAAAAAGTAATAACCTATCCACTAGGGTAATCAAAGAAGCCATAGAAATAGAAAAGAGGCCCAACAACTTAAATAATCGGGATGATAGCCAACGTTTACCGAACTCTTGGAAACATATTCTATCCCAGTACCAAGTCCAACCAAGAGAAACAATAATTCAACCATATGTTACTTCACCAACACAAACATTACAAAGAACCACAGGACCGACAACGCGCAGCCAAAGCCGAGCCTCTATTGGCCAGATCCGTCCGACCAATAGAAACACCCCCGAGTACATAAAACCGGCGCACTCAGGGCCAGTCTCGACATTCAACGCCAAGACACCGACCAGTGATCAACGCTTTGAAAAAGATGGATGAGATTCCATCGAAACGTCAGCGAAACCGTCCATCAAGGGACTTCAAGCTAACACGGGATACCCGAAAAACCATTACTACATGTCACACCCGTGAGAACATTCGTCAAAACATATATATATATATATATATATATATATATATATATATATATATATATATATATATATATATATATATATATATATATATATATATATATATACAAAGGAAGTATTGATAAATGACTACCAAGTTTTTTATATACCACTAAGAACCAAAGACTTCAGGCTTTAAAGAAATATAAAAAGGAAAAATCCAAATTTTAATTTTTCATTATCATCTTAACAATGCGTTAACGAATTTCAGGAACTAAAACAATTTATTTCGTAATTTTCTTGACGAACTGTTTTTAGTATTCTGTACGGAACACTTATGCGATCACTTCGGTGTCCCTCTGTCTGTCCGTCACACCCGACTTTCTCCAAGACTATTTGACATAGAAAGTTGAAATTTGGCACAAATATAAAAATTAATAGCCCAATCAGAGCCGCGTAGTTTTGAAAGTTAAATTTTAACTTAAAGGTTAGTTTTGAGGGTGAAATCGGAAGTGAAAAGAAAAAAAATTACCAGATCATCGAGTGAGGTATCAAATGAAAGCTTCTGAAACCACAAGTTCAAAAATATATACGCTGTAATACTTGCGCACACTTTTCTTGGTATTATTTTTAAAAAATGGCCAAAAAACGCTGTCCCAACCAAGCAAAAGTACTGATCAAAAAATTGTGAAGAAATTCTGAAATATTCTCTATAAAGTGTAAATGGAGCGAAAATTATCACGAGTGCATTACGTTTGTAAATTTATCTGGTATAAAAAAAATACTATTTGGCTTGCCAATATGGTGGAGATTTTTTTTTCATATATTTTTCAGTACACACACTGGTGGCCAACGAATAGGTACCAAGACAAAATAATTTTATTTTATTTGTTTATAATTAAACAAATATTAAGTAGTAAATATTTATTTTACACTTTTATTACTAGATTCTATATTGAGCTAGACTGATTTACTACCAGGTAGCTAAGATGCTATAACTATTATATTATATTGACTAAGAAAAAACGTGCAAATACATATTGAATCCCAAAAAATATACATGTCAGGGACCTAATTAACGTAGCCTAGGTAAGGATTTTATTTTATTTTAAAAGCAATTTGCAATTGCGCAAGTCCGACTTGCACTTGACTACCTTTTTGACCGTGGGGTATCTCTAAAATGAAATTTTTATAAAAGGAATGGCATTAGATAAACAACTTGGTTTCAAAATCAAGCACAGTTTTTTTACTAGAAGCTCTTAGGCATAAAAAGGAATAATTGTGTTGGTCAACAATGGAAGAAAATTTTACCTATAATATGGGCTATCAAATAAGAAACTAGTAATACAATAATTATTGATATTCTTAAATAACTTAAAGAATATTTAGGCTTTCTGTATTGAACTGTAGACTTCAGTTCTTTAGACGGAGCACAAAAATTTTTGTTTATGTTGTTGATTAGAACTTAGCCTTATTGGTTGAAATCTAACCTGAAACCTCTTACCATATTTATTACTTACGTATCTGCTTGAGGAGTAAAACAGAACAAAATTATTTTTTAGGAATTCCATACGTTCAGTAATAAACTCTGATCTCTCCAAAGAAATTATAATAAAGCTTTTTTAATGGATTACTTAATATAATATTATAACTTATAGTACTGCAGATAATACAGTCTGTCAAGAAAGAACGTGACCCCTCGTTTCTTGAAAAAATGTGTTTCGGGAACATTTTTTGCCATCAATGTATTCTTTGGTGTGCTAACGACGGCACAATTACCTTAGTAATTTGTCCAATCGACGCCTGGCATCCTCGAGGCATGCGCAAAAAATTATGAGTAGACCCAGGCGCACCATCCACAGTGACCGCAAGACCGAATCGCTTTGGCAGAAAGACGATGCTCTGTGTTTGGTGGGACCAGAGGGGCGTGGTCTATTATGAGCTGTTAAAACCTGGGGAAACGGTTAATACTAAACGTTACCAACAACAATTGACCGATTTGAACCGTTCGCTGAAAAAAGGCCAGAATACCGAAAGAGGCAACACAAAGTCATTTTTCTTCATGACAATGCTCCATCACATACGACAAAACTAGTTCGCGACACGTTGGAAGCACTCAGCTGGGAAGTTCTACCCCATGCGGCTTACTCACCAGACTTGGCTCCTTCCGATTACCACTTGTTTGCATCGATGGGTCACGCACTTGCTGAGCAGCGCTTTGGTTCGTACGAAGATGTGAAAAAAATGGCTCGATGAATTGTTCGCAGCAAAACAAAAAGATTTTTACTGGCATGGTATTCACAAATTGCCCGAAAGATAGGAAAAATGTAAAGCAAGCAATGGAGCATACTTTGAATAAAGCACTTTTTATCATTCTTCCTAACATGTTTTTTAGAAAAAAAATCCGCATTTCATACTTGTACACCTGGTATATATGTGTTATAAATACTTTTATTTTTTTTACTTTCATTTGATCTATCATGGAGACTAAGGTGGCATACGTCTCCCTCTGATTATCCTTGTCTATGCCACCAAATTATGAACGAATTTTCAAAGAAAATAGTTTCTTTTTTAGATGGGTCAGTCTCTCAAAAAGAATCTGAACACTCATTTTCAGAACTAAACTTTGATGATTTAAGCGTGCTAAAATAAAAACTTTCAACCACATGTTTTGTGCTTAGTTGGCGCACAGTCTCCCTTGTTCCGGCTTTTAAGTTTTCTCTTTCTTAACATTCTGACTAGATACTTTTATTCTTCCCAGCTTTAAGGTTAAATTAGCAAAGATTATTTCTTCTTGATGATCGATAAGGTTCAATATCTTTAATATATCTTTTTATCTTCTCCCTAATTTCTTTTTGCCGAAAATCGCCTTGTGTCATTATTATAAACGGCGGAATGTTCTCACGGAGTCGGGGGTCAATTTTGGACGGGCTCGTCACGCCGTAAGAGGCTACGCCCCCCGACACGCAATGTGACCTGCAATATAAAAAATCGTGTGATTTTCATACTCGAAGTTGAAATTATTTTTATTTCTTTATCTCAGTAAGATTCGTAGATATAATGGATAATTTTTACAGACCGTTTTTATATGTTTTAAATAACTAAATTTATTTTAGATGCGTGCGAGAAATTATATTCACTGTAACGTGTCAGATTGTCAGTTGGCCAATATTTCATGTCTAAATTTTGACAAATAAGTAATTATTAAATTAAGAAAATTAAAATTATAGGAGGAGGGGTGAATATGACCATTCATAGGGTAAGTAGTCCACTGTTATGTGAAAGTATTTTTAATAAAAATAACCGGACAAGTGCAAGTCGGACTTGCGCAATTGGTGTTCCGTACATTGATTGCTTTTATAATAAAAATGTTTATTACGGAGGTACAACCTGATCACTTCACAGACCTCAAATGAGTTTCCAACAAAGCTGATTCAAATCTTTACTGAAAACTGATAACTTTAAAATTTTTGTTTTTTTTTTTTATATACCAGATAAATTATTAAAGGTAATGAGCTCGGGATAATTTTCATTCAATCTACACCCCGTGGAGAATATTCCAGAATTTTTTCAAAATTTTTTGATCAGTACTTTTCGAGATAAGGGGGGAGGACAGCGATTTTTCGCGATTTTTTTAAAAATAATACAAGTAGAAGAGTGCGCAAGTGTTACATTATATATATATATATATATATATATATATATATATATGTATATATATATATATATATATATATATATATATATATATATATATATATATATATATATATATATATATAAATATATATTTTTACTCATGTTTTCACAAACTTTCATTTGACACCACACTCGATGACCTAGTAAAATTTTTTTTTCACTTCCAATTTCACCCCCCAAAACTAACCCCTAAGTCAAAATTTAACTTTCAAAACTACATGACTCTGATGAGGCCATCAATTCCTATATTATTACCAAATTTCGACTTTCTATGACAAATAGTTTCGGAGAAAATCGGGTGTGACAGACAGACGGACAGACAGACAGACAGACAGACACCGAAGTCATCTTATAAGTGTTCCGTACAGAACAATAAAAATATGGTAAATGAAAAAGAATTATTATATATCAAATTCACTCCCTAGGAAATATTTTCTTAAAAATAATGTCCTCTGTATGTGAACCAATATGTTTTCGACATTTTTCTAAGCGAACAATCAAATTATCGATTACTGCTCGGGACATCGCTGCCATCTCTTGCCAGCCGTTTCTTTTTGATGAATTTTCAACAAACTTTGTTTCCGATCTTTGTTGAAAACTGATGACTTTAAATTTTTGTTTTTTTATATACCAGATAAATTACTCCCTGTGGAGTATATTCCAGAATTTTTTCAAAACTTTTCGATCAGTACTCTTCGAGATAAGAGGGGGACAGCGATTTTTCGCATTTTTTTAAAAATAATACATAGAAAAATGTGTGCTAGTATTATATATACATATATATATATATATATATATATATATATATATATATATATATATATATATATATATATATATATATGTATATATATATATATATATATATATATATATATATATATATATATATATATATATATACAGGGTGCCCCATATCTATGGAATAATGATTCCACAGCATTTATTAATCAGTGTATCAAAAAAATGTTTAAATAAAAGTTATAGGGTGTTATACGGCGCACTTGCTGACGCTGACTATGAAATGTTTTGAACACCCAGTTCGAAGAAATTACGCCATCTTGATTTTTTTAAAATAGAAAGCCCTGTATATTATTTTATTTTTGAATCCTACTAAAAATTCTAGATATTTTTTGTCTAACATATCATATGTCTAAATTGAATTGTTTTGGAATTATTGTCATTTGAAATTTAAAATTAAAAAAAAGACAAAAAAACTATTAATACTCTAGGTTTATTTTTAAGGTAACAATTGCTCTAAATGACTACTGTTAAGAGCGAGGCAATGACCCAATCTGTCATAAACAGCCTGAACAGAGTTTTGCAGAGAATCCGGGGTGATCTGTGCTACTTTATATTGAATTCTTTGTTGTAAATCTACAGTTTCAGGTCGACTTCGGTAAACTTTGGTTTTCAAATGACCCCATAAAAAAAATCGAATGGCGCAAGGTCGGGACTCCTTGCAGTCCATTCTACAGCACCTCTTCTGCCTATCCATCGATTAGGAAAAATCGCATCCAAATATCTCCGAACATTGATTTCATAGTGAGGAGGTGCTCCGTCCTGTTGATACCACAGATTCCTGTTAGGGGTATCCAAATTATTTTCATCGGGAAAAAGACCTGCACAAGTTGGAATAACTTGCTCTTGGAGTAACTGTAAATATCGCTATCCTGTAAGATTTCCATCGATAAAAAAAGGGACCAATGATATGACATCCACAAATCCCTGCCCACACGTTTATCTTTTGGGGTCTTTGAGAATGACTGTCGATTGTCCAGTGGGGATTCTCAGTAGACCAGTACCGGCAGTTATGCCTGTTAACTCTTCCGTTAAAACAAAATGTGTCCTGGTCGGAAAAAAAAATATTATGAATTAGGTTCGGATCATTATTGATTCGTTCTATCATGATTGATTGATTATTTTAGTTTGGCGCGTCGATATCGAGGATCATTTGGCGCCATCGTTCTATCATGATCTCGCAAAATTCAACACGTCTATCGTAGTCATCTTCAGATAATTCTTGCAATAGAATGGGTTTGTATGGATGCAATTTTTCTTCATTCAGTATACGACTTAACTTACCTTTACTTATGTTGTGGTCTAGGCAAGGCTGACAAGTGACTGTATGGGGATTTTCTGTAATAAAACATCTATCTTTTTATCATCGCTTGTTTTAACTTTTAGAGGTCTAGATTTAGACCGATTCTTAACATGTCCTGATTGTCTAAATCGTTTTAATATTTTGCTAACTACGGATTGTGTAATAGGTTCTCGATTCGGATATTCTGCGTTAAAAATATCACACACCTCCTGTTGTGTTCTCCTCCGGTCTCCGTAACCAACCATCATTAACAAAGTGATTCTTTCAGTTTCTGTTAAATGTATCATTATGATATTACGCTCAAATTGTAGTTTCACAAAATGCAGCAATAAACGTTTTCGTCAATAAATCATTTTTTGACGCGTTAAGTCGTTACCTGATAGTAAATGTTTAACACAAGCCAGCTTAAAAAAAAAATTTAATTTGATCTCCTTAATTTCACATATCAATAATTCCAAAACAGTTTAATTTAGACATATGGTATGTTAGACAAATAATATCTAGAATTTTTAGTAGGACGTAAAAATAAAATAATATACAGGACTTTCCGCTTAAAAAAATTTACAGTTCAAAACATCTTGTGAACGTCAGCATGTGCGCCGTATAACACCCTATAACTTTTATTTAAATATTTTTTTGATACACCGATTAATAAATGCTGTGGAATCATTATTCCATACATATAGGGCACCCTATATAAATATATATATATATATATATATATATATATATATATATATATATATATATATATATATATTTATATATATATATATATATATATATATATATATATATATATATATATATATATATATATATATATATATTTATATTTGAACTCGTGTTTTCACAAGCTTTCATTTGACACCCCACTCAATGACCTGGTAAATTCTTTTTTTTCACTTCCGATTTCTCCCCCCCAAAAAAAAACTAACCGTTTAAGTAAAAATTTAACTTTCAAAACTACACGGCTGTGATGAGGCCATCAATACCTGTATTAGTCAAAATTTCAACTTTCTATGTCAAACAGTTTCGAAGAAAATCGAGTGCGACAGACGGACAAACAGACCGACAGATCTTATAAGTGTTCCATACGGAACACTAAAAATAAAATAAAAAAAAAGTTCATCAAATGGTACATTTCAGAAATACCGGTGGATTCCAACTTTTCAACTTAGAAGACACTGATATCAGCAAAATACTTTTTGGAAAAAAAAATTATAATTAATTTAAATAATAGTTTATATCAGCTGACCCATTTTCCAGTTTTCAACATGATTTTTCTGAAAACCACTCTATCGAGACGGCAATCTTCAAATTTGTGAAGGAAACGCTGGAAGCCTTGAAGACGGGAAAATTTGCATATGGCCTTTGTTTAGACCTCTATAAGGCCTTTCACATGTGGATCTATTGCCTAAATTGGAGTATGGTTGGAGTACGAGAGCTTGCGGTATCGTCGTAAAAACATCGTAATGATAGAACTTAAAATGTTAAACCAAATGGGGTTTGTGTCTCAAAAATTTTTAATAACGATTTTTTTATTTAAAAATAATACTGATTCTATATTAAATAATGCTGAAGAACAGTTTTAAAATTTAAAAAAATGGTTTCACTACTATTCCCAGTACAGAATACCGACACAGTGTATTGAATTTAGAACATTAAAAGTTATTCTCAAAAACATCTTATCCCCAAGGGGGAAACAAATCATCTTCTCAAGAAATTGCTTCAAGTCAAATCAATCACCATTTAAAATTACAATGAGTGTGGTAAGGATAAGTAGAAAGCAGCTCTGTCTTATGCAACAAGTTACCCTCAATATAGCTGAGAAAACCGAATGATCGCCTGCTATCTTGTAGTAAAACCTGCCTTGGATACATACCGGCACAGAAAATATAGCTATCGCTACTAAACGACAAAAACGTAGAAAAAACATGGCTGTAAGGCGAAGCCGATTGGATACCGCCGGCACGTTAACATGTGCCTCGTCGAGTTTCCCACCGATGTCTCGCGTTTTTCCCTGTTATTGTTATGTATAATACAACTTCTACTTGCGCTGCATCTCTGAGACATTTTAACGTGCTGGCGATAGCCAGCCAGCTTCGTTTGGTGGCGACATTTTGTTCCACGTCCTTGTTTTTCTGTAGTAATAACTATACTTTATGTGAATGCGGCCAATTTTATTTATTGTTTTAACATGTAGTTATATACATATATACTTATTTTCGCGTGTAAGACACTTTAACCATCTTAAAGTAAAATTAGACAAGTAGCGTTTAAATTATAATTTACATATTAAATTTATCATTAATCTGCAAGACGTTTAAAGATGCGATTTAGCGAGAATATTCCATAAAATACAAAATTAGAAGATATTCAGCTGGAGATTATAAACATAATCATATTTATTTTCTTTTCTGTTCGCGAAAAACCATGCACTTCATTAAATTAAATTTTTAATGATATAATGGACCAAGAATTTCTTAAATTTTGGAAACACTCTACATTAGACCGATTCGTCAGCAGTTGATTTAGTCAACCAGTTTTTAGGACTTGGTTATGGATAAAGTTTCAAATTAATGCAAATTTTTGAGACTGCACGTTGATGCAATTCATACACATAGAGGATGGACTGAACGTTCCATATCCCGCTGTGAAGTAAATATGGCCGCAAAAGTGTGAGAGACAAAGCGAATGAACGGCTAGTAGCTGTCTCGTCTCTTTCTAGAATGCCGCTAAGCTACGGCGCTCTTGAAAATAATATCTCTAAGTATTCTATTTGAACTAAATCGGGTGGTGGCTTTTCTTGCCTTGAACTCCGTCTCGGGGCACTGCGCCTAGTTTATTACAGGCCTACAAAAAAGAGACAGGTATTAGCCACATAGCTGCTTTGTCTCTTTCTAGAGAGTGGTCAGTTTTGTGAGGTTAATGCTCAGTCCATCCTCCATGTCTATGATGCAAATTATAAGTGGGATACCCATCTTGCAATTAAACTAAGAATTATATCAAAGTATCTTCGTTCACGTTAGGATATGACTCGTATGATCTACGAGGTTGGATTGAAAAGTCTTGAAAAAACAAGGTAAATAACATTTTTTTTTCCAAAAACAAAAATTTATTCCTGCCCAGCGGTCCAGCGAGAATCCAATCTTTTTATTCCCTTAGTAAAAAAAAATTGTTTCCATCTGTGCATAATACTCGTTTATAGCACAGATAACCTTTTCATTCGAGGATAAGCTATTTTTTGAGGTTAAGAAACAGAAAAGTCACTTGGGGCCAAATCTGGAAAATAGGGTGGGCGGGAAACTATTTCGATGCCCAGCTTATTTACTTTTGCTATTGCAACGGCTGATGTGTGAGCAGATGCATTGTCCTGGTAAGCGAGCACCTTTTTGCTCGCTAATCGTAGTCGCTTCTGATTCAACTCACTATACATACGGTCCAATAACGTTGCCTAATAAGACCCAGTCACTGTTTTATCCTTTTCCAAAAAACAGTTACCATCACTTTTCTCGCCGATAAAACAGTTTTCGCTTTTTTCGGTACACTTTCACCGATTTGTCTCCGAGGTGTAATGATGGATTCACGTTTTCCTCTACAGTCACAAAATGAGTTTTCAACAATCAATATCCATGGTTCGGACACAAACTTGTTTCTGATGGCTAAAAAGGCTTTCCACAACGTGAACTTCGATATCATTAGGAAAATTGCAAAACAGATTGTCTATCGAGGTTCTGTCTCTACTAGAACCGGTAGATTTTATCATTTATTTAAGCCCAATGATATTCAAATACGTGGATAGACTAGTATTAACAGATTTAAAAAAAAATTATGTTAAAATATCCGACAATAATTATCTTAGATCCTTGATGAGCATGTGTGTTTATACTTTTATCCATATGGGGACTTATATACAAGTACAAAATATATATCGATCTTTGTTTTTATAAACCAGCTAAATTTTCAAAGGTAATGCACACGTAATAATTTTCATTTACTACACCTTATGGAGAATATTCCAGGAATTTTTCGATTAACATTCTTAAAGATAAGGTGGGGGACTGCGATTTTTGACAATTTTTTAAAATAATATCTTCACCCCCCTAAATCAAAATTTAACTTTCAAAACTACACGACTGTGATTAGGCCATCAATTCCTATATTTGTGACAAATTTCAAGTTTCTATGTCAAATAGTTTCCGAAAAAATCTGCTATTACAGACAGACAGACAGATACCGAAGTGATTCCATTAAGAGTTTCGTTTTCAATTTTGGTATGAAACATTAAAAAAAAAACCGATCAAGTGCAAGTTGAACTTGCACAATTAGTGTTCCGTACGTTGATTGTTTTTAAAATAAACATTTTTGTTAGGGTGGTATAAAATGATCAGTGACTTCACAAAACACACCCCAAATGAGTTTTCAACAAAGTTTGTTTCCAATCTTTACTGAAAACTGGTGACCTTGAAATTTTGTTTTTTTTTTTATATACCAAATAATTATTAAAGGTAATGCACTTTTTTTTTTAAATAAAAAATTTTGTTACGGAAGCATAAAATGATCAGTGACTTCACAAAACACATCTCAAATGAGTTTTCAAAAAAGTTTTTTTTTTCCGATTTTTACTTAAAAGTGATGACCTTGAAATTTCTGTTTTTTTTTATATACCAAATAAATTATTATAGGTAATGCACTGGTGATAATTTTTGTTCAATCTATACCCCGTGGAGAATATTCCAGAATTTTTTCAAAATTTTTTGATCAGTACTTTTCGAGATAAGGTAGGGAACAGCGATTATCCGCGATTTTTTTTAAAAGGAATACGAAGAAAAGTGTGCGCAAGTATTACATTATATATATTTTTTACTCGTGTTTTCACAAGCTTTCATTTGACACCACACTCGATGACCTAGTAAAAAAATTTTTTTTTCACTTCCGATTTCACCCCTCAAAACGAACCCCTTAAGTCAAAATTTATGTTACGATGGTATAAAATGATCAGTGACTTCACAAAACACACCCAAATGAGTTTTCAACAAAGTTTGTTTCCAATCTTTACTGAAATCTGATGACCTTGAATTTTTTTTTTAAATACCAGATAAATTATTAAAGGTAATGCTCTCGTGATAATTTTCGTTCAATCTACCCCCTGTGGAGAATATTCCAGGATTTTTTCAAAATTTTTTGATAAGTACTTTTTGAGATAAGGCGCGGGACAGCGATTTTTCTCGATTTTTTGAAAATAATACAAAGAAAAGTGCGCGCAAGTATTACATTATATATATATATATATATATATATATATATATATATATATATATATATATATATAAATATATATACATATATATACATATATATATATATATATATATATATATATATATATATATATATATATATATATATATATATTTTACTCGTGTTTTCACAACCTTTCATTTGACACCACACTCGATGACCTAGTAAAAAAATTTTTTTTTCACTTCTGATTCACCCCCCAAAATTAACCCCTTAAGTCAAAATTTAACTTTCAAAACTACACGGCTCTGATGAGGCCATCAATTCCTATATTATTACCAAATTTCAAGTTTCTATGACAAATAGTTTCGGAGAAAATCGGGTGTGACAGACAGACACCGAAGTGATCTTATAAGTGTTCCGTACGGAACACTAAAAAGATTTATGGAAGGACGATGTAAAACCTGAAACGACCATGAGAGAAAAATGGTCGAAGTCATGGAGAACCAAGACTTTGCTATTGACAACTGCATGGTCCACAAGGCTTTGACAGTTCAATTCATCACTAAAAGCTGTGAATTCACCGAGTTGCAACGACCATCCTATAGCGCTGATAAACCTCAGTTGAAAGCCGCTTTTTCGAGACACAAATAAAATATTTTTTTAGTGTTTCGTACGGAACACTTATAAGATGACTTCGGTGTCCGTCCATCTGTCTGTCTATCTGTTCGTTTGTTTGTCACACCCGATTTTCTCCGAAACTATTTGACGTAGAAAGTTGAAATTTGACACTAATATAGGAATTGATGGCCTCATTAGAGCCGTGTAGTTTTGAAAGTTAAATTTTGACTTAAGGGGTTAGTTTTAGGAGGTTAAATTAGAAGTGAAAAAAATTTTTTTTTACCAGGTCATCGAGTGGGGTGTCAAATGAAAGCTTGTAAAATGATAAATTTAAAAATATATATAATGTAATACTTGCACACACTTCTCTTTGTATTATTTTTAAAAAAAGTGTAAAAAATCGCTGCCCCCCCCCTTACCTCGAAAAATACTGATCAAAAAATTTTGAAAAAATTCTGGAATATTCTCTACAGAGTGTAGATTGAGCGAAAATTATCACGAGTGCATTACCTATAATAATTTATCTGGTATATAAAAAAAAACAGAAATTTCAAGGTCATCAGTTTTAAGTAAAAATCGGAAAAAAACTTTTTTGAAAACTCATTTGAGATGTGTTTTGTGAAGTCACTGATCATTTTATGCTTCCGTAACAAAATTTTTTATTTTAAAAGCAGTCAAGTCCACTTGCACTTGACCGGTTATTTTAGATGAAATAAAGCAACTGGAAAAACGTAGGACCAAATATATGTTTGAGCTTGATTTGGGCGGTTTTGGTTCTTTAACATATGTTTGATGTTTGTTATATTTTATTTATTGTAATATTTTGATATATTTGAAGCTTTATAAATTTGTTTGCAGATCTGTCTTAAAATAAATATTTCTATCTTTTTTTGAATGTACCATCGCGTTGGACGGCTGGGTTCCAGAAAGTGACGTCCATCGTGCAGAGAATTTTTTATTTATTTGGTCTTGTAACTCTGAAACATATTTTTTATTTGTTTGCATTTGTAAATCTGAAAAATATTTAATTTCACTTTTCTTTCATATCAATGGATAGCTGTTTACACAATAATATAATTAAAGCTATTTATTTAAAATAGTCAGGATGAAACTGTTTTACCTATTTTTGCATTTTTCGATGAACGGAGATGACATAGCTGAAATTAAAGAAAAAGTAATAGAGCAATAAACTAATTTTCTTTAAAAAGTTTTATTTTAACATTAGACTAATTTATTATAATAAAACATTTACTCTCAAAATTCTTTTAAAATGAATCATGAATATATCGATATCTAATTGTTTAACCTGTTCTTTTCAAATTCAGTAATCTCTAGTGTTAGAGTTTGAATTAAAAATGGACATAGTACATATGTGCAATTATTATATTATCAGAAGTTTTCATCATTATGATAATTATTTTTATCAAACAATTATCATTATATTACCAGACAATTATTTTTTTCATCACTTGACAATTATTTTTATCATTATATTATTAAACAATTTTTTTTCATCATTATGGCAATTATTTTTATCAGACAATTATCAATGTATTTTCAGACTTTTTTTTCATTATTATGGCAATTATTTTTATCAAACAATTATCATTATATTATCAGACAATTTTTTTCATCATTATGGCAGGTATTTTTATCAGACAATTATCATTTTATTGAGACAATTTTTTTTATCATATGGCAATTATTTTTATCAAACAATTATCATTATGTTATCAAACAATTATTTTTATTCATCATTTGACAATTATTTTTATTAGACAATTATCATTACATTATCAAACAATTTTTTTTTCATCATTATGGTAATTATTTTTATTAGACAATTATCATTATTATTAGATAACTGTGTTTTTTTCTTCATTATGACAATTGTTATTGTCATTAGGCAATTATTATTTTTATTATCATAATTAATAGACAATTACACTGCGTTATAAAAAAAATAAATGGAAAAGAAGCTAGTACCAACCATCCAATTGCTAGGACGAAGTCATCAGTGATGCCAGGGGTAGACTCACGTGAGGCATCCATTCTAGCTTGCTACCAAGTATATAATAAAATGGCTTTTTACATGCAATGAAGCCAAGGGCAAAGTCACTCTAGGCACCCACTCCAATGACTAGCAAGAACATAACAAAATAAAGTGACTTTCGTTAAGATGGACAATGATGCCAAAGAGTCATGCAAAGCATCCGCTCCTACTACCAACCTTTGCTAGCAGTGAGTTATGCAGTGGTGCCAAGGCCAAAGTTACGCGAGGCACCCGCTCCATCTACTAATAAGAACATAATAAAATAAAGCAGTGTTCCCTGAGCCGAACAATGGAGCCAGGGACAGATTACGCGAGGCTCCTGTTCCTGATAAATTATATATTTATTTATTATTTAATATCTTCTGTACTTTATTTTTTTTTAATTTACATAAAATTGCTAGAAAAATAGTCGTTTAAATAATATATAGGTTCATTCTAAAAAAACTTGCCTTCCCCAACAGTGTTATGAATCATGTATGATGTTACGTCTACAAATAGAAAACAGTTGCCTATATAATTTCGGCATAAATAATCCTTGCATGACGCAACGTTTTTTCATATGCATTTAATCTAAAGATCGATACAAAGGTCAGTTTGACTGTCCCGCCCGTGTAGCTAATCCACTATTGGTTAGATACCAATATCGCAGTTAATTTCAGGCCAATCAAAAAGCAACACACCATCCATACGATTTGACGTCACATTTCCGTGGCAACTCGATTGTTTACCAAGTTTTTGCCAAGTTACATCAGAAAATCGATAGGAGAGAAGTAGCAAATCATAGCGTAATAAGAAAATTAAGTGTTTAGTTTGGTTCTAAAAGTTGTAAAGAGTGCATAAGCAGTTTTAGAAGTTCGAAGAATATTCAATACGCCGGTGCTAATAATAATTTATTTAGTAAATTGGACAAAGTAAAATTAAATTCAAACAAAAATAATGGCGACCACTGTGCTGCCCGTTCCCACAATTTTAAGTATTTTACACGATAGTAATAACAACAGTTATGTAGTTGATCAAAATGTTGAGGCGCCTCCGCAAAGAGCCAAAAAGAGGCGCCTTGACCACCTAACATGGGAAGAAAAAATGCAGAGAAAGTAAGTGTGCCAAATCCTTTTATATATTTTATTGATAGCACTTGAATGTAATAAAACTAGTGAAAATAATATTTTAAAAAAACTGTTGTTAATTATCAGTATGAAAAATAATTCCCTTTCAGTTTTTATGTTTAAATCTAAAACAGTAATGTAATAAAGTTTTAAAATAGTTCATGACTTGATTAAATTTCTAGGGTCACATTAACAATTTTTTTGGCAGTTTTATTTTTTTATATTGTGAAGGTCGAATTTTTGGTAGGACGAATTCCTAGCCTGCCAAGGTCTATAGAAAGTACCCAAAAATTTTATGTTGATACATATTGATTGATTTTCTTACTCAAAATTATTATTTCAGTGAGAAACACCATAAATATGGAAGATATAGCAAAAAAGGGAATTGTATTGTAAATCTAAAACAAAAATAAAATAGTTTAGAAACCATTCAAATTATCATTAATTCAAAGTAAACCCTTGAGAGTTTGTTGGAAACGTGCTACTAGTACCTTTTTAGGCCCTCCCTATTGATTATTGTTTATTTTTAATTTTTTTGCCGACACAGATAATTAACTTCTAAATTTAAAAACCTTTTACCAAAATTAAAAATAAAAATGTAACAACAGTGTTACCAACATTACAAACGTTTCACAAAGCTCATTAACAATAACTCTAGTTTATTTTTTTTATACTTTGCCAATTTTTTCTAATATTGGTTGTATTGTTATATTTTTATTTATAATTTTGGTAAAATGTTTTTAAATCTAGAGATTAACTAAAATATTAATAACTAAATTGTGTCAGGCAAAAAAATAGTTGCAATATGAATAAAAGTAGGCAACATTCAATAAGCAAGGTCATAAAAAGGTACTTGTAATACTACATTTTACTAACATGCTCTCTTTAAACCAGATTTCTTGCAAACTCTTTTAAGTTTTTCTTCTCAACAATGTTTAATTAAAAATCAATTGGGTTTCTAATGGGTTCTAGCTTCACAAAATATTGCCAATGTTATGTTTTTGAATAAGAATTACAATAGTCTCTTTTTTGGCAATATCATCCATATTTTTTTAAATCAATCTGTTTTTGGATGAAATAATGGTTTTGACATAATGACAAAACTAAATTTTGGTATATACCAATATGAAATTTTTAGTAACTTTTGGTAGGTTTAACAGGCTAGAAATCGTTTTCCCCCAACTTGACATACAAAAAAAGAAATGTCGACAAATATATTCTTTCAGAAAGCTTAAGAACAGAGTGGCAGCACAGACTTCTCGCGATCGTAAAAAGGCCAAACAGGAAGAAATGGAACAAGGTATACAACAACTATTTACTAAAAATGAGACTCTTCTAGCGGAATGTGAAAGACTGAAACAAGCCAACGAACGGTTACAGGCAGAAAACACAGAATTGCACCAGAAGCTACAGGTATAAAAATTTATTTTTCTACAGCTATTTAATAATCATTATATTATATATATATATATATATATATATATATATATATATATATATATATATATATATATATATATATATATAGATATATATATATATATATATATATATATATATATATATATATATATATATATATATATATATATATATATATATAGATATATATAGATATATATAGATATATATAGATATATATAGATATATATAGATATATATATATATA
>CM032456.1:66054050-66069050 GCA_019049505.1 Pachyrhynchus sulphureomaculatus
TCTTATTCATATACGTTACTTGGGCCTGTTCAAATCGGGAATATATTTCCTTTCTTGGGTCCACCTTGTCTTTTATATTGGTTTCCAAATAAATGTGAAGACCTATTCTACGGTGTCGTCCCTGATTTCGAGGGATTCTGGCGATAGATTTTTCTTTGTTATTACCATCCTCTTGGTTTTTCTTATAAACTAACTATAAAAACTATATCAGTCTATAATGATCTGGATTGTAAAACACATCTTTCCCATGCATTATTTGCAGTATTGAGTGGCATTCAAAATTTCTTAAACTTTAACAACCAGATTTACTAAATCGATCTAAACGTTAGACCTGGAGTAGTTGTCATGGAATCTAAAAACCTTGAGTTGTCCAGTGGACTCTTGTTTTTGACAAAGTTCTATTTTAAATTGTAAATTGACCAACTACACGTTTGTAAGGTTAGTGATGCTTTTGTCAATTGTGACATTAGACCAATTTTAGTGAATCAGGAAATTTCTAACTTAAACTTTAAACATATCAATACCATACAATTTAAAGACGACAGCAATGTATTAAATGAAGATCTTTAGAGAAATTTGCGAGTTGGATGATTGTAACATAATTAATACAAAATACAGCGTTTTGGGCTGTTATGTTTTTCATAGTTTTTTAAAAACGAGAAAAGGGCACCATACGTTAATGACATTTTGAATATTTGAACTAAAATTTAAACAATATAAATATGAAAAATAATTTTATAAAACACAAATACTGTTTTATTTTTGTATAGAATGCAAATATTGTTTTATTTAAAAACCATTACCAAAGGATATCAAATTACCCTAAATAATATATGAGGGCCACCTTTAGTTACTTTTTAGAAAAACAATGAAAGAGAAAAAAATTTGGTATAAGTCGTTTTTATTGCTTCTCAGAATATTCGCCTTTAAGATTTATACACTTTTGCATGTGTTCGAACCAATTCTCGAAACATTTTTTCCACTCTGAAGTTGATACCTCAAAAACATGGTTTTGGAAGGATTCAACAGCTTCTTGAAGTGATGAAAATCGCTATCTACGCATTTTTTTTTGACATTCTGGAACAAAAAAAACTCGTTAGGCGATAAATTAGGTGAATACGGGCAATGAGACATTAATTCGATGTTGTTCTCCGTCAAATAATCAATTGTTTGACGTGCTGTGTGAGAGCTGGCATTGTTATGATGAAGAATGATGTGACGTTTTCGGTTGTTTTTCCTGATTTCATCGATGACTTCTAGCAAACAAATTATTGTGTACGATTCAGCATTAACTGTTCTTCGATCCTCTAAAGCAGGGGTGCTCAAACGGTCGAGTGCTTTTTGAGTCGATCTCGAGAAAAAAATTCCGATATAGAACTATTCACAGATTTTGTTTTAGGTAACTAAAACAAAATGTAATGAATAAACTACTAAAATTTATTGGATCCACAATTAGGCCAGAATAACCCCCTCATCACTTTCTTTTATCGTAATAACCCCCTGCTAGCGGCAAAAGGCGGCTTTTATCAAAGGAACGCGCGGTACTTGTCAAAGAAAAGCCGCGTTTTTGGATTCCCGCCGATTTTTCTAAAAACTTCGGACGGCGTGTTTGACGGGACCATTCGAGACTTCGTTCGCGCCGATATAAATGTTGCGCCTGCAGGAATAGGAGTCAGTCTGAGTTGTAACTTGAAGGCGATACATCGATACAAAGTTTATTAATAAATAGTCCAAAATGAGTGCGGCGAAGAAAAGTAAAACTTATCATTTTAATAACGATTGGGAGGAAGAATTTTTCTTTTGTATGGTAAAGAATAAGTGCATTTGTCTCATTTGCCGTGCGTCAGTTGCAATACCTAAGCGTGGGAACTTAGAGAGGCATCATAAAACGGTTCATAAAAACTATGAAAAGGATTTTCCGTCACAGAGTGAATTAAGAAAACGAAAAGTACGTGATTTGATAACTTGTTTGAAAAAAGAACAAACCATGTTCACAAGACCAGCCAAACAATCAAAAGCTGCAACGATCCCGTCATTTAAAATATCTCATATATTGGCGAAACACAAGAAACCATTTGATGATGGATTGGTTGTGAAGGAAGCATTTATTGAAGCGGGTGAGACTTTATTTGGAGATTTTAAAAATAAAACGGCGATTACGTCTGCTATTAGAGAACTTCAGTTATCTCGTCCGACTGTCACAAGGCGTGTTGAAGTCATGAGTCAGGACATGGCAGATAAACTAAAACATGATATCATGGAATGTACATACTTTTCTTTACAGTTCGACGAATCCACCGATATGACAGACACTGCCCAGCTGTGTATTTTTATTCGAATGGTATTCAGTGACATGTCGGCTAAGGAAGAGTTTTTAACAATGATTCCTCTGAAAGGAAAGACCCGTGGCGAAGATATATATGACGTTTTCTTCAATTTTGTAATAAACTACAAGCTACCAATATATAAACTAGTGTGCATTACAACCGATGGAGCACCAGCAATGACTGGAAACAAAAACGGTTTTAACAACACCAAAAGTCAAATTTTACAACAATGGTAATCACACATCTCACACAAGCTAGTTAATAAAATGGTTCCTATTTAGTAGTTAATATCTATAATAAAAATGTATATTCTGTTTAGAAAAAAGCTATACAGTTATAAGAAGTCCATAGGGCTTAGTGGATATTACTTTCAAATTAACATATAAACATATAAACTACAAGGGTATTTTTTCAAGTTAAAAACTATTTCTCCATATAACTATCCTGAGATGTTTTATTCCATCCAAAAAAAAAATCATTTCTGTACGCCTCAACAAACGACGCTACAGCCGTCTTCAACTCATGAGCGGAGGCAAATATTAGGGACGTCTTTCTTCATTTGTTTGAACAAAAAAATGCTGTACTGTCGGATATTCAAGCTTCTTTAGCGAGCAGAGGGATTTTCATTTATCGATCTGATAGCAGCAAATCAACAAGCCCTGAGAGTTTCTTCAAGTCTTGCTGATCTGGAGTCATTTCCTGAATTAAGTCTTGGCCCCATCGAAACTGTATAGACCAAAATTTTACTGAAATATGAAATGAGCCATCGTTGCAATACACCTAGGATTTAATGAGAGATTGATGGGAAAAAATACGGTTCAAGCAAAGCAATGGCTTGATAAGTGTTACGGGGACGGGGTAATTGTTTTCGATGACCGTAAAGTGAAATTGCTGCCGAGAAGGGAAAAAACCATCAATAGCGAATATTATATAAGTTATTGGTGCATTTGAAGGCAGAAATCTCAAAGAACCGGCTCCAAATGAAAAAGAAAAAAGTTCTTTTTCATCAAGATAATGCACCGTATCACAAGTCAATGGTTACGATGGCAAAATTGCATGAATTGAAGTTCGAATTGCTTCCTCATCCACCGTATTCTCCAGATTTGGCCCCCAGCGACTATTATCTATTCGCAGACCTCAAAAAAATGCTCGCGGAAAAGCGATTTGGCTCCAATGAAGAAGTTATCGCCGAAACCGAGGCCTATTTTGAAAGGCAAAGACAAATCCTTCTACAAGAAAGGTATAGAAATCATGGAAAGAGTTTGGACTGATTGTATCGCTCTTGAAGGAGACTATATTGATGAATAAAGTCGAATTTTGCAAAAAAAAGTGTTGCCAGACCAAAAACTTTTCGGCCTACGTGTTACTTTTACTAATTTTTTGGAACAAAAAAATCCTAAGAACTGCAAAAGGTAATGAACTCTTACAATATTTCGTCAAAGTACTTAGAACAGTGACAGTAATTTGAAAACCAGGCAGTTTTTTAGTGTTCCGTATGGAATACTTATAACATCACTTTGGTGTCTGTCTGTCACACCCGATTTTCTCCGGAACTATTTGACATGGAAAGTTGAAATTTGGCACTGATATAGGAATTGATAGCCTCCTCAAAGCCGTGTAGTTTTGAAAGTTAAATTTTTACTTAAAGGGTTAGTTTTTGGGAGGTAAAATCAGAAGTGAAAAAAAATTGTTTACCATAACATTGAGTAGAGTGTCAAATGAAAGCTTGTAGAAACATGAGTTCAAAAATATATATAATGTAATACTTGCGCACACTTTTCTTTGTATAATTTTTAAAAAATTGCGAAAAATCGCTGTACTGATCAAAAAATTTTGAAAAAATTAAAATTCTGGAATATTCTCTACAGGGTGTAAATTGAACGAAAATTATCAGGAGTGCATTACTTTTAATAACCATCTGGTATATAAAAAAACAACAAAAATTTCAGTCATTAGTTTGTTGAAAATTTATTTGAGGTGTGTTTTGTGAAGTCATTGATCATTTTATATCTCGATAACAACAAATTTTATTTTTAAAGCAATCAACGTACGGAACACTAATTGCACAAGTCCTACTTGCACTTGGCCGGTTATTTTGTTTAACGTCATTTTCATGGTTAGGTAGATAACTTAAAAAACACCCCCATATTATAACTAGTTTTTACCAATTCAGGATGTCTTTTTTTTAAGTGTTATAATGCAGTTTGCAAATGCCTTGAAATTTGTTGCTAAAGAACACTAATTGAATAAATATTTTGGTTAGTGGCAGTTATTAATTTATAGGGTGGAGGGCGCACGAGTGTGCTTCATTAGTTTATCACTTTTAAGCATCTCAAAAAGCGCCGTAGGTAGTTACAGCGGAGGGGATTAAAATATAATTAAGAAATTAAAATCCATCCCCTATTAATCAAGAGTTTTGCTTAGATTTTAAGAAAATATTAAAAACTCATTATTCAGATACAACCATGTTACTCTTTAAAAAACACATCCTGTAAAAATAAATAGTAGAAAGAGAAAAAAATACGAGAGATTTTGTAACCCTTATTTTGGTAGGCCACTGTCTTTATCTTTATTTGAAGCATGCACCCCCTTACTTGGAGCTTGCGCAGTATTGAAACAAAATAAGAGAATCCTTTATTAAGGATAACGATTTTCTTTATTTGGGAAATTATAAGAGAGGTTCGTTATTTTTATCGCTATTATGGTAGAGCCTGTTCTTTTCTTACTTGGGTAAACGTAGGAAAATACACTAAATTTGAAATGATCTTTTATTGCAAATAACAATGACATCAGTTAATTAGTATTCAGATTATGTTGGAATTTTGCAATCTTTGGCATAATAGCATTACAGTGTGTGTAGTGCTAATTTTAAATGAAATTTTATTTATCGCACATTCGTATTACCTTAGAAATATTGAAGGAAGGGATAGAAACCTGCTAGCCACAATTTTAATTTCTGTTGACCCATGACAGGTGTGCTTAACCATTAACTGAATGGAAAAAACTTTATAGAAGATGAATATTAACCTAAACTTGCAATTCTTTTAAGTTAATGGTGCGCATGCTTGAGTTAACGATAAGGACAAAGGCATGTGAAGAATAGGCGTTGCAAAATCTCTCTGTCTCCTCCTTCCTCTCTCTCTTATAATTAGATATCCTCTTCCTTATTTCTTTTTTTTTTGTTATTTTAGATATGTTGACCAATACATTGACCTACTTAATTATCCTTTTAATAAAAGGTAAACATTCCAATCTTTAAAAAAAAAAAACCGCACATGTCCATTGTCCAAAATACTGTTAAATATATGCTTTTGTACAACACATACACATAACTTTGTCCAGTAGGTATTAGTTTTTATGTCTAAGCATGCCTGAAAACTTCATAAATTTAAATTTTCTACAATCAAAACTTTAGTTTTAAAAAAATAAGCTGTTGTTAATTTATGTATTCGCTAGTATAGTATACTTCAAGGAATAATTATTTAAAAACTATATTGTCTAATGTTATTTATGGGCTTAGGCTATAACTATTATATAGATACTGGGTCTTAAGATATATACCATACATGTCAGAAACCTAGCTAATTTAGCCTAAGTAAGGAATTTATATAAATATATTGGGAGATATTTGAACTTAAGATATTTCATGAACATGAAACTTAACATTAATTAAGGCTAACTTAAATTAATTCGGGGGTGCGTTCCTGACTATGGAGTTTGGGGTGGTGTGTGGCTTTATTCAAGAATTTGATCTGGGCGTTGCGGATGAATTCCTGAAAACTATAATCCATAAAAAAAAATTAAGTTACATATGATGCATGCAATTGTACTAGAATAAAATTCAATCATCTGTTCTTGCTAGTCATTCACAGATAATACCACATTTGTTTGCAGTACAATATTATGAAAAGTATGTCTCAGAGTCATGTATAAACACAACAAAACCACTCATTGTTATTTCTTAAAATAAAGTTTTTACTACTTCAAAATCTTTTTTTTTCAGGAATCAACCACTACTAGAATGGATAATTCAGGAGAAGTGGTGGGGTCGCCATCAAAACAATTGGAATCCAATGGGAGTGAAATGTTAGACAATAATAAGTCTCTGGAATATGATATTTCAGAATACTTACTACTTCACCATAACTATGCAAAAAAACAGCCCCAAAAAAGGACAGTATCATGCAGCAAAACACCTAATAGCACAAAAAAACCTAAAAATGTTTGTCGTAAAGTAGGTACAAAAACTAAATTAGCTACTGGAAAGAACAATCCTCATAAAAATAAGGTTATGTTACAGGAAAGTATCAAAAATAATGGGGTTATGTATGGTACTCTGGATCAGAACACAAATACTGTCACAATATTAGTAAATGAAGATAACTCTTTAATTAATGAAGTTGTAGTAGTTGACAGTATTAATACCACAAACATTCCGATGGTCGTTGATACAAGCAACTCACTATCACTTCCCAAAGTAGATGAAGGTAATTTATCCCCTCGATCTGATTTAGGTTATGAGTCTCTCGATTCCCCGGTCAGTAATATTGATATTAACTGTTGGGATGAAAGTGTTTCAGAACTATTCCCTTCATTATTTTAAGTATGATTTATCTTTGGATGTAAACGGGTAGAACTTAACTTGAAGTACGCGTGTTTGCTCTAATCTCAATTTTGTACTTTAGATTTCCAAATGAGTACCTTACTAGCTTTTTAAATTATTTTATATTTTTCTGTACATATTTAGTTTTTAGATTATTGATCTGTCGAAGCTAATTTATTTTTGTTTTTAATTTAAGAATTATAATTTAATTTTGATAATTCCTCGTATAGCTTTAAGTTTCCACTTGTAGATTTTTATATCGATCCTAAAATTTGATTATATTGAAATTAAAATAAATGTGTAGTTTTGTGTGAAGCATAATATTTGGTTTTATTTAAAAATTGACAAAAAAAAACCTGAAGAAATTGGTCGACTATCCAATACTTCCCTTTCAACACGTGGTTCTAAAATAAATAGTAATGATTTAATCCAAGTACAGCAAGTCACTATTTTTAGTGTTCCGTACGGAACACTTATAAGATCACTTCGGTATCTGTTCATCTCTCTGTTACACCCGATTTTCTCCGAAACTATTTGACATAGAAAGTTGAAATTTGGTACTAATATAGAAATTGATGGCCTCATCAGAGCCATGTAGTTTTGAGAGTTAAATTTTGACTTAGGGGTTAGTTTTGGGGGGTGAAATCAGAAGTGAAATTTTTTTTTTTTTACTAGGTCATCGAGTGGGGTGTCAAATGAAAGCTTATAAAAACACGAGATTAAAAATGTATATAATGAAATACTTGCGCACACTTTTCATTCTATTATTTTAAAAAATTGCAAAAAATCGCTGCCCCCCCTTATCCTGAAGAAAAGTACTGGTAAAAAAATTTTGGAAAAATTCTGGAATATTCTCCACAGAGTGTAGATTGAACGAAAATTATCACAAGTGCATTACCTTTAATAATTTATCTGGTATATAAAAAATAACCGGTCAAGTACAAGTTGTACTTGCGCAATTAGTGTTCCGTACTTGCTTTTAAATTAAAAAATTTTGTTACGGAGGTATAAAATGATCAGTGACTTCACAAAACACACCCCCAAATGAGTTTTCAACAAAGTTTTTTTCCAATCTTTACTGAAAACTGATGACCTTGAAATTTTGTTCTTTTTTATATACCAGATAAATTATTAAAGGTAATGCACTCGTGATAATTTTCGTTCAATCTACACCCCGTAGAGAACATTCCAGAATTTTTTCAAAATTTTTTGATCAGTACTTTTCGAGATATTGGGGGGACAGCGATTTTTCGCGATTTCTTAAAAACAATACAAAGACAAGTGTGCGCAAGTATTACATTATATATATATATATATATATATATATATATATATATATATATATATATATATATATATATATATATATATATATATTTTACTCGTGTTTTCATAAGCCTTCATTTGACACCACACTCGATGACCTAGTAAAAAAATTTTCATTTCCGATTTCACCCCCCAAAACTTTCCCCTTAAGTCAAAATTTAACTTTCAAAACTACACGGCTCTGGCGAGGCCATCAATTCCTATATTAGTACCAAATTTTAGCTTTCTATGACAGATAGTTTCGGAGAAAATCAGGTGTGACAGACGGACAGACACCAAAGTGAAACAAAAAATTCAAGGTCATCAGTTTTCAGTAAAAATCGGAAACAAACATTGTTGAAAACTCGTTTAGGGTGTGTTTTGTAAAGTCACTGATCATTTTATACCTCCGTAACAAAAAATTTTATTTTAAAGGTAATCAACTTACGGAATACTAATTGCACAAGTTCAACTTGACCGGTCTTTTTAATGATGATCTCTATACGTTTTACGGCTGCCAGGACTATTCGGCCGAGTGTTGGTTTATATTTCAAACCCCCTTATTTTTTCTGATATATTATATGATTCCTAACAAAGTCCACAACAAAGTGAATCTGGATATTATATCCATTACCTTGTACGGATTTTATATTTTAAATATTTAGCTTAAGCTTTTTATTTGTTTCATAGGCTTCAATAAAGGTTCTCCTCAGGAAACTGCTACTGGTTTTAGATATAACCGTTTTCTGTTAGCCCGATTACGCAACTTTCACAAAAAGCACGGCTGCGAGTGCTCAACCACCTGCTCAAATCACATAACCTCAAACCGACGTTTTAAGAATTACTCCGCACAGCGCTTATCACCCCTCTGCGATTAGAACCGTTCCACACTCCGAAGCCCCAAAACGCCCGAACTTCGTCCTCAAAAGCCCCAACCGGAAAACACACGTTCTCGAACCTCGAACTGTCAAACGGAAGTTGTTTTAATAATGATTTAAAGATATTAACCGGAAAAAACTCGGTAAAGTGATTTACGCAGTACTTTCCTTATAAATATGTAGTTCTAAAACAATTTTCCAGTCATCCATCCATCTTTTGGAAAAATCCAAATGGAGATTTTCCTTCAGGATTTTCTTTGTTTCGGTATCAAAAGTCCATTGCGAAATTGTGTCAGCAAAAAAAAAAATTCTCAAATATCTCGTGAACTATTGGTGTTACGTGAATTTTCGTCATTATGATTGATACAATTTGATTATATAGTATTATATCCTATACAAAATTTACGTGGGACTAATAGTTCTCGAGATATGAGGCTCAGAAATTTTGGTGAAAGGCGCATACTTCACTATACGTTTACGTAAACTGGTGTATACAGACAAACCGTTTAATACGCACACCCATAACACAGGCCAACGATGAAAAAAATTTTAAATAATTTTACCTGATTCCTGTTTTTTGATGTGCTGAGTCCGAAAATAATAATAAAAAAGTCGTATTACTCACCAATTTTTCACATTTTAATATTCAAAATGTGAAAAGTTTATTTTTTATCATTCGAATGTTATTAGGTTGGCAATAAACTCAATTTTATAAGGTTGGCAGCAAAATAAAATGTCATTAGGTTGGCATTTCCGATAAATGTCACAGCTGTTTGTTTTCTTCCAGTTAATAAAACCTCGCTTTGCAGTATTTAACCCATGTGCTTTAATTCACACTGAAAGTATGGCTAATCGTGGTTGTAAAAACTCTCCCAACACTTTTTGTTATATATGTGGTGAGTTTGTAGTTAAAAAACATCAAAGAAACATTACTGACTTTGTAAAAAAAGTATACTTTGCATATTTTGGTATAGAAATCAGTAATAAGAAAAATGTTGGGTTCCTCACAAAGTAGGTTATGTTCGTGTCGAGGATCCTTAGGAAATTGTATAAGAAAGAAAAGAAAGCTTTTCGATTTGCAGTACCCATGGTATGGAGAGAGCAAGAAAATCGTTCAAATGATTGTTATTTTTGCAGCGTTGATGTTTCTGGATTTAACTCCAAAAATAAGAAAGTAATTGTCTATCCTTTACTTCAGCTAATCGGCCGGTAGGACATGGACCGGGACTTCCTGTCCCTGAGCCACCTCAGTCTATTGATGACGTTTTACAGTCCAATTCCGAATTTCATGAAAGTCGACCGGATGATGATGAGTTTCAATGTTCTCTAGAAAATTTAAAACAGTTGTTTACACAAGCTGAGTTAAATGATTTAGTCAGAGATTTGGGTTTGACTAAGGAAAAAGCAGAATTGCTTGGTTCTCGGCTGAAAGAAAAACATTTATTGGAATCTGGACATCTATTTACCATTTATAACAACATAGAATAAGAGATCAACAGTTTGCTCAGTTTTTCAAGCAGGAAGAGGATTTGGTTTACTGCGTTGGTATTGGTAGTCTAATGAACGAATTTGGCATTGAGTACAAGAAGGAAGATTGGAGGCTTTTTATAGACTCATCAAAAACTAGTTTAAAAGGTGTTCTGTTACACAACGGAAATAGTATGCTTCACTGCCTGTTGCTAATTCAGTCCATATGAAAGAAACTTACGAAAATCAATTCCAAAATTTCAAATATTTTGAAATTTAATCGATGTCATATTGTGAGAGAACTGTGGGTGGTACAAAAAAACTGATACCAGATACGGTTTCAGCACCCAAAAATACATAACACTTAGATGTATCGGTTTAAAAAGTTTTTACAAATATTTTTTTTATTAGCCTGTGTAATTCTTCCTCTCTGAGGTGTCCTTGAAGTGGATCCTTCTTCATAATAATGACAGTAACGACTTTGAGTTGCAGCAGTCTAGAATTCCGTTGTAATCTCAGGAGTCGATGTAAAGCGTAACTATACGAAGAAATTCAACATTGAGTGGGTCTCCTCCAACGTCTCGATTCTCTCCTTGTAAGCATAAATCAACCTTATTTGACTTTGATACGTTGTGTATTTTTTGTAGTGAACTAGCCAGTGAGAAAGTCGAGCAAAAAAAGGATAAAAAATATCAACGAGGTATCCGACATGTAAGTATACAGCAAATGCGTGCAACGACAGTTATAGGAGAGTTGTAAAGAATCGTATCAACTTTGAATTCAACTTAGTTGCTGCTAATGCCATCTAACATAATACATGTTTTGATCATGTTATTTTGCCAACCTCTGAACGTTAAAAGAGGTCGTCCAGCAGACGAGGATATTTTCAATGCAAGAATGAAATTTTTTATTATATAGAAAATAATGAAGATTGCCAATTCACTCTAGGAGAGTCAAAAGTCATGTTCCAGCCGATAAAATAATAATATCTAAATTGATTGAACGATATGGTCATGACTCCCAAATCTAAATCGATGACAATTATTTGCGTTCGCGATACTCCGGTAAATGCTTTATGCGCATCTTAGTATGACAACAGGAAAAAAATCCCAAAGAAAAACGCGCCTTGCATTCTACCTCAAAAGTGGTGCGGCAACGAATGCGTCGTAACGCCCAGCCTCATATCTCGAGAACTATTAATCTCACGTAAATTTTGTATAGGACCTTTTTTATGTAGATTTTGTTGATGAGCAAATAATAACCAAAATTCACGTAAAACCAATAGTTTACGAGATATTTGAGAAAAACTGATTTTCATGACCTTTGACCTTCGTTAACTACACACAATATTTGTGATACCGAAACAAAAAAAATCCTGAAGGAAAATCTTGACTTGGATTTTTTCAAAAGATTGGTCATTTCTAGTGTTCCGTACGGAACACTTATAAGATCACTTCGGTGTCCATCTGTCCGTCCGCCCGCCTGTCACACCCGATTTTCTCCGAAATTATTTGACATAGAAAGTTGAAATTTGATACTAATATAGGAATTGATGGCCTCATCAGAGCCGTGTAGTTTTCAAAATTAAATTTTAGTCATCGAGTGGGGTGTCAAATGAAAGCTTCTAAAAACACGAGTTCAAAAATATATAGAATGTAATACTTACGCATACTTTTCTTTGTATTATTTTTTAAAAAATCGCGAAAAATCGCTGTCCCCCTCCTTTATCTCGAAAAGTATGGGGAATATCCTCCATAGGATGTAGATTGAACGAAAATTGTCACGAGTATATTACCTTTAATAATTTATCTGGTATATATCTATGTATATATATAATTAGTCAATCATCGCTCCTGATGAAGCTAACATGGTTAGCAAAACGCGCGTCGATTGCAAAAATAAAGTGTTTGGTGTGGTGATATATACTGAGTAGTATCATTGTGCCAAAGATTTCACATTCCCAACTTAGATAACATTTTTTAGGTTACTCTGTAATCAAATCGCAATTCCTTCTACATACTATTTCTGTTAAAATTGGGAATAATGAAAAAAAAAACAATGTAATAGAAGTATATTATGCGCAACCACCCTTCTAATCCTCTACTTTATTCCTTTCACTTTATATATCTTTTAATATAAGTAAATGCTAAATTTTTTTAAATACCCAACCAAAAACCGGGCAAAATTCTTATAATAATATTGAAACTGTACGATATTTAATGATTTTCACCGTTTACCTCTGTTAATATTGCAAATAGCAAAAAAATAATGTAATGTTTCATTCTCTTAACTCAAAGAATTCTGAATAATACCTAGGGCCCGAAAAATACGAAATAACCCTTCTAACTCCCTTCCTTATCTGTTATACGTTGCATAATTATACAAAGAAAATAAATAATTATACTTATAATTTGTTCATTATCGCAACTAAAAACCTGGAAAAATTCGGATAATACTATTGAAACAATACAATATTTGATCATTCCACATCTTTCACCCATTTCCCCATTAAAATTGAAAGTAGTAAAAAATAACTTAATTTTCAGATTCCTCGACTCCACAAACTCTGAAAACCATTTTGACCATTTTCTTTATTGAATTCTAAGTTACATTTATAAAAGTTAGTTACACTGGGTGAGAGTTTGCTTATTCTGACTTAACCTAAGCCTTTAAACTAGTGGTCCTATACTAACTTAATCTAGGAGATGGGTTTTTCTTAAAACATGATTGTCTTATCCTAACTTAACCTAAGACTTATGCTACCTGAACCTAGGACTTAATGTTAACTTAACCTAGGACTTATGATAAATTAACCTAGTTTAACATTCTTCTATCATGGCGGGTGGGGAGGGGCATCATCTTCATCCGAGAGAGGGTCTGAAAATCTCGGGAATTGGCGGCGGGCATGTAGGGAGAGTCGGAAGGCAACCCTGATGGTTGGGTTGGGGTGCTGAGACGTCTTGTCCATAAACTTGAGTTGAGGGTTGTATGATAAGTACATGGCCTTGACAAGAAAAAACATTTTTTATGTTTATATTATTTTATTTTATTTTTCAACATTGTCCCCTTTTAGCTAGATACACTTAGTCCAAAATGTTTCTATCTTCTGAATCCTATCTAAAAAATACGAATACTCTAACCCTTAAATATAGATGTTTATATCAGCAATCACCTCACGTTAGAACCAATTTTTTTTCCGCCGAGCCATATTTTCGTATTCGGAAATAGGAAATAATCGTCAGGGCTTAATTTAGCGAATATGGTGGATGCGACAGCAATTCGCATCCTAGCTCACGGAAGTTTTTCAGGGCGATGACACAAATGTACACGCGTGCATTGTCCTGATGAAAGAGAATTATTTTCTTCGCCAAATGCGGACGTTTTTCTTTCACGGTATGGTTGAAACGATCCAATAAGGCCATAATACTCTCCATTGTTACGCTTTTTAAGGTAATTGACGTGGATTATGCCGCGTGCATTCCAAAACACTGTGGCCATGACTTTGTTGGCCAATAAAGCCACTATAGCGCCGGTTTGCCACGGAAAACCCACTGTTTGGACTGTTCTTTGATCTCTGGTGTACTGTGATGAATCCGTGTTTCGTCACCAGTTATGAATCGACGCCAAAAATCATTTCGATTGCACTTTAACATCCCCAAATATTCTTTTGACACACGTTCGTGTTTATTGTCAATTATGAGCAATCGAGGCATCCATCTTGCGGAAAGTCTTCTCATATCCAAATGAGTTGTTAAAATGTTCTGCACCCGTTCAACTGAGATGTCCACAGTCTTAGCAGTTTGATGCACTTTCACACTCCGATCATTTATCACTATATCGTGGATTTTTTCAATCATTTCTGAAGTGGTAACCTCAGTTGGACGACTTGAACGTTTTTCATCAAAAATGCTTGTACGGCCGCGTTTGAATTCAGCTGTTCAATATTTTATAGTCGATAATGAAGGTGCAGAGTCCCCATAAACTTTGCTGAGTTCCGCTTTTATCTTATTCGTTTTCTTTTTCAAAAACAAATATTTTATCATTGCTCGATTGGATTTTTATGAAAGGTTATGTTTACGAAAAATATATTTTTTTAAATAGTAGTAGCGGCGCCTGTTGCCAAGGCACACCCTTGTATATAGTGCATTTTTTCTTTATATATATACATATATATATATATATATATATATATATATATATATATATATATATATATATATATATATATATATATATATATATATATATATATATATATATATATATATATATATATATATATATATATATATATATATATATATATATATATATATATGGTATACATAACAAAAAAATGCAAACCAGACCCTCTCTCGGATGAAAATTATGGCCCTCCCCACCCGACATGACAGAAGAATGTTAAACTAGGTTAAGTTAT
>CM032456.1:66074050-66196550 GCA_019049505.1 Pachyrhynchus sulphureomaculatus
TCGTTAAATGTGGCCTTTTTTTCTTAATTTCACCAGTTAAACGGTCCAGTTAACCAACGTAATAGTCTCCGGAGATTGTTCGCCCCTTCTCAGGATAGTCGATCAGTGATCGATGTGCATCCCAAAATATATTTGCCAAAACCTTTACAGCTGATGTTTATGGTTTTGGACGCTTCGGTCGACTTTCATGCGCTTCCAGCCCCTCTGCAGACTACTTGTTGGACGCAGGCGTATAGTACACTTTAGTAAAAAAAAAGAATTACCAATCACTAGTTATTTTAATCTTAGTTTTTAGAAAACAAATTAAAATTACATTACCAGATCGTAATTACACTAAAATAATTGAATTACTAACAGTAATTTTCTCTATTACTCTAACTGAATTGTCAACAGCTCTGTGTCTAGAAATAGTGACTGAGAATGCAAAACACTTTAAATAAGTGTATTTTACGTTTTCCTTAACAAATGGATAATTTTAAATACGGATCCGCACTAGTTCCTAAGCTTTTTATTTGAATTTTGAAAGTCTTTAAATTTTAAAACTGGTAAAATTTAGAAATTAGGGGTTGAAATTGACAACTGCACCAGTAAGTCAACTCAAGTTATGCAGCTGTATAATAAAATACCAGAAAATGCGTTTTCATTCATGATTAAACTGATTACAATGAAATATTCTGTTAATATTCGAAAGACTGTTATATTCTCTACCTATTTCGAGGTCTATAATCTTGATTTTTACATTAAATTTTCATATAAAAACGTTTACTTAGTGGCACTTAGAATATAAATTACTACATTATCAAAAATAAAGCTCAATTGGACAGCTATAGGTTTTAGATTCCATGGCAACTAACCAGGTTTGACTTTTAAACCCCATTATTACATTTGGCAGCTTAGGATTCGAAGAGAACTAACCAAAATTGAAGAGACTGTAGTATATTGTATATATATATATATATATATATATATATATATATATATATATATATATATATATATATATATATTCGTCCGTCTTAGTCAACCTGTTACTGCAGACATTCCAAAATTTCTCCAACGAAATATTTTATGTTTATGCAATAACTGCAGTTTCAAAACAACCAACCCTGGTTAGGAAACTGCAACAAAGCATAAATCAACTGTAATTCTATATAAGAATCTGGAAGACCAAACTGTACACCAACAAAACTAAAGCTAGTAAGTAAAACGCACTACAACAAATAAAAGTATTAACAAAATTTACAGATAATTAAATGCTATTTATCCTTTAATAAAAAAAAAACAGTAAACTACGCTGAAGAACTCAAGTCAATTTGTATAAAATCTCTATAAAGTCAATTTTGACTTTCGTGTCTTAAATGATGACGTCATCCTTGATAGGTTATTATTTTGAATTACCATTAGGTTAACAAAATACACTCTGCAGTTGGTAGACCTGTGTTCGGCGCATGCGTATCATACTACATATTACTTTCCTTTGCGAGTAGCAGGTCGACGCCATTTTGTCGTGGACTTTTTGTGAAAACGCGTCGTTGATTGTTGATCGTTTTCGTGTCTTTTCTTTGAGTAAAAGGGAATTAAAATGGTTGATAAAATTGATATGAGCTTAGATGATATCATCAGAACTAATAAAGGTGGGCGCGGACGTGGTGGTAGAAGGGGTGGTGGCCGAGGGGGCCAAGGAAATAGAGGCCAACGAAGAGGCGGAGGTGGTGGCAATTTCAGGAGGTCTAGCGGGGGTGGAGGCCTACAGAGGGGCCGCGGTAGAGGCGGCATTTCGCGCTCCTATGCTCGGGTAATGTTTTAGTACATTTTTACTAATGATTTTTTTTGATTTTAACAAGGAAAACTAGGCTGCGTCTCACGCCGAGGCTTGGCTTGCTGACTTCCACTTTTTCCTTTAGGGAGACGTAAACAGTGCATGGAAGCACGATCTGTTCGAGGGCTTTGGTCCTCGCAAAGTTGCTGCAGCTCGGGCGACAGTCCATGCCACTATGGGGCCCACTAAGCTCATGGTTTCTAACTTAGACTTTGGAGTCTCTGACTCTGACATCCAAGAGCTTTTCGCAGAGTTTGGGCCCCTTAAAAGCGCAGCTGTACATTATGACAGATCAGGAAGATCCTTAGGAACTGCTGATGTAATTTTTGAAAGAAGAAGTGATGCCATCAAAGCCATGAAGCAATACAATGGAGTCCCTTTAGACGGAAGAGCTATGAATATCCAATTGACCACCAGTGAGATACCAGCACCACCAAGAAGAACTGGCGGAAGTGACAGAAGGTTTAACAGAAATATTAGAGCTCCCAGGGGAGCTAGACAAAATAGAGGACAGGACAGGACAAATCGTAAGTCTCTTAAATATCTAAATGGGAATAATATTGTCTAAATGAGTAGAATTTATTTTATTCTCTTATCAGTAATATACAAGAACTTAAGGTTCTCACAGTTATTAGATAACTGAAATTCGGGCAAGAATCTTATAAATTGATATATACTAAAGTAATATAAAAAATTAACTTTTGTTTTTACTACTTATTTATAGATGTTTATATCAGCAAAGTTTTCATAATATTACCCAACATTGTGTATAAGATGTCATACTTTAAATTAAATAATAATGTGCACCGTGCTAATACTACTAATTGCAGCAAATTTTTATGTATAGAATTAACTTCTATTTTACTTGCGTAAATATTTAGCTTATTCATTTTTACACACTGAATTTATCTTCAACGTTAATTTTATTCATTGTCAAATATAAAAAACCAGTCAAGTGCAAGTTGGACTTGAGCAATTAGTATTCTGTACTGTGCTTTTCATCTTGGCTATCTAAAGTGTAAAACAAATATTTACTACCTAAATATGTGTTTAATTATTAACAAATGAAATGAAATTATTTTCACTTAGTACCTAATGGTTGATGCTGTAGTCATCACAGTCCTGCTTAAATTCATAACTTTTGACAAAATAAACCTTTGCTATTTTGGCGGGGAACTAGTATTTTTTATACCAGAAAAATTATCAAACATGATGCACTCTGATAATTTTGACTCAACCTACATTTTATTCTAGATTTTAATCAAAATTTCTTGATCCGTACTTTTGGAGATAGGGACGGGAGTTTTTGGCCATTCTTTTAAAAATAAAAAGGGTGTGCAAGTATTATATCATATATATTTTTTAACTCGTGTTTCCACAAGCTTTCATTTGACTCCCCACTAGATGATTTGGTAAAACAAATTTTTTCACTTCTGATTTCACCCTGTAAAACTAATCCCCAAATTAAAATTTAGCTTTCAAAACCACATGGCTCTGATTGTGTCATCAATTCCTATATTTGTGCCAAATTTCAACTTTCTGTGTCAAATAATTTCTGAGAAAATCAGATGTGACAAACGGACACCGAAGTAGTCCCATACGAAACACTAAAAATGTAATATAATCTTAATTTCATTTTCTATTGTTTTAGGAGGTGGGGGTCGAAGGGGAGGAAACAGAAGTCAGAACCGAAAACAGCCAACTGCAGAGGAACTTGATGCAGAATTGGATGCCTACACCAAAGAAATGAAGTAGACAAAAACTGTTGAGTTATAAAAAAAAGACTGTCAAACTAAAAATTGTTGGTTTTAACAGATTGTCACTTATGTTTTGTGTGTCAAACTTGTACACTCATATCTATATGAAATTTTTATTCTTTTGTTATGTGTGTAATAAACAATAGAGAATAATCATGCAATGAGTTTTTTAATTGAAACATATTTGAAATAAATCTCATAAAAACTTTTAGATAAAAAACACTTTTTTCTGTGGTTATGTTTAATGGTTTTGATGACATATTGATTTGTAAATTTTAATTATTTAGAATAAATGTAAATTAGCCTTTTGAAGCATTAGTTTTATTAATATGTAAGAGAAATATACTTTAAATTTTCTAAATGGTTTTTTTATTATAATATTAAGTTAATGTTAGAAGAAAATAGTATTGGAGGTATATTTTATTTTTGTTGTGGACACATAAATATTGATATTTTGATTTCAATTTAAAATGTATATATTCAGCTGTAGAAGTCTGTGGGTAGAACATTTATCGTGAAAATAGGCCCTTAAGTCCATTTAATAAGATGCCTATTTTGTTGCTATTAAGATTTACTTTTGAATTTGATAATTCATACAAGTTAATGTTTGTGAAAAATGAGATAAGTCCAACCTGACCTAATATGTAGATCTTTTCAAAAATTTAGAAAACTTGAGCCTCATTTGAAATATTGCTAAATTCTATTTATTTTCCTTCAATTTTTGGACTTCTGTGAAAGTATGCACATGTAAAAATTTGTTATGGATTTATTCTGATGACATCATCACATGCAGGGGTTGATTTTCTGTAGAAATAAATGGGAAGCATTGTAGATGTTTAATTTTAAATATCCTCACAAGCAACCTTAATTTCAAGATGTCCTTGATTTCCCAAGTTTTTAGTTGAATCTAGTATTGTGGATAGCTGTGTCTGTTCACTATTGATAAAGAAATAGCTCTGATTCAGTCATATGGAAAAGGTCCATTTAAGTATGACCAGCTTCTTTTTAATGTCATTTATTAAGACTTGAAATATTGTTCGTTTGAGAAATGGTGGTATTTCTAGTTACCATAAAGATCCTGTACACTTTTGTAATATTGTAAAAAGGTTCCCCTGAATTGTAGATATAAATAGATGATCTTTATGGGCATTCGTAATTAAGAAAGACACTATTTTACAGCACTAAACAATAGGATAGGGAAGCAACCAGAACTAAAGGATATTAACAATACCAATCAATTAAAATAATTAATTCTGTCAAATTCTGGGTGGTGGGTGTTCTTTACAGTTTTGTAAATTGCGTTCCCCTTTAACTGCAAATGGGAAACGATAACTCTGTAGGCATATGTAATTAAGAAACATACTATTTCACAACCATAACTTGAAAGGATTAATAATACTAACAAAATCCTGCCGAATTCTGTTTTTTTTTTATAGGCATGATACAGAGCTTTACTGCGCTGCTTTATTTAATTTGTAATAATTTTAAATAGTGGACCACCTTCGTTGCAAATGCAGATGCCTTCTAAAGGCATTTGTAATTAAGAGAAACAAAAAAAACGTATGGAAGATGTTTATAACAAATAGAATTCGGCGCGAGTAACAATACCTATCACAACAGACAATTAATCACGTCAAATTCTAGTCGATGTTAAACATCTTCTCAGAACTCGGCTTTTATTAACAGTGTTGTTAAATTAATTACAAACAGCAGTAATTTTAAAACTCGATTTGATGTTTGGTTTCTGACAAAAAAGATGACGTAAATTCCTCCTCCTTTTTTTAGATATGTAGCAACAAATGCATGGGCTAAGTAGGAATGATCTAAATGATCGAATTTGAAGTATAGAAATGTATATTATATTTAACATATTGCCAATTTATATGTGACTAAATTCACAGAAATCACGTTTCGACAGTTTGTTGTCAGAGGAATCGTTATCGTCCTGTTTTTTAATGTTTATTTTTAAAATAAATTACACCCATTATCTAAATTCACATTAGTACAAATTACTTTGATTTATAAAAAACTCAAGAAGCAATTTCGGGTAAACAAAGACGTTTTTGGTGGTTTTCATTGCGTCCTAAAATGAAGGTGTCTATTCTAAGTGCAAACAATACTGAATTTCCTGTTTCATAAAAGATCATATTTGCGACTTCCATTCGTTTAATTTACATATAACGATTTATCCAGTTTTGTTAATTTAATTTGCAACAATTGTGCGAAATCTCGCGGCCCGAATTTAATGTTTTGGTTCAGGTAAGGTTATAACAATTACATAGATCTGATTTGTTTTTACTTTCACTTCTTATGATGTAATTAAAATTCAAACAGTCACCCTAGTACTATTATGGAACTCTTACGTATATAATTACAAACTTTTACAACTTACTTATATAGTGTTACATTGTATTTTAAAAGCTAGTTATGCATTGGTACAAACTACATATATAATTTGTAGGGCTTCTATAAACGACCGACTTTAATAATGAGATAATCCTTAATTATTAGAAGCATAGTTTACATGAAAAAGTCTTTGATGTTTTTTTCCAGTATATTTTTATTGCTGGTCCGGGTAGTTCAGGTTCAGAATTCTTTTATTAAAACTTATACACCTTTTGTTAAAAATAGATATTTAATATTAGTTCCGTCAATTGCTGATATTTTAGAAACAAGTATATCATTATTAAAATCCTTTATATCATCAAAAATCATAAAATTTTAAAATATATTTCTTATATATTCTCTTAGGTAACCATTAAGTATCACTATTTTTTAATTGTTATAATTAATTAACTTAATTTCTTAAAAAATATTTAGACGCACACTTACTCTTAAAATAAGTAATTTGGTTTATTCTCATTTATTTTATTTATTTTGCATAAAAGCTTATTTTCAATGCTAAAATTTGATGCTTGGAAGGTGAAAGAACATAAGAAAACATTTTCTTTGAAATTGAATTTTTAACATCAAAAAACATATTTTCGTCCTTTGAATGCATTGTATTAGTTTTTTGTTTGTAATACAAAAAATCATATTTGATTAATCCACCTGTTATGTTGTCCACCTGATTAATGGTAATTTTAAATTGAGTTTCATCTATGTATCCTTTATTCTTTTAAAATTTCAGAGGCTGTTTGTTCAGTATAGAGGGTAATGTTTAAAAAAAGGTATATTATTGTTTAAAGTAAGTGTAAAGTTACTAAATTGTTACTTATGAGTATTACTTACAAGTGTGGATATGCAGTGTGAGTTAATCTTTTTATCAATATTTATTGGGTTGTTTATCCATACATAATCCAGAATTTTTGTTACCTTAGTGTAGCTCCAAAACCAAATACGATTTTGTTGAATGACTCAACTATATTATTTATGCATTTTTTGTTAACCTATTGCTTATCATTATTGGAGAAGTATATAACAAAATATTATTTTTCCCTAAATCTACTAAAGATAGTTTAATATATAAAAATCATGTTATATAAAATACTTAGTATAGTATAAAATATATTGTTTCAACATTATCATGTAACTGATAATGTGTTTTTCTGTTAAATTTTTGGAGTTAGAATAACAATTTTGTAAACATTTCTTAACACCTACAGATAAAAAGGTAAACTGCTACAAACTAACATAGGAAACATTATGTTTGTCCATAGTTTATCTAAAATTTTCTGTAAGTAACTATAGTCCATGAGTTCCTTCTATCATTGTTCCCCTAAAAAAATTAAAATTTTCCCTGTCCTAGAGTGCATTTATTAATTTACAAAAAGAAAATATTTGCCAGTGTGTCTTATAGAAGGTAAATATACAACTGGAATTGAAGAAAATTAACATGACTTAAAAAAAAGTGTTGAAAATTACAAAATATTTGGCAGTGGTAAATGTTCTTTAATTTTGGCGGATGTTTATTTCCCCGCCTTTTACCTGAGAGCTTATGTATTTTTTAGTGAAAATATAGATAGACTCTTAGATGAACATCCACATGCTAAGAAGAGAATCCTAGATGACTTTATTTTCCTTATGTTTGCTGAGATAAGTACAACTTTGGCTCCTTGACTCAATCTGTCTCCTGGAACCCCAACTGAAAGCGTCATCGGAAATAGTATCCAGTCAATGTGCATTTCATAGCTTTTTCCAATTTAACTCAAAAACCAACTACCACAATTCAATTCATGACTTGATGCTTTTTCATGATGAAACCTGCTCTATTGAGCAGGCAAAATATTGCATTTTACACTGGATGGCTAACATCCACCACTGGAAGTTAGTTTCCTTTTTTAGAGATAATAATAACTGCTCTAATCGTTATGATAGTTACTATAGACACTTTAAATCGGTAGATTTTACTCTAATTAATGAGTGTTTGGGTGGAGTGAACTGGTTTGCTCTGTTTGACAAAGTTAGATGGTAAACATATTTTTTGGTAACATTTATTCAACATTAGATACACATGGGCCTATTCAGTGAATCTTTTCAGGATACTTCCCCAGGTAGTATTCTTCTGAACTTAAGTACTGTATAATAGAAAAAAGAAGGCTCATAAAAGATATTAAATGATTCAGTTACAAAGTACTTACGGTGAATTTTCTTCATGGTTAAAACCATGTAGAAGATTATGGGAATATGTATGTCCTATCACTTAATCCTAAGCAATTTTGAAACTTTGTTAATTGTAAAAGAAAGAGTCGTGATCTTCCTAATGAGTTCCAGTGTGATGATTTCCATAGTGAATCGGGTCTTGAAGTAGGTAATATGCAGGGACAAGTCTGGTTCCAGTATCAATCAGGATAATATCTCAATTAAGCTCTACTATAATTATCCACCAGTATAATAGAAAAAAGAAGGCTCATAAAAGATATTAAATGATTCGGTTACAAAGTACTTACGGTGAATTTTCTTCATGGTTAAAACCATGTAGAAGATTATGGGAATATGTATGTCCTAGCACTTAATCCTAAGCAATTTTGAAACTTTTGTTAATTGTAAAAAGAAAGAGTCGTGATCTTCCTAATGAGTTCCGGTGTGATGATTTCCATAGTGAATCGGGTCTTGAAGTAGGTAATATGCAGGGACAAGTCTGGTTCCAGTATCAATCAGGATAATATCTCAATTAAGCTCTACTATAATTATCCACCAGTTTCAATTCCAAACTGAACAAAATATTGACATTAATCTGCTTAAATCTATAAAGACCTTGTATCAGATTCTTTGGAGAGATGCACTCAGGTGGACTCAATTTATACCAACTTCTCTAAGGCATTCAATAGAGAAAATCACATTGTTCTTCTGTCCAAGTTGGGGAGTGTTGGTGCTGGTAAAGAAATGTTTGATTGGTTAAGAACTTTTTGACGGTATGCTCACAGATTTTTCACTTCAACAATTACTTATCTAAAAGCAAACATGGGACTTCTTTCCTTTGATTTGGTTATTAACAATATGGGTCGTCGTTTTCAATATAGTAAGTTTCTTCTTTTTGTGGATTATTTGTAGTTGTATATGGAAGGACGTGTTCTCTCCTGATAATTGCTATAAACTTCAGTTTGACCTGCATCACTTTGTAGTCCGATGAGAAGCCAATGGCAGAGAGTCAAATGCTTTTAAGTGCCATTCTAACATTTTTCATAGATCCAAGGCAGTGTTGGAACATCAGTACTTGATTGGGAACGTGGGTTTCACACAACATTCTGAAGTCAAGTATCTGAGGCTTATTCTAGATTGACTTTTACACCTCACATTCAAAACTTATTCTTAAGATTCCTAGCCTTTATTAAGCATATTACTGCAATAGTGTTACTGCAGGCAGGCAGTTACATTCCACATTAATTAAATCTCGTTTAAAGTATTTAACTAGTGTTTATAACCCTTGCTTTAATGTATATGTCTAAAATATTAAAAGAATTCAACATAAATGCTTGCTCTTTAAACTAAATAGATCAGACCTGATTTAATCTCAGCTAGCATCAAAATTCTGAAAGATTGCCAAAATTAACGGGTCTTAAAATGCTTGATAACATGCTGCATGATGTGTATAATTGCTCTTTTCTATTAAACAAAAGAGTGCATGCGTGTTCCTTCTCGAAGTACTCGTTTTAAGCTCAGAACCAACTGTGGGAGTAATAACTTTGTAACAAAGTCATGTCAGCTTGCAACGAGCATCCTGTCGTGATTGATGTTCAAAGCCTGTTGAATAAAATTTGAGATCTCTATTCTCCATTGTGTATTGTACTTTTATTTTATTATTGACTCGCCGTAGTTAGTTGTGTAATTTTACTCTTTGTTAATCTTACAGGCTGTCGAGTAAGAACGTGTCCGCGATAGTTCATTTTTGGTAGATGCAATTTTAGCGATTCAACAAAAAATCGGTAGAGGGAACCTTTGTCTACGACACATTTTAGTAAAAGTATCAGTCGATTCCGAACTTTCGTCGAAATCACATAAAATCCAAAATGAGTCACTTGTTTGCTCGTCATTTCCAGGCAGTCTTTCTTTATTCTCATCCAATACATTCCTCAGCAGTTAAATATATTAAAAAGTTTGTGAAGAAAATGGTGAATCATTTTAACGAGACGAAAAATATCTACGACCCAAAGTAGAAAAACGAATCGCGTCTTTGTTTTCACGGGGCCCGAAATTAACGCTGCGTCAAGGAGCGCCAAAATTAAGAAAATCGGGTTTGAATGTGTCCCATGAGACCATCCGACAACATCTTCGTGCTCATGATGTCAAATTCCGAACTACGTTGAAAAAACCTTTGCTGGGTGAAAATCACATCACGAAACGGCTCGCTTGGCCCCACGATAAGATACTAGAGAGGCCCTCACAATCGCCGGACGCCAACCCTGTTAAAAATGTTTGGTCCCTTGTGAACAGAAAATTCAGAGGAAAAACTTACAGGACTCTGACTCAATTGTCTCGCGAGATTCGAAAAATTTGGAGATCATTGCAAAAAATGTCGTCAATTATTATTTATTTTCGCATTATTTACAGTCTAGAAAATCAGAAAAAATTTTCATGATTTTCCAGGATTTTTCTCATTATGTGACCTCCTTTGTTTTTAATTACCTCTTTATAGAGTTTCGGCATTCTGTCCAGTAGTTTCTTCAGAGTTTCTTCGGTTACTTTAACCCATTCTGCTTGTAAAAGTTCCCACAATTGATTTTCTGATGTTGGATTGATTTTTCGAACACACCTGTCCAAATGGCCCCACAACCATTCGATGGAGTTCAAGTCGGGTGATTGTGGAGGCCAAGTCATCTCTTCCAGGACGTCATCGGATTTCCATTGGTCCAAAAGTTCTCTAATTTCTTTAGCAGAATTTTTATGGTCGTTGTCATGCTGAAAAATAAATTTCCCCCGAAAAAATATCTCTTCCAGAAGGAAGCTTTTGAGTTAGCAAAATTTCTTGATATTGTTCTTTTCGCATGATTCCTTCTATCCTAAAGATTTTTTCCAACTTTACCGTTGCCAAAACAACCCCAAACCATTACTGAACCTCCACCATGTTTTACTGTAGGCAACTGACAGGCTTCCAACATTCTCTCTCCAGCTGACCGCCGCACGTAAACTCGTCGATTTGAACCGAAAATTTCGAATTTAGATTCGTCGCTCCAAAGGACGGAATTCCATTGTTCTGATGTCCAATTTTCTTGTTCTCGGGCCCATTCTAATCGTTTACGTTTATTCACTTGCCTAAGAAGTGGTTTCCTCACTGCAACTCTCCCGTGTAGTCCACCTTCTGCTAACCTGTTCTTCACGGTTGTCACGCTGATGGGGATGGGCCACTCCAGGTTTACTTCTGCCGTGATTTCTGGTGCCGTTAGGCGGCAATTACGTCTGCAAGACATTGTTATAGCTCTGTCTTCAGCGGGAGTCGTTTTTCGAGGCGTTCCTGAACGTTTTTGGTTGAGAATTCCATGTCCTGCAGAAAAATTTTTTCGATGCCGCCCCCCGTTCTCCTTGGCATTCGCATATCACTCGCGATTTGTCGACTCGAGTGACCATTTTGATGTCTCGTAATTATCAGAGCCCGATTTTCAACGGAAACTTTTTGGGATTTTCACAAAATAATTGAGCCTGTATCAATGACAGAGTACTGTTTGCGAATGGTTAATCTCCAAAAGGACAATGGTATTTATAGCATAGTGTTTATCATAAAATGTCACTAGGAATTTCCATAATTCCTACAAACTTGAACAGAGTTCTTACTTCAACTGGAATTCTCAGAAATCGCCTCAAGACGATTATCATGCAAAACTTGGAGATTTGTTCTAATTGGTTTTTAATTTGTGATTTCACCAAAAAAACTTATCTAAACAATTTCATGATGGACACTTATTAGGAACAATTAAATTTACCTAATATAATAAAAGGGTTTAATTAGGTATTAAATTTTGGCAGTTACATTGAAATTTCTAGGTGGGCAAATACTTTCTGACGGTAGTGTGTATATATATATATATATATATATATATATATATATATATATATATATATATATATATATATATATATATATATATATATATATACATAAACATATTGGAAAATTGTAAGTTTATATGTTTTTTTGGGCTTTTCAGGTTAGACGCGTTGCCCCCCTTCAAACACACTCGCTCAACTGCTATTTATAATCTTCCAACCACTCTATCGGCTTGTGGCTGCTATATCGGCCTATGATGGAGGATTAGGTGTTATGTACTTGGTACAAGTCGTGTCTTACCATTACGTTCCTGAAATATGGACTTTGTCTGTTTTCAGTAGTAATAAAATTTTTCCCGATTTATCCTGTACAGCTATTCTTACAGGGCCTGTATAGATATATACAGTGAAATGGTCCTTGGGCGGACACTAACGGGACCGACCGGAAGTGTCCGTTCAAGAGGAGTGTCCGCTTAAAAGAAATACAAAAAAAAATCTTTTTTTTAATAAAAACTGTAATTAAAGACTTTGGGACATTTAAAACGTATACTTATGTATGTACATATTTTTTAAATAAACAAAAAAGTTAAAACTTAAGGAAAAAACAAAGATTTGTCACCTTAGATACATATAAAATAGAGTTATACGTATGAAATGAAAGATCACTTTAATGGCGCAAAAATTCATAGATTGTTGTTCGTCTCCTCTTTTTCTTTAAAATGGCGTCCACAAATCGTATTTCTAATTTGGAAAGAACCTCTAAAGACTCTACATCTCCGTGATCTTCGGCAAAAACTTTTAAGCTGCTTGGTTACGGTAATAGCTTCACCATAATTTGGAATAGCATGTGTCCTTTATTTTAACTGGATTTTCAATTTCTTGTTCTGAATGTGGATTTTCAACATACAAATTTTCAACTCCAACAAATTCTTATTTTTGAGGATATCTGCGAGTACGTTAAGTGGTAAGTCATTTTTTGGATCAGATGTAACAGTCTCAGTTAACTGGTCTTCACTTTGCATATTTTCATGCTTAAATCCCGCTTTACGGAAGCAATTTTTAACTGTTTCCTTGGTTACCAATCGGTTTTTGCAAAGTAAACTGCATCCAATGGCGCAATATTCTTAATTAACTCAAAAGCTGTACCAGCAGTTTCAATATTTACTATCAGGTGTTTTAGTATTAGACTTCGGTAATAAATTTTAAAATTTTTTATAATTCCCTGGTCAAGTGGTTAACAAGCTGATGTACAGTTAGGGGGCAGAAACAAGATTTTTATATTTTTTAAGCGGACGTCTTTTGGATGAGATCCTGCATTGTCTAAAAATAACATACTGTTCCTTTTTTTTTTTGTTATTTTCCAATGAAGATCTTGCAACCACTCCGTCATAATTTCTCCTGTCATCCAAGCTTTCTCATTATATTTCCAAGTTACAGGCAGGTTATTTATGTTAATATTTTTAAATCCTCTGGGTTTAGCTGCCTTACGAATGACTAAGAGTTTTTCTTTTTCTCCCGCCATATTTGCACAATGCAAAATTGTAAACCCCTTTGGGATATTTACCACCAACACATTTTTCTTTTTATAATGTTAGCATTTTGTTGGGTAGAGCCCTAAAATACAGGCCTGTCTCATTGGCATTATAAATGTCTTTCGGTGAATATCCCTTAATTAAAGAAGAGCATAGTGATGAAATATCTTCAGCAATAACCGAAGCTCCTTCTCCTGAAATCGCTTTAAAACTTATGTTGTGGCAGATTCTAAATTTATTAAGCCAACCAGAAGAAGCACTGAATGTAGAATGTCCCAGAGACTCGGCTATTTCTTTTACTTTGAATCGTATTAGCGGACCTGAAAAAACATTAACAATAAGTTTTTAGCATTTTTGTCACGAAAAGCCTACTGATACTCTCACCCCTTCTATCCATTCTTTGAATTGATATGAAAAGAAAATCAACCCACTAATTCCAGAAAACCTTATCTAAAAAAAAATAATTCATGTGCATACCTGTCAAAGGAATCCCCTTGTGGCGAGCTGCTATAAACAAGTTATAACACAACTTGTTAATTTTGGTACCATCACCAGTCAAAAAGCTTTCTTTTTTCTTTCAAATTGCCGTTAGACATCCACTTGCTTAGAAGGATTTCTGTATGTTTAATTATATCAGCAGCTTGTGTTTTTCCGATATTAAAACGCTTGGATAAGTCGCTTAGACTTAACTTTTCCTTATTGTCAACTTCAACAATCTCAATTTTTTGTTTAAATGTGAGAATTTTTCTGTTTGGAGCCATTTCTGCAATGAATGTGTCGCCCCTTTTTCGCATAGGCGTCAGGCTAATATTAAATCCTCGCGTGTACCGAAAAATTGAGATCGGTAAATTCCCAGTTTACTCGGAGAAATCCCTCAGTGAAGGCAGGCAGCGACGTTGATGCGCGGTGCGATTGGAAAACGCAACAGCGATACTCACCACAGAAAAATGTGACAAGGCGTTTATTTTTTATTGTTTTTTTGCCCGGTTAAGAGAACATTTTTTGTGTCCGCGTCCGTTTAAGAGAATGTCCGTCCAAGAGGGAGTTAACACAATGCCAATTATATGAGAGTCGGTCGAGACCATGATAAGCTGTCCGTTCAAGGGAGGTGTCCGTGTAAGAGGGGTGTCGACGAAGAGGAATTTCACTGTACTAAAAAACCTTAAAAAAATTTACAAAACTTGAAATTGTTTTCGTTAATAAAAAATATTATTAATAACTTAATATTACTGCGCTATATGATTTTTTTATTTCCCAATCTATCTTAAATACTCAAATTTGTTACATATTTATAGTATAATATCACAGTTATTCTATTACTGCTGCAGTTTTAAACAACCAAGAGATACATAAAACAAAAAGTAAAATATGGCAGTTGATGGTATAGAGTGGCTCAAAGAAATATTGATTGATGTTCAGCTTAGCCAATTCTTGGTGCCTATAAGAGATGACTTACAAATTACAAAATTGGAACATTTTGATTTTGTTAAGCCAGAAGATTTGGAGAATATTGGGCTCAGCAAACCAGGTATGTAAATATAGCCTAATTATGTATAATCTTGCTTATTTTTAATTATACACATTACATGAAACGGAAGCTTTCAATTGTCTTGGTTAGATGATAAATTGTGGTTCTTGGGATTATCGGTGAACCCTGGCCAGGCATAAATACTTCACTGTGTAATCACAGACAAAACGCGGGAAAGTTACTCTAAACTGACATGGTTTAATCCCAAGAACCACGATTTCTCATACAATCCACATTTTGAGAAATTTTTAAAAGCACGATAAATTTTTTACTACACATTTTCTAAAGTCTGTTTGTATGTAAAATAAATATAATAAAAAGAAACAATTTGAAAGTTGGAAAAAACAAAAATGAATCTAGTTAAAATTAGCATAAAAATATACCTAGTATTCCCATAAATACTATTACAATGAAAACATTGCCTAAACATTTAATTTCTATGAAAATTAAAACAAATTATGGAATTAATTCATTTATTAATAATGCCAAATTAATTTAACATTTACTCAAAATGTCCCCCTTTTACACAAGCTCTCAAACGATTCGTTTATGGCAGCATGCACTTGGTCCAAGGAAAAATTCTCCATCGCTTTTGTTAAAGCTCCTTTTAAAAAGTCAAGATTTGCATATCTTTCTGAGCAAACTATACCCTCTAAGAGAGACCATAGTTTATAATCTAAAGAATTTAGATCAGGACTTGCAGAAGACCAATCTTCTGTAGTAATAAATAAAGGCACATTTTGTTGAAGCCATGCTTATGTTATTTTAGCTTTGTGTCCTGGCACAGAATCTTGCTGGAAGAACCAATGATTATTTTTGAAAAGAATATGGTTTATGGGTTTCACAACCTTCTCTAAAATAGTATCTTGATATACTTTAGCCGAAGTTTTCACACCTTTCACAAAAATGAATACTGGTAACCCCTACAAACCATAACTGGTGCTGGGTAATGACCCCTCTGAAGTTTTGGAATAAGTTCAGACGTTTCCTTATAAGATCTTGCATAAATCCTACCATTTTGCTTATTAAAAAATTCGTCGGTTAACAAAGTTTTTTTGTGTTTGTCATTAGGGTATTCCTTCAACAAACTTTTAGATCTTTGCCACCGTTTTCGCTTTAAATCTTCCGTCAGCAAATGACCAGTGTGTCTCTTATAAGCGAAAGTCTTCTTTAACAATACGAAACATAAAATTTTTCGAAATTTTCATATCACGAAATAAAATTTTTTATTTCTGAAAAGGATTTCGGTAACTTCGCGCTTTTACAGCTTATGGCGTTGAACTGTCCTTAGTCTTCTTGAAAGTTACCTGTCTTTTATGTTTCCCATCTAAGAAGATACGACTTATTTTACGCGGTTTGAAGGTCTTAAAAATATCGCTTTTTTCTATACTGCACTTAAATAAAACTATAACAGCAATCCTATTTCTCGATCACCCCACTGCATTGTTCAAAGAATTGAAATTGTAATATGTTTATACACAATAACTGTATAACAATCAGTGTTCCCAACTCTCAAAAATTTTTCTACCTACAGCCCAAATCAAAAACCCCTAAAACTGCCACAATTACTTGGAAACCCCCCTAAAAAAATATTATTATTAAATAAATAAATATTAAATAAATAATAAATAAATGAATAAATAAATATTATTAAATAAATAATAAATAAATTAATAAATAGATATTATTAAATAAATAATAAATTAATAATATTTAATAAATACCAATCTGTAATACTTTTTAATATTTTTTTTATTTAAAAATTATTTAATACTTCAAATATAATTTCGTTTTCTTCTGGTTCAGAAGAGTTTTTAAAATCATACATGTTAACATTAAATAAACTTAACATCTTTGTGGATGGATTGAATGTTTTGCAAGATCCACCATTTCGTTGTAATGTAAATCGGACCATTATCATACTCTGTAACATTTCAATAGACAGTCTATTCCGCAATTTATTTTTGATAATATTATAAATTGAGAACGCGCGTTCAACACTTGCATTTGAAAATGAGACCGTGACAAATGCCAGTCCGAATTTTGAGACATTTTCGAAACGTTTACAGCCAGCTGTATCACAATCATTATAAACTTCAAAATAAAAATCAGCTGAAGTTGAAGTATTTAACCATCGTTTATTACTCAATTGGTGCCACTCAGACTCAACGTCATTTTTGTTGCCATAGATATGTGTTCGTTGAATGTGATTTAATATTGGTTTGATATCAGGTTTTACTTGAGATGTAGCGATCTTCGGGTGTAAATCAGCAACTATTTTTAATATTGATAAATTTTCCGGAAGCCTTTTTTGAATCTGCTCTGCCAAACAACATAAAAAGTTCTTGCATCTTTCTCTGCCATCCGACAAGTCCCTTGCTGCAAGTTCTTGTGATATGTTTTGAAAATCAAAACCAAAATGCATTGCCGCTGTATGCATCAGATGCTTCTTAAAATTGAATTCCACCAGTTCAGAGTCCACCAATTTTTTCAATTGCGAAGGTACAACAAGTCGTTTCAGCAAGTTCTTGTATAATAAAAATAGATCCTCAAATAATTTAGTAGGTTCAACATCGTCACTTTGGAAAAGTAAATTTAATTGGCTAGATTGGGTTATCCCAGGGCCAATATTTTTATACACGGTTATTTTTTTTTTAATAAAGAAAAATAAATATTCGAAATCAAAAAATCCCTAAAAATACCCCTAAAAATATGACCCCCCCTAAAAAATCCCATCCCACTTCTTTATCCCCTAAATTTGGGGGGAAAACCCCTAAGTTGGGAACCCTGATAACAATTGAATAACATAACCTATAAATAATTTCACCAAAAAATGTTAATTTTTATAGAGGGCGTACGTCAAAGTTTCTAACAGTATTTATGAAAGTACTATGTACAGTGACGAACAAAAGTTTGAATTGTTGTGGCTGTTACTTGATGGAAATTCATAACGAATGTAATGAAAGACTAATATTGTCAAATTTCCACTTTATTTAGTTTCACTGAAACTGTATGAGGCGTTTCGCTATACTATAGCTTCTGATACAAAATGATATTTGAGTATTAGTGTTGTTACATTTTTATAAATATCCTAAGATAGATAGGTAATAAAATTAAAACTATATGCTAATGAATATTGCTGGGAAATCCATTCTGAATATTAATTGTATAAATTGAGTAAAGGGGAGTTACCATGGGCCAGACAGGTACCTTTTTGTTCGTTTAAAATGATGTCTGAATTTTTAATTCTATTTATTTCTAAATTTTCTAATAGGTTTGATTTTACGCCTTTGTTTTGTATGTGTAGAATTTTAAATTTATCGTCAAAAAGATGATTTGATTCTGTTAAATGATTACTATACGCTGAGTCAGTTTTGTTTTTTAAATAGCTTCTTTTATGTTCTAAAATCCGAGTTTCGAATGAGCGACCTGTCTGACCTATGTAACTTTTATGACAAGAACCATAATTTAACTGATACACTCCAGATTTTTTGATCTATTTTGTTTTCCCTTTGCGTTTTTAATGAATTTTCCTAACGAGTTATTTGTTCTAAAAGCTATGTTGATATTATATTTGTTTAAGTGGTTTTTAATTTTCTCTGACGTGTTACCAAAATAGGTTAAAACATTAAATTTTTTCCCTGTGTTTTCTTTCTTGGGGTATACTAAAGAAATAGCTTTATTTTTTAATTTCTTTTTATAATTGAGTCTATGGTGTCAGGAGAATATCCGTTGTTAACAGCAATTTGTTTTATTAGATTTAATTCTTTATTAAAATCATCTACAGATAAGGGGACACTTACAAGTCTATGCAACATACTGTGGTAAGCTGCCAATTTGTGTTGTAGGGGGTGAGCTGATTTTATGTTTATTGTAGTATCTGTATGTGAGGGTTTGTGAAAAATAGAGAATTTGTGTTTGTTGTAATGTCTGGTTATCGTTAAGTCAAGAAAATTAATTTTATTGTCGACTTCTAGTTCCATAGTGAATTTAATATTTTTATGTATTGAGTTTATATAGTTAAAAACATCGTCAAGTTGACGCTCTGTACCATTAAAACAAGCAAAGATGTCGTCTACATATCGGTACCAATACAAAAATGATTTGCTAAATTCTTGTCGATGTATTTGTTTTTCTAGGTTATCCATAAATATTTCTGCTAAAAGCGGGCTAAGTGGACTACCCATTATGAGACCATCAGAACTATTATAAAACGTATTATTAAAGTAAAAATAATTTTGATTGAGGCTTGTGTTTAATAAATTTAGTATGTCTTGTTGTATAACGATATTAACTTTATTTTTGATTAGAAATGTTTTTATGATTTTTACTGTTTCATCTTTCTTATATCTTTCTTGAATTTTTGTGTCGGATCTTTAAGTAATATTTTGAAATTTCCTTTCTTAATAAATTCTAATGTTTTGTCTATATATTGTTGTTGATCTATAGCGACTATTGCGTTATCCTTATCTGCTTTCGTGAAAATGATATTATTATTTTTAGACTTGTTTTGTATTGCTCTAGCTATATTTATTTCATTATCCAAATTAGGTTTGTTGCTAAGAAATTCCTTTTTTATAATATCTGCGCAAATGTATTTTTTTGGCGTGTTGAATGGTACATTTATTAAAGCTACTTCTGTTTCTACAGCCAAGATTTCAGATTCTTTTAAATCAAATTTATTATTTATATTATGTTTAAAACCTTTGTTTAAGAGGGCTGTTTCTTGATTGGAAAAATTTGTTGCTGATAAATTTATAAATCTGTCAAAGAATTTATGATCTGAAAACACTTTTTTTGGTGGTAGGCTGTGGTTGATGTTTGTTTTTTTCCCTTATAAGAGAATCAAGTTTTCTTTTTTGATTAATGTATTTTTTATTTATTATAGTTCTGATTTTATCCCCCGTTTTTCGATCTAGATCAAAAAATTCTAATGAGTGTAATGGAAGCGTTAATTCAGAATGGATTACCTTAACATAAACATTATAGATGTCTCGTTTGCTGTACTGGATCCTTCTTTCTTCAATAATCCATTTTTTATGTCCTATGTTGGCGGCTTTCGAGGCTGCAACACTAGTGTTTTTAGTCTGAAGTTTTATATAACGTAGTACTACAGCATTTTTAATGCACAGATTGAAGAACCAAATGTTCTGTGTTGTAATTGCACACTTTAATAACAACTTGAAATACCATTTAGCCAAAATACATGTATTTGCCTCAGAAGAAGCTATAGTATAGCGAAACGCGTGATACAGTTTCAGTGAAACTAAATAAAGTGGAAATTTGACAATATTAGGGAACAAAAGTATGGAAACATTTAAATTCCCATCTCTAGTCTTAACATTTAAACGGTTTACAATTACAATATTTATTTATTAATCGTGTACAAGCTAACAAACATTTTGAAGACGTCGAAAATATTTAATATTTAGTGGGATATCCTTTTGCGTCAATCACTGCTTGACATCTTCTGCCCATAGAGTCAATAAGCCTAGCACAAAAATCGGGGTGGTATTTTTTCCCATTCTTGTTTTAATGCAGTCCAAAGTTCGTCCCGGTTTTTTGTATTTCTTTTCCTCATTTGTTTATCCAGATAGTGCCAAAGATTTTCTGTCGGGTTCAAATCAGGTGATTGTGAAGGCCAGCGCATCACCCGATTCCTTTGTTCGGAAAACCAATTCTTGGCCAAGCGAGATGTGTGTTTTGGGTCATTGTCTTGCCAAAAAAACTGCTGTTGCTATTCATAAGAAACTAAGACAGGAATATCAGTGTGTTTTGATGTCCGACATGACGATTAGGCGTCGTCTGTTATCTGAAAATCTTCATGGTAGGGGTGCTGTTAAAAAGTGTCACAGAAAAGCAATGATATAAAAACTTATATTTCCTATTCAAATATCGACTTGTATCGCTCAGATGTACTTTCTCCTGTAAAAAATTCTGTAAGCCACTGTTGATTTTACTGCTTGAATGCCGTCAGCATATAAAAATGATATTTTTTAGAATGTTTTCGAAGCAAAAGAAAAATTGAAAATTTGGCTCGCATCAATTTGTAGGACTTATAGTCTACTAAGGTTGACAAGGATTTTTAAAATTTTCTTTGGATCCATTTTTTATTCATAGTTTTTGGCGGCAAAGTATGATCTGATGGAAGCGAAACTTGGGAGTTTTTCTTATGCTTAGGAGATGTTCTAAAAGAAGCTAATTTTTATACCCTCTGAACCTGCCAGCGGTAAAGCCCCGTTAATATGAAAATTTTGTTTACGTAAGTTTCTTTTGCTCTTCTGTTTCGCAGATAACCTAATTTTTTTTTCTGATGGTGCGAAGTCAAAGTCAAACGGAAAGCACGTGTCCCGAGCTCATCATGGGCAATATTGCCAAATTGCTTAGGTGTTCTTTATGCAAAGAAGGTGTGCAGATAATGCTTTTTCTTATTTTTATTTTACTATCGACTGTATATTAAAATTATATCTTAAAGTGTTTAATTTACCTGTGGTCAGGATGATGTTTGCTTAATTTCTGTTTAAATTTGGTATTAACAAAAATATTTCCCTGATTGTTCAAATTGCTTCATTTTAAGCTATAACCTGCAAATAGCGCCCTGCATGACACGATTTTATGCTCCATGCAAAAAAAAACGGGTCTAAAATTCTTATCAGGCTCGAAACAAAAGTAAAATTAGATTTTCTTTCTCTCTTATACTCTTACCTGACAAGCACATATCAGAGAAGGCTTCCTATTAGGTAAATGCTTCAATAATAAAATCTCTGAACCATTCCCTTAATCAGAAAATGTTCATTTTACAATGTTTTTAACCATTCAGAGCCAGTTAAATCCAAATAAACTAGTTTGTGGATTTATATCTACCAATAACATTATCGCTGGCTGGTCATTTTAATAAGTTATTTTTCTGCATATTTTTGGACAATCTACGCGAAACAGTGTATTGTCAATGTCATTTTTTATAATGTATTAGAAATGCGATATCAAAAAAAAATTAAAAGATCTTCAATGTAAGGCAAAGGGTTATAAATTAAGAAATTTTTTGAAGTGAGGTGTTTATTTATGATATTTTATTCTGCACATGCTAAAGAATGACTATGACAGAGGCTGTAAGATAAATAAGGGAAAACTATCAAGATAACTACATTTTTGCTTTTCCAGTTTTTTTAAGGATTATATATTTATGTTGGACACTGTCTTGAAAGGAATAAGGAAAGAGAATGTCAGGAAGCATATGTACTTGCAGAGTTAAATCCTATTATCTAGCATAGCATATAAACTTTAAGTTACTGGCGGATTTGTCGTTTACTTCGTGATAGAACATTATAAATATTGAATATGAATAATTTGCTTCGTTAACTAATCACTTTATTATTAAATTTCTACGTGACTGCAGTTTCCTAGGTTTGCCACATTTCGAAACATGGTAATTTCTAAACTAAAATGTTTTATTTTTATATTTTATATATATGGTACACAGAAACCTAACATTATGAACACATTTGGGTTTTCCGGGACCTAAAACGTTGGGAAATTCTAACTATACGTTAAGAAGTGTTCCATTGTTATGTTTTTTTTTGTTTATATATTTCTGTTCATTTAAGATTTCTTTTTTGGTTTCTCGAAACAATGGAAATATATAAACAGAAAAAAGGATAATAATTTACGAACAATTAGAATTTCAAAATTCCCCACTGTTTTGCCTATTATAAAGTTTAAGGGAATGTCTCTAGTGACCGTGCCGTTTTTTTAGGAATTTTTTTAGCGAAACTATTCATTATATAAATTAGGTTTTTATTTTATATAATAATACATAGCTTAAAATACATTTGTAAAATTTTAATTAAAAAACCAAATGCCGGCGCTACACCTGTTCCTCTGCGCCCCCTTTTTTTAAGGAGTTTCGCGGTGTGCACGATTACTGGGAGCTGGATCATCTGAAATCAAAATTTCCAAAGAAATAATTTACTAGAGGATCAATTTTGTCTTTGAACGAAGGATTAAAAAAAGTTCATTGTCATTCAACCTCCGTTCACTGTAGCTGCGTAGGCTGTCCATGTCCATTTCGGCCATAATAAACTCCCATAGCTGTCATTATACAGTGAAGTCTACGTATAACGAACCCGTTTATAGCAAATTTCCGGTTAAAACGAACTATTTTATAATGCAAGAAAAAAGTTCCATAAGATCAGTGTAAATTTTTTTCGGTTATGACGAACTTCCAGATAAAGCGAACCAAATTTGGATGTTTTGTGTCCGTCTATAACGAACTTGCCACTCCCTGTGCTCGATGTCGCGAGACTTGATCTAGAGAATTCATCAAAACTCGCTGGGAACCCCTAATCTACTTGTTTCCGCCTCGTAGCTAGTTCGAGCAGTATTATTTTCAATTCACTTGTTGTTATGCGGTTCTCATCCATATTTGATCAAAGTAGCGAAGTGAATGTTTAAGTTTTTATTTTAAAATGAGTACATAAAACTGTAAAGCGTTTTCTTTAAAAGACAAACACGATATTATAAGGAATATAGAAAATGGAGTTAAACAACATGATGTTTGCAAACAGTTGAATTTAACTAAATCTGAAGTTTCTACCATATGGAAGAAGAGGTAAGAAATCTTATCAATCTATGATAAAAGCAATTTTAGTTGTAAAAAAGTAAGAAAATCTACACATAACCAAGTCGATAAAGGACTCCTTAAATGGTTTAGTCAAAAACGACATGAACATGTTCCTATTACCGGCTATATTTTACAAAAGAAAGCTAATGAATTGGGAAGGACAGTAGAGAACACTGAGTTTAACTGTTCCAGATTTTGATTGAATGATTTAAAAAGCGACTTAATATTAGTGGGAGTAAGATAGTAGGAGAAACTGCAGGACTGGATATAACTGTTGATGATCAGTGGTTGGACAAAGTATGGCCGGAAATTCGAGAAAGTTAGGAATATGTGGACATTTTTAATGCAGATGAAAGGGCTTTGTCAGAGAGAATGTGCTGGTGGAAAATTATCAAAAGTAAGTTTTACTATGTTGGTAACTGCCAATATATCTGGAACAAAGAAAAGAAAATTGTAGATTTACCAGTAAAGTACAAATCAAACAGTAAAGCCTGGATGACATCAGACATTTTTAAAAACAAACTGATCGAATGGGACAAAGAATTAAAATTCAGAAACAGAAAAATATTACTTTTGATTGACAACTGTCCATCGCACTCTGAAGTTGACATGGTACATTTTTTCTGTAACTCTCTTGGACGCTATAAACTTTATCCATATGGCTTGGCAAAGAGTCAGTAGAGAAACCATTGCTAACTGTTTTAAGCATGGCGGATTATTAAGGAAGGAATGTAGATATGACTCAGATGATGAGCTACCGTTGACTCAGTGGATTGAAAAATATCGAGAAAATCCTACTGATTGTCTAGAATTTGTTTACGATGCTGACATTCAACAAAGTACACGGGACATCGAGATTAAAAAGTTGTTTAATCACTTTAATTTTAAAGAATGTGTATGTTCTGATAATGAATTAATGACGAGAGAAATATTAACCGATGATCAAATTGTGATATCAGTGACTTCTGGAAAGATTTTAAGTGATAATGACGACGAAGACGAGCTTGGAGAAGGAGATAATATTTATGTTCCATCCATTTCAGAAATGACTAAGAAAATGACTGAAACTTGCAAGTTTTTGGTATCTAGTGAAGTTCCTGAACATATATGGAGTAGTTTTTGTGAACTTGACAATTATATAAAAACCATTTCTTTTTCAAGTAAAATTGTACGAACGAAAATTACTGATTTTATTGTATAACCTATGTATTTTAATGTTTTCGTTAATACTATATATGTACCAACATACATAATAATAACTTTAGTGTGACTTGTTTTATTTTCTTTTGAACGTTTTTCTTTTAATTTAATAATTATTATTATTCATTTTTCTAAGCAATAGCGCCTAATCTAAATAAAAAAGTAGTGAAAAATGATATTAGATTTTGTTTACTGTTTGTAAAGAACTTCGGATATAGCGAACCATTTTTAGTGATTTTTTGGAGTTCGTTATAACCGGACTTCACTGTTTTTAACTTTAATAACTGCTATGACTGAACTGCTATGAGTAAACTGTACAACGGTACTGCACAAAATCCCAGTTTCGAATATAGAACTTTAGAATCGCAGATGTGAATGCCTAGTCCCTTCTAAGAAGGACAATTGAAGCATCCCTTTGTTTATAAAAGAAAAAGTTTAAAATATATTAAAATCGAGATAAAGTCGGCGAAGGCTGACCCGAGAGCAGCTGTCCGCTACCTGCTCCGAGAAGTCTAGGCAACGGCACTTCACTTCATCAATTTTCCACCGATTCTTATGAAACTTACAGAAAATATTTTTAAGATAAGAAAATTAAAGAGAATATAAAAATCCAAAAATCGAATTTTTTACTTAGATGACTAGGTATATGCCCGTAAGTGTGATTGCGCCGAAACACTCAAATGTATAGTTCATAATATTAGGTACCTGTGTAACCTACATAAAAAAGGAAATATTTTAGTTTAGAAATTATTGTGTTCGAAAATGGGGTAAACCCACGAAAATAATGTGTACATTTTTTGCATACCTACAAAACACTAAATGTACTACCCGTTACTATGGTAAAAGTGTACATAGGAGGATATTTTCATTGTTTTATGGGCAAGTTGCGTGTGCAGAGGAAACAAATTATAACAAGTAGTTGCTACAACTAATCCCGTCGAGTTGCATAATGTCCGAAAACGCCCTGTTTTCAACTTGGCTCCAGTACTGTTTTAATCTAACCGATCAAGTGCAAGTTGTACTTGCGTAATTAGTGTTCCGTACGTCGATTGCTTTTAAAATAAAAAAAAATGTTACAGAGGTATAACATGATCAGTGACTTCACAAAACACACCCACCCCAAATGAGTTTTCAACAAAGTTTGTTTCCAATCTTTACTGAAAACTGATATTATACTGATAACACTGGTCAACAGAAGTCTTGTTTCCTTTATTTTTTTTCTGTTATTGGGTATTTCTATGGCCCTGACTATGAAAAAAATACTGGGAGATTGCTAACAGCTTTACCTTTTGAAATATACAGTTTTATTATTTTGCTAAAAAAATACAAAAAAATAATACATTATGTTAACAAAATTTCTATTGAACACTAGCAAATGATCTTTTATAAGATTTCCTTGAATGAACGACTTTAGGTAGATCTCGTTGCAAACTCCAGCAGTAGTCTGCCATCATATGTGAGTCCCACCGCCCCTGATAAGGCTCTTCCATTGTCCGAAGATCCTGATGAAATCTTTCACCCTGCTCCTCACTAAAATCACCCAGATTTTGTGGAAATCGGTCTAAATCCGAGTGCAGGAAGTGGATTTTTATGCTCATGTTGCACCCTAGCTCTTGCAAGTTAGATAGCATGCACTTAACAAGCTCGACAAGGTCGTCAGATTTCTTTTTGCCTAGGAAGCTACTCATAACCAAAACAAATGAATTCCAAGCTTTGGATTCGACTTCAATCATCGATTTGACAAAATTAGGATCTTTCACGAGTTGCCTAATCTGTGGCCCATCAAAAATACCAGCTTTCAATTTTTCTGAACTTAATCCTGGAAACTTGCGTGAAAGAAAATTAAAACATTCGCCATTTTTGTCAAGCGCCTTCACAAACTGTTTCATTATGCCGAGTTTAATACGAAGTGGTGGAAGTATGATGCGGTCTCGGCTAACTAAAGACACGTTTATAATATTTTTTGTACCAACTTTTAGCTCTTCCCGCACTGGCCAAACTTTTTGTGACCAATGGTGTTGTTTGCCACGACTATCCCAGAGACAGATGAAACAAGGGAACTTTGTGTACCCCCCTTGTTGACCTAAAAGAAAGTTAACCATTTTCAAATCAACACAAATGACCCATTTGTGGTCTTGATACTTAATTTTTTCCATAACCTTAGAAACATTTACGTATTTTTCTTTTAAAGTCGTCGAATGTGCAATAGGTATAGATCCGTACTTGTTACCGTTATGAAGCAAAACACACTTTAAACTTCTTTTGCTGCTGTCTATGAAAAGACGCCAGTCACTAAGTTGGTACTGTTTTAATCCCATCTGCTGCATAATACCACCAACATCGTTACAAAAAACTAAATCCTTCTCTTGAGAAAAATACGGTAACAGATTTTTTTCTCGGGTACGATAAAATGTAATGTTGGTTTCCGGAGTAAGCAAATTTTTTCTTTTAAATGAGATGCTAAAATTTCAGAAGCTTCTTTTGGTAAGTTCAGATCTCTTACTAAGTCATTTAGTTCTTTCTGATTAAATGGTTGAGGTTCTGAAAGGCTACATTTGTAGTCTGAATCAGAGTCTTCACTTGATGTATTTCGTTCGGGTTCACAGAGATTTGGATCATCAGAAGATTTAGATGTGCTGGGTTGTACCTCTTGTGATTTTAATTGAGGTCGTTGAGCAGAAGATAAGTTAGAATATGACCACTTACTTCGATTTCCAGGGTTAATTCCGTTTATTTTCACAACGTAGAAGTAGCAATCGTCATGATGGTTTCGAGGTTCTCGCCAAATCATGGGTGTTACGAACATTATTGCATCTCTTTTTCCACTGGACCATAACCGTAGACATACCACACATTTCTGGCATACAATATGAGGAACCCATGGCTTGTCCTGATTACACAATTTTATTTTAAAGTATTGATGATACGCAGTTTTCACAAAGTCCGATATAGGTTTTCGATATTTTGCAAATATATATTCACCACAAATATAGCAAAAACAATCGGGATTAAGCACACAACATTTTCTTGACGAAGCCATATCTAAAACAACAAAATATATTTTAGTGTCCAATAAAAAAAACAATCATCTAAGTAAAAATAGTAAATGAGGGTAGTTAGCTATAACTCAAAAACAAAAGCTGTTAGAGAAAAATTGTTGTCATATTTAAAAAATACGCGTCAATTTGAGATAGAAACAAAAAAAAATCACAGGAAACGAGCAATTTTTCTTTTTTTTTGTTGACCAGCGTAAAATATACCAGATAAATTATTAAAGGTAATGCACTCGTGATAATTTTCGTTCAATCTACACCCCGTGGAGAATATTCTAGAATTTTTTCAAAATTTTTTGATAAGTACCTTTCGAGATAAGGAGGGTGGATAACGATTTTTTGCGATTTTTTAAAAATAATACAAAGAAAAGTATGCGCAAGAATTACATTATATATATATATATATATATATATATATATATATATATATATATATATATATATATATATATATATATTTACTCGTGTTTTAACAAGCTTTCATTTGACACCACACTCGATGTCCTAGTAAAAAATTTTTTTTTTTCACTTTCGCTTTCACCCCAAAAACTAACCCCTTAAGTTAAAATTTAACTTTCAAAACTACATGGCTCTGATGAGGCCTTCAATTCCTATATTATTACCAAATTTCAACTTTCTATGACAAATAGTTTCGGAGAAAATCGGGTGTGACAGACAGACACCAAAGTCATCTTATAAGTGTTCCGTACAGAACAGTAATAACGTACCCACTGAGCTCTAAAGCATTCTAAACTCCCATTTTGAAAGTCTATTTTCTGAAATCGCTTAGAAATTTTCAGATAACATAACAAATATGCTTAAAAAATATTCACAGAAATGAATATATATGCATTTGTCTGCATAAACTTTCTTTTAAATTTTATAATCGAGAACTGCATATACAATAATCTATGAACTGGATATGAAACATAGGATGTACCAACAAGGACTCTATTATTAAGAAAACGTATTAAGTAAAGAAAAGTACCTATTGACCACCTGCTGGCAACAAGCAGTGTTGTGGCATTCAAGGAGTTCAGTAAACACCAGGTGCATATTATAGGTATAATAAGCCTGTTCACAAAAGGGTTTACAGTTTCAGAGGGGATAGTTAAACTATGTTTTGATTTAGATATAGATATAAATTCACCGTTTCTTAAAAACCATTATTAGTAAAATTGATTGCAGTTATGTATCACGATAACATTAATATTAAAGGGTAATTAATGTTTTCATATTTGGTGAGTTATTTCTTACTAGTTTTTTTTAATAAAAAAACCGGTGAAGTGTAAGTTGGACAAACATGTCTAGTCAGATACTGACTCAGCAGGCTAATCAGACCAACCAGAATAAGACAAAAAGTTCCACTTAACATGTATATCTTAAGGGAGATACTGGTCCACCGCAAAAAAAAAAACATGTTTTTTTATATTTTTTTATTTACAATACATAAACGGAATAAATGTAAAACTTCTTTAGCGTATTAGAACAACTCAAAAAAAAATTCTTTTTATGAAAAAATGTTTAATTAAACAAAGAATACAGCATATCTCGTGGAGCACTTCCGGTACGTACACCCTGATTGGCGTACAACCTCAGGATTGCAAAAATCGTTCAATCTGAAAAGAGTCAAATTAGTTCATAATATAATAGTGTGTTTCGGTTAATAATGTCTATTTTGCTAAGAGATGTCATTACTAATACACTTGTTGGTATAGACTAATGACATCTATGGCGTTTTGGAAGATAAACATACACCATCAAAAGCCAGTTCGTTATTAATTGTCATTATGCGAAAAACATAGTTCTTCATAGCTTTGAATATGTCGTGTTTCGTACCAGAAAAAGACGTATTGCAGGGAAGTTTAATAACCTTCTTTCATTTGAAGGAAATGGCTGCTGAAAGTTATCGATTGTTGGTTGAAGCTTATGGTGAACATGCTCCAACCCAAAAAGCTTGGGTAGACCCAGGTCAGCCTTCAATATCACAACCAGTGCCCAATATACAGCTAAAGAAAGCTTTGCTGTATATTTGGTGGGATAGTAGAGGAACTGTGTATTACGAACTGCTAAAAAACCCGGTGAAACGATTTCTGGCGATCAATACCGACAACAATTGTTAAAGTTGAACCGAGCATTAAAGGAAAAACGACCAGAATACGCTCAAAGACACGATAAAGTCATTTTTCAACATGACAATGCTCGGCCCCATGTTACAAAATGTGTGAAAAACTATTTGGAAAACATCAAATGGGACGTTCTACCCCACCCGCCGTATTCACCGAACTTAGCCACTTCAGACTCCCACTAATTTCGATCGATACACCACGGACTTTCAGAACAACACTTACATTCTTCCGAAGAAGTGAAAATTAGGCTTGATGAATGGGTGGCCTCAAAAGATGAAAAGTTCTTCTGGTCATAGCTAACTATGGTCAATACTTTGATTATTAAGGTAATTCATTTTGTGATGGAAATAAACGCTCAAATGTTACGAAAAAATCGACATTATTAACCGAAACACAGCACGCCCCTGATTAAGCTATAATGGTGTCAGAGCTCCCCCTACCATTTTTTCAAGCAGCAAGTAAATACTCAATAGAATGTTCGTACGAGTTATTTTATGCATGAGTTTAACCATTATTTCGGCAGGAACATTATGCTAAGCATCAGTTTTTCACAATTTTTTTGTACTGAAAACACGTTTTTTTTCAAAACCATGTTTTCAGGATTGACGTGCACGATTACTCAAAAACTAATAAACAGCATCGACTTGAAGTTGATCCTACTCAGAAAAAATGAAATGCGGATTTTTTTTCTAAAAAAAACATGTTAAATTCGGAAGAATGATAAAAAGTGCTTTATTCAAAGTATGCTACGTCACTTGTTATACATTTTTCCCATCTTTCGGGCAATTTGTGAATACCACGCCAGTAAAAATCTTCCCCTTTTGCTGCGAACCATTCATCGAGCCATTTTTTCACATCTTACGAACCAAAGCGCTGCTCAGCAAGTGCGTGACCCATCGATGCAAACAAGTGGTAATCGGAAGGAGCCAAGTCTGGTGAGTAAGCCGCATGGGGTAGAACTTCCCAGCTGAGTGCTTCCAAGGTGTTGCGAACTGGTTTTGCCGTATGTGATGGAGCATTATCATGAAGAAAAATGACTTTGTGTTGCCTCTTTCGGTATTCTGGCCTTTTTTCAAGTAGCGAACGGTTCAGATCGATCAATTGTTGTTGGTAACATTTAGTATTAACCGTTTCCCCAGGTTTTAACAGCTCATAATAGACCACGCCCCTCCAGTCCCACCAAACCCAGAGCATCGTCTTTCTGCCAAAGCGATTCGGTCTTGCGGTCGATGTGGATGGTGCGCCTGGGTCTACCCATGATTTTTTGCGATTGGGATTCTCAAAATAAATCCACTTTTCATCCCATGTAACTATACGATGCAAAAACGACTTCCTTTTGTACCGAGCGAGCAAAATATCACACGTGTTTTTGCGCGTGGTACTTATCTACCGGTCTTCTGAATCTTTCCCATCTCTCGTAGCCAATTGGAAACAGCTGGTTGACTAACGCCCAATTGCTCGGCGAGTTGTTTTTGTGTTTGCGAATCATCTTCGTCCAACAATGCTTGCAATTCCACATCTTCGTATTTTTTTGGCGGTTTTCCACGTTCCTTGTCTGCAACATCGAACTCACCACTTTTGAAACGCCGAAACCATCGTTCACACGTATCTTGCGATAGAGTATGTTCACCATAAGCTTCTCGAAGTAATCGGTATGATTCAACAGCAGTTTTCTTCAAATGAAAACAAAAAATTAATGCTGTCCGCGAATGCTCTTTGTTCGGTATAAATTTCGACATATGGAACACAACACTATGCACACACTTTTCCAATTTATCACTCGTGCGCGTCTGATACTTGTTGATGACACAACGAAATGGCGCAGTGTCAAATCTTTATAGCACAAACTGCATTGGTGCACCATCTGTTGTCTGAAATCCGCATTTCATACTTGTACACCTGGTATATATGGTAATTATATTCGATACGAATATTCAATTATAAAAAAATATCATTTAATTTTTATAGTTCATTTTTATCAATTTTTTTTTTTGTAAAAAAATTGCTTTTTTTCAATTGTAAAATAATGCGAATTTTTAATTTTTGCGCAAAAATTTAATTAATATGGTTTATATACTGGGCGAGGCGGGAAAAAATTGTCTTTTGGTAGTAAGGCTTTACGGAGCGAAGTACCCTAATAGACGTATACCATCTAGAAAATCTTTTCAGTGCTTAATGGAACGGTTTGATGGTAGTGGTATCGTTGAGTATACGAAACGAAAAGTAGTAAACCAGAATGCTACCAATGAGGGAAAAGAAATAGAGATTTTACTTCATATTGAAGATAATCCCCAGGTCAGCGGCTGACTTATCTGACACATCCCAATCTACGGCTAATCGCACCACAAGACCGTGATTTTGAACGACGAGTAAACTTTTGTGCTTCTCGAGATATGGTGGGTGGACAGGGGTTTTTGGCCATTCTTTTAAAAATAATACAAAGAAAAATATGCGCAAATATTACGTCATATATATTTCATATAGCTTTCATTCCACCCGACGAACTGGTAAACATTTTTTTTCACTTCCGATTTCACCCCCTAAAACTAACCCCTTAAGTTTAAAATTTAACTTTCAAAACGACACGGCTCTGATTGGGCCATCAATTCCTATATTTGTGCCGAATTTCAACTTTCTATGTCAAATAGTTTTAGAGAAAATCGGGACGGACGGACAGACAGACACCGGAGTGTTCTCATAAGTGTTCCATACTGAACACTAACAAAGGTTTTTGGTTCTTTAAGAATACAAAGGAATTCACCAATCAGTTCTTTTATCAAAAAAATACTACGTTAAGAATGGTCAAACAAGTTTCAATCAAACAATAAATATTTGTTAAAAAAAAAATAATAAAACTAGCTGCTAACAGTAGCAAATGTTAATTTTCATGTAAATGCAGTTTTGTGGCATTCAAGAACTTTAAAGACACAGACAGGTGCAGGTAATGGGTATAATAAGCCTTTTCCTGTAGGGGTTTATAGTTGAAGAAAATGTATTAAAAGGGTATGAAAGAAGTTTTGATTTAAAAATGCAGTTTGTTAAAGTGTTTCTTCCTTTTAAAACATCCTTTGTTATCGATTTTCATACAAAATGTTGTTTTCAATAATAGGTAATTGTAATAAGTTTTTAACTTTAATTACCAGTTTAGTTTTAAGTAGGTTTAAAATATTTTACGTCCTTAAAGTTTAAACATAAACATGAAAAAGTGATGCTAACGTTTCGCCAATCATCCTGCCGACTTCTTCAGAGCTTGTTCCGCAAACTGACTTCTTCTTTCGTGCTAGATTCCAACAAAGTCATTTCTCGGAACAAGGTCTAGAAAAGCCGGCAGAAAAACCGGCGAAACGCCAGCTTCACCTTTTTAATCGACACACGTAAAATCCAGAAGAATTGTGCCTGTAATGAACTATTTTTTTTTTATTAATACAGTAGAACCTCGATTAACCGAGTCGCGATTATTCGAGCTCCGGATTAACCGAGCCAATCTAAGAACCTGATTATCCGAGGTACGCGCGTCTATGCTGCGTATTAACCGAGCTTCTAAAATATGTATACATATTTCAATTTAAAATCGTCGGGGCCTTCGGGGAATTCCCCTGGCCCGTGTGAGGGGTTCTCCTATTTATGTTTTTGGACTCTTTCAGCTGTAAATTTGCGTGAATGCAGTGCATTATAGCGTTTACTACGGAGAAGTACGAGTATACTCACATAATTTATTTGGTTGGAATTCTGGTAGTTAAGTGTAATTAATACGAACTGCTTTGTTTGAATTTTTGTTTGTCGTATTATAATGGAGCAAAACAAGCGTAAAAGGATCGTCGTTCCTATTGAAGAAAAATTAAAAGCCATCAGAAGAATTCAAGCAGGAGAGACAATTAAAGTTGTTGCACGAGATTATGGAGTAGGTGAGGTAACAGTGAAGATTGGAAAAGAAACCGCACAAAAATAGAAGGGTGGTGTATAAATCAATCCTCCTCGTCCTCAGGAAGAAAATCAATGAAAACCGGCGACTATAAAAAGGTTAACGAAGCTTTATTCATGTGGTTTAACCAACAGAGATCAAAAGGTGTGCCTCTGTCAGGTCCAATTTTACAACAGAAAACAATAATGATTAGTAGGCAATTCCCAGAGATAGCTCAGTTTACCACCAGTTCTGGATGGCTTGACCGCTGGAAAAAACGGTAGGGTGTACAACTGACTGTATGTGGTGAAAAACTTTCTGCTGATGTGTCATCAATTGAGAAGTTTAAGCAGAACTTTAAAAAGCAAATTGAAGATTGTGGATACACATGTGATCAAATTTACAACTGTGACGAAACTGGTCTGAATTATAAAATGCTTCCATCAAAAACATTGGCCTCTCGACAGGAAAAATCAGCTCCTGGGCACAAACGAAGTAAGGAAAGATTAACTATAATGGTATGTTCCAATGCATCTAGCAAGCACAAAATCCCACTGATGGTGATTGGCAAGTCTGCACGTCCAAGAGCTTTAAAAGACATCTCACCCAAGGCCCTACCAGTCTATTACAAAAGTCAGAGGAGCGCATGGATGGATGCGACCTTATTTACTAACTGGTTTGAAGAAGAGTTCGTGCCATCTGTGACTAAATTTTTAAACAGAAACCGTCTTCCTATTAAAGCAATTTTGTCAATGGATACTGCCCCCTCTCACCCTGGAGAAATGTGGGCGAAATTGTTGTAAAATTTTTTCCTCCAAATGTAACCAGCATAATGTTACCAATGGATCAAGGCATCCTCAAAAACATTTTAAAAAATTATAGGCGTTTATATATTGAACGTCTGTTAGAATACACAGAAAAGGAGGATATTATCAATGGGATGAGAAAGGTTACACTGAAAAATGTTATTTACCGAGTAAGTCAATCTTGGGATTGTGTGCGTACTACCACTATTCAAAAATCTTGGTCAAAAGTTATTGATTTTGAGGACTATAATGACAGTGAAGATGATATTCCATTAAATGAATTAGCTTTGAAATTGAGAAGTCATGGAGAAATGTCCTGTTCAAATTTTGACAGCGAGATAGAAGAAAAAGAAAAAAGTTTATTGGAATTAATGCAAAAATTAAAAGGTTGTGAAAATGTGACAAGAGAAGATGTTGTTAAATGGATTACAGCAGATGATTTAGAAGAAGAAATGAGTATTGAAGAAATAACGAAGGCCTTTCAGGAAACCGAAAAATCAGATGACGATGACGAAGCGGCGGTGGATAAACAGTCTCCCACTAAGGTCTCTCATCAAGAAGGTTTTGCTTCTTTGGAAAAAGCTTTGAGGTATATCGAACAACAACCAGAGGCAACCCCAGCGGATTTGCTTCTTCTTGATAGATGGAGAAACATTGCAGCGAGAAAAAGAAGATGCAATATGAAACAGAAGCGCATAGATACCTATTTCACTGTTTTATAATGTATGTACCTATTTATATGTTAAAAACGTTATTACATCGGTTTAAAGTATTGGTGTTTATTTTTTGAATGATTAAAAAACAAACCCAGATTATCCGAGTTTTCAGTTATCCGAGTAGGGTGCCCCTCCACGTTACCTCGGATAACCGGAGTTCTACTGTAATGAATTCTCATAAAATGATCAGAAAAATTTTGCCATCTGTTAAGAGCTTCTCGGTACACACTATATATAAGAGTTAACACAGAAGGATTATAAAGCTTTAAACGCTTCAATTTTCATAATTATGGAATAGGTATGATTGTCTGTTGCATTTTACATATGCTTCAGACAATACACCTTGGTGGAGAGTTATCTTTAAAGTAAAGGTTCTGTTCTAGTACCTTTATTGTTTCTAATTGATAAAATGACTCGTCTCAAAATGACATCCAAGCCTATTACACTGTTTTTCGTTTTCCATATCTTGTCAAGCGAAAAGCAGCGTGCGAGTCGGCTAACTGTCTTGCAAGACCTAAGAGGGAGCTCAACGTTTGTTTAAAGCAAATAAACTTTTTTCGAAATAGATTCGAGACATCTACAGTTTTTCATCATGTCAAATTTGGAACTAAGACTGGGAATGTGCATGTAGATATTCTGTGTAAAAAATTAGTGCCAGTATTTTTTATACTTTCTAACCTGTCCAATTGCGTATCACAACATATCTTCAGGCAGGCTTACTTTTCTCTGTCATTCTTAGTTAACCTCATCATCATTATCAGCCTCTATCGGTCCATTTTTGAACATAGACCTCCCTCTTTCGTTTCCAGTTTTGTCGATTCTGCGCCTCCCACAGCCATGATAGTCCCGCGATTGTCCAACGCATTTGTGGTCGACCTCTTGATTTCTGCGTCACATATGGTCTCCTATGCAGTATGCTTTTGTTCTACCTGTCACCATGGAACCTCGCAACATGTTTTGCGAATCCCCATTTCAATTCGGTAATAACTTCCCCAACGCCCTTTACGGTCTGTCAAGTAAGACCGTGTCCGCGATAATTAATTTTTGGTAGATGCGATTCTAGCGATTCAACAAAAAATCGGTAGAGGGAACCTTTGTCTGCGACACATTTTAGTAAAAATATCAGTCGATTCCGAACTTTCGTCGAAATCATGTAAAATTCAAAATGCGTCATTTGTTTACGCGTCAGTTCGAGGCAGTATTTCTTTTTTCCCATCCAAAGGGACCTAAAATGACACATTCCGCGGCCGCTAAATATATTAAAAAGTCGGTATCGTTTGTGAAGAAGTGGACAAATCATTTTAACGAAATGAAAAATGTCGAAGTTTTGCTAAAAACGTGGCTCGATAGGCAAAGTTATTCCGAAAGTCGAAAGACCAATCGTGTCTTTGTTTTCTCAGGACCCGAATTTGACACTGAGTCAAGGAGCGGCAAAGTTAAGAAAATCGGGTTTGAAGGTGTCCCAGGAGACTATTCGACATCTTACTACCCATGATTTCAAATTCCGAAGCACGTTGAAGAAACCTTTACTGGACGACAATCACGTCACGAAGCGGCTCGCTTGGACACACGATAAGATACTAGAGTGGCCCTCATAATCGCCGGACGTCGACCCTATTGAAAACGTTTGCTCCCTTGTAAAGATAAAGCTCAGAGGAAAGACTCTGAAGACTTTGTGGTCTCGCGAGATTTGCAGAGTATTCAGAAAATCTCGTCGACATGTCTCGGAGATGCTAGGTGATTGTTGATGCAGGAGGCGATTGGACAACTTACTAAGGTAATTGCGCCGTTGTTAGCAAACCAAAGAATACATTGATGGCAAAAAATGTTCTCGAAACACATTTTTTTCAAGAATACGGGCTGTCACGTTTTTGAGTATCTTTGTTATACCCCTTAGTATTTCAATTCTCTTTCTTTGTCTTAAGAATACTCCGAGCATCTGCTTCTCCATTCATGTTGTTCTGAGCAATTCTGATATGAAAGGTCTCTGCACGCCTAGCAGATACTTCATTAAACTTTTCATCCATCAGTTATATCTTCAGCTGAAACAGGGGGGGACATGTAGAAAATCAAATAAAAACAGTGTAGGCTTTCATTGTATGCCGACTTTAAAACTAATCAATTGAACAATTAAATCCAGTCTAGGATTTTGTTTAGAGAGAAAAAAATCTTTCTTACCTGAAAGTAACTTGAAAGAAAAACAACGGCTGGGGGCGGGGAATTTCTCCAAGGAAAAATCCCTCTTAGCTAAAAACGACACTGAATGGAAGAATGCTACTTTCACCTCTCCATAAATCTGCCACTCATTAAGTCTGTTATTTTTGAAATTAATGCAGCTGACCTAACCAGGAGGTTTTTTTACCACTTTTATCAAATGAGAAATTATGCTTCTTGGAGTTGGACCGTTGAGTAACTTTTACTCCAAGTATTTTTCATCCAATTTGATGTAACCCGAATTAACACAATAATCCATATTATACTGTAACACTATAGGTTTTTCTTAAAATACCATATCCTATATGGACGTAGGCGACCCTCTCACCTTTGCCTGTGGTTTTTAAGTATTTCCACAGACAAAGGGGACCTACAATTTAATGCCAGTTCCGAACGACCAAAGCGCGAAGGCAAAAAAATTAGATGATTAAGAAAAATTTACACACTTTAATCGATGTGATACACATCTATGATTTATTAATTTTGTTATTTTTTTAGGTGTTAGGCGTCTACTAGAAGCAGTGAAAAAGAAAAGAGCGCAGCAAAAAAAGCGAAATTTAATAAACAAGCTAATCCCAGTGTCAAACAAGACCAATACTAATAAAAAGACTGAAGGTGACGTTACGATAAGCGATTTTACTTCTTGTCTGATACAGGATTCTAATATCACTTTAAGTGTTAAATTAGGAGATGGTAGTTTTGGAGTTGTAAGAAGAGGTAAGTTCATTTGGGTAATACAACGTTATTTGAATAGGGGTAAAAATTCGTGAAACGAACACCTCCGACCCGATTTCTCGGAAATCCAAAAACTATGATTTATTTTAATACTACATATAGGTAGTGAAATACTTTCAGTTGATGCTGATTGTTGTAATTTTTATAAACAATACAAGGTTTAGGTCAATTTTTTTAAAAAAAAATTCGTAACTCGAAAACTGATTTTTTTAATGAAAATTCTAGTTGAGACAAAAATGAATTATGAATTTCAAAAAAAAAAAATATTGCATAATAGAAATTGTTTTTTTAATGACAAATCACGTTATTATAAATAAATTGGAATTTAATAAGGTCCTTAACCACTTATCGACAGTAGGTTTGATTCTGTAGATGCGCCAATGTTTTCTATAGAAAATAAACAAAAAAATCTTTCGGCCCTCATTTGACCTTTAAATGGTGTTAGTTTTTATGAGCGGAGGCGCCGCTTTGGGTGTGGCGCAGAGCAAAGCGGTGTGGCGCAACGTAATGTTATTAGATGTACATATAATTCACGATAATCGCATGTTTATATAAATATTAAGGGTTAACAAACACAGTAATTCTTTAACTAGAAATCGTTTAATTTTCATTGGAGAATACACTTTTTAGAAAACCTTCAACAAAAAATCTATAGTAATTGAGAAATCTTGTCGTAATGTTAAATTAATGGGTTACATTATAACCTCTTGTTAATATATATGTTGTAATGTAATGTTTCATGTATGAAAATTTTGTTATTACTTTGGAGCACAAAAAACATGACTGCTGTAAATTTATTTAACAAGAGGTTGTCAAAGTGTAAAAAATTATCTTATTTTTCGGATGAATCTGGTGCCCAATACAAAAATAAATTCAATTTGTCTAATTTGTTAAAGCATAAACATAAGATTTTAATGTAGAAACGGAGTGGCATTTTTTTGCTACTTCGCACGGTAAAGGTGGTACCGTAAAACGCCAAGCATATTTTGCAAGTTTACGTCAAATTGATGGTGCGAAAATTCTCAATGCCGAAGATCTGTATATTTGGGCTCGACAGTTTTTTAAGAATATAAAATTTAATTCTTGTACAAAACTGCAATTATGAAATTCATGCTAAATTCCTGACAACTCGTTTTAAGCGAGCGTAATCAATTCCAAACACACGTCAATTCCAAAATTACATGCCAATTAATGAAAAGGCATTGTTTAGTAAAATTTATTCGAAAGATGGTAGATTAATTCATATTACGACAAGATTTCTCAATTACTATAGATTTTTTTGTTGAAGGTTTTCTAAAAAGTGTATTTTCCCATGAAAATTAAACGATTTCTAATTAAAGAATTACTATGTTTGTTAACCCTTAATATTTATATAAACATGCGATTATCTTGAATTATATGTGCGTCTAATAACACTACGTTGCGCCACACCGCTTTGCACTGCGCCAGGCCACACTCAAAGTAGCGCCTTCACTCATAAAAACTCCATTTGAAGGTCAAATGAGGGCCGAAAGATTTTTTTTTCATTTTCTGCACAAAACATTGGCGCATCTACGGAATCAAACCTATTGTCGATGAGTGGTTAAGAACCTTATTAAATTCCAATTTGTTTATAATAAAGTGATTTGTTTGTAATTTTAAAAAAAAATTCATTGTCAAAATAGTCGAAATGCATAAATTTATTTTGAACACCCTGTAGCATCTAACTAAAATTTCTTTATATATATATATATATATATATATATATATATATATATATATATATATATATATATATATATATATATATATCTATAGAACGCTCGTACCAATTATGAATATTCCACCTTCAGAAACAATGGCGCTACTGGCAATTTTTTACAAAACTGAAAACTAGTATTTTTTAAAAAAATTGAAATATTAGAAAAACTACTAGGTTTAAGTATATAACATTTTCTATAAAAAAGTTATAAAATTTCACTCAGAATTTAAAAAGAAATTAGAAACTAGGATGTTCCATTTAAAAATACGTATGTTATATCGGCCACACTTTGTCGTCATTCCTGAAACAAATGAGATAATGAACTTTACTCTATCGTTGACTCACCCTGTACATCTAATAACACTACCCTGTGCCATGCCACTTTGCACTGCGTCACACCCAAAGCGGCGCCTTCGCTCATAAAAACTAACACGATTTGAAGGTCAAATGAGGGCCGAAAGATTTTTTGTTTATTTTCTGTAGAAAACATTAATGCATCTATGGAATCAAACCTATTGTCGATAAGTGATTAAGAACCTTATTAAATTCCAATTTGTTTATAATAAAGTGATTTGTCATTAAAAAAAAAACAATTTTCATTATGCATTTTTTTTTTGAAATTCATAATGTTTCTGGCCATTTTTGTCTCAACTAGTTATGAATCTTTTTAAAAAATTGACCTAAACCTTGTATTGTTTTTAAACATTATAATAATCAACATTAACTGAAAATATTTCAGATTTTGTTCACTACCTATATGTAGTATTAAAATAATTCATTGTATTTAGATTTCCGAAAAGTAGGGTCTGAGGTGTTCCGTTTTATGAATTTTTACCCATAGTCACTAATAAAATATTTAATCTAGCATTATGGGGAAGTGTTCCTAGATTATATGATTTCTTTGGGATCTTTTTTAGTGTGCCGTACGGAACACTTATAAGATGACTTCGGCGTCTGTCTGTCTGTCTATCTGTCTGTCCGTCTGTCTGTCTGTCACACCCGATTTTCTCCGAAACTATTTGACATAGAAAGTTGAAATTTGGTAATAATATAGGAATTGATGGCCTCATCAGAGCCATGTAGTTTTGAATGTCAAATTTTGACTTAAGGGGTTAATTTTGGGGGGTGAAATCGAAAGTAAAAAAAAAATTTTTTAGTAGGTCATCGAGTGTGGTGTCAAATGAAAGCTTGTGAAAACACGGGTAAAAAATATATATGTAATATGATACTTGCGCACACTTTTCTTTGTATTATTTTTAAAAAATCGCGAACAATCGCTGTCCCCCCACCTTATCTCAAAAAGTACTGATCAAAAAATTTTGAAAAAATTCTAGAATATTCTCCACAGGGTGTAGATTGAACGAAAATTATCACGAGTGCATTACCGTTAATAATTTATCTGGTATATAAAAAAAAACAAATATATCAAGGGCATCAGTTTTCAGTAAAGATTGGAAACAAACTTTGTTGAAAACTCATTTGGGGTGTGCTTTGTGAAGTCAGTAATTATTTTATACCACCGTAACAACATTTTTTATTTTAAAAGCAATTAACGTACCGAACACTAATTGTGCAAGTTCATCTTGCACTTGACCGGTTATTTAAATTGTAATGCGTTAAAATTTTACACAAAGTTGGTTTTATATATACTATCAGTTATAAATCACAAAAAAAAAAATACAGAAACAAGTTTGAATAGATAATAAAGCTTAAGTCGCGCGTCGATAATTATATATACCATTGTCATTTGGCACACATGTTTCAATTTTCTTATTTTACAATTTACAATACTTCAATCTAAAATGAGTCATTCAGATTGACTGATTTTTTTTCTTCTTAGCCTTGAGATGAACGGGACATTATTATTTTTGCAATGTATTTTTTTTGTCATTGTTTATCACCTGTAGACGGTATAATATACTTTGTCTTTCAATGCACAATTACCGTAATTATTCATGAATGACTTTGGTATCAGACAGTTACCAATAAAAGTTCGTCACAAAAGGAAAACATTTTGATTACTAGTTTTGTTGAAAGAACTTTCTTGTAAATCTAATTTATATTAAATCTAAACATAAATTATATTTTAAAATTTTTGGTTCAGTATACATATATTTATATTTTATCATATTCAACTTTTCAGATCGTTTTATATATACTATCAGTTATAAATCACAAAAAAAAATACAGAAACAAGTTTGAATAGATAGTAAAGATTAAGTCGGGCGTCGATAGTTATATAGCATTGTGATTTGGTACACATGTTTCAATTTTATTATTTTACAATTTTGCAATACTTCAATCTAAAATGAGTCATTCAGTTTGACTGGTTTTTTCTTCTCAGCCTTGAGATGTACGGGACATTATTATTTTTGCAGTGTATTTTTTTTGTTATTGTTTATCACCTGTAGATGGTATAATATACTTTGTCTTTCAATGCACAATTACCGTAATTATTCATGAATGACTTTGGTATCAGACAGTTACCAATAAAAGTTCGTCACAAAAGGAAAACATTTTGATTACTAGTTTTGTTAAAAGAACTTTCTTGTAAATCTAATTTATATTAAATCTAAACATAAATTATATTTTAAAATTTTTGGTTCAGTATACATATATTTATATTTTATCATATTCAACTTTTCAGATCGTTTTTTATATATACTATCAGTTATAAATCACAAAAAAAATACAGAAACAAGTTTGAATAGATAGTAAAGATTAAGTCGGGGCGTCGATAGTTATATAGCGTTGTGATTTGGTACACATGTTTCAATTTTATTATTTTACAATTTTGCAATACTTCAATCTAAAATGAGTCATTCAGTTTGACTGGTTTTTTCTTCTCAGCCTTGAGATGTACGGGACATTATTATTTTTGCAGTGTATTTTTTTTTTGTTATTGTTTATCACCTGTAGATGGTATAATATACTTTGTCTTTCAATGCACAATTACCGTAATTATTCATGAATGACTTTGATATCGGACAGTTACCAATAAAAGTTCGTTACAAAAGGAAAACATTTTGATTACTAGTTTTGTTAAAAGAACTTTCTTGTAAATCTAATTTATATTTAATCTAACCATAAATTATATTTTAAAATTTTTGGCTCAGTATACATATATTTATATTTTATCATATTCAACTTTTCAGATCGTTTTATATATACTATCAGTTCTAAATCATAAAAAAAAAATACAGAAACAAGTTTGAATAGATAGTAAAGATTAAGTCGGGCGTCGATAATTATATAGCATTGTCATTTGGTACACATGTTTCAATTTTATTATTTTACAATTTTGCAATACTTCAATCTAAAATGAGTCATTCAGATTGACTGTTTTTTTTTTCTTCTTAGCCTTGAGATGTACGGGACATTATTATTTTTGCAATATATTTTTTTTGTCATTGTTTATCACCTGTAGACGGTATAATATACTTTGTCTTTCAATGCACAATTACCCTAATTATTCATGAATGACTTTGGTATCAGACAGTTACCAATCGTCACAAAAGGAAAACATTTTGATTACTAGTTTTGTTAAAAGAACTTTCTTAAATCTAATTTATATTAAATCTAAACATAAATTATATTTTAAAATTTTTGGTTCAGTATATATTTATATTTTATCATATTCATCTTTTCTGTGTGTAACAGTTCATAGTGCTTTCATTACTATTAATAGAACATAAATAAAACTTAAATTTCAAATTTGTATGATAAGGAGACATGATTTTTAAATTATGTAATAGGTATTTCGGTTAATAATGTCGATTTTTTCGCAACATTTAAGCGTTTATTTCCATTACAAAATGTATTACCTTAATAATCAAAGTATTGGCCATCGTTAGCTATGACTTTTCCCGATCTTTCTGCCACAGAATGGATTCCGCATCAGAAGAACTTTTCATCTTTTGAGGCCAACCATTTATCAAGCTAAATTTTCACTTCTTCGTAATAATGTAAGTGTTGTTCTGAAAGTCCGTGCTGCATCGATCGAAATAAGTAGTAGTCTAAAGGAGCTAAGTCCGGTGAATATGGCGGATAGGGTAGAACGTCCAAATAGTTTTTAACACATTTTACAACATGGGGCCGAGCATTGTCATGTTGAAAAATGACTTTATCGTGTGTTTGGGCGTATTCTGGTCGTTTTTTCTTCAATGCTCGGTTCAACTTTATCAATTGTTGTCGGTATCGATCGCCAGAAATCGTTTCATCAGGTTTCAGCAGTTCGCAATATACAGCTCCTCTGCTATCCCACCAACTACACAGCAAAGCTTTCTTTTCCTGTATATTGCGCACTGGTTCTGATGTTGAAGGCTGGCCTGGGTCTACCCAAGTTTTTTGGGTTGGAGCATGTTCACCATAAGCTTCAACCAACAATCGATAACTTTCAGCAGCCGTTGTCTTCAAATGAAAGAAGGTTATTAAACTTCCCCACAAAACGTCTTTTTCTGGTACGAAACACGGTATGTTCAAAGCTATGAAGAACTATGTTTTTCGCACAACGACAATTAATAACGAACTGGCTTTTGATGGCGTCGGTTTACCTTCCAAGACGCCATAAATGTCACTAGTCTATACCAACAAGTGTATTAGTAACGCCATCTCTTAGCAAAATCGACGTTATTAACCGAGACACCTATTAAAATTTAAAATATAGTCCCGTAAAACATATTTACTTGGGGTGAAAAGTCCCGGGCCTTTCGGAGAGATGGCCACACAAAAAAAAAAACATATGATTTTCAGTTAGCGTCAACTTTCAGAAGATTCATGTATAATTTTCTCTATTAGTTTGCGAGTTACAGCTGTTTGAGTTACGCTACTTTTAGTTTTTGCAAAACGATGGAACAAAAAGAATTTCGTATGTTGATTAAACATTGATTTTTGACGCAAAAAATATATCCAGAACACAAGATGAGAGGATGAGAAGTTTATGGCACATGTGCTCAGTCAAAAGCAACTGTATGTCGATGGTTCAGTGAACTTAAATGCGGTTGTACAAGCACCGATAATGCACCATGTTTCGAACGTCCAAAAAACACAAAAAAAAAATCCACCATATTATTCTGAACGACCGCAGAGTAAAGGTGAGAGAGATAGCTGACATCATGAAGATATCAACAGAACGCATGAGGCATAGCGACTAGCTTTAGAAGGGGCGAACAATTACTGGAGACCTTGGTTTATTTGACCGTTTGAATGGTAAAATTAAGAAAAAAAAAAGACGCTTTTATCGAGGAAAAAGTGTTGTTTCAGGTAATGCAGCAGCTCACAATTTCATAAAATCGATGATCACCAATTGGGCTAGGAATTGCTTCCTCATCCGCCGTATTCACCAGATTTGGCCCCTACCGATTATTACCCCTTTCCAATGAGTAACCGCAAAAAAGTGTGAATTTTTGGCCGTTTTTGTTACCTTCATAACTTAGGGACAAAAAAAAGCAAACTTAATGTAAAAGGTCTTAAATTAAAGCTATTTAAAAATCTAGAAGGGCATATTTTTCAATTTTTTTATTTAAAGGTCACAACCCTCTATTTTGGGGGTTAAAAGTGTAAAGATAAATAAGCTTTTAACAGAAAATAAAAAAACTATTTATGATGTGTAATTCATGAAAATAGGCCAAGAATTTCACGTATTTACGCATTTTTGGGGATAATGGCACGGAAACGCATTTCAACCTCCTTTAAGAGGGTTATTATCGTTAAGCGATAAGTTTTGGAGGCTTATAAGTCCCATGGTATCTTCTCAGTATTTCTCTTATTTTTCCGAATTTTTCCCCAAAATTAAAAGTTATTTGAAGGTTAAAATAGCACCAACGTGAATTTAACCACTTTTTAGGGGGTGGTTATCGCTTAGCGATAAGTTTGGGAGACGTATAAGTCCAGCGCTTTATTCTCAGTATTTGGTTTATTTCTTTGTATTTTTTCCTAGTCGTGGGAATCACATTTGTGAGTATGGCAAGATCCTCTATTAATTACGACCCCCTTTTAGAGGGTGGTTTTTGATTGACTATACGGTATTGGGTAGAGAATATGTAAATAATTAAAGTGACCTATTTTCATGAATATTTTCCTAAATATTTTTCTTATTTTCTGTTAAAAACATATTTATTTTCACCTTTTTAACCCTCAAAATAGGAAGTATTTACCTCTAAATAAAAAAAATGGACAAATATGTCCTAGATTTTTAATTAGCTTTCATTTAAGACATTTTCGTTAAGTTTGCTTTTTTTGTCTCAAAATTGTGAAGGTTGCAAAAACGGGCTAATTTTGCGATCACTTTTTGAAGATATGGCTCCTGGGAAAGAGATTTGTCTCAAATGAAGAAACCGAATGGGAAACTGAAGCTTATTTTAGACAGCTCGACAAATCGTACTACATGAAAGGTATCCAAATGTTGGAAGATCGCTGGAAAAACTGTCTCGCTCTTGAAGGAAACTATGTTGAAGAATAAAATTGATTTTTCAGAAAACCATTGTTTTTTCTTCAAATGTCTCATGTAGTAGATTATTCAGAAAGAAAACAGGAGCGACGTCAATCACTGCCTTAACGTTACGCAAAATGGTAAACATAAAACACATTGTAATGCATCAGAAATATTTTCTTTTGATACGTTCAAAGCTAGATAAAATTTACTTGCAGTGGCTTTATTTATTAAGTACTATAACAAGTTAAAAGCAAACAACAAAGCTCATTGGAGACAACTTGGGGAGGCTTACATTCAACTGTGGATGGAATAAGCCAATGATGATGATGATAACAAGTTAAAATAATAATAATAATACCAACCCATTATTTTGTCGTACCCTGCATATGAGGAAATTTTCAAATCTATACAGGGTGTATATAATTTTGTGATCTAAAATGTATCTTATATGATTATTAGTACGAATAACTTTCTGACTTCAAAATTTTATTTCAGTTTGTCATTTAGAGTCTGTAAGTTAATTAGGCGACACTCCATCCTTAGTAACCTGAAGAAGAAACGATAGAAACGAGGGGCAAAATATTCATGTTTCTTTTTATTTTCTTCCATGACACCTAAAGGAATAATGAAAGTACTAAAAAAAATCATATTTTTTTATTTTGTATATCCACAGTCTCCTGTATTCCTATTTATATATTTATTTTAAAGAAGTTTATAAAAGAACCATGTTTGAGTAGTTTTTTTTTCCGAAGCAAAACATATACTAAATAAATTTAAAAATAACCGGTCAAGTGCAAGTTGGACTCAATCAGTGTTCCGTACGCTGATTGCTTTTCAAATAAAAATTTTTGTTACGGAGGTATAAAATGATCAATGACTTCACAAAACTCACACCAAATGAGTTTTCAACAAAGTTTTTTTTCCGATCTTTACTAAAAACTGATGACTTTGAAATTTTTGTTGTTTTTTATGTACCAGATAAATTAGTAAAGGTAATGCACTTGTAATAATTTTCTCTCTACCCTGTGGAGAATATTCTAGAATTTTTTTAAAATTTTTTGATCAGTACTTTTCGAGATGAGAGGAGAGACAGCGATTTTTCGCGATTTTTTAAAAATAATACAAAGAAAAGTGTACGCAAGCATTACATTATATGTATTTTTAAACTCGTGTTTTTACAAGCTTTCATTTGACACTCTACTCGATGACCTGGTAAAAACTTTTTTTTTCCTATATTAGTACTAAATAGTTTCGGAGAAAATCGGGTGTGATAGACAGGCGGACAGATACAGAAGTGATCTTATAAGTGTTCCGCACCGAACACTAAAAATTAAGCTACCTTTTCGAAAGACACTCTGTATTTCTCCTTAAATTAGACTAAACCAATTAATTAGTCTATTTTGTTTTGATTATTTATTTTATTTTAAACAACTTTTTAGATTATTGTAAACGAAAACGAAATAAATATTTATATTTTAGGAATATTGGCAATCCATAGATTAAGATAAGGTCACAGAAAAGTAAATAGTACAAGTCGTAAAAATTTAATTACATACATATTCTGCAAACATTTTAACATTCAAAAATTAGTGAGCCCGATTAAATAAAACACAAAGTATTAATTTACATCCCAATCTGTTTACTCCCCTTGAAAGTAATCTCCTTCCACTGCAACCCTCTTATGCTAACGGTTTATTCTGAAAATTAGGAATCTTGTCTTTGGGATATCCTAAGATATTCCTCAGATTCTCTGATGACTTATAGACTAAGTTGAGACCTACCTTATTAAATACCTTATTGAGTCCCCTGCTATATTTCGGATTATATGGTATGGAGACATACTAGGTGTTATTTTCTTCGCGTGCAAAAAAGGTGGAATTCTGAATATTTAACCTGAACTAATGTCTATTTATTGACTTGTTTATTAAATCATCGTTATAACCATTAACTCTAGTTATATTTCTAATACGAGTCCTTTCTTTATTGAAGTTTACTCTAAGGAGGAAATAATGAAAGGAATCGTATTAGGAATATAACTGGAGTTAATAGTTATGACGGTGACTTAATAAACAAATTAATAAAAGTAATCTTTGGCACAATGACACTACTGAGTAGTGTCATTGTGCCAAAGATTCTACATTCCCAACATAGTCTTATAATGTGACCAAAATATTCTAATTGATTAATGGTCGTGACTACCTCCAAGTCCTTGTCCGTGCAAGTGAGAACGCTGTTTTTACTAATTTTGTCCTTCCAACTGATTTTCAGCAGTTGTCGATACACCCACATCTCGAATACCTCCAGACGTTTAACCATTGTTTCCACGCTTCCATCCCGTACAAGAGAACCGGTGCCAATGATAGGTTGTGACTAGTTAAGATCTTTTTGTTGTGATCTTTTCCGTTATTAGTGATAATTAATGTATCATGGGCGTATCTGATGTTTTTTATGTTAACGCCGTTGATGCTGATTCCCTTAGTGGTACCAGTGAGTGCTTCATTGAATATCACCTCCGGATATAGATTGAACAACAAGGGCGATAGAACACAACCCTGGCGCACTCCCCGCTTGATTTCAATTTCATCCGATAGTTGATTCTCCAACCGTACTTTAGCTGTCTGATGCCAGGTCAAATTGACGATGATACGAATGTCTTTGTCGTCTAAACCGGTCGTTTTTAAAATCTCTAGAAGTTTTTCGTGGCTTTTTCAAAGCCAATTCAACAGATTTTGGTTGACATTATTAATGACAATTGAAATTTTAAAAATGATCAAAAGAGCCGTTTTAGAAATTATGATAATTTTGTGTAATCTTTAAGAACTGACACGCCAAACGCCATCATTAAATTTGCAAAAAATTTAAAAATAATACATGGGGTGAAAAAACCCAAGACTTTTGAAGAAAAAATAATGTTTTTGCCAAAAATCGATTTTATTCTTCAACATAGTTTCCTTCAAGAGCGCTAGCCTTATTCCAGCGATCATCCAACAATTTGGATACCTTTCAAATAATACCATTTGTCGAGCTTTCTAATGTAAGCATTAGTTTCCCATTCGTCTTCTTCATTTGAGCCAAATCTCTGTTCCTGGAGCCACATTCTCAAATTTAGAAGGAGGTAATAATCGCTGGGGGCCAGATGTGATGAATACAGCTTATAAGGAAGTAATTCATAGCCCATAGTGGAGTTGTGAGCTGATGGATTATCTTGGTAAAATAATACTTTTTCGCTAAATACGACCTTTTTTTCTTGATATCAGCATTCAACCAAAGTAATGCGCATCCCAAAAAATACTTGCCAAAACCTTTCCAGCTGATGTTTGTGTTTTTGGATGCTTCGGTCGGCTTTCATGTGTTCCAGCCACTCTGCAAACTGACTATTGGACTCAGGTGTGTAGGAGTGGATCCATATTTCGTCCATTGTTACGAATCAACACAAGAACTCCTTTGAAACAGTGCCAAACAGCTTTCTGAATCTTCGACATGTTGCAGTTTTTGATTAGTCGTCCGCGGCATCCATCGGGCACATAGCGTTTTCATATGCAAATATTCATGCAAAATATGCTTCATGCGTTCTGTTGTTATCTTCACGATATCAGCTACCTCTCGCACTTGCACTTTGCGGTTATTCAGAACAATATGGTGTTTTTTTTTGTGTTTTTTTGGAGTGAGTGCTTCAATTCGACGTCTGGAGCGTGGTGCATCAACGGTGCTTGTTCGACCGCATTTAACTTCAGCTTTCGACGGAGCAGATGTGCCATAATACTTCTCAAGCCATTCTTGGGTTCTGGCTGTATTTTTTCCCATCAAAAAGTAATGTTTAATTAACACACGAAATTCTTTTTGTCCCATCGTTTTGCACAAATCAAAAGTAGCGTCACTCAAAACAGCTGCAACTCGCTAATTAATAGACAAAATGTCATGAACATTTTACTCGAATTTTCTTAGTTGACACTAACTGAAAATCATACGATTTTTTGTGTGTTCTGCCATCTCTTGGAGAATCTCGGACCTTTTCATCCCATGTATGTATTGTAATCAAAGGTGATCAGTAATAACTTTATTATATTTAGGTGAATGGGTCAGCCCGTCAGGAAAATCGATAGCAGTGGCGGTTAAAGTTTTAAAAGCTGATGCTCTTAACCAGCCTGGTGTATTTGAAGATTTTATAAAAGAAGTTCAGGCCATGCATTGCTTAAGTCATCAGAATTTAATAAGGTAACGAAAACCATCCAGAAGACAGAACTTATTTAAAAAATTAATTAGAAAAAAAAATCAAAATATTAGCCTGCGAAAAGCCACTACTTTTAGCCCAGTCGTTAGAAGCAAATTTTGGCCGAAAGCTCTCATTACATATTAACAGGCTGCATTTTGACATACAACCTATAAAATCGAAAATAAAATGAAAAATTTGGTTTTTCGCAAATATCTGTAAAAATAAAAAAGATCGAAAAACTAATAGCACAACGTGACAGAACGGGAAATTTTACAAAAAAAAATAGTATATAGATTATTTTTTAATTTTACCGTAGTTTAAAAAAATTATTTTAAAAAAACGGCTGGTTTAAACCCATCAGTTGTAGTGGGAATCATGCTTGCAACCTCATTTATGATTCAATTATCGTTTCTATATACCGTTAAATATTTTGAAATTATTATCCGATGATAGATTTAAAAATTCAAAATCCATCCAATCCAATATGACGGCCAGAGAGTACATAGTCATTCATTAAATTTCTTCGAGAAATTTAGAGTTTTTATGTTCTCAGTGTGTACCTGGATCTTTAAATGAAATTAATACTTTATACTTAAAACTTAGACTTTTATCTTATATTTCCCACCTTTAAATATATATTTTTTCATTTTAAGTTTAAGTTGTATGATTAATAATAAGCAAAAAATACGTTTATCATAAACACTTCTAAGAGCAAAATTACAAAAAAAAAGAGAAAGCTTTTTTAAGTTTTTAATAACTTTCTAATATCAAATATACTTTTAACTGTAACTAAAAAAAATTGTCCGACTTTTTTTTGACCATTTCCTACTGCTTTGAACTTAAAATTACCGGTGGTGCACTACAGTTCTTATATTGAAACCTAAGGTATAATAATGATATATGCACAAGGATTTTTTTTCAATACTATATTTTATTAAATATTTGTAATTTATTGTGTGCCTCTTAAAAACATGCAAATTAAAATTTCGTTTTAAGTTTTACAAATTATAAAGCAACAAAAATAAAAACTATTAGTATCATCGGAAAACTGAAAGTCTCCTCTTCAAAAAGCTATCTTTTAATTTTTTTACACTCTGAAAACAAATATTATCGTTTAATCTTCGAGCGATGCGCGTAGACTTCCAAATTAACCTATTAGCTCCCTACACTTTTTGAATCATAAAGCTAATAAAAAAAGCTGGAAAAAAAACTATATACTATTTTTTTGTAAAATCTCCCGCTGTTTCAAGTGGTGTTATTAGTTTTTGATTTTTCGAGATATCCAAAAACCGAATTTTTCATTTGATTTTGGATTTTGTGGGCTTAGTGTCCATCAAACTTTAGCAAACTTTTTTTTATCATATCCTACGCCCAAAAAACTATCTCAAAACCCCTCGCGACTGGGCTAATTGAAATATTTAGAAAACATCAGAAAGTTAAGGTAAGATAATTTTCTAACTTCTAGAAATATTTTAAAAATCTAATACTACAGATTTCATCGAATGTTTTCAAATTATATTGAAAATTTAGATATATTTGATATATCTATAACAGTCCATTTTACGATTAAACGGTTTTCTTTATAACTATCCAAAAATCTAAATGTTCAGTTTAAATGGCAATAAGAGGTATCAAATTTTGGTCATTTATAGTTTGACGTAATAGGAAATTAAAAGGAGAACTGTTCAGATTTTCACTGTATTTTATTTATCAAAGTGAAATGAATAAATTAATACCACTTCAGGGAGTTTCTCGGTGTGACGGCTAAAATTTGAAGCTAATTTCAGGAACTTTTTTTCGTAACAAAATAAAATACAATCTTTTCAATTTTTTATATGTTTTTATTGACATCTTAAATTACACAAAAAATTGTTTTATTTTTTTTAATAATATTTTGTTCATGTTTTTTTGCGGTCACAGTGGTTTAAATTAATTATTATTCAATAAACATATCTCTATCTGGTTACCTAGGATTAGACATTTATATAAACAAAAAACAAAAAAGCAGACTTATAAAAAGTGGTTTCGAGAAAAACGAGTTTAAAGTTTTTGTAACTGATTTTTTATAAAAAAAAACTTCTTCTTACACTAATCAGCTATGCCTACTGCATACAGTATACCTTCCATTTCTTTAAAGGTTTCATTTTCAGCGCAGGTATAAGGGGACCAAAAGAACAAGCAGAGCAGGTCAGATCGTTGCAGCTTCCGTGGGTCAAGTGGCGGCTACTACGACGCGCTATATGCTATAACTTCGTAAATATTTGGAATTTCGCTCTGAAATTTTACAATATACTCTTAATATATTTTACTTTACAAATGTCTAAGAAAAATATCGATTTTTTTGAAGCCGTCACACCGACAAATCCCTTTATCAGCCGTGACATGTTTCGGTACACAGTACCTTTCTCTAGTTGAACTTCTAATGTTTTGTAATATAACTAATAACTAATTTAGGTACAGTTCTTTAACCCTACCTTAATTGCACGGAATTTCCTAAAAGTGTTATAATAAATTGACCATCAACAAGATTATGTAAAAATTTTTCAGGGATATAACTTGGTACAATAGGAAGATAATTACCTGAACTTAAGATTTAACAAAGGAGTGTTGTATAAATCTAGTTGATTATTTAACAATACCTCCCAATCCTTTAATTTGTTAATTTCCAACGACTCTAGCAAATTCAACTTTTTATTTTTGTTATTAATATGTAATATATCGAAATTTCCATCAAAACTATGGTTTTCAGAAAATAAATGATAGGCGTAATGTGAAATTACAGTCTTCTTCTCAAATGCTTTTTTATGTTCTTTTATTCTTTGTTTGAATGTTCTACCCGTTTGACCTATGTAAACTTTGAGGCAGGAGCCACATTTTTAATTTATAATAAAATAAATATTTTCTAAATGTTTCGAGACTTTATAGTTAGGTAAACCACAGTAAGTTATTGTATTAATTTTAACGTTTTTGTTAACTGGTAAATGAAATTAATAGCTTTTTTCTGTAATAATCTGTCTATTATCCTGTTGTCATATCCATTATTTTTCGCTATTTGTTTAATGATATTAAATTCTTTTTGAAAATTTAAACCGTTGATTGGAACATTGAATGGTCTAGAATTTGACTGTGAAAAGCTGCCATTTTATGACTGTAGGGGTGAAATGAATTCTGATGGATTACCGTGTCTGATGATCTCTGATAGAGAATTCAAACCTATTTTTATATTTGGTGATTTTTAGGTCTAAAAAATTAATTGAATTATTTTGTTCTGTTTCAAGTGTGAATTTAATACTTTTGCGGATATTATTGATATATTCTAAAAATAAGTTTAACTCTCTATCTGTGCCTATAAAACAAGCTAAAATGTCTACGTATCTATACCAAAACAGAAATTTGTTAATAAATGGATGTTTGTGTATTAATTCTTCTAAGGTAATCCATGAATATCCCTATAAAGGGCTAAGAGGTTTTCCCATTATTAGGCCGTTTTTGGCAGCTAAAAATTTTTCATTAAATTCAAATAGTTTTGATCTAGAGTAATAGTTAAGGCGTCTAAAATATTTTCTTTTATGAAATGATAGACTTTATTTTTGTTCAATGTATTATTAATGATATTTATGATATCATTAAGTGGAATACTTGGGAATAAATCTCAAACATCAAATCAAATGAGCTATGAATTGGATGGTAAGTTAATATTTTGTATTTTATCTATTAGTTGAAACGAATTGAGGATGCCAAATTTAGGGGTGAAATTTGTATGTAACTTAATGATTTCAATTAGTCTATTAGAGACTTTTGACTGGGGGAGCAGTTATAAACGAAACAGTAGGTCTAATAGTCATATTATCTTTGTGCAATTTGATTAGCTGATATAATTTTGATGCTTGGGGATCGATTAATTCATTCAATAAAAAAAAATATATAAAACAAAAAAAACATAGACAAAAATACAATTTTTACTCGAGCTGATAAAGGGAAATCTGTAATAGCCTTGAACCAAAATGAATATCAAAAACAAACGAACTTCTAAATCCAGATAGTTACACTGTACTGAAATTTAATCTTACGAACATATACCAAAAACAGATAAAAACTTTAATCAGAGGCTCTATAATATTCGAAGAAAAAGAAAAATTCTTATTAATTTTAATGAATCCCCAAGCACCAAAATTATATTCGCTAATCAAATTGCACAAAGATAACATGCCTATTAGGCCTGTTGTCTCGTATATAACTGCCCCCTCAGTCAAAGTCTCTAACAGACTAATTGAAATCATTAACTTACATACAAATTTCACACCTAAATTTGGCATCCCCAATTCTTTTCAACTAATAGATAAAATACAAAACATTAACTTACCACCCAATTCAAAATTCATTTCATTTGATGTTCGAAATTCATTTCCAAGTATTCTACCTAATGCAGTCATAAATATCATTAATAAATAAATTGAACAAAAATAAAGTCAATCATTTCATAAAAGAAAATATTTTAGACGCCTTAACTATTACTTTAGATTAGAGAGCGATATTATCATATCTGTGACTTTTACCCGTAACTTAGATAGTCACAGGCAATACCTTCGACCCAATTCTTCGCAAAACAGCGATTCTATTCGCCGTTTTAAATACTGAACTTAATGTTCGGCGACGGCGTTACAGACAACGGTCGCAGTCGGCCGTCGACCGACGACTCACTGGTACATAATATTGTACCGTCGCGTCACCGTTAGAAGGCAAAACACTGTTAGCTCAAATAACTACAAAATAAAATTTTGTTCTATAAATAATACTTATATACGTATATTTAGGCAGAAAGAAGTTAATAAAAAAAAACTAATAAAACAACACAAGTACTCTGAAAATGAATAAAAAAATTGGCACCAGAAATGGCTGGTTGTGACAGGCGCCGTTGTCGATCATTAAGCAGCAATAGTTTCGGATTTCCGGAGGTTTAGGACGGCGTGAAACAGCGACTTAAGTCACTGATAAAAGAAGCTGTGACTTATAAATCACCATCACAGGTATATCTGTGACTTAAAGGTCGCTGTTAAGCTCATCGCCACTCTAGATCAAAACTATTTTGAATTTAATGAAAAATTTTTCGCTGCCAATAACGGACTAATAATGGAAATCCTCTTAGCCCTTTATGTGCAGAGATATTCATGGATCACCTAGAAGAACTAATACAAATCTTCTGGCCACTGAATCTGATATCCATTTTATAAGAGAATCAATAAAAAATATTTTTTTTTATATATATTAGACTGTATGGGGTGGTTCTTTCACAACCAATGATGATGGTAACCGAACTAGCCCCATTGGGTTCCCTCTTAGACTTCCTAAGGAAACAGTGCCAACATACACCAGTGCCAATGTTGTGTGAATATGCCACACAAGTAGCAAATGGAATGGCGTATTTGGAAAGCAAGAGGTTTTTACATAGGGATTTGGCTTGTAGGAATGTTTTATTGGCTGCAGTTGACAAGGTAAGAAATGTGTATAGATGGTTTAAAAGACGTCCAAAGTTCTAATCTATTGGTAATTCCTGATCATTTAGAAATAACTTCTGTTATATACTACGTTGGGATTTTGGAATCTTTGGCCCAATGACATTAGACAATAGTTACTACCACTACATCAAAGATTATATTTTTGCACTCACCATGCGTTTTGTTAAACATGTTAGCACCATCAAGAGCGATGATTGACAACATATAATTTTTCTAAAAGTGATTGTCAATTCTCGTCATTGAGTTCTTGATTGTTCATTTTAATCTTGTCATGCGATAAAATTAATGATACATCCTGTGAATATAAGAAACCGCTGTAGCTATCATCTTGATTGTCACCTGCATCAATAAATAGACTTTCGTTTTCTTGTGTTCCTTTTAAACCAACGTAAATTATCGCTCTTGTTAAAACCATAGCAAGTGATTTATATTTGAAAACTCGGCTCTAGTATTAAGGAGATTTACCTAGTCATGGAGCTAAAAAAAGAGTTTTTAGAATTTTTTTAGCGAAACTGTTCATTATATAAATCAGGCTTTTATTTTATTTAATAATACATAGCTTAAAGTAGAATTTGTGCGCACGATTACTGGGAGCTGAATCATCTGAAATCAAAATTTCTAAAAAAAATTGTATACTAGAGGATCAATCTTATCTTTGAACGAAGGATTTAAAAAAAAATCATCACATAGCATTGGTTTAAACAAAAAGCGAAAAATTACGTTACGGCTTTTACATTTTTGCTAATTAAAAATAAAGTTGTTGATAAAATCAAAATTCCTTCGTTCAAAGACACGCAATATGTTTAGAGCAAATATGTACCATATTTCATCAAAATCGGTTCAGTGATTCTTGAGATCGGCAAAGGCTGACTTGAGAGCAGCTGATCACTACCTGTTTCGAAAACTCTAAGCACTTCTTTTAAATTGCTATAACTTCGTCAATTTTTAACCGATTATAACGAAACTTACAGAAAATATTCATATACTGAATGAAAATGTAAAAATCCAAATTTCGAATTTTTTTTACCCAGATAACTAGGTGTATCCCCTTATTCTGGTTTTTTGCCTTTTATTCGTACAAGTTCTTTTTATTTATGGAAAATACAAGTACAGATAAAATCTGTTCTACAAAAATGCATTTCACACATTAGTTTCCGAAAAGAAGTTGTAACATATTTAAGAAATTTTTGTCTGTTACTTCATGTGATTTGGAAAATTTTTAGGTAAAAATAGGTGACTTTGGACTGATGCGCGCCCTTCCACAGGAAGATGATTGCTATGTAATGACGGAACATAAAAAAGTACCTTTTCCATGGTGTGCCCCAGAATCTTTACGTTCGAGACAATTTTCTCATGCTTCAGATACATGGATGTTCGGAGTGACAGTTTGGGAGATGTTTACTTTTGGAGAAGATCCTTGGATGGGATTAATAGGTAATTTTATAAAAAATATACAAGGTCGGTGAAAATAATTTAGTGTTCTACACTAGTACAATGTTATCGACCACTATTAAATTATTTTTTAAAATTTTTTAGGTTCGGAAATCCTTCGTAAAATTGAAAAAGAAGGTGAGAGGTTAGCTCAGCCTGATGCTTGTCCCCCAGCCGTATATGCCACGTTGTTGCAGTGTTGGGCTAAAAATCCACAAGAAAGGCCGACTTTTGCTGCTTTAAAAGAATTTTTTAGGAAGAATACAACGCCTGTGATGAAAGCTTTAGGTAAAAAGTATTTTTAAGTGTAAGTAATGGTAAAAAAAGATTTATTCACTTTTGTATGAAATTTAAATGTTTATCAATGATTTTTACTAGCTTGCAGGATATTATTTTTTTTATTATTATTTCAGTTATTCTAGGGCATAAATTATGCCTTTTTAATTTTACTAGTGAAATATATGATATTATGAAAATTCAGGCAGATAGGTATATCAAAAAATAATTTTTCTGTACTTTTAAATGAACGCTGATAGGACTATTCTCATCATCAGTATCATAAGATAGTAAAGGGAATATCTGGTACCGCACTAACCTAGTTTTCCACGAAAAACTCTGTCTCGTCATTAAATGGCGACGCGACGACGCATTGTTTCTTGGTGGCGCGACAGAGGTTGTGTGTGATTCGTGTGGAACCACTCTTAATTTCACATGCATTTATTTTAATCGTCCGAAGGAAGATTTATATTATACACTCTTAGACTGCTCTAATTCAGTTTAGTACGGTATAATACTCGGGTGAATTAAATAAAAATACACCTTTAATTTAAGGAAAAAAATATTTTTCTGTTTTGCTACATAGCTCTCACCATTGTCCGTGGACTTTTTCTAACAGATTGTCATTTTTTTATCATATTCTTGTAGAATGATGCTAGGCTGATGTAAGACTAACTGAACATGTTTACTTCCACCTGTTCTTTGCTTTCCAACCGTTCAACCCCCCCAAGTGACCCATACTTATGAAAGTCACATGGTGACAAGTCTGGACTGTGGTGTTCAAAAGCTGTCCGGTGCATTTCCGGCGCTTGCGTAATAGCTGCAGTGTGGAGCCTCGCGTTGTCGTAGAGGTCGGTCGTCTTCGATGGTGCGGTCTCGCTTTTTTATTCGATATCCAAGTTTATCCTGAGCAAGACTGTTGCGGTAGTAGGCTGCGTTTATTCGTGCAAAAAATAACCAGTAGGACGTTATTCCAGTCCCAGAAAACAAGAGCTAACGCTTTTTCCGCAGCCAAGCGAGTTTACAGCTTGTGGGAGTTTGATTCGGACTTGCCCCGCCATTCGATGCTTGCTCGTTTTGATGAAGTGGTATAATAGTACACCCATTTCTTATCACATGTCATAAGTTTACATAAAAAAAACTTCCTCTTCCGTTTCAAAGCGTGTAAGAGGCACCTCCGAAATTCGACCTTTCACAGCCTTCTGATCTTCATTTGACAAATTTCGGTCACAACAAGCTGAAATTTTTCCGAATCCCAATTCCTTACGAATTATCGATTGCCCTCTCCCGTAGCGAATACCAAGTTCTTCAGAAATTTCAAGTACTTCCATAAGAACATGAACTACTGCGATGTTTTGTGCTGAGATGTTGGTGCGAAGACGACGGGGATAACACTCATTTTCGACACGTTCACGGCCTCCCTTGAACTCCTTACACTAAACTTTTGTTTGTGCCCATGGAAGGATGTCATCATCGAACTAGACTTTCGACGAATTTCAGCAAGTTTGAAATTTTTGCGCGCAACTTTACGATTAGGCGTTGCGCAACAACAATATGTACTTTTTTCTCGCTCTTCTTGAACGCTACCGAACAAAGCTAGGGAAAAACAACAGACGAAATAATTTTCGCAACGTATTTTCTTCACTCTCTATGAGCACTGAACGTCCCGCCATCTTTAGAAAAAAACAATTTTGATGTAAGACAACTGACTATGTAACAGCAGTATGCTAGTAAATGACTTTTATCACAGCAAAATATATCGTTACAGAAAGACAAACACGTGGAACAAAACATCGCTGCAAAACGAAGCCTGCTGGCTACTGCTGGATCGTTAAAAAGTACCTCGTCGAATTTTTAGTGTTCCGTACGGAACACTTATAAGATCACTTCGGTGTCTGTTCGTCCGTCAGTCTGTCTGACTGTCGGCCACACCCGATTTTCTCCGTAACCGTTTGACATAGAAAGTTGACATTTGGCACTAATATGGGAATTGATGGTCTCATCAGAGCCGGGTAGTTTTGAAAGTTAAATTTTAACCTAAGAGGTTAGTTTTGGCGGGTAAAATCAGAAGTGAACAATTTTTTTTTACGAGGTCATCAAGCGAGGTGTCAAATAAAAGCTTGTGAAAACACGAGTTTATATAATGTAATACTTGCGCACACTTTTCTTTGTATTATTTTTAAAAAATTGCGAAAAATTGCTGCCCCCCTTCTCGAAAAGTACTGATCAAAAAATTTTGGAAAAATTCTAGAATATTCTCCACAGGGTGTAGATTGAACGAAAATTATCACGAGTGCATTACCTTTAATAATTTATCTGGCATATAAAAAAAATTCAAGGTTATTAGTTTTCAGTGTAGATCGGAAAAAAAAACTTTGTTGAAAACGCATTTGAGGTGTGTTTTGTGAAGTCATTGATCATTTTATACCTCCATAACAAAAATTTTATTTTTAAAGCAACCAACGTACCGAATACTGTTTGCGCAAGTCCGACTTGTACTTGACCGGTTATTTTTCAGAGATGCCGCGTTTATTTTTCCTTATTGTTATTACGTATAATACAACTTTTAGTTGCGCAGCATCTATGAGAAAGTCGACGAGGTAAATTTTAATGATTCGGCAGTAGCCGGCCGGCTTCGTTTGCGGCACCGTTTTGTTTCACGTGTTTTTTTTACTGTAGCGATAGCTAGTTTTATTTATTTGTGGTTTCTCGCACATAATGCCATAGGGAACTGAAACAAAGACCTTTCAATGTAGAACAAAAGATATTTTATTTCACGATTAAAAAACTCAATTTTGCTAAATTTCAAACTTTCCTAACATTTTTTTTTAATGTATAGGAAAGCAAGAGGAACCAGATCGACTTCATATAAATGAAGGGGACGAAATAGCCATAATAAATGGTGACGCCGAATTGTATTGGTGGAAAGGGCAGAACCAGAGAACTTTCGATATTGGTTTATTTCCCAGGTAAAATTTGAAAAACAAAATTCTGAAATGATTCTTGGATAAGTTTTAAATTTGTTTAATTGAAATATGTGGGCTTGAGTTGGTCTAAGAATTGATCCAGGATTTTTCTTCGAATGAAAATGTTCAACTAGTCAACTGTCCCTTCTCCTCCCTTGCAGAAGCTTCTTTTGTTGACACTTACGCGTACGCGAATTCTCATTCTCAAAAAATTCTACAACCTTTCAGAAACACTCCGAAACTTTTGTTGAAACGGCAAACGGTAATTTAGGAATTCGAAATTCTAGCGTTTTATAGAGTTATCACACTGCATAGGGGATAACCTCATAACTCGTTATTGCTCTCCATTGGTAAGAATTAAGAAACGTGCTGAATTAACAACACAAAAATTTAAACATGTGGTATATTGTGAAACTATTTTTTGTTTAGATGCCTTGTGAATCCGATGCGTCCCAAACAATCTGAAGACATAAGTAAACCGCTGGACAATTCTTTCATTCACACCGGCCACGGATCTGCCTTCGGCGAAAGTTGGGGAAGTCCGTCGCATATCGACGAAATGTACCTAAAGAATCCGATGGATCCGCCAGATCTGATGGGTGTTACAGTGAAGCCGAAACCTTCGCCGCAATTGTGTGATAGAAGGAAGTCGTCGTCAACGAAAAGTTGTAAGTATAGGAATATTCTGTTTGCGGATTTGATTTTTATCTCAGGATGAGCATGATAGATTTTGGTTACTAAACATTTGATTACTAATACAGCTTTGTATTATATTGATTTTACTTTTTCTTCCACTAGATAAACATTAGTTACGTTATGCGGTGGGCAAGTTTTGTTGAAGTTAATGTAATTAAGTGATAACAAGTATAATTTACAGGGTCAGGTAAATTTAAAATAAAATTCTATTTTTAAAAGTGAATAATGTGTCACATACTATTTATTTCTCGGTTTAACTTTTTTTAGAATTACGGTATTATTATAGATATATTAAATAGCGATCAAACCAGAGGTTCCCTTTTGCCAGCCCCAAAGAAATTTTCTCCAAAAACACTCTAACCTCTGCGATCATTGCAAAACCTCCCTGAGCACCATAAAGTCCCGATGTCCTTCCACGCCATGGTGCCGGCGTCCTCCCTTGTAAGCTCTCCCGAACGGCAGTGCTGAGCCCCACATGCGCAGATAAAATGGAGCAGAGCCTCCTCGTCTTCAGCTAGCGTGGGCATATCACGTCGTCTTCTACGCCCAGCAGTGCTAGATTTTTCACTTCCATCAAGCGTTCTTTCAGGCCAAGATATCAAATCTTTGGCCTGTCTGCACCCTGGGCTCCGGTACCATGGCTCTTAAAAGCATCAATCGGCGCATTTCTTGAGAGCAGCTCCGGCTTGTCTCTTGGATATTCCTAGAGCGGATTGGGGCCCCCGGAAGGGAGTCATATCCCCGACTATGACGAATTCATGTGCCACTTCGTTTTCCTGTACCGCCCGATGTCCAGAGACCCAGAACAACTCAACCCGGTTCCTCCTAACCATCTCTGCACTCTCGTATCAGATTCTCGAATTCGTCCACGATTTGACAATCGTCTTAAATGCCGCCTGGCTATCAGAGCGGATAATACCCCTTCCTCCGCTGTGCAAGTCAGCAAAATGGCAAAAACCTCTGCCTGGAAAACTGTGGTGTATCGTCCCAAAGGGAAACTCTTTCGGACCTCCATAGTTTCCAAATAAGACGTGTAATCGAACCTGTTTTATTTCTATTTTCTGACCACTGGAATTTGTTTTTACTAGCATAACAAAGAAGACATCGGGCTTTCAGTTTTGTGGTGAAGAGGTTTTTTTAGAAAATCGATCAGTTAATAATGTCTTTTCTTGCATGAAAAGCTACGCTGTGTTTCCCAGAGGAAATACTAGTTGAACTTAAAAGATTCATAACTAACATATTCTAATCAAATCAGAATTTTTTTGCTATGAATGGCTTAATCCAAATTTACATCCCTCAGAGCTGGACAGAACTTTACAACTAAATTCCAATAATATCAATGCTGTTTAACTCCAAAACATCTGAACATATTTGTTGGTCGATGTGAAACTGGGCATAGGGCAGTAAAAAAAGCACATTTGATATTGCATAGCTTAGATACAACAATATTATGATTTTATCCTCTCGGAGATATCACCAGAAGTATTATCCTGAGTTTTGGACCTTAAAAAACTTGTGTTCTTTTGTTTATAAACAATTGAAGTTTTCAAAATGCGTTTTTTGAGATTAAAATGCTAATAACTTGTACATGTAGGATCAAGACAAAAAAATTCTTCATAATGAGATTTCCAACAAATGCTCGTTAGTTTTAAGTATCTCAAGTACGTACGTAACCTACAAAAAATTGTTTTTTTTTTTCATTTTATTGTACTGGTCGACTAAGTGAACCGATCGGCTTGAAACTTACAGAAAATATGCCTTTTGCTATAGCAAAAATACCCTGAAATTTTGTTTCAAAAATATTGAACCCAGTGGGCGCAATTGAATTTGTTATTTAAAATTTGAATTGCCTGCCATTTTTTTGGAGTCATTTTAACCGTTTTTTATTTTTTTTTTATTAATCAGATAACAAAAAATGCGTTTTTTTCGGTCATTTTGAAAAAAAAATGGAAAATTTTTTTCCCATCTGGTAGAGAATCGCGAGACCTTTATTTAAAAAAATAATTCATTTTCGTCAATATTTTTTTTTCAAAATGACAGTCGACCTGTATAATAAAATGAAAAAAAAATAGACTGCCCGTTTTTTCAATTTTGTAGGTTATGTACACGTTTGAGTGATTTAAAACCAACGAGGAGGAGTTGGAAATTTCATTACGAAGAGTTTTTTGTTTGTCTCGATCCGACTTATATAACCGAAGTTATTCACATTTTAATCTCAAAAGACGCGTTTTGAAAACTGCAATTGTTTATAAACAAAAGAGCACAAGTTTTTCGAGGTCCAAAACTCAGGACAATACTTCTAGTGATACCCCAGAGAGGATAAAGTCATAATATTGCTGTATCTAAACTATGATCTCATCATTCTTTTGACCTTTTTTTACTGCACTAGCAAGAAAACATACAGTTTAGTTCTGATTATAACAGTGTTTAATGTATTTCAAAGATGACGTAACTAATGTTAAAGCTGGCCTTCCATTTATGCTGACGTAAGACATAGCTTTGTTGATGAACGATAATACGGCTAGTCTATGGAAGAAAGGCATTAATTTTCTTCTTAATTTGTGAAGTAGTGACAGTTTTTAGACATAATTTCCTACAACTTTGGAGCCTCATTAAGTCATAATTGATGTAATAAGAATTAAGAATATGAAAAATATGGCGCCAATTTGCTTGCAGTATGTTATTAAAATTTAATGCCGGCTTATTTTTGCTGGTAATACTCGAGAAACAAAATACCAGCGACAGATGTCATACTGTATATAAGTTGAAGAATAATTACCAGTTGATTCTTCATTGAATGCTTTGTGTCGTCACAAAAGTTTCAAAAATGCGAATACCGTTTTTTATACACGTAAAAGTTTCAGTATATAAGTTATGGTTTATTACCGTATGCCGCTTGGAAGCATGCAGTTTTAGTAAAAGTATCAACAAAATATATTATTATTATTATAAATATAAATAAGTGTATTAACCATAGGTCTTTCAGCAAACTATTAGTAAAGGCGAAAATCAAGCTTTAGTAAATCAATCATCTTCACGTAGATCATTCGAAAAATTTAATTTTTTTACTATGTGCTGTAAACATAAAATTGCACCTTTATTATAATGTATCCTACTAATCTCTCTTCTTTACATTAACAATCTGTTGGAAAAGATAAAAAATCCAATTGGTAGCTCTGCTGATGACATCACGCTTTTACCTGGAAAACTTAAAAATGAGCTGTCAGTGCAAATATCCACCGGCATCAGTAAATTATTTAACTTAACAAAAGACTGGAAGAAATTCTGTCGGAGTGACAGTAACCAAGTAGGATTTTAACGTGACAGAAAGCCAGACAGCAGCTTTTCCCAAGAAATTAACGTTACATAGGCAGAAATAATAATGTCGAGATACTTCATTCAACCAGCATCGTCATTCAATTTGTTAGGCATTAACTTAGGAGCCAGTATGTCTCGGCATGATCATGTTGCATGCATAGCAAAGAAAGCATCTCAAAAGCTAGGAATATTATTTTGTACTTGACAGCTGTATACTCTACAAAACCTTTAAACTTATACAGAACGCTGCACTAAACTTACTTTGCATTTGTATATATACTTTCTTGAGGAAAATTCAATGGATATACAGTCTGTCAAGTAAGAACTTGTCAGCGATAATTCATTTTTGGTATATGCGATTCTAGCGATTCAACAAAAAATCGATAGAGGGAACATTTGTCTACGCCGCATTTTAGTAAAAGTATCAGTCGATTCCATACTTTCGTCCAAATCACGTAAAGTCCAAAATGAGTCACTTGTTTGCGCGTCGGTTTGAGGCAGTTTTTCTTTGTTTCCCTCCAAGGGGGCCTAAAATGACACATTTCACAGCCGCTAAATATATTAAAAAGTCGGTATCGTTTGTGAAGAGGCGGATAAATCATTTTAACGAGACGAAAAATGTCGACAACTTGCTAAAACGTGGATCAGTAGGCAAAGTCATTCCGAAAGTCGAAAAAACGAATCGTGTCCGAATTTGACACTGAGTCAAGGAGCGGCAAAGTTAAGAAAATCGGGTTTGAATGTGTCCCATGAGACTATTCGACATCTTCGTGCTCATGATGTCAAATTCCGAAGCACGTTGAAAAAACTTTTACTTGACAAAAATCACATCGTGAAGACTCTGAGGACTTTGACTCAGTTGTTTCGCGAGATTCGAAAAATTTGCAGAGTATGCAGAAAATCTCGTCGACAGCATGTCTCTAAGATGCCAGGCGATTATTGATGTAGAAGGCGATTGGACAACTTACTAAGTTAATTGCCCCGTTGTTAGCACACTAAAGAATAAATTGATGGTAAGAAATGTTCTCGAAACACATTTTTTCAAGAGTACAAGCGATCACGTTCTTACTTGACAGACTGTACCTCTCTTTTATCTTCCCAGAGCAATGCATGATGAGAATACACGACGTATTAGTAAGTTACAAAAAGTCTTTTATTTGGATAACCTTATCCCTTTCAAATGAACTGCTTAGGACAACTTAGAACGCAGAATCATAATTTTGCGACATAGCCATACTAAGATATTCAATTCTTATTACATAATTTAAAAGGTAGGAATAACTGTCACTATCTTCTAGATTACGTAGCTATTGGCAGTCTTAGCTTTAGAACTTTCATACTACTTTACAGTTCTAACTTAATGCATGCTCTGTAGTTATTCTAATGCTCCTTTAATGCTTATTTATTGCATGAATGGTAATAAGCAACGAAAGACGATACTTACATAGATAATGGTTCCTCTCTAGGAAGGTTCAATTGTTTCAGAAGGTCGCTTCGCAAGGTAACTATCGACAAAAGTGAGTACACAGGACTGGAAAGAGGGATTTGTTTCTAAATTGTTGAAGACTTAAATGTTTAATTTTTATTTTGCTTTTAGTCCTATGTCCGCATTAGATGTTCGATAAAAAGAATAAGAAAGTCCAACTAAAAGAGTATATTATGTAATTGCTTGTGTTTTAGCTTTTTTATTGTCGTGCTAAACATGCACAATTCAAAAGGTCGCGTTCAAAGCTATCATTTAAGTACGTTGAGATTTTAACACAATGACACTACATACAGTTATCACCACTTACCCGACACACGTTTCACATCATTAGAAGCGACGATTGACTAAATCTAAGGTTAAAAACTAGAATATTTATCCTAAGATTGTTATTAACTCTAACGACAACGACCAATCACAGACGCCGGTTTGATTCCAGTCTATTAACCCTTACAGAACACTGAGAAATGAGTCCTCCTTTAGACTATTTTTACGTTTTACAGTTTCAATACTGTCAAATCCGTCTATTAATCTCCATAGATACAATTTTAATTAATCCGAAAATATCTGATATTTATACAAGATTGTGTTCAAGGGAATGTACAGCCATATTTCCTTTTTTGATCTACCAAACAAAATAAAATATGTTTCAATGCTCAATTCAATCAATATTTAATAAAGTAGGCCTCACGTTAGTCTGTAAGTCATCAGACAACTTTAAAAATACCTTAGACAGTTCGAAAGACAATATCGATGAACGTGAAACGAGCGGAATGTATAAGAAAAGTTGTAATGATTTTTAGCAAGAAGTATACTGGACAAAGTAGAAGGTCGACTCAAGCAAGATTTAAAGAATTCTTAGTTTATTTGAGGTATGGTAGATACGAAAAATTAAATATTGCTGTACGTACCGTTGAAGAATCATAAGAGTAAAATTAGGTAATTAAAACTTATATAAAAATGTATATCTGGTCGGATTTTATTAGACGTATATAGGACTATTGAAATTGTAAAAAGTAAAAATAGTGTAAACAAGGACGGATGATCTATTCCTTATATTCATTCGGATGGTTACTTGAGCCGAACTATTTCGACATCTGTAATTAATTGGCCGATTTCGCTTGAGTGAAGCACAATCTTACTATCATAATAGTCTAGATTTTAATCTTAAGTTTAGTCAATCATTGCTCCTGATGATGCTAACATGGTTAACAAAACGCACCCCGAGTATAAAAATAAAGTGTTTGTTAGGGAATTTTGTGAAATGTTGAATAAGTTAGAATGCTTGGAAAAATGTGTACGGCCTAAAACTTTATCTCAAACATTATGTTATATAATATTCTAGTAAAAAAATTAATTGGTAGATGGAAAAAATCTCTTGTATATCAAACTACACTCCTTCGAGAATTATTTCTTAAAAAAAATGCCTGCCTGATAGACTTAAAAAAGCTTTCGACAATGTGTAAATAGAAGACGTTATTCATCTATTATATAACAGAAACATCCCATTAGACCTAATTAAAACTATTGAGAATATGTTTAAAGACAATAAAGTAGTCGCAAGATTAGCAGAAGGTATGACAGAACCAATCAACTATGAATCTGGAATCAGGTAGGGAGACTCTTGAAGTCCTTTTCTATTTAATATTGTCATGGATGAAATTATAAAAAATGTGGAAAGAAAGAAGGGATATAGAATGGGTAATAGAGAACTTAAAATTATATGTTATGCAGTGATGCGATAATAATGACTGAGACCGAGAACGATCTGCAAAGACTGCCATACGAATTCTACATAGCACCAAAACAACTGAAAAAACCAAGACAGTAGTAATAGCAAAAGAGCAGATAAGGCGCAAGCTGGTGGTGGAAGATAAACCAATAGAACAGATGATGGAGGTCGATTACCTGGGCACCAAAATATATAGTATCGGAAAAATCGAGAAAGAAGTAAAACATCAAGTCAACAGGGTTAATAGGATAGCGGGATGCCTCAATGATACCATATTTAGAAATAAATTCCTCTCTGTGGAGATCAAAACAAGAATATACAAGAGCGTAATACGACCAGTAATGACTTACAGATCTGAAACAAGACAGAATACAAGTATAACACAGAGGATGCTGGAATCAACTGAAATGAGAATATTTAGGAGATATACAAACAAGACACTGAGTGATAGAGAAAGGAGTGAAGACATAAGACGCACATGTAATATAGAAAGTATTAACCAGCGGATAAGAGGAAGAAAAGTGGAATGGGATTAACACATGGGAAGAATGGCAAACAATGGGATAATCTGGATAGAAACAAGTCACCGAATGGAAGAAGACCAATGGGACGTCCAAGAAAGAGATGAAGTGACGATCGATAGAGCAGGGAACAAAGAAAACAGGCAATAGTACCTATCTATAAGTCGGAATAAGTAGAAGAAAAATAATGTCATCTAAATGTGAACCGCTACTTTCCCGGCACTTTTCTAAGAGAGCGGTTAAATCATTTCATCACTCGGCACGTCGTTTCTGTGACCGCTGCAACTTCTTGTCAGACATTGTCTTTTAGTAGTTTCAGCGAGGGAAGGTTATTACTGTAAACTTTGATTTCATAGTATCCCCCCACAAAAAAATGTCAAAATAAACCGGCAAATGTCAGGTAATGTATTAAAATAGAGGCTTGAAATCATTTTGTTAGTTCTATGTATACACGAGGGCCACCTTTTAAGACGACGCTCTATTGAGATGTGATATTATCATTATTGTAAAATTTGACACTTGTTATTGTTAAAACAGTAGCAGCTCAGAAATTGGCCGGGCAGTTTGCTTACAGTGAGCGTTTAAACAAAAAACAGTTTTGTGAACAAATGGAAATTTCACGTGAAGATTTTCGTTGGATGATTTTTTACGATTTTAGTAAAGGCCTAATTCAACAACAATGCTTCAAATCGCTTCGTTCAACTTTTAGTAATGAATCACCATTAAAAAATACCGTTTACAATTGGTTTGCAGAATTTATTTCATGTCATGGTTGTGCTTCCGTCCGCGATAAATTTCGTGAAGGTCGACCAAAATCGGTTGTTGTTCCAAAAAACATCGATGCTGTACGTAACATAATTGAAGAGGATCGGTATGTGACTTACCGTGAGATAGATGCATCCGTAGGCATATCGAAGACTAGTACATTCGTTTTGCATGAACATTTAGCTGTGAAAAAGTCTTGTTCCCAATGGATTCCGCATAGTTTGACCGAAACTCAAAAACAGGCTCATGTCAATTGGTATAAGGAAATTCGATCGAGGACATGCAAAATCCGTATACAACATCGTAACAGGAGACGACACATGAATATATTCATAAGAGCGGGAAACTAAGCAATAATCAACTGTTTGGTTGTTCCAAGATGAACCGAATCCAACAAAAGTGGTTTGTTCGCGAAGCACTTCCAAGAAAATTATCGCTTGTTTTTTTGGTTATACTGAACATGTTGCAACCATTGCTTTAGAAGATCGAAGAACAGTTAATGTTGAATGGTATACAACAATTTGTTTTCCAGAAGTCATCTATGAAATCAGGAAAAACAACCGAAAATGCCAGCTCTCACACAGCACTTCAATTTATTATTTGACGGAGAAAAACATCGAATTAATGTCTCTTTGTTCCCAAATATTAAAAAAATGTGGGGACAGCGATTGAGCCGTTGAATCTTTCCAAATCCATGAGTGAAGAAAATGTTCCAAGAATTGGTTCGAACGCATGCAAAAGTGTATAAATCTTAAAGACGAATGTTTTCAAAACAGTAAAACGATTTGTACCAAAAATCTTTTTTCTTTCATTCAACTTAAAAGGTAGCCCTCGTATATATATATATATATATATATATATATATATATATATATATATATATATATATTCAACTCAAAATATAAATTTTTTTAAAAAGATTTAAATTATCGAACATTTTTCTTTGAGCCTGTTATTGCATTCTATGCAAGATCAAAATAGGTGAGAAACCGTGGGGATGCTGAACATTTAGGTTCTGTCCGGTTGTACAAAGTGAATTCAAATTCAGTTTTGCTAAACTGTGGATGTTGGTTGAATTTGCCAAATGCACTACTCTCTTGCTCATCCAGCATAAGTTACTTTTTAGTAATCCAATCGCCAACGGCTCTTGTCCATCAGTGATTCATTCAGTTGCTGCCGCTAATTTGAATAGTGATATACTCTCTGTAATTAGTAAGATGGATTACCAACTGTCTAGTGTAATTTGTACAGAAACATTCAAACCATGCCCAAGTATAAAATTGAGATTAAATTGTTCTTCTACGGCCTTGCAAGGTAATTCCATACCTCCGGTACATTTATTTTTAACAGTGTTTGTGAGAAAAGAAACGAACTATACTTAATATCTCCCAGCTGTTTGTTAGTGTTTGTATTTTTTGTCTCTGTTGATTAGAAAAAAAAATGTTTATTTTGGTTTTTTTAAGCGCATGTCTGCACTTTGTTAAATTATTTGTATATAATGTACATCTCTTTATCGCTTTCTCTTATCATCAAATAGATAAAATTGTATTTAAAAAGATTTTTATATTTATATGATTGATAAATCTTATTGAAATCAATTTATTATATTTTCATCGTAACAAATAGTTTTTATTTCAGTAAACGGTTCTCTACGTCACACTGCTTCAGACAAACAGTTCAATTATCGTAAACTCAAAAACCAAGAAAGTTTCCGAATGAAACCGCAACGACCTCCGCAACCAAAAATCGACACGGCCAGGGACTCGATACTTATAGACGTGTCGCCTCCAGAACGCGATGTTGTTTTGAGAAAGGATAATAGTGCACAAGATGTACGGAAGGCCGTGAGTTTGTTGGATGAACCTATCGATGTACCGCAGGAGAATAATTTTCAAGGTAGGTATTTGTTTCCTTATTTAAATTGACGGCTATTTCGTTTAACTAGCAAAATTGAACGAAGTCCAAACTTCGACAATTATTTTATGTTCTTTTCGTCTATCTACCCATCTCGGAATGTATTTCCCGTATCATGGCTCATTTACATTAAATCATAGTTTCGTCAAAAGGACCATTTTTATTTTTAATTATTCATTTTCCTATTTACTAAAATACTCGGCATTTTCCCAGACACAAAAACGAATAGACGAGGTATGCCATTCATTACATCGTTTCCCGCCAAATCAATGATCCATTAGAAACTACAATGAGTGCCGTAAGGCGAAGTGAACAGTAGATGAAATTTCAACGATGTCTTATGCAAAACGTATCCCACGTCCCCGCAGCGCTGCTCAAAACCTGAATAACCTGAAAGATCGTACGTGGTCTGCTAGTAAAACTTGTTGGGAATGCCTACCGATGTTGTCATTTATATTTGTTAATTTTAATAGCAGGTTATATGTGGTGATACGAGGGTAAATCTAATATAAGCCAGAATTCTTCCCTCAACTCTGGTGTCCGATCGCCTCGCCCTCCCATTATTAGTTGAGTAGGGGTGTAAAAAGTAGGAGGGACTCGATCGACTCTCTCGATACCAGTGTTGACCGAGCAATGCAATTTTTAACACTGGAAAATGTAAAACCTTTTAAAATTTTACAAAGACTGACGAAACAGTTCGGTAAAAAGACGCTTTCGAAAACCAAAGTCTATGACTGGCACAAGAAATTTTCCTATGGACTGAAAACGGTGGAAAATAGTCATTCTCGCCGACCTCAAATCAGCATCACGGATTCGAACATTAAGGCGGCTGATTTTCTCCATGAGCGACTTACTAGAAACGCTGCCTACTACTGCCCACTCCTCGATCAAATTAGACTCGCTAATCGACAAAAAAGGCGAACATGCCCGTACCGAGTGTGGAACTGCTTCACGATAATGCTCGGTCCCACACAGCTGCATTGACTCAACATAAATTGGAACAAATGCACTAGAAACCCTCGGAACACCCACCCTACAGCCTGGATTTGTCGCCTTGCGACTTTTATTTGTTTGGTCCTTTGAAAGAAGCATTGGGAAGTAAATATTTCGAAAATGACGAAGGCGTAAAAACGCTCGTGCGCAATTGGCTTCAGACGCGACTTGCTTTTCAGCGGTGTTTTGAACAGGACACCCTATATAGAAAAATAAAGTATTTTGATTTTTTCATTACTGTAACAAAAATTTAAAAAAAAAGAATTCCGGTTTATATTTAATTTACCCTCGTATATCACAAATTAGGAAAATATTCAGCTGTTTCTTATAAATATAATGTTGTTTACTTTCTTCTCTATTAGCTAAAACTATGCATGATAATTTTACTTACTTAGACTTCTAACAATATAGCGAAAGCTGGTAAATATTTTAAATTTTAGAAATGTGATAACACGTTCAACCAAATCGTGACTTATTTTCAATTGCCCTTCCTTGAGTCCACTGTTAATCTTGGATCACATTTAGGTATAAACAGGCTTTAACTTTTCCCATTCATTTTTAAGTATTCCCAAAACTACGCAGAGCTCGACATACGAGTACAATGATTTTTAACCCTCCAATCTAACTCATTCCATACTAGTTTAAATTTTTCTCTTTAAACAGCGCATGACATAGTTTTGGAGAGTGTTGAGGTCGTTAGTTTGTTGAAAAATAAACTTTCATGCATAGATAGCATGGCATGGTCTTACAGTATTTTGAAATATCCTTCTTGATTTAATTTCCTGGCTATTTTCACCAAGCTGCCTGACTTACTAATAGCACAACAACCCAACACCCCCCGTCCTTAATAGTTGGTACAGTGCAAACGTCTCAATCCCTTTCCTTAGGTGAGTGGCACACAAATATTCTATTAAATCAGAAATTTGGTATTTTCATTCATCCTTCTAATGAAGTCCAGTCCAGTTTCTATGTCTTTTAACCTGTTGCAATCTGTTGTGTCTGATTGTTAGTTCCGGTTGCTTGTCGGCTACATATTCTATCAAGCATGTAGCAATTGCCTGTTAACAGTAGTAGTTGAGACTGATTCAACACAAGTTTAATTTATAGCTGCGCAACGGTAATTTGAAGAGCAGTTAGGAGTCGATTTCGTTTAGACATCACTATGATACACTGAACTTCACGTCCTGTTGTGACTTTAGGCCGACTAAACCTTTTTCTAGTTTTAGTTGTTCCTCCAACTTATTTTCTGTGAAGGAGGTAGTGTCCCCCTTTATTTGGAATACCTAGTTTTTTTTGGTGAATTTCCCTATGGCCTTCCTCCTATAGAATATGACACTCAGCTGCCTTGCTACAGCCGTTTTAAAAACGAAATTTCAGGCTAAACAACTACCCGAACGCTTTGAAGCACAATAAATTCAGAAATCGCAACTCTTGCCTTTGGAGGCTCTAATGTTGTATATACATTATATAGTTGAAGCAATCAATAAACATTTATTACAGTTTATTTGTTCTGAAATTTGACGATATATATATATATATATATATATATATATATATATATATATATATATATATATATATATATATATATATATATATACATATACATATATATATATATATATATATATATATATATATATATATATATATATATATATATATATATATATACGTATATATATATATATATATATATATATATATATATATATATATATATATATATATATATTTATATTACGAATCAGAAGTTCGATTTTCAAAATCCAAGATGGCGGACCCAATATAGTAGATTGCCTTATTCAGTTTCCACCATATTGGGTCCACCTTCTTGAATTTAAGAATTTTAGAAATTTGACCTCAGATTCGTTATCAGGGACCCCAAAAACCCCCGTATAACAAATTTGGTACAAATCGAGATTTTCGAAAATTTCATCCGCCATCTTGGATCCGCCATCTTGAATTTGGCAAATCAGACCTTGGATTCGTGATCAGCGACCCTAAAAACCCCCGTTTACCAAATTTAGTGCAAATCGGTTCATTTGCGAAAATTCGGCCACCAAGTTGGATTTTTGACCGCCATATTGGATCCGCCATGTTGGATTTTGTCAACTTACGAATTTTTATTTTTACAAGCTTTTTTGCTGGACACTTGGATATTTCAAAGGCGCACTCGGTATTTGAAAGTAGACGGTCTAAGCTTTAAAATGAGCCCTTGGTCAAGTTTTTTGGTTGCTTCTAATTTTGGTCGTAGCTCTGATCCGGTTGACGCGGATCGTCCCATATATATATATACATAATTAATATACCACCTAACAAAAATTTCCAAATCTTAAAACTCTGCTAGAATAGAACAAAATCAAGGACAGACATTAAATTGAACTGGAATATCACATGTAACCTGGTGATAACACCGGTATGCATTCCCAACAATTTTTACTAGCAGACCACGTGCAACCATTTAGGTTTTTAGCGGCATCGTAAGAAACCGACTCAAGGTAGTTTTTCCCATAAAACCGGGTTTGTTTTCTACTTGTCCCTATCGTACTCACTGAAGTTTCTAGTGGATCACTGATTTGTCGGGAAACGATGTTATGTATGACTTTGTCTATTCCTTTTTAGTGTTTAGGGCTGGTACCAAAATTAATAATATTAATACCAGGGTGTATTAAACTGACTTGAAATTTTTGTTCGTGTGACCTTATCTTTAGGACGAATCCTTTAAAATAAACATTTTTATTTTGTAATTTATTAAATAATGTGTTTTTTTACGCTAACCTGATTTCATTTTAACTTTTAGATGCTGCTTCTTGGCAACAAGAATCGAACCTAAACGCCGAAAATGAACCGCCTCCCTATCAAAATCCACCGTCATACTATAACATTTCTTTAATACCTAGAGAGCAGAACAACGATCCATTTGATACATCCAAAATTTTTCCTGACCCAGACCGAACCTATTTCTCGAGAATATCACCTACTCCCTCTTTAGCATCCAATATTAATCATAACACTGAGTTACAAAAGGAGATAATGAACAAAATACAAAGATATAGTGCCAAAAATGTTTCAAGCAGCAGCGCAGGACCAGTCAATGCGAATACAACTAGTAATATGTCAAGTCCTGTAAAAAATGATAATTTTCAGACGCCAAATCAAGGAGTTAACTATAACTTATCGAAATTTGGCAACATAAATATTCAGACCAACTTCGTCCAAAGCGATATAACGAATAGGGGTTTGAATTATGCTAAAAGCGACGTTGCCAGATCGAAAACAGTGACGTCACCGAAGAAAAATGTGGCAACCGAGGTGAATGCAGATGCTCTAACTACAATAGCAAATAATCTGGCGCTTATGAAACTGAATGAGAGTCCTGTAAAGAAAAACACAAGCGCCGATAAGGAGTTTTTAGATAATTTAGAAAAATATTTATTAGGGAAGGAAAATTCAACAAATAAAAACAATAATGTGCAGGGAACACATGTGATGAGTACAAGTAGTAGTAATTCAAGTCCAAGTAAATTAAATACTCTGAGTCACTCGCCAGTATTAAGTAGTTCTGTGACTAGTATTTCAAGTGTAACTGCAAGTTCAAGCGTGCCAGTGTTAGCTCCGCCTCCTGTTCAGCAAAAGAAGGGTGAACAAGCTGGTGATTCTAGTGTCTTTCCAAATGTACAGAATGGTAAGTTTAGTAGAATGGATTCAGATTTAGTAGAACCACGAATGCATCACGTTCTGTTTTTTTTACTTTTCGTTTCTCTCTAAAAAAAAAAGTGTTTTTATTTGTAGCCGATAATCCCATCATCAATCCGGTCTTTTTATAGCGTTCTTCGGCTTCCGGTTCCCAGTTTTCATCCTCTTACATCTTTCCAATCTCCGCGTCTTAGATTTTTCTCTGAGATTGCCCTCTGAACACCTCTAAACCTTGTCGCTCTTGGTCTCCTCTTTTCGCTTGGTACCTACTTTAGAACCATCTTTGGTATTCGATGTTCTTCCACTCTTTCCACGTGTCCGTACCATCTATGTTGCCGATGTTAAATTTCCTCAGTAATTGCGGTTTTTGCTTATATTACATCCCTTATTCTTTCATTTCTAACTCTGTCCATTCTTGACACTCCAATTATCCATTTCGGTTGTCATTAGTTTCTGTTCCACTCATTTTGTCAATTGCCAAGTTTCACAACACTATGCTCTTAAATACCGCATTATAAATGAGGTTCTTTCTGTGTGCTGTTATGTTCTTCTACCACAGAACAGAGTTTAGGTGTCTTATGACCGCCTTTTCTTTGCTTATTCTACTCTCCACGTCTTTACTTATGTCAGTTCCGAGATATCTCTTCACGAGCATCAATGACCTCACCGGTATTTAGAGTAAGGCTTCCCTGTTTTTCTCCTATACACAAATATTTGGTTTTCTTGCAGTTAACATAACTGTTACGCCCCAATTTTTATAATCTTCAGTTTTCTTGTCATAAATTCAAGTTCTTCCTTGTCTTGAGCAATAACCACCTGATCGTCGGCAAAATATAGAATCCAATATTTTTTTCTATTACCCAATATATCGCCAACTGTTTTACCAATGAATTTTAAATAGATCATAACGGGGACTAGACGTATTATTAGGAAACTTACTTTTCATGTCTTCTTTCGTCTTTTTTTTTTCTTCTTCTTAAAGTGTCATATCTGTTACGGTCGTAGGCAACCCTCTTGCCTTTGCCTGTAGCTTTTTCTTAAGTATCTCCATAGACAGAGGGGACCTACAGTTTAATGCCGGTTGTGAACGGCCAAAATGAGAGGGTTTTTACTAGGCGTGATACTACGGGTGATTTGCTGTTGCCTTCCCGAGAGAGGCTACCGTCACGTTATAAATTTTATTTTATTTTATTATTTATTTATTTATTTATTTTATTAATATTTCCCGAGCCGAGATACAAACTCGAGTCGCTGGCGTAGAAAACAGACACCTTGACCACTACGCTATGGTGGCCTCTACTTTTCATATACACTTAATAAATATTCAATATACAGGGTGTTTTTCATTTTAGGTATTATTTTTACCTGAACTAAGCTGAATATTCAGTAGATAAAATCACACCGCCAAATGTCACCTACATAAGAATAGTTTTAAAAAATATATTTTAATCCCTCCATCATTCTGGTGATGTTTTAACTGAAATAGACCTTGTACGAACCATTCGCACGATGTGGACATCGTGTCATTTCAAATAACCGGCCAAGTGCAAGTCGGAATTGCGCAATTAGTGTTCCGTACGTTGATTGCTTTTAAAATAATAATTTTTGTTACGGAGGTATAAAATGATCAATGACTTCACAAAACACACCTCCCAAATGAGTTTTAAACACACCTCCCAAATGAGTTTTCAACAAAGTTCTTTTTTCGGTCTTACTGAAAACTGATAACCTTGAAATTTTTCTTTTTTATATATATCAGATAAATTATTAAAGGTACTCGTGATAATTTTCGTTCATTCTACAACCTGTCGAAAATATTCCAGAATTTTTTCAAAATTTTTTGATCAGTACATTTCGAGATAAGGGGGAGACAACAATTTTTCGCGATTTTTTTAAAAATGATGCGAAGAAAAGTGTGCGCAAGTATTACATTATATATATTTTTGAATTAGTATTTTTACAAGCTTTCATTTGACTCGATGACCTAGTAATTTTTTTTCTTTTGATTTCAACCGCAAAACTAACCCTCAAATCAAAATTTAACTTTCAAAACTATACGGCTCTAGTGAGGTCAACTATTCCCATGTTAGTGCTAAATTTCAATTTTCTATGTCAAATAGTCTCTGAGAAAAATGGGTGTGGCAGACGGACAGACACCGAAGTGATCTTATAAGTGTTCCATACGGAACACTAAAAAGAAATACTAAATTATGCACACAAAGATAAGTAAAACGTTTTATATCGATCTGGATTTGAACTGTTGGAATACCCATACAAAAGATTTTCTCCACTAAATCTTACCTATAGCGCCAGCGTGTCGTAAAATATTCAATTCCAAAGACGAAGTGGTCATGTTAATAACTTTAGAGCTTTTTGTCGACACACATATTTCTAGGAATAGCATTGTAACATAACAATTATTTATTTAAAACAGAAATGCAAACTACAATAGGTTATATTAAGATCATAATCAATAATTTGTAATTTTCAATTATTGCAAAAGGGCATATCTCCATTTTTTATATAACAGACGTCTGCTAAAATTAACTAATTTAGTAACATATACAACCTGGCAAAAAGAAGTCCCAAATTAGAAAACACCCTGTATAATTAACTATCCGCTGATTTTTTCTTCTAAATTTCTGCGTGCCAAAGTAGTTTAATATATTAAAACGGAAATTACCTAATACTTATTTTTAATTTCGAACATAATTGAAAATTTTATAAATCACTGTACAGCGTCATTTTAAAAAGTAATTCGCCCCCATTGGTACAGCTCACATGAACATTAGAATACCTGAATGAGAGAAGGAGCGAGTGAAATAGAGATTATACACCCATCGGTAAAATATCAGAGACAATAATTCTTATATATATATATATATATATATATATATATATATATATATATATATATATATATATATGTATATATATGTATATATATGTATATATGTATATATGTATATATGTATATATGTATATATGTATGTATGTATATATATATATATATATATATATATATATATATATATATATATATATATATATGTATATATATATGTATATATATATATATATATATATATATATATATATATATATATATATATATATATATATATATATATATGGTATTATGAAAATCGCTTAATATGTTCAAATTGTAACAGGTAAAACTAACTTAAGGATGCCCCAATCTTTTAATCGCCGCCACTGTCTGCCTATTTTAGGATTGCCGTCGGTTGACCATATTATTATTTTCCTGGTTCTAAATAAGTTCTGTTAACTTGTTTCTTCCTAACAATGAAAAATTACCTAGTAAACAATGCATTAAAACACAACACATATAGGTTAAAATTTCACCGTCACTATTTTAACACAAAATGTTACAGAAACTAATTGTTACTAATCTTCAGCAATATCAATGACTTACTTAGGGCGCGTGTAGCATTACTTATTTGCAATAATTCACGGTACAAACATCTAAAACGCCTTTAACATGGCACCCATGGGTGTCCGTTGTCTCTCTTTAATTCATTTGTAAAACTTCCTCGTCTCTCTTTAATTCACTTTTAAAACTCTCTCTCTCTCTCTCGCATTAAGGAATGCCAACGCTCATCTCAGTCGTGCTAGAGTTGGCACATTGCAAAATTACACGGTCTAGTGATTTATAAAATTTCAAACAATGTTAAATTTAATAAAAATATGTAATGTTAAATATGTCTTCAAATGACTCAAGGAGTCATTTTATAACAGCTCGTATATATATATATATATATATATATATATATATATATATATATATATATATATATATATATATATATATATATATATATACTTCTTTATTTATTCAGTTATATTATTTATTTAGGTACCTATTCAAATCTCACAGATCTCTACGCCAAAACAAGCGATCTCTACGCAAACCAAAGGGAAAACTACGTAAGCAGCAATAACGTTCCTCAAAAAACCGACACCAAATCAGTGATTAATAAAATATGGTTCGATACTAGAGTGAATGATACCTGCAATATTCAGCAAAATAAACAGAACACCCTTTCGAGCTTAGGACAAGAGAAAGCTTCGTATAAAACTGAGAAAACCCTTACTTTAACTGGTAAAAATGCGGGTGTTCAGTTGAAAAATGAAGTATACGTGGTTAATTCTGAATTTGGTCAGTTCAAGAGTAATAGAAGATACGATCCGGTTTATCAGTCAACCAGTTCCGCTTATCAGGCTGTAAGCGAATTTGGAGATAGCGGGAATTTGAATAACGTTTCAGGTTAGTTAAGTTCAGAAATTTGTGGTAAATTTTTAACGTTCATGGTTTTAGCGCTATCGTAACAGAAGCTGTATTTTCTATACATTGGTTATTTTTACATTCCTTCCTAATGCAAGTATTACATTGAGATTAAGATTACTTCCCTTTTCCAGGGACTTATAATTTTCAATGTTTGTCTGTTTATCGGTTAGCATAATTCTCGAACAAAATGAAATATCGATTTCAATATTGGTACCCATACAATACTTGATGTTGGAAAGCAACCATATGCTAACTCGGTAGTCAGTTGACAGTTATTCAAGCTAATTGTCAAAAATATATGAACCGTTTAGTGAAACTCTGAAACAAATTTGTATACGAGCGTTACAAACTTATGACAATTATTTCACCGAAATAAAGTATACGAAGTTAGTACGCAAAATTGCTGCAAAATAGGCGTCCAGGCTGTCGTTTCAGCCCAAACATATAAAGATGTGAAAACAAGTTTTGCATGCATATTAAAAATCCGCCTAGTGAACATCAGTATTCCTGATCTTGACACATACAATTAATACATAATAAACGGGTGTATCGTCGCTTTACCTTATACAAATAAGTATACAAGTTGCAACCAAGAAGTTACAGTTATACCTAAAGATCTTGGGTTTTGTTTGTCAGTTTCAAACTATATGCTAACTCAGGAATTAACATGCAGGTCGAAAGACAGGGTGTCAAGAAAAGTTTGTTTATGATAACTAACAGGTTACATAAACAAACAGGCGGATTCGTAAAACAACTTACCATTGTATTAAAAAAATACTGCCCTGAGTTAGCCGTTGCTTGATGGAGATCCACAATAACTAGGAACGAAAATTTAAGGAAGTGTTTAAGATCACCACATATGTTATTTGTAATAGAACTGACAATTGTTTCGACACGCTGTGTCTTCTTCTGGAGCAAGATGTAAATTAACTACAAAGTATATTACAAAATATATAAGTTACGTGGTTATAAGGGCTAAATCGATTAACAATATTCACCATAATACCTAAAACAAGTTCAATAGAAAGAAATAAATCAATTAATTTCTTAGATTTAAAAATATCAAACAAAATGAATCCACATGATTTTGAAATCTTCCATAAAGCACCATACTCAAATATAACTATACACGCTAATTCTAATCACCCGTTCACAGATAAAATTTTAGCTTATAATAATTTCATACAGAGACTAATAAATACACCCTTAACCGAAAAAAAATTTCTGAAAGAACTAAATGTTATAAAGCAAATTAGTATAAACATGGGATACAGGAGTGACTAAATAGATAATATTTTAATGAAAAAGACTAAAGAAAGATAAGTTTCGTATACTTATTTATACCGGTAAATTAACCAATAAAATTCAATATTTTTTCCATAAAAATCATAATACCTTCCGTACCAATAACACGTTAGTTCGACATATTAAGAATAATAAAAGCAAGTCGGACTTGCGTAGTTAGTGTTCCGTACGTCGCGTCGATTGCTTTTAAAATAAAAAATTTTGTTATGGAGGTATAAAATAATCAGTGACTTCACAAAACACATCCCAAATGAGTTTTCAACAAAGTTTTTTTTCCGATCTTTACTAAAAACTGATGACCGTGAAATTTATATATATATATATATATATATATATATATATATATATATATATATATATATATATATATATATATATATATACCAGATAAATTATTAAAGATAATGCACTCATGATAATTTTTGTTCAATTTATACCCTGTGGAGAATATTCCAGGATTTTTTCAAAATTTTTTGATCAGTACTTTTCGAGATAAGGGAGGGACAGCGATATTTCGCAATTTTTTAAAAATTACACAAAGAAAAGTGTGCGCAAATATTATATATATTTTTGAACTCGTGTTTTTACAAGCTTTCATTTGACACCCCGCTCGATGACCTGGTAATTTTTTTTCTCACTTCCCATTTCTCCCCCAAAACTAACCCCTTAAGTCAAAATTTAACTTTCAAAACTACACGGCTCTGATGAGACCATCCGTTCCTATATTAGTGCCAAATTGCAACATTCTATGTCAACTAGCTTCAGAGAAAATTGGGTGTGATGGACGGACAGACAGACACCGAAATGATCCGAAGTTCCGTACGGAACACTAAAAAGAAAATAAAACAGGAGTTTATGAATTATGCTGTGGCACCTATATAGGACAAACAGGCAGACCTTTTTAGAAAAGAATAAAGGAGGAAGAACAAAGTAAATAAATAAATGAAGATTTCAGAATCTTGCACAATGAAAAGAAAAGGAAATTACTGAATTGTTTAGAGCAGGTAGGGATTAACCGCAAAAAATCCTCAGGTTTATTACTCAATGATCAATTGGTTGGCGGTGGGTCTCCTTTATTAAACTTGTTTTAGGTATTATGGTGAATATTATTAATTAGTTTAGCCTTTATAACTAGGTAACTTATATAATTTGTAACATACGAGGGCGGACCGTAAAGTAAGGTTCCCAAAGCGCTAGAGCCACAGAAAGAGGTTCTTGGCGAAATCCGGCAACACTGCCTCGTGCAATAGTTCCCCCACTATCGATTCTACCTTGCTCGCCTCGTTACGCCTTTGTTAAATGCGAATACCTACACTTATAAACATTCATCGACAATTGAAGTGTATGACCCTTCAACAGGTCCGCAAATGGTGTAGGGAGTTTGCAGGCGGTCGTACACCTTCATGATGAAGAACGGAGCGGAAGACTATCGGTTACAGACGAGTCGAACGAAAAGGTTGAGGGAATATTGCTCGAAGATCGGAGGATGGGTGGACAACGCTTCAGCACTGACGACGAAGTTAAAGAAGGGATGAATCACTATCTCAACGGGTTAGCGGCGGATTTTTTGATACGGGCATACGAAAGCTGGAACAGCGCCTACAAAAATACTTGGATCGAAATGGCGATTACGTTGAAAAAATAGAACGATGTTTGAGCTTTCAAATAATGTATTTAGTTTTGAAAATAAACGTTGCTCTCTGTTTTTAAGAAATAAGGGAACTTTACGATCAGCCCTCCTACTTTGTAGCCCTTTTTACCTCTTGCTCTAGAAGAAGACACAGTGTGTCGAAACACTTGTCAGCTCTAATACAATAAACATACGTGGTGATCTTAAGCAGTTGTTTAAATTTTCGTTCCTAGTTAAAATAAAATACGTTACATCTAAATAGTAAAAAAATATATAAGATATTCTTCTCATACATAACTTACTTGGGATTATGATTGATGATGAAAATCATACATAAAAAGTTTTTAGTGTACATTATAGTTTTATTGTGATGACCAGTCTGTCTGTTAATTGTTTGTTGAAGTTGAGATTTTCTTTTAAGAAAAACTCCTTGCGAACAAAATGTTAATATTACCTGTCTGCAACTGATTTAAACTTAAATGAATCTTGAAGAAACCTAATAATTATCAACACCATTTTAAACAAATAAATTTTCTTTTTCAGGCTCAAAGCTATATGGCAACACAGCTGTTTCATCAACGCCGCACTTGTACGATTCACCAAACAGTATTTATGAAACAACTCAGTCGGTGCAACCCTTATATAATAATACACAATACCCCTTGACTCTTAATTCTCTCTATAATAATACAACGTCAAATTTAGCTCATAATACTAACTACAACACGAATTATAGTACTTACAATAACGCTAACGTTACTCAGTATAATACTCAAATGACTACCGGTAACTACGCTTCAACTACCAATTCATTTGGCAGTCAAAACACAAGCTCATACGGTACGACTCAGTCTTATAATTATGGTACAGTAAATGCTCAAAAACAGTATGGTGAAGTAAGTGATAGTCTCTACTATGAAATACCGGAAAATGTGTATAGTCAAGTGCCTGATGATACTTTGAAGCCCCATAGGCCGGCACCGAGTAAGCCCTTGGGACAGCCGTTAAGTATGCAACAGATACAGAGAAAAATCCAACAAGGCCAGGTATGTATATTTTAATAGGTATAAGTTCAATTATAAATTTCCGTATAAATAGACAACCTCGTTAATGTCGATTGCCCGTAGATGAATAACTTTTCAAATAAATAGACAAAGAAACTTCTCTTATTTACGAGGGTTGTATGATAAGTACCTGGCCTCGGCCAGAGATAGCGCTACTTCTATTTAAAAAATTATATTTTTCGTAAACATAACCTTTCACAAGAATCCTGTCAAATTTTGAAGTCGCTGCGTGATTTAGTTTGTGAGTAGTAGCCATTTAAATAGAACAACTTTTGTGATTTATTTATTTTTGAAAAAGAAAATGAATGATGAAAAAAAGCGGAACTTAGCGACGTTTATGGGAACTTTGCACCTTCGTTATCAACCATAAAATATTGGACAGCTGAATTCAACGCAGTCATATAAGCATTTTTGATGAGGAACGTCCAGGTCTTCCTAATGGGGTCACCACATTAGAAATGATTGAAAAATCCACGACATAGTGATAAATGACCGAAGAGTGAAAGTGCGTGTGAGTCCTGAGACTGTGGGCATCTCAATTTAACGTGTACAGAACATTTTAACAACCCGTTTGAATATAACAACGCTTTCCGCAAGATATGTGCCGCGATTGCTCACAATTGACAACAAACAAGTACATGTGTCAATTTCAAAAGAATGTTTGGCTATGCTAAAGAGCAATCGGAATGATTTTTGGCGTCGACTCATTACTGTTGATGAAACATGAATTTATCACAGCACACCAAAGAACGATGGGTTTTTGGTGATAAACTGGCGCCAAAGATGGAGAAAGCGACTTTATCGGCCACCAAAGTCATGGCCACAATGTTTTGGGATGCACGCGGTATAATCCACGTCGATTGTTGTGAAAGAAAAACGTCCGCATTTGGCGAAGAACAAAAATCTCTTTCATCAAGACAATGCATGCGTGCTTACTTGTGTCATCGCCATGGCAAAATTCGATGAGTGAGGATACAAATTACTTCTACATCCCCTATATTCGCCAGATTTTGCCATCTGCGATTATTCTCTATTTCCGAATATGAAAAAATGGCTCGGCGGAAAAAATTGGGTCAAATGATGAGATGATTGCTGAAACAAACAGGAGTTTTTTGAAAAATAAAATAAATTTTACACATAAAATCGTTTTTTTCTTGTCAAGGCCAGGTACTTATCATACAACCCTCGTATTGTTGTTAATTTTTACAATTTTGTTTATACAGTTCACAATATAATATTTACGGTACATTTTTAGACCATTTAATAGATTAATATATTTTCTAATATGATGAATAAAAGGCCGAGTCCGATTGTTTTCAAAGTTGAGATTCTTGCAATTGAAACTCCTTTGCAACAATATGTGAATGCTCCGAAGCGTATCTGATGAAAATATAATAAAACCATTATTGTGGTGAAGAGTGAATACAATAGATTACGTGCACGTGTTTTTTTTAGGTTAAGGCATTTTTTGAAGTCACTTCATCAAATATACCTTATACTACTGAATAATACCGTTATAATTCATGGTGGTTTTGCAATATTGTACCTGAAAAATTAGTGCCAGCAGGGGCACGTTTATTTTCAGCGGGTGATTTTGTTGATATGACACCTTGGCACATTTCTTTGCCCGTTACTAGAAAGAAACATTTGCATTGATATTATCAATATATTCTAATACGAGATCGGTGTAGCATGGGTCGTGATTGTGTACGTTCATGTTTTTTTTTTCTAAAATGACGGGATGGAGTCAGATTTGCGAGTACTTATTACAGTAAAATAATATGGAAAATATGCTATAAGAATTATGATATAATTACCGATGAAACAACATTTACATTAATAATTTTCAATAAATTTATGGACTGACGTTATTATACGCTTACTGGTCCAATTATGTTAGATTAGCAGCATTTCTTCCTGAATCATATTGCGTTGCATTTTAGGCGTAAAATAAGCGCTAAATCTTTGACTTTTATCTCTGATGGTATATGACAAGTATTTAGCGACATTAAAGACACGCTCAAACTTAAATAGGTAAGCAAGAATTGCTGTATAACCAGAAGAGAAGGACCTCGAATTCAATCGCTTTAATGGTTTTACAAATATGAAGTCCACAAACGACAAAGTTAATCTGCAGCAATTTTGGGACACTTTTCCTTTTTCACACAGAGTGATCGTCTAGGTGCAGAAATTGCCACCCTAGAAGACTTGTGAAACATCAACAACAGAAACTGACAGGCATTCCAAGACTACCAACCATCATGGCTACGAAGCTAACTGTTTTCCAATTAGTTATGGACTTACTCAGATTATCGATAAAGCAACAGGGATCACCATTCCGGAAATTTACACTATCACCGGAGATCCTTTTTCCAACCATAGACACCCAGTGTTCCACTAGCTGGTGACAGAGAAACTCCTAAACTGCGATACATTTGACACTAAAAATCTAATAAATGAGAAGAACACAAAGAATACCTACGAACTTTCCATTGGTTAAGCATTTGTTTTAGCTCTGACAACCCATGTGATTGGGCTAAACAAGTTACTGATGCTATTTTGTCGGGCATAGAAGCTTACATCCGTTTTTCGAAGAAGAATGCTTCGAGTCAACCAAATTTTTTATGATTTCATCACTGGTCTCTTGATTCTCAGTGGTTTGCTTTAGCTCATTTTTATTTTTAGGCTTAGTTGCATTAATTGTTTTCATCATGATCATGCACAAGTTCTCTGTGTAGGTTAAAGCGGGACTGTTTCCTGGCCATGGCAACGCTAAGATCTCATTTTTCGTTAAAAACTGCCTATCCAAAAATACAACCATATAGAAAATAAAATATGCAAAACTTTGTGGTGGTAACATTTTTTCAATAAGTAAATATGATTACTTACAGATTTGGCTCTGTGGCGCAGAATCACCTTGAAAAACGAAGTCTTCACAGTTTGAAAGACGGTTTCTCTTTGAGGGAATCCAACACTCTTCCAAAATTTTTATATATTTTTCTGCATTAACAGTACCATCTATAAAATTTATTTGGCCGATCCCAGAGTAAGAAAAACATCCCCAGATTATTACACGCATGTTTCACTGTTATTAATGTGCAGAGATGTAAATTTCATCCAAAAACCCCACTTTTCTCCAGTCTTCCGATGTCCACTTTTCATATTGTTTGACCCAAATCAGGCGTAATTCCTTCATTGTTTTTATTGAGAAATAGTTTTTTGGTTGATTTTTTGCCCATAAACATTTTCCCTTAACCGTCTGCCGTCTGTTTCTGGACTTATATTAGCTAAGTTCCTACCTGCTAGACCGCTTGATATTTCCTTAGCAGTTTTAAAACGATCTAAAGACAATCGCATCATCAAACGGTCTAATCGCTCATGTGTCTTTCTTTTCTTCCCGGTCCCTTTCTTCCGCTCTGTGCTGCTCTGAGAAATATTTTTGTTTAAAAGTCTTACCACAGTGGACTGATGGCATTTTATTATCTTCGCTGTTTGTCGTTAAGAAAGCCCAACTTCAGTAAACGTTACAGTTCTAAATTTTTCTGCCTAAGAAAGTTGTTTAAAATTCGACGTGATGAAACTGGGGGTCATTGTTTGAGTTTGCTCTAATTCTAATAAAAAAAAACAAAAAGAATACCGTTTAATTATTCCAACGTTTAGCATTAAAAGTTTAAAAATAATAGGCGTTACAATTTCTATGATCGCGACTGTATTTCATAAAATTTAAAATCTTGTAAAATTGAATCTGTGAAATCTGTGTAAATAGTATTAGTAGTGTGTAGTTTTATTTTAGTTATTTTTAGCACGTAACAATCGTTTCATGTATATATAAATATAGATATTACGTAGGTCTCATTGTATTTTTCCAGTTAAGTGCAGACGCTGAACGTTTAATGACCCCAGAATACAGGAACAACAAAATAAGTCAAGTACGAGACTGTGTTTCGGATGCGTCTAACGAGGAATGTCTGAGCGCTTTGCAGCAATGTGGATGGGACGTGACTTTGGCTATTAGGACCATTAAAATAAATAATCTTTTAAAGTAAGTACATATATTTCCATGCATAATTCTTGTTTTTTTTTCATACCCTGAGTTTCTGAGTTTTTCATTCATTAAAATTGACTCTCTGTGCCTGTGGAATTTTTCTACAAAAAATAACAAATAATTCAACAAATTTCCTTGTATTAAAATTCTCATTATTAAAATTATTTTGTTGAAAATTTTCACTTAACGCCTGAAATACACAAAATATACTGAATATGCAACATCAATAAGTCGGATTTTTTTTTTTGGTAATTAGGGCTTACTGTTAAGTGCTACCGACATAGTACAGTCGGTCAAGTAAGAACGTGTCTGCGATAATTCATTTTTTGGTAGATGGGATTCTAGCAATTCAACAAAAAAAATCTGTAGAGGTTACCTTTGCCTACGACGCATTTTAGTAAAAGTATCAGTAGATTCCGATGTTTCGTCGAAATCACGTAAAATCCAAAATGAGTAACTTGCTTGCGTTTCGGTTCGAGTCAGTTTTTCTTTGTTCCCACCCAAAGGGGTCTAAAATGACACATTCCGGGGCCGCTAAATATATTAAAAAGTCGGTATCGTTTGGGAAGAAGTGGGTAAATCGTTTTAACGAGACGAAAAATGTCGACGACTTGCCATAACGTAGCTCGATAGGTAAAGTCATTCGGAAAGTCGAAAAAACGAACCGTGTCTTTGTTTTCACGGGACCCGAAATTGACGCTGCGTCAAGGAGAGCAAAATTAACAAAATCGGGTTTGAATATGTCCCATGAGACCATTCAACAACATCTTTGTGCTCATGACGTCGAGAATCATGCCGGACGTCAACCCTATTGAAAACGTTTGGTCCCTTGCAAAGGGAAAACTGAGAGGAAAGATTCTGAGGACTTTGATTGAGTTGCCTCGCGAGATTCGAAAAATTTGGAGATCATTGCCGCCCGAGTATGCAGAAAATCTCGTCGACAACATGTCTCAAAGATGTCAGGCGATTACTGATGCAGGTGGCAATTGGATAACTTACTAAGGTAAGTGCGCCGTTGTTAGCACACCCAAAAATACATTAATGGCAAAAAATGTTCTCGAAACACATTTTTTCAACAATACGAGCGGCCACGTTCTTACTTGACCAACTGTCATAGTATTTTTTTAATTACAGTAGATCCCATTTTTTAAAAAAGTTGTATGTATTGAGAGTATTTTTTAACGATGGGTTTGTATTGTAGATTAGGCTTAGCCGATAGAGACGCTTGTGAATCGGCCCTACAACGAACAAATTGGAATGTCGAGTTAGCAGCGTCCGCCATATTGGATACTTGATATTCCAAGATCAATATAGTTGGTTTTTAGGCAATTGAACAATGCAACCCAGAATATTATTTATTTGTATTGTTAGGACAATATGTAAGGCAAATTCTCTATTTATTTTCTTTCTTAGCAGTTGCATTCAATAGAAATTTTGAGCTCATAATAATAATAATAGTAATGTAGGACTATTACTGAAAATACCGTGAACCATTATTTTCAGAACGCAGACGTTCAGTTCTGTTTATTGTGATTTAGATTAAAGTATTTATTTTCCCACCTTATTTTTTGTTGCCGGGCAAACATTTGGAAAGGCATTGCTTAAATAGCCTTTGCCATAACTTTATTCAGGGAATGTACCTAGTCATGGAGCCGAAAAACCCGTTTTTTTTTAGGAATCCTTCTTAGCGAAACTATTCATTATATAAATCAAGTTTTTATTTTATATAATAATTCATTACTCAGTATGTATCACCATTACACCAAACATTTTATTTTTGCACTCGACGCACGTTTCGCTAACCATATTAGCTACATCAGGAGCGATGATCGGTCAATCATCGCTCCTGATGAAGCTAACATGGTTAACGAAATGCGCGTCGTGTGCAAAAATAATGTGTTTGGTGTAGTGATGATACATAATGAGTAATATCATTTTGCCAAAGATTCCACATATCCAACATAGATAATACAATTTGTGAAATTTTAAGGGGTTACATCACCTTGGCGCTCGGAAAAATAGGTATAAAAATAAAAAAAAAATTGACGCAGCTATTAAATATATAAAATAATTCTTCTTTTATACATAAACATAGTAGTTTTATAAATAACACAGGCCAACAAAAGAAATATTTGTAAAAACTTTTTAAACCATTATGTATATTTGGGTGCTGAAACCGTATCTGGTATCAGTTTTTTTGTATCACCCACAGTTCTCCCACAATATGACATCGATTAAATTTCAAAATAGCGAAAAAAATTCCTCTTCCTGCTTGAAAAACTGAGCAATCTGTTGATCTCTTCTTCTATAATGGTAAATAGATGTTCCAGATTCCAATAAATGTTTTTCTTTCAGCCTAGAACCAAGCAATTCTGCTTTTTCCTTAGTCAAACCCAAATCTCTCACTACATCATTTAACTCAGCTTGTGTAAACAATTGTGGTTTTAAATTTTCTAGAGAACGTTGCAACTCATTATCATCCGGTCGACTTTCATTAAATTCGAGACTGGGCTGTAAAACGTCATCAATAGACTGAGGTGGCTCAGGGACAGAAAGTCCCAGTCCATGTCCTGAAGTAAAGTTAGGATAAACAATTACTTTATTATTTTTGGAGTTATATCCAGAAACATCAACGCTGCAAAAATAACAATCTTTTGAATGATTTTCTTGCTCTCTCCATACCATGGGTACTACAAATCTAAAAGCTTTCTTTTCTTATACCTTTTCCTAAGATCCTCCTCACAATACTTTGTGAGGAGCCCAACATTTTTCTTGATTACCGATTTCTGTACCAAAATATGCAAACTATACTTTTTTTACGAAGTCAGTAATGTTTCTTTGATGTTTTTTTAACTACAAACTCACCACATATATAACAAAAAGTGTGAGAGTTTTTACAACCACGATTAGCCATACTTTGAGTGTGAATTAAAGCACATGGGTTTAACACTGCAATGCGAGGAAGAAAACAAACAGCTGTGACATTTATCGGAACTGCCAACCTAATAACATTTGGTTTTACTGCCAACCTTATAACATTCTGATTTTATTGCCAACCTAATAACATTCGAATGATAAAAAATAAACTTTTCACATTTTGAATATTAAAATGTGAAAAATTGGTGGGTGATACGACTTTTTTATTATTATTTTCGGACTCAGCACACCAAAAAAACATAGGAATCTGGTAAAATTATTAAAAAAGTTTTTTCATCGTTGGCCTGTGTAATTTGAAATAATAAGGAATAAAAAAAATTACAAAATGACGGAGATATGAGCCATCAAGTAGGACCCTCTTTTGAAAATCCTTTCTGATGGTGTATTTATTTTCTCTGTCAGGCATCGTCTGAAAAATAAAAAATAATTTAGAAAGGTAATAGCTAAGATGTAGCGTAGAAAAAAAATTTTTTAAATTTTTTTGTAGAAATGGCAGCTGTTTGAAAAAAAACACTCTGATTTTTATCGAAATATTGAGTTTAAAAAATTTATAACTTATGAACGTGGCGCCCAATCAAAAAAATCCTATGCTACATCTTAATATTACAAAGAATATGTGTTGTAAATTTTAACAAAATAGGTTAAGTAGATCTTAGTACACCAGTTTGAAAAAAGTAGTTTCGAAAAAGCGCAAAAGGAAAAACAGTACGACTTTATATTTTTTTAAATTACCTTTAATCTGCGATTTCTGAGTCGTACATTAGGTCTTCCATTGTTGCCGCGATGTCCTCCGACTCCTTTTGAGCAGCTCTTTTCAATTTCCTGGCCTCTTTAAACTCCTGTTGGGATCTCATGTTGGCTATAGATATTCGTTGAGAATCCAAGTTCTCGGTAAATCGCAGCGCGCAGGTTTAATAATTGCACCACATACACTAATATCTCTCTCTCTATTCGTTTCCTCAGTCTTGAGTGTCGTGATCTCTATGGAATGACTTCACTGTTCTGTTCACTATTTCTCTCCATTTCTCTCGATCTTCTGCCAAGTGCAACGATACATGGAGTGGTTGATCCATAACTTGTTTTATTTGATCTGACCATCTTGTTGGCGAACGGCCTCTCCTCCTTTTACCCTGGACCTCTCCCATTATTATTAGCCGGTCTACATTATTGCCTGGTCTTCTACCTACATGTCCAAAATACTGAAGAATTCTTGTCATGCATAGTGATGATAACCTTACAGTTACATTTAGTTCATTCAGTATAGATTAATTAGTTCTTCTGGCGGTCCAGGATATTCTCAACATCCTCCTATAACACCACATTTCAAAGGAATCAATAGATTTACGTTCCTTTACTCTAAGTGTCCAGGATTCTACACCATACGAAAATATTGGAAATACTAAGGTCTGTACGAGATTTAATTTCGTTCCTTTAGTTATGTATGGACTTTTCCATATCTTAGTAAGTCTCGTCATAGCATTTCTTGTTAGAGATATTCTTCTTTTTATTTCATTCTCGCATCCTCCCATACTACTTACGGATGATCCTAGATATACAAAGGTGCAATGCCATTGAGTAAGTCGGATCTTACTATTTGGTCAGACTTATCGACTATCATCAGCTTCGTTTTGTCCTTATTTATGGTCAGACCTAGTTTCTCACTTTCTTGCTCTATTCGATTTAAAAGTGTAGCCATCTCTTCCTCGGTCGCTGCAAATATGGTGGTATCATCAGCGTAACGCAAGTTGTTTTATTCGCTCACCTCCTATTAGGATTCCACCATCCCATTCATTCAGCGCATTTCTCATTATAAATTCACCATAAACATTAAATAATGTAGGAGACAGAACACAGCCCTGTCTTACACCTCGGCGAGGATGAAACTGATCGGATATTGTATTGTCTATTCTCACCACTGCAGTGCTGTCCAAGTAGAGGTTTTTAATCAGTTTAATCAGATGATAAGAAACACCCATTTGCTCTAGTACCTCCCAAAGCTTTTTCCAGTTGACAAAATCAAAAGCCTTATTATAGTCTATGAAGCACATTACCATAGACACATTATACTCTCTGCATTTCTCTATCAATTGTCTTATGTTAACAATCTGATTTCTTGTGCCTCGTCCTTTAACGAATCCCGCTTGTTCTCTAGAGATTTGTTGGTCAACATAATATCTTAAACGATTATTTATGATATGTAGCATTACCTTACTTGGATGTGATAATAGAGATAATGTACAATAATTACTACATTTACGGGTAGAGCCTTTCTTATGTAGTGGTATTATTATAGAGGTCGTCCAATCTTTCGGCCATATTCCAGTTTTCCAGATGTTATTACATATTTTATAGATCATCCCCACTGTGTCATGATCTAGTTCCTTAAGAATATCTCCCGTGATGTCATAGTAGCCAGGTGCCTTATTGCTTTTCAGTTTCTTAACAGCATCCTCTAATTCACTCCTCATTATTTCAGGTTCTTGCTGCGTGGTATTGATCTGTTGGTGTATGTCTTGTTCTTGTGCATCATAATAAAGATCTTCACAATATTCTCTCCATCTGTTTATTATTCTTTCTTTCTCTGTAAGCAGTGTTCCATTTTTATCCTCGATTGCCCAAGTTTGAGGTTTGAAATCCTTATCTATCTCTTTAATTTTTTTAAAAAGATCTTTAACTTGATTTTTCTCTGCATATGCTTGTACTTCTTTACATTGGTTATTGAGATATGTATTCTTATCTTGTCTACAGTTCTTCTGTATAAGTCGATTTAAATCTTGGTACTCTTTTATCTGCTGATCATCGTTTAGTCCAGTTTTCTTTACGTTTTTCCTATGCTCTATAAGTTGCCATGTTTCTGCAGACATCCAAGATTTTTTAATACCTTTTCTTACTCTTCGGGATGCTATTTCTTCGTGGGCATCTTTTATCGATGTTTTCACTTTGTTCCACATCTCTTCATTATTTCCAGGATCTTCATTATATTGGATATTTCGGATATTTTTATTTACTAGTTCCGTAAATTGTTGTTTTTCTGGAGGATATATCTTCATTCGTTGCACTAATATATCCATCATTAAATATACTAACTGCAATATAAGATGCAATCTCAACAATTTTTGTGCCATTGTAATGCACTTTTGGAGCCATAGACCAAATGTTTAGACTTTAGCTTCCAAAATTTCGCAAAGGAATTATTATTAAAAAGTACTGACTAAAAGAACAATACCCTTTGTCAAGGCTTTGACCGCTCGTGCCGGTCCGATCGCTACCTGAGTTTCGGGTCTACTCACTTCTAATAATTACTATAACTTCCGAAATAATTTGAATTTTGAAATGGTTAAACGTTTAAAGTATTCTTAAAAGCCAAAAAAAAATAATAATTCGATTTTTTGGAAATCTCAGGGTGGTGTAACCCCTTAACTTATAAAAAATGGCAGCGCTACACTTGTTCCCCATTCTTTTTAAGGAATATTGAGGAGCGCAGAATTACTAGGAGCTAGTTCATCTGAAATCAAAATTTCCTAAGAAATTAGTTTAGTAGAGGATCAATCTTGTCTTGGCTGTAAAAAAAATGTTCATCAAATGGCATTCATTGATGTAAACAAAAAAAATGAAAAAATGACGTTACCGCGTTTTACACTTAACCTGATTAAAAATAAAGTTCATGAAAAAATCAAAATTGCCTCTTATAAAGACAAGCAATATGTATAGAGAAAATATGCACCAAATTTCATCAACATTGGTTCATTTGTGCTTGAGATATCTTGCACACCGCCAAGTGGTTTTCAAGAAAAATTAGTTTCGAGAAAAACGCGTTTAAAGTTTTAGATTTGAAAAATAAAGTTAAAAAAAAACAATACAAAAATAAATTCTTACCTGTAAATGAATCATCGACTCCAGAGTCATATGAATCTTCATCAGCTATTTCAACTTCTAGAATATTAATTTGTTCTTGTTTATGATGTATTCTAGCTTCTTTTGTACTTAGTAACTGTTGCTCGACCAGGTCAACGCGTTCTCCGTCCACTTTAGCTGCGTAGTCATGTGCATTACGGCCACAATGAACTCCCATAGCTGTCATTATCTTTAACAAAGCCAATTAAAATATAAACTTTAATAATTGCTACGAGTGAACTGTATAACGATATCGAACAAACACCCAGTTTCGAGCATAGAAGCTTAGAATAGAAGATGTGCATGCCTCGTAACTTTTAAGAAAGACAGTTGACGAATCTCTTTGTATTATGTTATGAAAGAAAAAGTTTAAAATACATTAAAATCGAGTTAATGTCGGCGAAGACAGACCCGAGAGCAGCTGCTCGCTACCTGCTCCAAAACTATATGCGACGGCACTTCTTTTAAATTGCTATAATTTCGTCAATTTTTAACCGATTCTTATGAAAACGGAAAATATTCTTAAGATAATATACTAAAAGAAAATGTAAAAAAATCCAAAAATGAAATTGTTTGACCCAGATGACTAGGTACATGTATCCCCATAATGTAAATAAGAGTTATATAAAATATCGCTTACGTTTTAAATGTACACATTTCATTGTTATATGAAGATTTCATAACCGATGATGTTATATCATTAGCGTAACACAAATGTCATCTCCCCAAAATATCTTCAAGCGCTTGTTCTTCAACAAACTATACGCACAAGCATTTCCTACTTAAATATGTTAACATTGACAAAAAAGGCTTTTAACCTACGGTGTACATTTCCAAACTTTTGTCCTATTTAGCTGTAAAAATAAAAAGTAGGTAAAAACTTTGTTCATTTACAAAATAAATTTGTATGTTTCAAATCTGTTCAGAAATTCATCACACATCAAGTTGAAATTAGCAGGATAGCATATTTACGAAAGCTTCACTACATATTGTTTACATCGTCGTAGATTTGATTCTGTTATATGGAGCATTAAAAATATAGTTTTATAATAACTTCTAGAACCTTAAAGATGAAATATGATACAGACATAATTTAATGTAGTAAAGGGCATAATGAAAACCTTATTTTTGACCTGCTTAAAGTGAAAAAAGGATAATGAGAAAATATCTTTTTTGCTTTTAAATTTTACCTAACATATATGGTAAAAAATAACTGGCATGTTCAACCACCTAGGTGGGCGCTGGAGATTGTAAAAAAACATGGGGGAAAGCAAGTTGTATTGGTAGTAATGCCTAGTTAAATCATATTAATTAGTGGAATTTTACCTGTGTCCCTGCATTGGTATGGAGGCTATAATTATGACTATTGGTAGTTGCTAAATGCATTTGCTCAGTGACATATTACCAGCTTTCTTGGTTTAAATTCTGAGAACTTTTTTGGTTCTGCGAATAATATTCAGTAGTAAATAAGACACGAGCTCAGTGTCTGTGCTGGAGAATTAGAAATATTTTAAATACAATTACCACATTTATTACCACTACTCGATCTATTTTTATGTTTCAAAAATAATCAAACAAATTAAATGATACATTTTTTTACAGTGACGGAAAGTTTAAAAAAAATGTCACCTCTAGAGCGTAATTTAGTAATTAAATTTAATTTTGTTTCAGTTTCGCCACCCTTTTTTTGTTATTACATACAAGGATTTTAACATAGACAGAATATTCCACTTTTTCTTTTTAAGTTCTAACTCTTGCATATTTAAGAATCAAAACGACACTTTGTTTCACAAATTATATTTCCTATCTGTGACATGTGGATGTTAACTACTTTTTCAGTAATGAAGATACAAAACTATTTCATAACTGCAGAAAAAGTAAAATTTTAAATTATTTGGAAATTGTAGAGATTAAAAAGGTAATAAACATGTTACCAATACCCAGTTAGACTTTGGAAATACCCCAATTCTTGATAGTAGCTTAAATTTTACACTTCAGTTGTAGTATATTTTACTCGCAAATTAGTTCAAACTAAGATCAAGATAGAAAATATAATTTGGGAAACATCACCAAGAGCTAACCGCGAAATCAGTCCATTCTCACATATTTTCTTTGTGTTAAAAAATATCTTGCGTTGCTTCTGCTCTTGCTAGATGTAACTCTAAACTTCGTGTATAAGGTAAATTAAACACACTTTTATGTCGTATTCCACTATATTTAAAATAAATTAAATATTCACCATTCTATAGCTTGCTGAAGAATGGCCATATTTATGTTCTTTCGTTTTGAACTTTGATCTTGTTTCTGTAAGCATATTCTCAAAATAAGTTTTCCATTTGTTAATATTTATTAGGTTAATTTTAACATCACTTTTATTTGTTCTTAGTGTGCTTAAGAATTTCTGCGTTTCTGTTGTCTTTCCTATATGTGCTTCTAATTCTAAATAGGAAAAAACGAACAGTGGGAAAAATATACATTCATCAATCATTCTATAGATATGATTGATGAATCTAACTAACAAATTTATTGTTAACTATAAACAAAATGGGTGCAGAATATGCCAATAAAAAAAATTTAGTTTAACAGATCATTTTGTGAGAATTGCAAATACAACTAAGAGTGCCAAAGATTTTTATTTGGAGGGTTTATGGTTAACGAGGAAAATTCATTTAATGTTACGTACCTACCTGACATAATTGAAAATAATAATTGCAGTGCAAATATACAATTGCAAAAATTATATCCTAATTTAATCATACATCACAATAAATCACCTTATTCGAGAGAAGATTTCTGATAATACTTTTTAATGCACACAGGCCAAGTGTCAATTTATTGTATTTTTATTTAGATATGTACGATGGCAGAATAACAAAATGTGTTTTAATGCAGAGAGTAGTATTAAACGCTTTGTTAGACATTAGGTATTTCCACAATACTTTTGTGTAAATTGTATCCACAAAAATAATATTAATTTCACTGTGCTGTATGCCAAAATTTTAGGTCAGAAACTTCACTGAATTGATTAAACCTAATTTAAATAATATCTTTAGAAATTCGGAGCCGTTTATTACAAATAAATCGAAAAGTAAAAAAATCTCAAAATTTTCCATTTTCTAAAAATTAACAAAATTCCAGACGACTGCTGGGAACATTAAAGTCACTTTATTTTCTTGAATAAAAACGTTATGCTCATGTTCTAATAACTTATGATTTAAAACTTCTTATTCTTTAGATTTTTTCGGTATTTATGAAGACAAATTATAACCAAAATTTTTACCAAAGTGTAATAATTCACCAAGCGTTTAATGTTAACATATTTTGTTCTTTTAAATGTTAGAATGTACTTTATTTCTAGGTCGTATTACTGTTATCTTTATTTTGTAGACTAGAACAATGTACATATATTATTTCAAAATGCATATAAATTATTTTTATAAAAAAAACTTTGTGAATTATTTTTATAGTTTTCCCTTTTCAAAAGTTATCTCCATTTTTTTCAGTAGAGTGTAATGCAATAATATTTAAAGGGTAAGTGAACTTATTCCATTCAGTTCAAAGAGGGCAGAAAAGGGTTAATGGGTTATATACCATTTACTAATTTTTCACCAAGCTGCTGTCCGTGTTATAGAAACCTATTATTGACTTCATGGCTCTAGAATACTTAATTTTTGCCACAGAGATCCATTCTTAACTAATTTGTTATCAAACTAGAGTCCTCCATTTTTGTCATGTGGACCTACTCGTGGCTAATTTTTCATCGGGCTATCGTTCTTAATTCTTATTAAAGGGACCCATTCTCAATCATACACATATTTTTGACTAATTTTTCATCGGGCCATCGACTTTAATTTTTGTCGTGTGGTCTTATTGCCGACTAATTCTTCAGACTACCAAGACCCTCCTCCTCCTCCTCCATCTGTCGTCCTACGTAAAGACTCTCTGTCTTGAGCCTAATGTGATGCTTCTGTGAATATGAGGCCAGTTGTTTAAATATCGTCCAATCACCGTGTGGGAGACCGTCCTCTCGGTCTTTTGTCCTCGACATTGCCCTCCACAATCAACCGGTCTACTGTGTCTTTCCCTCTTGTTATGAGTATGTTTCTATTGATTATAGCGGTAAGTCTGGTTTTGATGCCGAGTTCATCTAGGATGGAGGCGTTTGTGCGGTGCACTGTCCAAGGTATCCGCAGCATCCTTTTGTATACCCACTCTCAAATGTGCTGATTCGTTTTTCGTCATTTTTTTGATGGTCCAGATTTCGGCTGCGTATGTAACAATTGGAAATATTGGTGTTTTGATGAGCCGTAATTTGGTCTTCTTCGTTATGCCACTCTCTCCATATTTCCGTTAGCTTGGCGGTCGCGGTTCTAGCCATAACCAGACGTTTGCGTATTTCTTTCTCGCATCCACCGCTGTTTGTTATTACGGAGCCGAGGTAATTGAAGTGATTTACTGTTTCATACCCTACCATATTTATAATATATGGCTGATTGTTTCGGGCTGTAGCTCGTATTTGTTGCTGTTCGTGGCCGCTGACACTACGGTGTCGTCGGCATATCGTAGATTATTTATTTTAGGTCCCCCTATTGTTATGCCGCCCTGCCAGTCGTTAAACACCTCTCTCATGATGTGTTCACTATAGATATTGAACAATATAGGCGATATGATGCATTCCTGACGAACCCCTCCTTCGAGCTTGAAGTTTTGCGAAAAAGTATTGTTCGCCCAGATGGTGGCTATATTTTATTGATATAGTTTTCGAAGAAGCCAAATTAGGCGATAGGGTGTTCCCATCTGTGCTAGAATTTCTCCTGTAGCGCTCCACATTTCAGTGCCAAATGCCGTCGAGTAATCTACAAAGCAAAGGTACGTCTCTAGATTGACTTCTCTGGATTTTTACACGACTTTACGACAGTTGAGGATCTCTTCGTGGGTGCCTCTTCCAAGCATGAATCCCGACTGTACTTTGAAGATTTAAGCAAGAATGGTTTTAACCGCTCATCGATGATAATTAGGAGGACCTTGCTGGCGTGAGATATTAGAGAGATCGTTTGATAATTTCCACACTTGGAGCCTTTTTTGTATCTTGGGCCGAAGGTAGATTTGTTCCGGTCTGTTGGTCATACTCCAGTTCTCCATATTACTTGGCATATTTTGTGCATGAGATAATTTTTCATCGGGCCACCGTCTTTATTTTTTGTCATGTGGACTTATTACCAACTAATTATTCAGGGTACCAAAACCTATTCTCGACTAATTTTTCATCGGCCTATCGTTTTTAATTCTTGTCGTTGAGACCCATTTTCCACTAATTTTTCGTTCAGCTACAGCCCTTAATTCTTACCACAGAATTGTGTTCGCAAACTAATTTTTCATCGAGCTACCACCCTTTATTGTTACGAAGATCCATTACCACTTTTCTAAAAGAACATTGAATTTTTTTTTATAGAGAATTATTGTCGATTAACCTTTCATCGACATACCGTCATTTTTTCAAAAGGTAGCTCAAGTTGATAATAAATTTTTGTGACAAAATTAACGACGGTAGTCTGATTAAGTTACTTTCTGTAATTAAAAATTAAGGGTGGAAACTAACTAAGAAATTAGTCAATAATTGGTTTCTGTAACGAAAATTAAAGTCCGTTTGTTCGGAGTTGATAGCATATAACGTAGGTTATAAACATTAATATGTCATAAACCATAAGCGTCCGAAATTTCTCTACCAATTATTTGCAGGTTTATAAAGCTTAATGATAATGGATACAATAAAATTATTTAGGATTGTAGCAGTTATTGGAATATAATTAACCAAAGTACTTATCGGTAGGTGGTCTTATAGAAGTTTTTTCGTGCATTATAAAATAGTTCGTTTTAACCGGAAATTCGTGAAGCGGGTTCGTAAACAAGCAGACTTCACTGTACTCTCATATTTTTTATTTTCAAAGTTTTTAAAACCCATTCGACCGATACACAGTCTGTCAAGTACGAACGTGTCCGCGATAATTCATATTTGGTAGATGCGATTCTAGCGATTCAACAAAAAATCGGTAGAGGGAACCTTTGTCTACGACGCCTTTTAATAAAAATATCAGTCGATTCCGAACTTTCGTCGAAATCACGTAAAATTCAAAATGAGTTTTTTGTTTGTGCGTCGGTTCGAGGCAGTTTTTCTTTATTCCCGTCCAAAGAGGCCTAAAATGACACATTCCGGGACCGCTAAATATGCCTGAGCACCTAAGTATACAATAAAAATATTCTGTGTAAGTATAAAAATAAAACAAAAACCTATAATATGATTAGTTCAAATCAGAACAGCGATGGCTTCAACTTTCAGTTTTGTCCCGGTCAAACTTCGCGGAGTCTGTAAATCTGAATTTCCCTGAAAGGAAAAACAATGATACTTGACGACCACGATGCCCTAGTGCATTAACAGCCAACAAGCAAAGTGCGTAAAATTGTGGAAACTTGTACCAACAGTTTATAGATTTCTAAAAGAAAGAAAACGCGGTCCTTGCAACGAACCTCAGAATCACAAAGGAAAGGAGCAGACTTTAAAAATGCAATAAGAAGAAAAGTACACCATTTTTTTTATTAAGAAAGAAATACCTACACTACATAAAGTTTTGCAAGAAATCGGAGAAGACCAGGACTTACAGATTTAAAAAAATGGAAATTATGGAAAATCCTTCAAAACCGGAATTTTCGTTGGGAAAAGCACAATAGAAAATCTGTTCTTATCAATAAAACAGAAATAATTTGTTGGAGAAGAGAATATCTACGAGCAATCAGAAAATTTCGAGCCGAAGAAAGAAATATTTTTTATTTAGATGAGACTTGGGTTAATGAGGGACACACAGTGAAAAAATTCTAGATTGACAAAAACATAAAGAGTGCCCAACAAGCTTTTATGGAAGGTTGGTCAACTGGATTACAACCCCCTTCAGGAAAAGGTCACAGGCTAATTATAGCACATATTGGTAGTGAAAACGGATTTCTCGACGGTGGCCCGTTGGAATTCAAATCAAAGTCAACTAAAGATTACCATGAGACGATGTCGGCCGATGTTTTTGAGGAGTACTTCCAACAAATGATTGAATGTATACCAGCGGAATCAGTCATAATATTAGACAATGCCCCATACCATTCTCGATTATTAAAACGATTCCAACAAATTCATGGAAGACAGCGGATATTCTTCAATGGATAAGAGACAAAAATCTCAAACATAAAGATGGTATGTTAAAAGCGGAACTTCTTAAAATTGCGAAACAAAATAAGGCACAGTTCAAGAAATACGCAGTTGATGAGATGGCAAAGGAACGGAATATCACAGTGCTTAGATTACCGCCATATTATTGAATCCCATAGGGCTCATTTGGACACAAATGAAAGGTTTCGTTGCAAGGGAAAACACCACGTCCAAACTTCAATCGATTCGATGTGTTATAGAAGAAGAAAATAAAATGTGGAAACTTGACGAATACATCGAAGAAACTGTGGAAATAAAACCCTTAATTATCAATTTAAGAGAAGTCTAGTCTTCAGATTTTGAAGATGATGATTGTTTTTGATTGTAATTAAAGTGCTTATATATCGTGAATTGTGAATTTGTATATATACATAGATCTATAGATTAAAAAATTTGTTATTTCTATAACTTTATTTTTAAGCTAATTTTATTTATTAAACACTAAAAGCCGGTTACGCTCGGACGGCTGTGCTACCGATAAACCCTCATTTACATTTTATGACTCTATTGTATAGCAGAGTTTTTCTGCCTAAAATAGGGTGAACCATTAAAAATAATTTAAAACAGGTAGCGAAATCCAGTAAAATAAAAAGTCTTTTTGTTTTGGGCGCACTCCAAAATGCATTTGCATCTAGTTCGGTGAAAAATTAGTTGATAATGGGTACATGCAATAAAAATTAAGTACGGTAGCCCCAATGAAAATTCGTCAGAAATCATCAGTGATATGCAATCTACGAATAAAACGCACTACTACTTACATAATATTCTTTTGGAATGAAGCGCTTCTAGAATATAATTGTGCCGGAACCTAACAGAGGTAAAATGAATTGCTCGTTAAAAAAAAAAAATACGCCTCGTGTGCAAGATGCCCAACCGCATTGTGGCTTATTCGCAACTATCACACAGGACTGGAAGAGTTAGTCCAGAACCGACTCTTTCGGCTAATCAGTCCCTTTTTAATAGGAGAAAAAGGGTGAAAATGGTAATTGATATTTAGTACAAGATAATGTCTTATTTGAAAGTCACATCAGAAGGCCTAAAAGCGGGAAAAAAATATCCAAGGTGACAAAAAGGCGTGGTTTTGACAGAGTAATATATTCTTTATCCTTTCACATAAACATTCATATAAGAATCTAACTTAAGATTTAAGACTAAAAACTTAATTACAAGTATCTACATCCACAATACCAAAAGTAATTTTAATACAACAGTTGAGACAACTATAAAAGATAATAATTTTTCAAATGAGTCTCAGGGTTTCTCTTGTGTGGTAATCAAGGTTATTACCTACACACCATTCTCTTGTTCGCCCACATATCCTGTAACAAAAAAATTGCAAAATGTTACTATATTTAATATACAAAACATATATGTAGATGAATTGTACCATTATGAGGAGACAATTTGTTTATAAAAATTGTCCAATATTTACTTCATATTGTCGAAATTTTATTAAGTCTAAACTCTATTTATTTGAAACTGATAGTAATAAAAATGCCAGTGGGTTGACCGGCGTGAAGATCCTATAAAAGAAGCGTGCTATTTTTCAGGAAACAATGTTTTGTAACGAAGTTTTAGTGCCGATCAAATCATTTTATTTACATACCTTCCGGTTGCCCCAACCATAAATACATATTTAGAGCAGCATACCCAAGTGTCAAGCCAGGCTAGTGACAAGTCAGTTAGTATGTTAACAAAATGTCTTCTCCAGCGAAACGCCAAAAGTTCGGGCAGCTAACCCATAATGAAAAGCGTATATTTAAAAATATATTTGACTAATTTAAAAACGATCAGAATTGTGATTTAAGTGTAGATGATTGTGTGATGTTGCTTAATGAGCGGAGTTGGTAAAGCCACAGTTTACAGAATTTTAAAAGAAGAAAAGGAGGGGGGGTCTAGACTCTCCAAAAAAAGGGACCAATCAGGAAAGAACTTCAGCCGACAGACAACACAAAACAAGCAGAAATTCGTATTGTTCATAACTTTTTCATGAAGAAAATGAGTACAGTAAAACTACGGAGTTCTTTAAAAGGTATGAATTTTTATTGGAAAAAGTGTGAAAGAAAATCTTTATTGATAGAAAGTGGAGAAATTGTACACTGGAGAAGAGACTATTTAAGAAAGTTAGAAATGTGCGCTCTGAAGGAAAAAGGATATATTACTTGATCGAGACATGGATAAGAAAGGTTATACAGTTAAGAAATTTTGGTAACATCAAAATGCTCTCCAAGCATTTAATGTCATATGGTAAGGGATGTAAGCTAATTATTATGCATATTGGAAGAGAAAGGTTTTGTAACATTTGTATCTAAGAAAACAGGAGATTATCACGAAGATATGAATTCCGATGTATTTGAACATCGGTTTTCGCAGATGATAGATTTAATGCCAGACGGCTCTGTTATTGTAATGGATAACGCAAGCTATCATTCTAAAAAATTAGAACGAGTTCCAACCTTGAGTTGGCTGAAAAAGAAAATCCAGTCTTGGATGACAGAGAAAAACATTTCATTTCCAAAAGACAGCGTTAAGAGAGAATTATTAGAACTTGTAAAGCTTGAAGTTCTCAGAAATAAAGACAAGTATACAAGTTTCGTCATCGATGAAATGGCAAGAAAACGTAATATTACTGTTTTATCGGCTGCCACCATATCATTGCCAGCTTAATCTGACAGAACTTATATGGGCACAGGTTAAAGGTGAAGTCGCCAGGAACAATACGACCTATAAATTAGCCGACGTTCAAAACCTTTTTCAGAATGTCATATCTAATGCTTCCACAAAAAAGTGGCGAAAATGCGTTGAGCATGTATTGAGTGTATGGACGTCGCAGTGGATACTATGTTGAGCTTTTAATTAGACATGTAAATTCAAATGAGTCGGACAATGATAGTTTTTTTAAGTATCTCGGAGATAGAAGATTGGTAAATACTTTTTTCACTGTTGTTTGACTTCCTCATTTGTATATTTTTAGTACATGTAATTAGAAGCAAACTTCTCGCTTGTCCCAACAATTCCAGGTCCTTTTGGGCAGTCGCTAAGGCAGTTAGTCAAAATTTTACCAAATCCACCATACCACCACTCACACGGCCAGATAATTCCATTGCAACCACACCTGGTGAGAGAGCGAACTTGTTGGCTGAACTCTTTGCTTCACATTCTACTGTCGATTTCCAAGGAAAAACACCACCTACTATTCCCATATTGCAGTCAAGGATGCCCGATGTTGTCTTCAGACAGCGCATCATAAAGCGTATTCTAATGAAGCTAGACACCAAGAAGGCTTCTGGCACTGACGGAATACCTGCCATAGTTGGCGGTTGGCGACTTGAGTCTGTTCTACAAGTATTTTCATGGAAGGTGTTCGAAGGATGTAGCCCGCTTAATTCCTCCCAAAGCGGTGCACGTTAGAAATACACGTCGCGCTGGTGCTTCGCATCCGTATGAGGTTCAGCTTGTTACTCCGCGTACAACGCTTTTCAAGCAATCTTTTATATGGAGAACGTCATCCCTTTCGAATAATTTGCCCAGCGCTGTGTTTCCCACCGAGTACAATTTACAGCGATTCAAGAACAACGTGAATCGCTTTTTCCGCACTCGTGCCGCTCCTGGAGCGCTTTAGGGACTTCCCTGCAGCACGTGTGCTAGACCAATAAAAAAAAAAATTTATAATTAGTAATGTTTCATTATAAAAATGTTATTTTTTCTAATAAATGTTTAAACATTATAAAACTGTTTCATTCATACTGTTCGCAAATAATACGTATACGCCCAGGCGCACCACCACTGGCCAGAACTGTTTCAGACTATTTAGCCCCAAACAACAAAAAAAGGGTCGTTTTTTCCCATTGTATTCAATCATAAGAGATTGCGAATATTAGACCGATGCCAGATGGTATTCCAATAAAGTTGTTGAACTGCTGCATTACAGGTAAAATGTAGGTAAAACTCGGGTCCTTACTACTGCTTGATGTTAATTTGCATAATTATAGATGATTTATTGCTATTACTTTCAAATAAGTAGAGTATAGTCAAAAAAACTTTGGATTTAGCATAAAAGATAGACGTCATGGTGTCTTTGATTATATACCGCAAGCGCGTACGCGGCTTCATAGTACATACGTATTTTCTAATTAAAATTACAAACAGTAGTAATTTACATAGATCCGAAAGAAACACCAAAAAGTTATCGAAATAGAAAGATGCCATCATATTATATCTTGTTTGGAAAAAATATTTTAATTCCTGCATTGTTATTAATTGAAGATAGAAGTGGTTTCATGAAATGTTAACGATATTGATAGTTGTAGTAAATTAGACTATTAACGGCTAAAATAACGACAAATGAACATTCATTAATCATGACTTTAACCGCTGGTAATCGTAGATTACCTACTACAATTTAAAGAATTGCAAAATGATGTATCTGGCTGTATTATCAAAATACAACAAAATTATCAAATATGGCATTTTTGGGTTAATTAATGAGTGAGGTTCGAAAGAAAAATTCCAATTCTTTTACAACTTACTACATAATTATCAGAATATTTTTCACCACATAATGGGCCCAACTCTTTACATACAACACTTACTAATATTTATTTTTAATAAAATACTACATATCTAAAAAAATTATTTATAAAAATGTATTTACCCGCAACACTCATTTTGTGTAGCATTCATGTAGAACATTTCGATTCTTTCAGCGGCTGCTCTTGCTAAAAAGAAATTTCAGAAATTACTTATGTTACTATACTAGGATACTACATAGAAAATAACTCAAGAAATACGTTAATTGTAAAATAAGTACCAATACTTTACATATGTTTTAAATTAAAAACATCTTTAAACCGGAAATACGAATATTGACAATCCTAAAACATGACAGGTATACAACCAAGCCGTAAGAGACTGCTGACATTTGGGACACCTGTTAGAATCGATTTATCTTTGTAGACTATTTATTTTTAAAGTTATGTGCAAGAACTTTATGTCACAACCAAAAAAGATAAAATGTAAACACTCATAAATCATTTAGGTGCGCGAGTATAAAGATGGCGGTTGAAAACCGCAATACCATCTAGCCACCTTCTGGTGGATCAAATATAAACGAGATTTTCTGTACTGAGCGCTTAGTAGCGTTCGGAGCGGGCCGCCGCGCCGCTTCTAGCAATTTAGGTTGGGTTTGTTAGGAGTGGGTAGAACGATCGGTTTGCCTCGCCAGATGTATTCAGTAATATAGCTCACGATGTCGGAGCGAGACGTGCACCCTTCGATTGCTCAACGCGTCATTATTAAATTTCTCACTCGTGAAGGCGTAAAACCGACCGAAATTCTACGGAGATCGACGGTACAGTTCAGAGATCAAACACTGTCAAGGCTCGGGTGTTCGCTTGGCATAAGGAGTTCATGGGAGGCCGTGAAGAGGTCGAAAATGAGAGCCATGATCGTCGTCCACGGACGTGGCGTTTTGCACATTGATTTTTGCATTAGCGTCGCACCATCAATGCGGTGTGTTACTGCAACCTTTTGGATGAGATTAAACTTGCTTTTCGCCGCAAAAGACGTGACCAACCGATATTAGACGAGATTCTTTTCCATCCGACATCACACTACAATTCTTACTCGCGAAAAATTGGAGTAAACTCACTTGATCACTCTCCCTACAGTCCTGACTTTTTCATCTCTTTGGGCCACTCAGAGAAGTGTTGGGAAGCTAATGATTTGATGGTTACAACGCGGTGGAGGGCTTTGTGCCCAATTGGTTACTGACACACCTTCCTTTTACGACGGCGGTATCAAAAAGCTTCCGATACGCTGGGAAAAGTGCATTTCCGAAGCAGGAGATTATGTTGAAAAATGATATGTGCTTAGTTTGTTTGCTATAGTAAATAAAAAAATTACAAAAAAAATAAATCTCGTTTATATTTGATCCACCTAATAATAGGTTGTTCTGGAAGGTCGCTATCTGTGATCTCACCTTTTTAAATGATTTATGGGGATCAGTTTCAAGTTACTCTTTTTCGGACATGACATAAATTTATTGTAACTACACTAAGCATATCTGAAAGGCATGAAAATTTTTTTTAAAATGCTTATGCGTCGATGAGCGGAAAAAAAGCATCGTGTTCCAAGTTTAAATACTAAATATGTCAAACTATTACAAAAATAAATCGGTCCTTAGGCTGTGTGTGAGTGACTCCTGCAAGTGACACATACAAAGCAGTTGTTATTTTAGTTTTATCCCCCTAGTCGTGTCGTTCTAGTTGACTAAAGCGACAAAATAATTAAATTTTAACGTGTTGCTCGAGTCCTGTCGCTCGCGGCAGGGTCTGTCTGTTATAACAGAGGTACAGAGTTTTTCGTTATAAACGTGCCATCCATTGACTATTAGGGAACTGATTAGGAAAAAGTTTTAGTATAAAACAAAAAAAATTATTTATTTTTTCTAAAATAATGGTGTTGCAGTTTACAAAAAGTTCTTTCAACATTATTTGTAATTATTATTTCTTTTTTATCTTCCTTACCATCTCTCTCGACTTCCTGAGGAGCAGCTACCAGCGATTTTACTTTGTTAATGATATAATTGGTCTTGTCCTCGTCAGTCTCAAGCGAATCCAATTTCATGAACATATTACGATACAGCCATTTCCAAATTTTGTTAATATCGTCGATAGTCATTGCAGTTGCTATTACTGGAACATAAAAGTTAAAGATTCATTATTACACACGATATTAGAATATTTTTTTTATGTATACTCGAAAACAATCTATGCCAATTAATGTACATAATAGAATTCGTTACACATGCTTATCGAAAACGAAGTATTTTTAATGCTGAGTATACAGTCTGTCAAGTAAGAACGTGACCGCTCGTATTCTTAAAGAAATGTATTTCGAGAACATTTTTTGCCATCAATGTATTCTTTGGTATGCTAACAACGGCGCAATTACCTTAGTAAGTTGTCCAATCGCCAGCAAAGATTTCTTCAACGTGCTTCGGAATTTGACTTCATGAGTACGAAGATGTTATCGAATGGTCTCATGGTACATATTCAAACTCGATTTTCTTAATTTTATCACTCCTTGACGCAGCATCAATTTCGGGTCTCGTGAAAACAAAGATTCGTTTTTTTTCGACTTTCGGAATGACTTTGCCAACCGGGCCACGTTTTGACAAGTCGTCGACATTGTTCGTTTAATGATCTACCCACTTCTTCACAAACGATAGCGACGTTTTTTAATATGTTTAGCGGCCGCAGAATCTAGCATTTAGGATGGGAACAAAAAAGACTGCCCCGAACCGACGCGCAAACAAGTCACCCATTTTGGATTTTACGTGATTTCGACAAAAGTTCGGAATCGACTGATACTTTTACTAAAATGCGTCATGGACAAAGGTTTCCTCTACCGATTTTTGGTTGAATCGCTAGAATCGCATCTACCAAAAATGAATTATCACGCCCACGTTCTTATTTGACAGACTGTACGTGTCAGCGTTGACAACTGTTGATATAGGTATCATGGTAACTAGTGATTTCAATTCAACACCACAATTATACTATAGGTGCCTGCTAGCCCTAGCAGTTTACTTTATATAACCTCGTCAAATAAATAGCTTTTATTTAAAATACAGTATATATTTATTCAAAATGTTAAAAATGCAATTATTTCTATTAAATTGATTTTTTTAACATCATTATTGACATGTTCCTTTACTTTATAAAGATATATCCTAAAATCCTAAAGATAGTCCTCTGGACACTGCTCTGTGTCTTTAAGCTAGATATAATGAATAAAAAAAATCTAAGAATCTTATTGCATTACTTACAATAGTGTTTTCCAGTACTTGGATTTTTATGTATGATTCTGTATGGAGCCGGCTTAGTCTCCCTTATAAAATTCATTCCGTTAACTATAAAAGAGGAACGTTCGTGACACTGTCATGTCCTTTTCTGCGTTGAAGGAAAAAATATGCGGTGATTTTCTCAATTTTTTTCCCTAAAACAACAAAAGAGGTAATTACGCAATTAGTAAGTCCAGTACCTGTAGATTAGAGTAGCCGAGATTAACAAAGGCTCTAGTTTAACTTCACTTTTACTAAACTTTCAAAAGAATAGTAATTATTTTACCCTACAGATTCGTTTTTTTCGTGGTCGAACTCTGGTCTGAAGTTAAAGAACTTTTTGGGTGAAAATTCCACATATCTATTTTTTTCTTATGGTCAAATACGAGGGCCCCCTTTTAAATTTTTACAAACGACCACCAGATGGCGCTATTGAGAGGTGATATTACCACTGTAGAAATTGGCCGAGTAATTGGTTTACAGTCAGCGTTTAAAAAAAAAAACAGTTTTTGTGAACAAATAGAAATCTTACGTAAAGGTTTTCGATGAATGATTTTTTACGATTTTAGTAAAAGTCTAATTCCACAAACAATGCCTTGAACCACTTCATTCAACTTTTTTGTAATGAATTACCATCAGAAAAGACTGTTTACAATTGGTTTGCAGAATTTCGTATGGTCGTGCATCGGTCAGCCAACGGTTGACCAAATCAGTTGTTGTTCCAAAAAATATCGATGCTGTGCGCAACATGTGAGATAGAGGCATCCTAGGCATAACGAAGACTACAGTACATTCGATTTTGCATGAACATTTAACTGTGAAAAAGTTCTGTTCACTGTATAATTTGACCGAAAGTCAAAAACAGGCTGGTGTCAATTGGTGCAAGGAAATGCTCAAAAAAATTCGACCGGGGACATGTAAAATCCGTATACAATATCGTAACAAGAGACAAAACTTGGATATATTTGTACGAGCCGGAAACTAAGCAACAATTAACTGTTTGGATATTTTAAAATAAACCAAATCCAACAAAAGTGGTTTGTTCGCGAGCCACTTCCAAGAAAATGATCACTTGTTTCTTTGGTCATACTGGACACGTTGCAACCATTGCTTTAGAGGATCAGTTAGTGCTGAATGATATACAACAATTTGTTTGCCAGAAGTCATCGATGAAATCAGGAAAAACAATCGAAAACGTCGCATCATTCTTCATCCTGACAATGCTAGCTCTCGCACAGCACGTAAAACAATTTTTGACGAAGACAACCATCGAATTAATGTCTCATAACGACATCTTTTTGTTCACGAATGACAAAAAAATGCGTGGACAGCGATTTTCATCACCTCAAGAAGTTGTTGAAACCTTCCAAAACGATGTTTTTGATGTACTATTTTCAGAATGGAAAAAATGTTTCGGGAATTGGTACGAACGCATGCAAAAGTGTATAAATCTTAAAGGCGGATATTTTGAGAAACAATAAAACGATTATTACCAATTTTTTTTTCTTTCATTGTTTTTGTAAATGACTTAAAAATGTAGCCCTGAAGAAAGATGAGAACATGTTCTAGTAATTTTCGTAATGCCCATGCACTCTGAAGTTTTTATTATGAAGAGTAACAAACTTTATTTTATTAATTAATGTTTGGACTAAAGATGTACTGAAAATATTTCTTATGTTTAATGACATTAAAAATTACTTTTCAGAGACATATAATACTTTCTAAATTTATAAGGAAATCTCCATTTATTAAAGAAAAACCAAAAATGCACTTGCCTAATTCGCAGCCCTTTCAGTTAATACTAAAATTGATAATTTAAAATTTCTTATTTTTTTTATGTTGAACAAAATGAATTTTAACGTTCTCCAGTGGATTTTTTTTAAGCAACAACAAATCTCAAAAATTATTCTAACTGTCCCACATCTAAGTATCTCTCTCTCTCTATATATATATATATATATATATATATATATATATATATATATATATATATATATATATATATATATATATATATATATAGTAATCCCTTCTATCATATGGAAGGCAGTTATACATTCTCCTTTTTTTTTCCTCTCAAACTCCACATATAAACTTCTTCCATCTATTTTCTTGTCATTTTCACTGCTTCTCCGATACTCCTATTCCAGGTCCGTCTAGGTCTTCCTCGCTTCTGTTTTCCATGTATTCGGGCTTCATACACTTGTTTCACCTGTCTATCATCCTTCATTCTCTGTATATGTCTCTACCATCCCAGCTGTCTTTGTTGTATATATTCCATATTTGCTTGTACTCACAGCCTTCTCCTTATTTCTGTATTCCTTATTCTTTCCTTCCGTGTAACTTCTTGTACTACTCTCAGGTATTTCATTTCGACGGTTTGTATCTTGTTCTTCTGTCTGTCTGTTAGGATCCACATCTATATGTTAAGATTGTCCTATAAATTGCTTTGAACACTTTTATTTTTGTTTGTTTCGTGACTTCTTTCTTCCTAATGAATTTATTACTTATTACATAGTAAAGTTTGTTGGTTTTTTTTCGATTCTTTCATTAATTTCTTTGTCTTGTTTTCCAGTTTCATCCATTTTCACTTCCAAATACTTATACCGTTCCACTTGTATTTTATTCGCTTCTATGTAAATGTTCGTTTGTTGGTTTTCTATTGTCATTACTTTTGTTTTATCTATATTAATTTTCATACCTTCTTCTTTAAACGCTTTATTCCAAATATGAGGGTTTCCTTGTAATTGTCCTCTCATTTTCCACCACTAGCACAATATCATCAGAAAAAGCCGCTTCAGATATTTCTATTCTTTTTAGCTTCTAGTATCCAATTGTCATTCTTTTCATTTTTATTTCACATTTCTTGATTACTTCATCCACGTATACAGTGAACAATGTTGGGATCAAGCTTCCTCCCTGCCTCAAACCTCCCTGTGTTGTAAATCCCTCCGACTTCTTGTTGTTTTTTATTACATACTGCACATTGTTGCATTCCCTTTATAACTTATTGTTTTTTGTTTATTCCTTGTATTCTAGGATTTCTCAGCACACCTTCAAATGCTTTTTCTAAGTCTATGATATCTCTGTTTATACGTAAATCTTGGGAAATAAGATATACATAGTAGTGAAAAAATATACCCTTATTGTGAACGGATTCGGGATGGCTAAAAATTACTATTTAAAATTATCACTAGATTCATTCACTATCTTCGAAGTTACCCTTTGTACTAAAAATACTAATCTTAAAAACTAATGTTTACAATTCTAAAACTGCACTATGTGTGATTTGATAAATGCTATTTTTTAAGCTGGAATATATGCCCAATTTTCTACTAACAAAACAGAATCAGATTGCGCCTTTGTTAATAAGTAAAGTAAAAACAAAAAATAATGAAAAAATTAACTACACAACTTTCCAATAGAAAATTACTATAAAAATACGGGTTCATATTTCAACCTCTATCATACTTCACCTGAATCTAAAATTTCTCTATTACTTTATTCAGAAGGCGTTCGTTAAATAAATTTGGCAATATATCGAGGCTGTCCGAATAGTTGCTCGACCGATGACTGGAAATGACCGAACACGCAAACAACCAATAACAAAAACAACCAAAACTATTGTCTTAGTGAGCTGAACATGAAAAAAACGTAATACATACATCACGGCCACAAATACAATTTCTATTACATTTTTAGTGTTCTGTACGGACGGGATTAGTTGGGCGTCTGTCTGTCACACACAATTTTCTCCGAAGTTATTTGACATAGAAAGTAGAAATTTGGCATAAATATAGGAACTGATGGTCCAATCAGAGCCGTGTAGTTTTAAAAGTTAAATTTTGACTTAAGAGATTATTTTTGGATGGCGAAATCAGAAGCGAAACAAAAAATTTTAAAAGGTTATCGAGTGGGATATTACATGAAAGCTTGTGAAAACCCGAGTTCAAAAATATATCTGATTTAATACTCGCCCAAACTTTCCTTTATATTATTTTTAAAAAAATAGCCAAAATCCATCCTATCTCTAAGAGTACTAATTGAAAAATTTCGAAAAAATTCTGGAATATTCTCCATAAGGTGTAGATTGAACGAAAATTATCACGAGTGTATTACGTTTCATCATTTATCTGATATAAAAAGAAACTATTTGACTTAACAACATGGTGGAGATTATTTTCGTAGAAAATTGTGAATTTAACTGAGCCTAATGGTTCCGAAATATCAATACGTATTCAGTGCTATCAGTAATATATTCATATACTTTTCAGTACATTACTGCTTTAAGCATTTGGCCAATCAAAGTTAAAATAAATTTCCATGTTAACTGGTGACCAACCGATAGGTACCGAGACGAAATAATTTTATTTTATCTGTTTATAATTAAACAAGTATTTGTTTTAAACTTTTTCTACAAAGATGTCTTGATAATTCTTATATTGAAGATGAGAGGATGAAGGTGTGACTAAAATACTTCAGTAATCACGGCTAATTGTGCTTATCCGACTTTTACTTGGCCATTTTTTGTTTATTTGGTTCGCTTAAATTAAAAATTTGGCACCCAGTAATTTGGGTGGTTAATGTCCAGAAATTTGAAGAAATTTACTTATAGGAAGTGTTTGGGTAGGTTTTTCTCACAGTTATTAGAAAAAAATTGCGATTTTTTTAACACTACCTTCCTGATTCGTTGAACTTTACAAGTAGTCTAATTTGGTATAAATTTGAGTTTATAAAAGTTTCAAAAAACCAATTAGTTATGATCGCAGGGTAACGCAAGACCAGAAAATTCGTTGAATATCACGGGGAAATGAAACACTATGTTAATGTTTTAGAAGTAAAAAAAAATGCAAAGAAAATATAGAAACTTACCATAATATATTGAAAATATTAATTTTTTCAGGAGTCACAAACATTTTACAGTATTCAATAATACTTATCAACTATTCGCTAGTCACTGCAACACTCAAGGCACTATTAATAATATAGTAACTATTGGTATACCGATAACAAGTTTAGATTATTAAATTTTAATGTTATACAAAGGTCCTTCTGTTTAGAGAATGATAAACGTAATAACGAGGGTCAAAGTGATGCTCGGAATGGTCTTAACTAAGTAAATATACCTACTGATTGAAGAAGCAAAGGGACTGCCAAGATGTTTTTAGAAAGGAAGGGGCAGAGGGCTGTACCTACAACCGGATTGGCTGGAACCACGTACTTAGTTTTATGGGTGGAATATTTTAGGTACTTGCTACTGGGACACCTAATGAGGGCTATTGTAAAAAATATTTAGATTATTAGAATACTCTTATATTTTTGTCTCTTAAATTAAAGAAAAATATTAAAAATTAAGAATAAACAAAAAAGACTAGACCTTTCTGTATGACTTTAGTATTTAGGATCTATAGGTTTTTTTTGGATCAATCCATAGAACAAATCCTCTTGTACCGTTTCTGATTATCATGGTAAGACCTGAGTTATTTTAATAGAACGCCTTTAAATATTTCAACGGCAGATTGCAAATAAATTTTACATCTAAATCAAAATGAAATATTTATAAAAATTTTTACGAATTTGAGCGCCTGTATTAATTTTGGAAGTAAAACGGCTTAAACGTTCGTATCTTAGTTTATCATTCTCACAACAAACAAAAATGACAACCGCTGGCTAAACAGAAACAATCAATTTCTGACTTCCAATTACTTTTTTATGTTGACATTATACGCGTGAAGCTGTAGGTTTGCAGAGATATATTCTCAAAATGAACATTTTTTCCCCCCGGACAATAACTCTAGTAGTTGAGAAATATAAATTCAACAATAAGATATTTGAGTGCAAAAAGTCATGAAACCGAATATATTTTCTACATTTTCCCTGTTTCTTATATATTTGTTTTAATAAGAACTTAAATAGTCCAGTCGCCAGGGGTTCTGAGCTCTCATTAAATGTTAACAGCCTGCATTTTGGCACATAGGTAGTTTTTTGGACATAGAATCCGATAAGAAAAGTTTGCTTAAGTTTGATCTACGCTAAGCCCACAAAATTCAAAATAAAATCAAAAAATTCGGTTTTTCGGTAATATCTCGGAAAATAAAAAGATATCGAAAAACTAATAGCACCACGTGAAAGAGTGGGAAGTTTTACAAAAAAATAATATGTAGATTTTTTTCCAAATTTTTGATTAGCGCGAAATTTTATTAAAAATTCAGATAGGTGAATCGAACAGTGTAGCGCCAAATAGATTAACTGGAAAGTCTACGCGCACCGCTCGAAGGTTAATCGATATTACTTGTTTTCAGAGTGTAAAAAAAAATTAAAATATAGCTTTTCGAAGAGGAGACTTTCAGCTTTCCGATGATACTAAAAGTTATAATTTGTAAAACTTAAAACGAAATTTTTGTTTTGATTTGTTGATTTTAACGGGCATATATTTTTATTATACCTTAAGTTTCAATATAAAAATAATTGAAAATACCCACATTGGGTGTTATTTAAAAATTGAGTTTTAAAATATGAAAATTTGCCTGCTGTAGTGCGCCGCCGGCAATTTTACGTTCAAAGCAATACGAAATGGTAAAAAAAAACACAATTTTTTTTAGTTACAGTTAAAAGTATACTTGATATTAGAAAGTCATTAAAAACTTAAAAAAAAAACTATCTTTTTGTAATTTTGGTCTTAAAATGTTTATGATAAATTAGAGCCGGCTAACGTATTTTTTGCTTATTATTAATGATACAACTTAAAATAAAAAAAAGTATATTTAAAGGTGGGAAATGAAGAATAAATGTCTAAGCTTTAAGTATAAAGTATTTACGAGTATATTTCATTTAAACATCCAGGTACAGTTATTGAAAACACAAAAGGAATATTGGTAATGGCGATCGAAGAAGAAAGAAACACGCGGGTAGCGCCACCAGCCCGATCTGTTTCTCGTCATCTGTGCGACGCTCACGTAGTTTGTATACTACGTGAGCATCAGTTTAAATAAACTTTTAAATGAAAAATAATTAATTTCAAATGTAGATTAAGTGTTGGTTGCTGTTTTGTAATTATTCAATTTTTATTAAATATATTCATTTTTTATATAAATAAATATATTTTGATTTATTTTTTTTAATATACGCCATTTTGGATCACTCATTTTGAATTTTTTTAATCTGTCCTCAGATTCTTAATCAGCACCTCCTAGTAGACACTTTAAAAAGGAAATTGGATCAGCCATTTTGAACTTTTTAAATCTGACATCGGATCCTTAATCAGCATCTCGAGGAACCTCTTAATAGCCAATTTAAAAATATTTGACGGTAGCATGATTTTTACTACAATTGAAGGGATTAAACCAGCAATTTTATTTTAAATATTTTTGTATACTATTTTATTTGTAAAATTTTCTGTGCTTTCACGTGTTGCTATTAGTTTTTCGATATCATTTTTATGTTTCGAGATATTTGCGAAAAATCGAATTTTTCCTTTTATTTTCGATTTTGTAGGCTTAGCGTACATTTTAGAGCAGCAAACTTTTTTATCGTATTCTACGTCCAAATAACTACCTGCTAAAATGCAGCCTGTTAACATTTAATGAGAGCTTTTCGTCAAAATTTGTCTGTGAAGACTGGACTAAAAAAGTTTCTAAAAAAAACTTTTCTCGTTTTTTTCTTCCTTTTAATCAGCAAAATTCATTTTTATTCTACAGAATAGGATTTTTCTTGAAAGTAGCAATATGGCGACCGGTCATGTGATCATTACAAACTCGAACTCCTTGAGATCAAAGGTGCCGAGTCGAACTGTCGCTACTCTGTTTTATGTTTAATGTGGTAAAAATCTCTGAAAATACTTCGTGCGATGGTAAGCGAAACGTCGGAAAGTAATTCTAGTTGAGCATTTTCTAATCCCAATTGCAGAAAAAAGATTTATTAAACTCTAGAGAATAAATAAAATAAAAAAAAATATATAAAAAATGATTTTATTTATCATTTATAAATTATTTACATTAACTAAACTACAGGAAATATTTTTCAAACAGCTTTCACATGCGCTAAAAAAAATAAGGAGTGGGGACACAACGTACTTACAGTATACCCCATAATGTAAAAGTAAGTACTTAATAAACTATATCGTACATAAAACTACTTACAATATACCTCATAGTGTAAAAGAATATAATTAACAGATTATTTTTGGCAACAACAAATTTTAGCAGAGATATTGAGGCGAAAAATATATAAAAACCAGACTTTTAAAGGCAATTAACAATAACAGCAATAATAAAATAAAGCCGTACAATTGTAAACAAAGCCTGGCTACGTTAACCGTTATTTATTATATTCCTAATATTACCGAATTAGATTACTGTTTACAGTATACACGATCTTATCTTAAAACCTTACGTATATACCTGGGCTTTAACTTCCTTATTTCGATTACTAACCTTTACTTATAATGGACATATTTTAATCTCAATAAATAAAAACTTAATAACAACTCCTAATTTCTGTATTTATATTACCGTTTGAAAAGGTAAAGATTCAATTAATATTTTCCAAGTAAAAGTCATAATCTTGTTATTGCAGACTCTTTAATAACATTTTAATGAATTTTCGCCGTCAAAGAAGTCACGTTTTTATAATCTTTTACAAATATAAATTTGCAGTTTATTCATTAAAAATAAAGATACGAGGTTTTTTGAAAAAAGATCGAACTTTTGAAATTGCGTGTGAACGTTGTACGGTTTGAGTTAGCGCGCCATGCTGCACCTAGCGGTATTCTTTGGAAACAAAACGCAGCGTACCGCATTGCGGTAGTTTGATCGGTTAATAAATTAGAGCCGGCTAACTAAACACGTGCAGTCACCGCTCTGCGACGTAGTGAGACAGTGAGGATGCAGGATTTTGAGAAGCAACGTTGTAATTGAAGATGCAGGATTTTGAGAAGCAACGTTGTAATATTAGGTTTTGTGTTAACATTGGGAAATCTTTTTCTGAAACGTGGGCATTGCTTCAGCAGGCCCATAAGGAGGACTGTAGGAGCCGTACACAATGTTACGAGTGGTTTAAGCGTTGTTTTTTTCACTATCGTGAAGTTGTTCATTAAGAATTCATGCCACAAGGTCAGTCGGTCAACAAGGAGTTCTACGAGGTAGTTTTAAGGTGTTTACGCGACGATGTGCGCCAGAAGAGGCCTGATCTGCGGAAGAACAAGAATTGGATGTTGCACCAAGACAACGCGCCAAATCACTCGTTTCTGCTCATTGGTCAATTTTTGTCCGATAACGGAACAGCCGTCCTTCCTCACTCTCCGTACTCTCCAGAGAGGGCTCCAGCAGACTTTTTCATATTTCCCAAACTAAAAATCGCCTTGAAAGGACGTCGTTTTCAAAGTGTAGAAGAAATTCAAGTGAAAACGATGGCACAGCTACGAACCATTACACCAAACGAGTTCCAGGGAGCATCGAACAATGGAAGAGACGATGGAAGCGATGCATAGCAAGCAAGGGGAAGTACTTCGAAGAAGACAAGTATTGTAAATACTGTAATAAAGAATTTGTGACAAAAGTTCGGCCTTTTTTTAACAGACCTCGTATACAATTTTATAAACAAAGAAGTCTACTTAGTACTTATCTATAAGTACAAATTACTTTGTATAGATTTTTTTTCAAACTTTTCGGGGGACAAATTGATTAATTTGTCATTAGAAACACTATCCTATCAATAAACGGCTTACATTTAAAAAAATATATATGGAAGATATTGCAAAAATATTGTATATTTTATCCATAGACCGTGTTTTGTGAAACATGAAGCCGTCAAAAGGTAATAATCGCACACAGACACGCTAAAAATAATGCATTAGTAGATGAAATTGAATACAAGCAACCTGACGTTACGATAAGGGTACTTATTTTGTGGTCGTCTTCAGACATTAAAGCAACTTTTTGTACGCACTTAATATTAAAATAAAAATGAAAATTTTGTAAACATCTATTATACTTAGTCATATTAATACGAAATTTTAGGGAAATAACAGTGGATTCGCTAGAAATGTTTTAATACCAATATAGACACTGTTAGGAGACATGTCGGTTCTTGCATATTTGACACCGATGCTTGTTTTCTTATATTAATATTCTTTCATTAAAATATGTGTAAAACAAGGGTGCATTCTTTCACCGTTACTGTTTAACTTGGTACTCTGAAACTATATTTAAAGAAGGTTTATTCGACTGTCTGGAAGGAATTAAAATAAATGGAATTACAAAAATATACGCGGATGATATGGTCTTGATGGCAAATAATATAAAAGATCTTTACAGGGTCCTCGATCGAGTGGTGGATTCCTGGGAACAGTCTGGTCTCAAACTGAACATCACAAATCAATCAAGTTAATGATTGACAGCAAAAAGAGATAAATACTCAGTTGTAGATAGGTGAAACCAAGGTAGAAAAAACAGAAACGATAAAATATCTAGGACAATTACTTAGCGAAGGTTAGGACCATTGACAGGAAATAAAAACTCAGATTGTTACGTATTTTCTATTCTTCTCTATGGGGATCAATCGTGGACACTCACAGAAAGCACTATGAATGTTTAAAGCTTTTGAACTATGAACGTACAGGCGGCTATTGAAAATTAGGTGGATGGACCATGTCACCAATGTCGAGGTAATGAATAGAATGGGAAAGGAGAGAGAAATCGTCAACACCATCAAGAAACTTTCCTATTTCGGCCACGTAATAAGACGTATGTATAATATCTTGCATATGGTATTGTAAGGCAGGATAGAAGGTAAACGACGATTAGGAAGAAGACGTATTTCCTGAACTTGCGGCAATGGTTTGGCCATACAACTACAGAATTATTTAGGGCTGCTATAAATAAAGTGAAAATTGCCAACAATTGGCATTATAATAATAGGATATTCTTTTAAAGAATCATATTAAATACCATTCCTAATTGCCCAATTAATAATGAAAAATAAGGAATCGCGATGTTCTTGTCCCAACTCGATCAAAAAACAGCAGTAACATCGACAGCCCGTTCAATTGGGAAACCGCGAACGAATGTATAGTGAAACATTAGTTCTACAAATCTGAGAATGGAATGGGACAAAAACGGCGAACTCAAAAACATTAGTCGGGGCAGATTGCGCACAAGTCGAAATCTTGCTGAAGAGTTAGGCGCAACTCGTTCGTCTGAATCACAACTTAGAAAATAAAAAAAGCTCAACAAATAAATTGAACGACAAACAAGAAAAATCGTAGTTATGAGATCTACTCCACCCTTCTTTTGCGCAACAACGACGGTTGCGATAGCACTGTGATGAATAATAAATTCTGTATGAGCAATGCTCAGCATAGTGACTGAATGGCGGCAAAGCTCCAGAACACTTCGCAAAGTAGAAGTTTCATCAGAGGAAGGCAATGGTGGCTGTTTCGTGATTTGCTGGCAGCATCACATACTACAACTTTCTGAATCCGGAAGAAACCAACACGGCAAAAAAAATATCGTTAAGGAATCGAATTGAAGTCACAAGCTTCAGCTTTTGCGTCCAAGGTAACGTCTAAACACAGGTCGCACAAGCGACCCTGTGGAAGCTGAACGAATTCGGCAATAAAACTCAGCCTCACTCACCCTATCGATCAGAACTTTCCCCACCCTATTACCATTTTTAAGCGCCCAGATAACTTCGTCTTTAACAACCAAGGTAATGCTGAAAATGGTCTTCCGAGAGTTGAATCTGGTAGTCAATACTACCGAGATAGACAAAATTGTTGCTTGTTGATCAAGATGTGTTGATTATAATGGTTCATATTTTAGTTAACCTAGTTTACTCTGAGCTATATGCGATTGAAGTTAAAGATTAAAAACCAAAATTTCCATCTTATTTCCCTAAAATCGAAATAACATCTAAAATTCCTAAAAACATCAGTGTGCAATCAACAAAAAATAAAATTTAATCATCCACCTCGGTACTAACGTCCCCTCATACATAAACATTTGAATTGTCTGCACCAGGTTCAACCTAAATTATCATTATTTTTTAACTTTATTTAAATCTAAATCTTATTCTATAATTCTACTAATGGCC